>CM070786.1:6362694-6966444 GCA_036346955.1 Dipus sagitta
ATGAGAGAGAGTGAGGGAAAGAGAGAGAGAATTGGCGCACCAGGGCCTTAGCCACTGGTAATGAACTCCAGAGGCATGCGCCGCCTTGTACACATATACCACCTGTGCGCATGTGTCACCTTGTGCGTCTGGCTTATGTGGGTTCTGGGGAGTCGAACCTGGGTCTTTAGGCTTCACGAGCAAGCAGCTTAACTGCTAAGCCATCTCCCTAGCCCCAGGGACCAACTTCGATAGTCATTGAGATACCCAGTGAGCATGAGACCCTGCTGATGGCCGGTGCCATGTCTTTAACATGAAACTAGGAAGCAGAGGTTCTGGCAAGACCAGGATGAAGAAGCCAGTGGATCTGGCAGCTGCTGAGAGCCTGTTTGTCACAGGTGACACCTTCTACATATGTTCACAAGGAAGAAGGGACAGGAGTAGTGGATAGATAATCAAAAAGGAGATAAGGCTGGTCGGAGAGAGGCACTGAGATCAATTACACTTTTTAGAACTCTAGGGTTTTTTTTTTTTTTTTTGGTTTCTCGAGCTAGGGTCTCACTCTAGTCCAGGCTGATCTGAAATTCACCACGTAGTCTCAGGGTAGTCTCGAACTCATGGTGATCTTCTTACCTCTGCCTCCCAAGTGCTGGGATTAAAGGCGTGTGCCACCACACCCAGTAGAACTCCAGCTTTATTAGAATAGCAGCCTCATGCCACGGGCAGCTTGATGGGGTCCAGGAGCCAAGGCTTCAGCTCCCAAGAGAGGGGCAAACACACATGGAAAAGCATGTCTGGGGACACTGATGCCAGAGTGACCTGGTTCTGTACTTCAGAAGGACAAAGGGAGCAGCTTGTTTGGATGGGTGGGGAAGGGGAAGTTCTACACCAGTCTACATGCTCAGACTCATGGAGGAAGGTACTGGATAGGACCTGATGCTATGACTCAAGTGGCCTTGGGGGGGTCCCTAGGATGAGACCCAGGCTTCCCCACACACACACTCCATAATGTTGAGGGACACAGGGGAAGCTGAAGGAACCCTAGCCATGAGGAGGGGCCAGCGCTCTTGTGTGTGACTTTCCTGGAGAGATGTAAAAGAAGCGTCTGTTTACCCCAAATAGGGACAGAAATAGCAAAGAAAGCATCAAGTCCAGCTTGTCAAACTCACGAGTTTATTGGGGTTACTCACAGGAGCATGGGAGAGCCACAAACAGCTCCATTCAGCAAAATGTGCCCCCATCCCCATCAAGTTTTTTTAGCCTCTTATATACTTTAGCACTTCTAATATTCCAAGATTAGATAGCTGGGGCAGGAGGCACTAGTGGTGGGAATCCCAGGACAGGATCTTGCGACCCTCCCTCCTCCTCTTCTATGAACAACATTAACAACCTCACTACCATAGATGTAGCCATGTGCCGCATAGCTCTGTTCATTTCCTCGCCACAACTGTGAGCTGTAAGTCATGCCCTGTTTCTTTTCTTTTTCTTGGTTTTTCAAGGTAGGGTCTCACTCTAGTTCAGGCTGACCTGGAATTCACTATGTAGTCTCAGGGTGGCCTCGAACTCACGGCGATCCTCCTACCTCTGCCTCCCGAGTGCT
The DNA here is from genome assembly GCA_036346955.1 of Dipus sagitta. Lineage (NCBI taxonomy): Eukaryota > Metazoa > Chordata > Mammalia > Rodentia > Dipodidae > Dipus > Dipus sagitta. The sequence continues at coordinate 6,364,274 of CM070786.1, forward strand.
GGGATTAAAGGCGTGTGCCACCACGCCCGGCTTCATGCCCTGTTTCTTGATGGCGATGGTTATGTCAAGCCGGGAGGAAACAGCTACACTCAGCTCCCCCAGAAGGGCGTGGGCCTGGGAGGATGCCCTCACGTAGGAAAGAAAACTTAAGGGTGACTGGAGGTAGAAAAAGAGGCCACAGGGGCAGAAGCAGCAAGTGTCCGGGTGTCGCTGACCTATAGTGGGGACTGTGTGTGGCTTGGATGAGAACTGGCTCCCAGGTAGGAGCAGAGGGCCTCTTGAGATTGAAGGCGGCTTCCAAGGACCCTTGGTCACCTTATGCTGTAGCAGGGTGAGCGCAGCTGAGCTTGGGGTGGGGGTAACCGAGGAGTCCTGGAATTTTTGAGGTAAGAGAGGGGCGGGCCACACGCAGGATTGTACAGGAGTCTCCGCGGTGGCTGATGATGAAAGGGAAGGTGGAAGAGGCCAAGAAGGTTCTGTGCTATGCAGCCGACATGAACAAGACATTGATTCCTCCAAGTCTGCTGAAAGAGGTAATGCACTTTCTGGCCAGGGCTGCGGGCTTCCTCCACCCTTTCGGTGGGACCCCGAGCCAGAGCTTGTCCTCAGCTTGAGGAGAATGGTGACAGCAGAATCAAGCTTTGCTGGGTCAGGCCAGAGACCACCGGGCACTGGGCGGGGATGGGCGGGGCGTGGGGGAGGGAGCCGGCTGGAGTCTCAGCCCTGCCCCCTCTCTGGCTGGTCTCGCCTCCCCTGCAGCTGCATCCGCTGGGGAAGAAGCTGACCAAAGCCTCCATCCTGGACTTCTACAACAATAAGCACCTCTTCAAGGTGGTCATGGCGATGGGCTGTGTTTGGTGAGTACTCAGGACTGGCCAGTAGGCAATGGGTGGGCTGCACGCTCTGAAGAGGCCATGCGTGGGGTTGGTCAGGCTGTGTGAGGAGCAGGGGCTAGGGCCACATCTCCCAGATCTCTGTCATGATTATTCCTCCTCCTCCTCCTTTTTTGGGGGTTTTTTCGAGCACACGGATGTATGGGTGCACATGCAAGTGTGTGTGCATGTATGTGGAGGCCGCAGGATAACCTCATGTGCCACCTCTTTTTGAGACAGACTCTCCCATTGGTCTGGACTTCACCAATCAGACTAGCTAGTTGGCCAGAGAGCCCTGGCAGTACTCCCGGCTCTTCCTCCCCAGCACTGGGATTACAGGTGGGCACTGCCTCGCCTGACTTGTACACGAGTGCTGGCTAACCGAACTCAGGTCTTCATGATGGCATGAAGCTTTCTCTGTGTCTGTTTCTCTCCTTCATTCTTACCCCGCCCCTCTTCTCTGCCTTGTCCTCAGCCTCTCTCTCTCTCCCTGACTCTGTTTCTGTCTGTCTCCATATTCCCTGTTTCTGTCTCTGTGTCTCTGACTCATCTGTCCTTTCTGTGTCTGTCTGTCTGTGTGTATCCTTCCTTCCTTCCTTTCTCTCTCTCTCTCTTTATTTTGCTTTTTTGAGGTAGGGTCTCACTGTAGTCCAGGCTGACCTGGAATTCACTATGTAGCCTCAGTGTGGCCTTGAACTCACGGGGGATCCTCCTACCTCTGCCTCCTTAGTGCTGGGATTAAAGGTGTACGCCACCACGCCTGGCTTTCATTTCTTTTTTAAACAAAATATATTATTTATTTATTTATTTATCTATTTATTTGAGAGAGAGAGGCAAATAGAAAGGGAGAATGAGGGAGGGAGGGGTAGAGAGAGAGAGAGAGCCCACACCAGGGCCTCCAGCCACTGCAAATGAACTCCAGACACAAGTGCGCCACCTTGTGCATCTGCCTTATGTGGATACTGGGGAATCGAACCTGGGTCCTTAGGCTTTGCAGGCAAGTGCCTTAATTACTAAACCATCTCTCTAGCTGCCTTTCTTTGTTTCTGTCTATCTCTGTTTCTCTCTCTCCTGTTTTTGTTTGTTTGTTTGTTCTTTTATGGTGTTTTATTTTTGTTTACTTACTTGAGAGTGACAGAGAAAGAAAGAGGCAGAGAGAGAGATTGAGAGAGAACACACACACCAGGGCCTCTAGCCACTGCAAACAAACTCTAGATGCATGCACCACCTTGTGCATCTTGTGGGTCCTGGGGAATTGAGCCTCTAACCGGAGTCCTTAGGCTTCATAGGCAAGCACTTAACAGCTAAGCCATCTCTCCAGCCTTGTTTGTTCTTTTAGTTTTTCAAGGCAGGGTCTCAATCTAGCCCAGGCTGACCTGGAACTCACTATGTGGTCTCAGGGTGACCTCGCATCTATCGTCTTACCTGTGCCTCCTAAGAGCTGGGATTAAAGATGTGCATCACCACACCAGGCTCTCTCCTGGTTTTGTTCCAGGTTCACTGTCAGTTACACGTATTTCTCAATGAACCGCAAGATGAAACAGTTTGGGGTGAATGTCTACTTCGGACAGGTCATCCTTGGCATAATGGAAGTGCCCGCCCGGCTCTGCTACATTTTCTTCCTTGAGCAGATCGGGAGGAAGTGGAGCCTGACTTTGACTCTCACCCAAGCCACTATCATAAGCTTCATTCTCTTGTTCCTCCCCCAAGGTACGTTCTACACTGCCCAGCAGGCTACCTCCAGCCTTCCTTTTTCCCTAAGCCCCTCTCCCACCTTCCCTGGCTACTCAACTAGATACCAGGGAGCTGTCCTCCTGCACACAAGCCCCAGCCCCTTAAGCACAGGTGCTAAGTGGGGATCCCCCAAGACAGTGCACCCCTCCACGCAGAGGCCTGAGAGAGGAGCTCATGCTGTCCAAGGGCGTGGTCTTGGTGAGGGAGGGCAGACAGCCTTGGGTTCCCTGATCCCAGCCCACGTCAGAGGCAGATCTAGTAGGTGAGGGGGACATTTGGTGGCTGCTCCCCTGGGCCCTGCCTCTCTCCTCGGCAGCCCCCCCCAAAGAGGGGAGTACCTGATGTTATCTGTGACATGAGGACGCATGGACTCACCGAAACGGTGCAGTGGTAGCCTTGATCCACAGGAACAGGGCTCTCTCGGAGGCCTCTTCTTTGGGCTTCACTGACCGGCTCCTGGTGTTTGGCACTACGGTGGGACTTGCAAATTTACCAGTCTTTCAAAGAGCCCCAGGCAATGAACATGCTCAGGCCGCAGGGCTGTGGTGGAGGGGAGTCAGCACTGTTTGGGATCGCTGACCACAACAGCCTCACCAGCGACTGGGGCTTAGTAAGAAGGGCTGGAACCCATGTCGTCCCCAAGGAGCTCCTTCCCTTTCTCAGAGGGTTGAAATTGTATGTCTCCACTCAGACCCTTCCTCCCCCAGATGTTGGCAGATGTTGACTGACTAAAACAAAATGAAGAAACAAATTATTGGATTTTTACTGTTTGATTTCGTGTGTGTATGTGTGTGTGTGTGTGTGTGTGTGGTTGTTCGAGGTAGTTTCTCACGGCAGCCCCGGCTGACCTGGAATTCACTATGGAGTCTCAGCGTGGCCTGGAACTGACAGGGATCTTCCTACCTCTGCCTCCCGAGTGCTGGGATTAAAGGTGTGCGCCACCATGGCAGGCTGATTTCGTTTTTGCTCTTTTTGTTTGTTGTTTGTTTGTTTGTTTGTTTTGGGGCAGTGTCTCTCTAGACCAGGTTGACGCAGAACGCAGTCTGTAGTAGCAGACTGGCCTTGAGCCCACAGCGATCCTCCTACCTCAGCCTCCCAAGTGCTGGGATTAAAGTGTGCCGCCACGCCCGGCTGATTTATCTTTTTAAAGCGATGTGCTCTGAGCCAGGCAGAAATATTTACAAATCTCACTGGGGAAAGAGGCTGGGAACAGACTCCCTTAGAGCAGAGGAGACAGTCGTGGTTTCACGTCCGCAGAGCTTGCCCCGTTTCTTCTTCGGAGCACATGTCTGGCTTCCCAGAGGCAGACATCCTACAGATAGGAGCACTCCCATCTGTAAAGGCCTCAGACGCCAACCCCTCCTTTGCGGAACTCAGAAGCCTCTAGAAGGGGAGCCTGGTGCCAGTGATGGTGGAGAAGCAACAGGCAGCGGGGTACAGGAAACAAAGACATTAGGACTCAGCCCTACATGGTGGGCGGTGGCCTGAGAATCCCTTGGGTGCCACGGAGGCCCTGTCCCCAGCCTTGTCTGACACTCTCATTGCAGACATACTAACTTTGACCCTGGCTGGGCCTACACACACTGACCCTCCTCTGACTGAGTTGACCAGGTGCTTGGTAGGGGTAGGCCATTAAGATGTCTTTGGCGCCAGGTGTGGTGGCACACGCCTTTTAATCCCAGCACTGGGGAGGCAGAGGTAGGAGGATCCCCATGAGTTTGAGGCCAGCCTGAAACTACAGAGTGAATTCCAGGTCAGCCTGGGCCAGAATGAGACCCTACCTTGAAGAACCAAAAAAAAAAAAAAAAAAAAAAAAAGTCTTTGGTAAGGGACTGAAGGAAGGCTGTGGGGTCCCAGGGGGAGATGGCCTGAGACTCAGGGGCCACGCTGTCTTCCCTCAGAGCTGAAGTCCACCATGGTCGTGGTGCTCGTGCTTGGACAGTTCACCCTGGCCTCCACCGTCACCGTGTTCTTTATCTACACGGCCGAGCTCCTCCCCACCGTCCTCAGGTACCACGGGGGCCAGGGACAGTGACAAGATTCATACAGCAGCTGAGGTTGAGCGTTCATGTGGCGACAGGCACTGTTTAGTGGGCTGGAGAGATGGCTTAGCAGGTAAGGCGCTGGCCTGCGAAACCTAAGCACCCAGGTTCAGTTAATTCCCCCAAGACCCACATAAGCCAGATGCACAAGGTGGCGCATGCCTCTGGAGTTTGTTTGCAGTGGTTGGAGGCCCTGCTGTGCCCATTCTTATCTGTCTCTTTCTTTCTCCCTCTCTCTCACATAAATAAATATATCAAATATTCAAAAGTTTTTCATGGATTTCCTCACCTAGCTCTTACAAAAAAAAAAAAAAAAAACTCCAGCTTCCATCATCAACTCTATTTCCAACAACAAAATCAAAGATATAAAAGCACTTGCTCAAGGTCAGACATAGCAATTGACAGCTGGATTTGAACTAGGGTGGCATGACTCCAGTTCCCGACACCCTGAGGTTCTGCCCGCTCTTAGTGATAGCTGTACTCTGTACCCACACGCTATTGTGTGGTCATGCCACCCACTGCCCACGAAGGAAGTCCAGGAGAAAAGACTTGCTAACTTTCTAATTTTATTTTTATTTATTTGTGTGTGTGTGAGAGAGAGAGAAAGAGAGAGAGAGAGAGTACATATGTCAGGGTCTCTTCCTGCTGCAAACCAATGTCAGATGCATAGGCCACTTTTTGCATCTGGCGTTATGTGGGCACTGAAGAACTGAACCTGAGCCAGCCGGCTTTGCAAGCAAGTGCCTTTAATTGCTGAGCCGTCTCCATAGCCCCAATGACTGCCTCTCTTGAGTCCGTGGAGAACTCGTTTCTCCAAGGTCACACACGGGCTGGCCTGACCCCAGCGGCTGTTGGGTCTCCCACAAGGGCTGCGCTCTGCACTTTCAGGTCTACAGGTCTGGGGATGGTGTCTCTGTCTTGGGCAGCGGGGGCCATCCTGTCCTTGACCATCTTCAGTCAGATCTCGTCCCAGCTGCCCATCTTTCTCTGCTGCATCTGCTCCATCCTGGCTTTATGTTTCACCTCCTTGGTGCCGGAAACCCAAGACCAGCCCCTCTACGACAGCCTGCAGCACCTCTCCGGGTCAAGGTAGGCGTGTGAGGGGTCCCCAACTCAAGACCTTGGCATTGAGAGCATGTCAGGCACTGTCCGTCCTTGTGACATGAGGGCCACCCGTGTCCAAGGCAGTCTCTCCAGAAACTCCCTATGTGCCCACTTGCTTGAGTCTAGCCCGGGCTCTGCCCACTCTCCTTCTGTCTGGTTCTCCTAAGCTAAGCCTGGGCCAAACTCTGTTTCTTCCCTGCCTTGTCTGCTTATCTGGACGGGGCCCTGACCTTGAAAATGAGGAAACTGAGATGCATAGACATAAAACCCTATTTTCTCCTCCATAGGTTTTTTTTTTTTTTTTTGAGATGATTAAAGCCACACAAAATGGCTGGCACAGAGCTGGACAGATGGCTTAGCGGTTAAGGCGCTTGCCTGTGGAGACTAAGGACTCATGTTCAATTCTCCAAGTCCCACATAAGCCAGACACACGGTGATGCAAGTGAGAAAGGTCACACATGCACACAAGGGGGCACATGTGTCTGATGTTTGATTGCAGTGGCTGGAGGCCCTGGCACACCAATTCTCTTTCTCTCTCTCTCTCTCTCTCTCTCAAGAGGCCAGTCTATGCGCTTGCCTCAAAAAAAAAAAAAAAAAGAAAAGAAAAAGAAAAAAAAAAGCTGGCACAAAGTCCAGCATGTGGCCAGTGCTGGGTTTGGGAAGGCTAGTGACAAGATATGCTCCATAGTCAGAGGAGAGGGAGAGGTGAGGCTGGGATTGGGAGGTGGAGCCAGCCTGACCCTGGAGCTGAGGGTTCCTCCTGAGTCCCTGACCAAGCTGGGTTGGGGACTTGCAGGAGAGAGAATTCCATCTCACCTCGAAGTGGGCCTGCTTGAATGTTTCTCGTGGCTTTTCTCAGCTTCCAAAAGGATTCACTTGAAGAGAACTTTAACACCTACTGGACGGAGAGCACAGACCTGTCACCAATGAAGACGGGCGAGGAGTCACTGTCTGATGATGCGTCTGATGAAGGCCTGATGGACACTGTCCCCGATGCCCCGCCTCTGACTCTAGACTCCTATTCCCTCACGAACGCTGTCTCAGAGAGACCCGACGACGTCGAAGAACCCAGTCTAGATTACTGAGGGCCAGCCTTCCAGAGAATCTTGGGTTGGACTTTAGCAACTGGGTTTGGGCCATGGATTCTAGACCCAGTCCAGCATCGGGGACAAGGCCAGGCCTGCTCCAAGGCCAGCCCTCATAATCCAAAAAGAGGCCCTACTGAAAGAGGGGCTAAATTGTGATTCGTTCCAATAAAGATACCACGTTTGTCTTGAGATGGCTAAGGTCAAAGTTGGCTGTGTCTGGACCACCCAGCGGAGGCTTTGGGTAAATCTTGAGGGGCAGCGACCTCTGTGGATGGGTGGTGTGAAGCAGGAAATGTCTCTGAGCACAGATGCCATTCACACCTGCTGGCATAGCCGGTGAGCTGAGGTACAGGTGCAGACCTAGGACAGAATTCAGAGCCCTATGTCACACACCCACTAGGGTGGGGAAGGATTGAGAAGAGTTAGCAAGAATTCCCATTGCACAGGGCACTTTCGATTTCTCCTTTTTTTAAAAATTGTTTTTTAAATTTTTTTTGTTTATTTCTTTGAAAGCGACAGAGAGAAGGGATGATGTACGCATTTATTTGAGAAAGAGGAGAGAGAGAATCAGAGAGAGAGACAGAACAGGCACGCCATGGCCTCCAGCCACTGCAAATGAACTCCAGATGCATGCTCCACCTTGTGCATCTGGCTTATGTGGCTCCTGGGAGTCAAATCTGGGTCCTTTGGCTTTGTAGGCAAGGGCCTTAACAGCCAAGCCATCTCACCAGCCCTTGTTAGCACTTTCTGTCTCTTTCAAATCTAATTTTTTTGAGAGAGAGAGAGAGATTGAGTGGGAGAATGGCACGCCACGGCCTCCAGCCACTGCAGCTGAACTCCAGATGCGTACATCACTTTGTATGCATGTGTGACCTTGTGCGCTTGCGTGACCTTGTGCAGCTGGCTTATGTGGGATTTGGAGAGTTGAACAAGGGTTTTTAGACTTTGCAGGCAAGCACCACTAAGCCATCTCTCCAGCCCTGTTTTTTTTTTTTTTTTTTTGGTGACTTAAAGGTGGTTATTTTTGCAATGCCAAGGTTATAGGATTGTATGAAGAAGTAATGTATGTCCTTTTCCTTAACCAAGCTTTTTTATTTTTTATTTTTTTGAGGTAGGGTTTCACTCTAGCACAGGGTGACCTGGAATTCACTATGTAGCCTCAGGGTGGCCTCAAACTCGTGGTGATCCTCCTACCTCCCGAGTGCTGGGATTAAAGGCATGCGCCACCACGCCTGGCATCCCAAGCTTTTTTTTTTTTTTTTTAAACTTTCTTCACAAAGGCAAATTTTTTTGTTAATCTCATAGATAATGATATAAAACAAGTGAACAAGCTTTCTCCAAAGAGCTATACAGTAAAAAGTTTAGGTTTTATACCCACTTATGGTCTCTATCATGTATTCTTTTATAACCTCTTAAAAAAGTAAAAACAATTTTTAGTTTGTACCATATGATAAAAAGACTAGGCTAAGCTTGGTCTATGAGTGGTAGTTTGTTGACCCCTGGTATAAAATACCTACTTTGTCTTGTCAGAGAAATGGCTCTCTCCAGGCAGCTAGCTGTTGCCCAACACAGGGCAGGACCTGATTTACAAGTGAGCATTGTTAGACAGAAGTAGACGTGAAGAGTCTCTGATCCCTTGATTCCATCTGTTCATTTCATAAATGTGCTAAACACCTGCTATGTACACTTGTTTTAGCAAAATTTTTCTCCAGTGTTCTGTACAAAACAATTCTTCTAGTTTCTCTAAACCAGAATTTAGGTTTTACAGTCTAATTTTAGGTGAAATTAGAATTAAAATCAAGAGGGAATTCATGATTATAAAAAATGAATCTAGCTAACAATATCTTTTCAATCAATATAAGTACATCCTTCTTAAAGTCACAGTCTACATGAGGAAAAATATGGAATGCTATTATGCTATTAAAAAGATACCTTTTTACCCCATACTTTATTGTGTATGTGTGGGAATCAAACCCAGCTAGTACATGCCAAGGGAGCACTTTACCACTAACTACATCCCCAGCCCGGGTTGAAACTTTTTCAAAAAAATATTGCCACATCTATAGCACCCTCAGACAATTCCTTCCCACTTTCCTAAGTTGCTGTCATATGTCATAAAATGTGGATCCAGGCAGGGCTCTTTAACAGCCATTTTATTTTTATTTATTTATTTTTTAAATATTTTTTTGGTTCATTTTTTATTTATTTATTTGAGAGTGACAGAGAGAGAGAGAGAGAGAGAGAGGCAGATAGAGAGAGAGAGAATGGGCGCGCCAGGGCCTCCAGCCACTGCAAACGAACTCCAGACGCGTGCGCCCCTTGTGCATCTGGCTAACGTGGGTCCTGGGGAATCGAGCCTCGAACCGGAGTCCTTAGCCTTCACAGGCAAGTGCTTAACTGCTAAGCCATCTCTCCAGCCCATTAACAGCCATTTTAGTCATAAACTACTACTACAGCCAAGAATGGTGGCTCATGTCTGTAATCTCAGCATTGAGGAGCCTGAGGCAAGAGTACTGTCATGAGTTCAAGGCCAGCCTGGACTATTGAGTGAGATCCTATCTCAAAAAACAAAAACAGATTAGATTTAAGGGCACATATTGCCTCCAAAGCAATTTGTAATTCTGCTTTTTTTTTTTTTAATCGTAGAGGGAATGAATAGACATGCTTCCTCCAGGATAAAAACTGTAACTGTTAGCTTTCTGAATCAAAAATGAGGGACTCCTTTAAAAAATAAAAATCCAGAAGGAACACAGAACCCCAGCATAGAAAAATAAAGCTTGCCCCTATTTGAGATCTTTGGTAAAGACACTAACTATAGTTGATTGCCCACGCCACCAAAACATGGCACGTTTTGTAGTTCAAAGTGACGGTGATTTTCCTTTTGACTATGTAAAACAAAAGGACCAATGCCTTGGGAGATCTTGGGAAATGTAATGGCCTCCCATTTCTCTTAAACACATGTACACAGAATCAGTCCGTGGGTAGAAGGAAGAGTGGGCCAGTGTTATCGTTTCCTTTCCCCTCTCTGTGTCCTTTTCTTTTCCTTTTCCTTGCGCTCCTGCTTGGCTAGTTTGTTCCTCTCTCTCTGCAGCTTCTGCTCCTTCTTCCTCTGGGACTCATCCCGAAGTGAGTCTCGCTCCAGTTTCCGAGTATTGAGAACATCTTCCACGTTGGTATTTCGGAACAGGGATTTGTCAGAACCTCTGTTCATTGTCGAGGCACCTGGGTCACCCTTTTCATCTGCTTCGTCCTCTTCATCTGTCACGTCAGCACACTGGGCCAGCAGGGCGGCTTTTCTCCGTTTTTCTTCTTCTTACACCATCCTGGGCTTCACAACGATCTGAGCCTGCTTCTCAATTAGGGTAGTAATGGCCTGCACCTCATCTTCTTTTTTCACTTTGGTGACAACATTCTGCGTTTCAGACCATGGTTCTACAATTTCCTTGTAGATATCAAGGAGGCAATCTTCTTCCAGGAAAGCAGAGAGGATACCCTGCAGAGTGTCCAGCCTCTCTTCCTCTTCCTCCTCCTGCAGGACGCCAAGGATGTAGGCGCAATACACGGCTTGGTCCACTCCCAACACCTCCAGCCGTCCATCCAGCCAACACCCAAAACCCCCGCTGTCTCCCTCGCCGCGGGCTGCCTCGGCCGCTCCACTGGGCGCTGCCATCTTGGGGCCAGCTGTTTTTGTTTTCTTTTTTAATATTGTATTTATTTGCTAATTTTGAGAAAGAGAGAGAAGCAGATAGAGATTGGGTGCACTAGGGCCTGGAGCCACTGCAAATGAACTCCAGATGCATGTGCCACCTTGTGCATCTGGTTTGCATGGGTCCTGGAGAATCGAGCCTAGGTCCCTAGGTTTCGTAAGCAAGCGCCTTAAGCGCTAAGCCATCTCTCCAGCCCAAATCCGATGTTTTTGTGATGTAATAAGTAGTACTAAACATGCCTGTAGGGGGTTCCCTGTGTGTAAAGGTACAGGTAACTAGCACCATAGCTGGTGAAGGTGCCCACCGAATGCCCATGGACTCTGGGGCTTTCAGTTCCCTGGTGACTGGTGACAGGCTCTGTGCAATGCTCATCCCACGAACATTTCTCAGAAGCTTGTATATTTCTACCACCTGCAACACATTAGCTTAAAAGCCATGCCTGAGCCGGGCGTGGTGGCGCATGCCTTTAATCCCAGCCCATGGGAGGCAGAGGTAAGAGGATCGCTGTGAGTTCGAGGCCACCCTGAGACGACATAGTGAATTCCAGGTCAGCATGAGCCAGAGTGAGACCACGAAAAACAACAAAAACAACAACAACAAAAAAAAAAAGTGGTGCCCAGTCCCTATTCTAGACTTGTTTCTTTCCCACCTCTCACACAGGATGCTGCTTACAATTTACCAAAGAGTGTGAGCTGATATTGAAGGCCTCCATGTGGTGATGCTAAACCCTGGCACATAGGTTAAGAAAACTCAGACACTGGCCTGGCGTGGTGGCGCATGCCTTTAATCCCAGCACTGCGGAGGCTGAGGTAGGAGGATCATCATGAGTCTGAGGCCACCCTGAGACTCCATAGTGAATTCCAGGGCAGCCTGAGCTAGAGCAAGACCCTATCTCAAAAAACGAAAACCAAAAAGAAAGAGAGAAAAAAAGGTCTCTGTGAGGTGAAGGCCAGCCTAGGGCTACAGAATGAGTCCCAGGTCAACCTGGAGGCTAGAATGAGACCCTGTCTGAAAAAAATTTCAGACTATCAAGGCAAGCCCCAAGCCCAGCAACAGACTTGAAAATCTGGAAATCCTGTTAATGTCTTGGCAGAAGCAAGCGCTAAATTAGTCATAGAAAGGTCATCGAAACAATGCAAGACTCATGGGGTTTTCTAAAGAGGAGGAACCTCAGGGGAGTTAATAAAAATTACTGGGACTTGGAGAGACAGCTCAGCAGTTAATGCACCTGCCTGCAAAGCCTAATGACCCCTGTTCGATTCCCCAGTACCCGCGAAGAGCCAGATGCACAGAGAGGCACATGCATCTGGAGATCATTTGCAGTGGCTAGAGGCCCTGGCACATCCATTCTCCCTCTCTCTGTCTCTCTCTGCTTGCATATCAATAAATAATTTTTTAAAAAAAATTACTGAGCACAGGAAGAAAATAGACAAAATGGCACAAGCAAGAAATGGAGGTCTGGGCTGGGGAGGGGAGGGCTCAGGGGATGAAGCACTTGCCGCACAAGGGTGAGGACCTGAGTTCAGATCCCCAGCACCCAGCTCGGAGCCCGATGCTATGGCAGGTGTCCGTAAGTCCAGCGCATCTATCAGGAGAAAGGAGGCTGGGGTAGGAGAGTTTGCCAGAAGCTCACAGGCCAGCTAGCTGGGTAAACACAGCTCTGGACAACAATGAGAGACGCTGCCTCAAGCCAGATGGAAGGCATGGACCAACACCTGAAGGCAATATCTGACTTCCACACACGTGCTGTGGCATGTTCACACCTGCACTCACACACGTGAATACACATACACCAGAAACAAGGAGAAGGAGTTGGAGAGATGGCTTAGCGGTTAAGGCATTTGCCTACGAAGCCTAAAGATCCAGGTTTGATTCCCCAGGACCCACATAAGCCAGATGCACAAGGTGGTGCATGTGTCTGGAGCTTGTCTGCAATGGCTGGAGGCCCTGGCATGCCCATTGTCTCTATCTGCCTCTCTCTCTCTCTTGCTCCCTCAAAATAAATAAATAAATAAAATATTTTTTGAAAAACAAGGAGAGGGGCTGGAGGGATGGTTTAGCGGTTAAGGCATTTGCCTACAAAGCCAAAGGACCCAGGTTCGATTCCCTAGGAGCCATGTTAGCCAGATGCACAAGGGGGCGCATGTGTCTGGAGCTCATTTGCAGCGACTAGAGGCCCTGGCATGCCCATTCTCCCTCTTCTCTCTCTCTCCCCCTCTTTCTCTGTCAAATAAATAAGTAAATTTTAAAAAGGAAAACAAGGAGAGGGCTGGAGAGATAGCTTAGCAGTTAAGGTGCTTGCCTGTGAAGCCTAAGGACCCATGTTTGATCTGTTTCCAGATCCCATGTAAGCCAGACACACAAAGGTGAGGTAAGTGCAAGGTTGCACATACCCACTAGGTGGCGCATGCACCTGGAGTTTGATTTCAGTGGCTAAGGCCCTGGCCCACAAGTTCTCTCTCTCTCGTTCTCTCTAAAATTAAAAACTTAAAAAATAAAAAAACAAGGAGAAAGAAACGACAACCTGGCCATCAATGGAACAGTGCTGGTAGACCTCCCTGGAAAGGATTCTGTGTGCATTTAAAACGTTCCGAAATGAAGCAGTGTAACTCTGTGATGACTTCCATGTCAAATGCCTCCACAGCTTCACGTGTTTGAAGGCCCCATTAGTGGCACTGTTTTGGGAAGGTTGTGGACCTGGCAGTCTCTGGCCTTCTTCTCCTCCATCAGGTGTAAAATAATGTTTTTGAAGCTTAAGCTTCCAGGATGTGCACATAGACCACCCCCAAGAAGGAGGAAGAGGAGGGGGAGGAAGAGGGCGTCCTAGTAGGGCCATCTGGGACACCTGGGCAGGGCAAGTGGCCCCGGGCAGCACTGAGGCTGCCAGCCCAGCGCCTTCCTCCAGCCAGGAAGGCGGCCGTGCACCACTCACGCCTCCAGGTCCCGCCGCCTGGTGAAAAACTGAGCCGGACAATTGGCAGCTCCCAGGGACAGTGCGGGGCACACACCCAGTGATCCCAGACCTGGCACTTAGTAGCCCTCAAAGACAGGGAGAGTAGAGAGAAGTTCCTAATTTTTAAAACTGTTTTATGCTGGGTGTGGTGGCGCACGCCTTTAATCCCAGCGCTTGGGAGGCTGAGGTAGGAGGATCGCCGTGAGTTCGAGGCCACCCTGAGACTAAGTAGTGAATATCAGGTCAGCTGGGGCTAGAGTGAGCCCCTACCTCTAAAAACCAAAAAGGACAAAACAAAACAAAACAAAAAAACTTTTTGTTCCCCCCTCCCCCGCCCCCCCCCCGTGTGTGTTATGGGCATACCAGGGTCTCTTGCCACTCTTGCCAGTGCAGACAAGCACCAGGTGCTTGTGCTACGTTTTGCATCTGGCTTTACATGGACGTGGGGAATTGTACCCAGCTCGCTAGACTTTTTTTTTTTTTTTTTTTTTTTTTTGGTTTTTCGAGGTAGGGTCTCACTCTAGCCCAGGCTGACCTGGAATTCACTATGGAGTCTCAGGGTGGCCTCGAACTCACAGCGATCCTCCTACCTCTGCCTCCCGAGTGCTGGGATTAAAGGCGTGCGCCACCACGCCCAGCTAGCTCGCTAGACTTTGCAAGCAAGTGCCTTTAACAGCTGGGCCCAAGAACTTCCTTTAAACTATTTTATTTATTTATTTATTTATTTATTTGAGAGAGAGAGAGAGAGAGAGAATGTGTGAGCCAGGGCCTCCAGCCATTGCAAACAACCTCCAGACGCATGTGCCACCTTGTGCATCTGGCTTACATGGGTACTGGCGAATTACCTCAGGCTTAGCAGGTAACTGCCTTAACCACTAAGCCATCTCAGTAGCCCAAGAAATTCCTTTAAAGCAAGTCCAAAGCTTACAGCAAGGACAGACCTTGATCCGAATAAACACAGAAGTGGGCTGGCTAAGAGGAAAGCCAAGTGGCCATTGACTGCAGGGGACTGTGAGGGGTATGAAGCTTCGAGTATGGTAACAGCGGGCCTGGCCTGAAGGCACTCTGCGCTCCCCCCACCCACCCACCCCGGTCCTAGTTTGAACTCTTCAGACAGTGTCACCACATGGGTGTAGCTGTGCTTTTATGGCCTCATGTAATCCTCTCAAACACACCCACAGAGCTGAGGCCCCTGGCCCATAAGAGCACTGGGCTCCTGAGAGGCGATGCCCCAGAGATCCCTCTCAGGTAGGCTTGGATCAGCTGTGTTCACACAGGCCGGGGGATGGTCAGGTTGAGACATGAGCATCCTTGAGGTCACGTCCTTTGAGAATCCACCTGTACCTTCTGTCACCTGCATGGGAACAGAAGCTTCAGTCCTTGAGTCACGCACACGTGCCGTTCCCCAGTGTGACAGGAACACAAGAGATAGCAGAGGGAAGCCGGGACTATTGTCCTTACCTGCCATAGTCCCTGTATGTGGACTCTGGCTGTCCTCCAACTGAGACATAGGTCACATCATCCAATGCAGGGCAACTAGGACCTGGCCAGAGGCCAGCAATGCTTCCAGGCCCTGACGTGCCCATTCCCTCTCTCTTTCTCACTCTCTCTCTACCTCTTCCTCTCTTTGAAATAAATAAATAAAATATATTTTCGAAAAAGGAAGTGCTCTACACAATGGGTAGGACACCTAACATTCTACTCCAGCTCTTTTAGGGGTGCATGCCCCACACTGTGGGGTGCCCCATGGGCAGATACACATGCATATATCACTCGTATCATATCACATTACACAAGCAAAACGGAGAAGGAGAAAGAGGAAGGAAGGTAGGAAGGAATCGCTCTACGGAGTATCTGAGAGCCATCAGAAGCCTGGCGGAACCTGGGCTGCTGGTCTTGGAGCCAGCCAAGGCTTCACTCAGCTATCCTGTGGCCTCAGATGCCCCCAGCCTGGGACTCAGGACTCTGCCCCTTCCTGGAGACACTGCCAAGTACCAATCCCTGGAGACATTTGCACCTTCTTTTTTTTTTCTGTGTTTTTATTTTCTTATTTATTTTTTTCTCAATTTTTATTAACATTTCCCATGATTATAAAAAAATCCCATGATAACACCCTCCCTCCCCCCACTTTCCCCTTTGAAATTCCATTCTCCATCATATCCCCTCCCCATCTCAATCAGTCTCTCTTTCATTTTGATGTCATGATCTTTTCCTCCTCTTATGATGGTCTTGTGTAGGTAGTGTCAGGCACCATGAGGTCATGGATATCCAGGCTGGGGGGAGCACGTTGTAAGGAGTCCTACCTTTCCTTTGGCTCTTACATTCTTTCCGCCACCTCTTCCACATTAGACCCTGAGCCTTGGAAGGTGTGATTGAGATGTTACTCAGTACTCCAGTCACTTCTTTCCAGCATTATGATACCCTCTGAGTCATCCCAAGGTCACTGCCATCTGAAAAGAGAAGATTCTCTACCCAAAGTGAGAGTAGCGTTAATATAAGCGTATAAATATTAAGAGAAGTGCTTACTGGGCAGTTTGATAAGCATAGTATATACATTTTTCCAGACATCAGCAGATGTTACACACCTAGGGCTCATGACCACCCCTGTTTTAAGTTTTAAGTATCAGGGATGTATTCCCCCCCCCCCCATGGAGTGGGCCTCCAGTCCAATTGGAGGGCAGTTGGTTTCCACCATGACAGACGTGCCAGTATTGCACCCGTTGGCTCATTTGGCCTGGCTGGCCAATTATAAGGCTTGCAGTGTCCACTGTTGAGTATCTCCACTGGTGGTATCTCTTTCTCCCATTGAACTACATGTAGAATGGCTTCTTCCAGCTTTCTCTCAGCTGGTCTACATGGAGGAGGTTATCAGCTCAGTTCCAGCAGGATTTCTCAGTGGCCTTGCAGCCCAGGTATGTGGAGTCTTCAGCAATAGGGTCTTACCATCTATTCCTGGTGGGAAACCAAGGGCCTCGGCAATGGCCTATAATGTTTTGGGGGCATCAGGGACCTCCCTGGCCAACAACTCACTGGAGGTATCCCATCCTTGGCACTGAAAATTTTCTAACAACGATCTATGGCTCCTGAGTGTTCCATTGTCTGAAACCGGAGGATTCCATATGATTCATTTGCATCCTCTTAGATTTTGATTAGCCCTCCCTCCATCTTTCCTTTATTCAATCTCTTCCCCTGACCTCACTCTGGGCCCTTTCACCTGTTAATCTATTCTTCTATTTACATATATACAATACCAACCTATTAAGTACCCTCCCCCCTTCCTTTCTCTTCCCTTCATATCTCCTTTTTAACTTACTGGCCTCTGCTACTGAGTTTTTTTTCCTTCACACACAGAAGCCCAATCATCTGTAGCTAGGATCCACATATGAGGGAGAACATGCGGCGCTTGGCTTTCTGGGCCTGGGTTACCTCACTTAAGAAGCTTAGAAGCCAGGCGTGGTGGCGCACGCTTTTAATCCCAGCATTCGGGAGGCAGAAGAATCTTAGAAGCACAGGTGGTGAGGACATGGGGTGGTTTTATGACGCACAGCCAGCCAGCCTGGGAATCCCAGAGGGTGCAGGCCCCGCTCTGAAGAGACCCTCCGGGTAGATGCCTCCAGGTGAACTCCTTCCAGGAATCATAATTCCCCAACACCGGACTGCCTACCCTCTACTGAGTCCACCAAGTTTTTACCAAATAACTATTAAGCAATGCAGGGCCACCTGAGAGGGAAAGGCTGAGATGTGGACAATACCATACCTAAGCAGATGCCCAACACAAACATGAACACATTACAGAGAGAGAGGGAGGGGGAGAGAGAGAGAAAAAAAAGAGAGAGAGAGACAGAGAGAGAGAGACAGATGTGGACAATACCATACCTGAGCAGATGCCCGTGCCACAGGTAGGCACCTGGCTATCTACTGGATATAAACGTCTCTCATTTAAGTCTGGGAACTCAGGAAAGCTGAGCCCGAAGGGTGAGTGCACGTTTGGGAAGGACTAGCTGGGGCAGGGAGAGCCCCCCACGCAGACAGCATGGGCAGAGCAGGGAGGGTGGCAGGCAGACAGGCTGGCCGAAGGAAGGAACGTCAAGACGAGTAAGCAGGTGGGAGATGAACCTGGGAAGATGGTCTAGAGAGGTCAAGAACTTGAACCCCTTGGCTGAGTCTGAACCCCTCGCGGTTCCTCGGGTTTCGCTTCATCGCCTGTTCTGTGACTGCCCGGTGCCGCTCTTATTTCTGGTCCGCGTCGCGGGAAGGGCCGAGGGGAGAGAGTCTTCAAGCTACAGGTGGAGGTAAGTGAGCCATTCCTGCCCTGTCTTGGGAGGGCCGGCGTTTCCAGAGTCCTCCTGGACTCCCACCTCCCCTGGGTGCCGCCCCATCCTCGTGCTCCTGCCCGTTGGGTGGGCCCAGGTTTACAGCACAGCAAAGAAAGCGACCCTGAAACTGCATAGTGAATTCCAGGTCAGCTTGGGCTAGAGAGAGACCCTACTGTTGGCCTCTGAGGCCCAAGTGTGAGGCCTAGTGGAACTTCCTGAGCCTAGCTAAAGTTTGGTGATCTGCCTCTGGCCAGACGTGACTCAGTAAGACGCCTAATGGCTTCTTACCTGCTACCTCCACATGGGAGTTAGAATTATCATTTCAATAGTCACAGTTTACTATTGGCCCTTACCTTTCCCCACCATCCTACAATCCCCGCCTTCACCCCCAACATTATATAGGCAACTGTTCATAGCAATAAATCGAGTTCCTGCTTCGACAAGACTCCCGACTCAGTGTGGTTTTTCTCCGGTGGCCAGGAGAGGTCTGAGTCGTCGGACGCTCATCTCCTCCTCAGCCCCTTGGGAGGAACCAGCGGGCCTGGTCCTTCCCTCAGCACTACCTGCCCCCGCCGGCGGAGCCCGGCATCCGGCGCCCAACGTGGGGCACTTGGAATCCGACAGACTAGTGCCCCCTGAGAGACATTCGTTGAGGAGGTCAATCGGTGTACATATGCGGTGAGCGTACCCCCATAAGTAGTCTTTATATTTAATGCGCTAAACTTTGCTTCTATAACCTGTACTTGTTGATCAACATCTCTTTGTTCTCTTTCTCTTTCCTTTCACTTTTAGTTTGCAGATAAGCTACATCTGCGGCTTTTGTACAGCATGTTTACCTATCTTTTGGATCCTTGTGGTTGTATTGTACTCATGTGTACGTGGGTTGCTATTGCCCTAATTTTATGGACATTTTTCTCTCAACTTTATAATGAGGGACAGTCTAACTCTAAATCCAATCCTGCCTTAAAATCTCTCAGGGCACTAATAAAGAGTAGAGGGCTTAATTTGACTGATAATCAGGCTCAACAGACCTGGGATTGCCTTCTCAAACTGGCGCCATGGCTGCCGAAAGGAAATCTCTTTGATTGGGACACGTGGGATAGGGTAGAGGCCCTTGTTTGTCGGGCACATGTGGAGAAGGGTCAAATACCCCCCTCAGGGGTCCTCCCTATGATCTCAGCCCTCAAGGCCTGCTTCCCTCCAAGGCCAACCAAACATAAACAAAAAACAAAACAAAAAAAAATAATATACAGCCTGATCCAGCTACTCCTCCTGGAGATACAGCTTTAAAAAAACCCCAAAAGGATACATCTTTATGCTCCTCACTCGATCCCTTTGAGAATGCTCCCTGGCCTTCCGGGGGACCTCCTCCATCAACTAACCCTTTCTGGACCCCCTCAGCCCCTCCTTCATATTCGGCCACCGAGACCCCTTCAGCCCCTCCTTCATATTCGACAGCCAAGCCATCAGAAAATAAAGCTACTTTTTTATTTCCCGTCAATCTAAATCCTGGGGGCAATCGCCCTACTGCCTGGTATCCGTGGGAAGCTCAGAACCTTAAGGAGCTTAAAAAAGCGGTCTCGAAAGATGGACCCAACTCTCCTTGGGCTGAGACCCTATTACAGGGACTTGCCCATCAACCTTGTACAACCCAAGATTGGAAAAATCTAGTCAGGGCTGTCTTGTCAGGTCCCCTATACATTAAGTGGTGTGCCTTTTTTAGAGATAAATGCCATACACAGACAGAACAAAACCAAAATCAACAGCCCCCTGTGCCGATAACTTTTGGGATGCTCTCTGGTACCTCTGATCAATATGCTACAGGCACTCAACAGGCGGCTATACCTGACCCGTATAGGGATCAGGTCAGGGCACTGGGCTTGGCGGCATGGAAAAGGCGTGATGAGGGACCCTCTGAAACTCCCCTTATGAGTATTACTCAAAAACCATCTGAGGATTTGGCTACATTTATAGATAGGGTGGAAAAAAGTCTCCAAAAAAAATTTCCCCCAGGGGCATTACGGGATCAGTTTACTAAAATGTTGGTCTGGGATGGGATGACGGCCGATCACCGCCTCGCCTGTGCGGGTCTCAAGGACAACTCCATGAGTAGATGGATTGTAGCCACCAAGGACGTTGGCACTATCTCCCATCAGGCTAGGGCCATGGCTGCCGCCCTTCAGAAAAATAAACAGAGAGATTTGGCCAATACGATCTGTACATTACAGTTAAATTCTAAAAACTTAACATGTTTCGGATGCGGGGACGAGGGCCACTTTAAAAAGGAGTGCCCCAACAGGACAAAGCCTCCTCCGCGCTCTGGGGGGACGACCAACGCCCCTCACACCCTTTGCCCTAAATACAATAAAGGGTTTCATTGGGCTAAGAAATGTAAATGGAAATTTAACATACAGGGAAAGCCTTTAAACTCCTCCAGGGGCTTCCCCCAGCCCCGTTAAATAAGGGAAAAGAGACCATCAAAGCCTATTGGACCGTCCCCCTGGTCCCCGGCCTTAGACCCAAAATTATTTTAAATATTGACAATAAAAAATTCAAACTTCTCATCAACACTGGAGCGGACTGAATGGTCCTAAGAAAGGAAAAAGTGCCCCCCTCCTGGCA
This sequence comes from Dipus sagitta, assembly GCA_036346955.1. NCBI lineage: Eukaryota > Metazoa > Chordata > Mammalia > Rodentia > Dipodidae > Dipus > Dipus sagitta. The sequence continues at coordinate 6,384,712 of CM070786.1, forward strand.
GCTTGTGCCCGGCCCTCCCCTACTGGGAGTTGGTGGGCAATCCACCTCCTGGAAGACTGCCACGTGGCTCCCTTGAACTGACCCAGATGGGGACAGGGAAAAAGTCCGCCCTCTCGTGGTGACTGGGCTCACTGCTAACTTACTGGGACAAGACATCCTTGGAGATGCCGAGGCTTTCATCACTACTGACCATAAGGCCTTTTATAATGATTTGTTAGATAAAAAAAAATATCAACAACAGTCTGAGGAAGGGAGGGAATATCATCCCAATTAATTTTGTCCCCTTGTCATCAACAAATTTTTCGTAAGGTACAACAGGCTATAAATACTGCGACCCTAAAGAGGTTCAATCCTAATTTGCCCATCTACCTCTACATTTTCTCTGGGGAAACATTATACACCACACTGTTGGCCCAAAAAGGTGAACCCATCCAATGGGTCCACCTCTCAATCGGTGGGGTCCCCAGAGTTTATTCTATAACCAACCAGGTTACTGATTACATTATCAAGGACAGAGACACCTCTGTTCGGTTGTTTGACACAGAATCTCACCTTATTGTCACCCCCTTTAAGATAACAGATTTCACCTGGCTTCAGAGAAATAATAATAAAGTTGCTATGGCTCTCGAGGGGTTTCTAGGTAAAATTGATTGCCATTATGGCCCCCACAAATGGATGAGTTCTTTCTCCAGATTAAAATGAAAGCCCCCCCAGGCTTTTTCTGTCTCAACCTAACCCTGACTTTCTTACTGTGTTTACTGATGGAGGGCACCTGGGGGCTTCCCTAGTCGTTTACCCTCCCTTGAAACAAAAAAAAGAGCCTATGCCCATAAAGTCAGTTTCCCATGAGGTTGAGGGGTCAGCACAATTCAAAGAACTATTTGCTGTCGTTCTAGCTTTGGACACTATTCAAGAGCCATTTAACTTATTTTCTGACAGCCTTTATGTTGTTAATTTATTACCCAACCTGGTTGAGGCCCATATTAGACTGGACTCCAACCCTATATCTCCTCTGATGATTCAAGCTCGTTCCCTACTCAAACAAAAAATTAACCCCATTTTTCTTCAACATCTCAGGGGTCATCAAAACTTACTGGGATTTCTTTCTCGAAAAAAAAATTTGGCTGATAAAATGGCTTCTATGCCTCAGTGTAATACTATTACAGAAGCTACACGCTTCCACTTATTGACCCATGTCAACTGGAGAGGTCTCAAGCACAGGTTTCCACAGGTACCAGTCAAGGACCTTAAAAAAATTGTCCGGACTTGTAAGTCCTGTCAGCCCTTCCTCCAAGTACCCCCCCTTCAAACTACAGAAAACAATCCTAGAGGGCTACGCCCTAATCATCTGTGACAAATTAATGTCACACACTATTCTCCATTTAAAAAACTTAAGTATATTTTTCTTTCAGTTGATACCTTTTCCCGCGCCTGCTGGACATCGGCACATGCCGGGGAAAAATCTAAACATGCCATTAGTCATATGCTTCAATGTTTTGCCACTCTTGGGCTGCCTGATCAAATTAAAACAGATAATGGCCCCTGCTTTGTAAACAAGGCCTTTGTAGATTTTCTCCAGAACTAAAAAATCTCACATTCTACAGACATCCCATACAACCCCCGGGGCCAAGCTATCGTTAAAAGATATAATCAAACTCTCAAGTCTCAATTACAAAAACAAAAGGAAAAATCCTTACCCCCACACGACCAACTAAAAAAGACATTATTTACCCTAAATATTTTAAACTTTTCTAAAGAAGATAAACAACTCTCCCCTTTTCAAAAACATTGGTCCTCATCCATTACCTACAGTTCTATCTGGGTAAGATGGAGGGACCCATTGACTGGGGCCTGGAGAGGGCCTGATCCGCTCCTCACAGCAGGGAGAGGGTTTGGATGTGTCTTCCCTCAAGATGAAAAAAGACCCATTTGGGTACCAGCGAGAGACCTAAAATATTTGTCCCAACAAGAGGACACTGACAATCACTTCTCTAGGGAGTGTCCCACCCCTGAGGACTGTTCCTAAAATGGTCCTTCACCCTACTAAACTAAACAATTCCCTCCCTTGTGGAGGATTGCTGGCTTTGCCTCCAATCTGGGCCTCTCTGGCTGCTTGCAGTACAGTTGCCTGTACGACCTTAAAACATTACTCAGCCACCTTCCCTATCCCCGTCCAGCTTTTCCCAATGTTTCCCCTGGAACTTGCATTTGGGCCCCGCCTTCCCCTAATAATTCCAGTATAGATGTGGGATACATTCATCCTTCCTTCTGTACTTTTAACACAACTGAGCCCAGTGCTCAATGCTGCCCGCCTTCTGGAATGGTTTATGTTTGTGGAGGCGGGATGGCCTATGACTTTCTGCCCACCAATTGGACGGGCCTTTGTGCCCCAGCCACCTTAATCCCAGATGTAGATATCATCCCTGGAAATGAGGCCCTCCCTATATCAGAGGGAGACCTATCTTCAACAACAGCTAGATTCCCTGGCTGAGGTAGTCCCACAAAACAGGAGAGGACTAAACCTACTAACGGCCGAAAAAGGAGGCGTATGTTTGTTTTTACAGGAAAAATGCTGCTTTTACGCCAATAAATCAGGAATCGTCCAGGACAAGATTAAGAGGCTCCAGGAAGACTTGGAGAGGAGGCAGCGGGACCTCCAGGACAACCCGCTGCGGACGGGCTTATATGACTTCTTACCCTACCTTCTCCCTCTACTTGCGCCCCTCCCCCTCCTTCTCCTCCTTCTCCTTCTCCTCACTGTCGGGCCTTGTGTAATTAATAAGATTACACAATTTATTCACCAACGACTAGAGGCAATAAAACCTCATCAGGTCAAAATACAGGCTGGAAACTCAGGAATTAAGTTCCTCAGGTGACCCACTGCCACCTCCTCTGCCCTCCATGTGACCAATGACGGGTAAGATCCCCATAGGGGGACAACCTAAGACAGGCCATGGGGTGGGTTCTCACCGAGCTAAACACATGGTACCCAGTGACGGGTAAGATCCCCAGAGGGGGACAACCTAAGACAGGGGCCATGATAAATGCTCTGAGCTAAACACCTGGTACCCAATGACGGTTAAGACCCCCAGAGGGGGACAACCTAAGACAGGGGCCATGGTGACTAATGCTCTTACAAAAACAAAAGGGGGAGATGTTGGCCTCTGAGGCCCAAGTGTGAGGCCTAGTGGAACTTCCTGAGCCTAGCTAAAGTTTGGTGATCTGCCTCTGGCCAGACGTGACTCAGCAAGACGCCTAATGGCTTCTTACCTGCTACCTCCACATGGGAGTTAGAATTATCATTTCAATAGTCACAGTTTACTATTGGCCCTTACCTTTCCCCACCATCCTACAATCCCCGCCTTCACCCCCAACATTATATAGGCAACTGTTCATAGCAATAAATCGAGTTCCTGCTTCGACAAGACTCCCGACTCAGTGTGGTTTTTCTCCGGTGGCCAGGAGAGGTCTGAGTCGTTAGACGCTCATCTCCTCCTCAGCCCCTTGGGAGGAACCAGCGGGCCTGGTCCTTCCCTCAGCACTACCTGCCCCCGCCGGCGGAGCCCAGCACCTACCTTTTAAAACCAAATGAAAAAAAAAAAAAAAAAAAGTAAAGAAAGAGAAAAGCAAGAATACTTCAGAGTCCTATATCTAGTGAGGGACAGGGTCTTACACCTCTCCCAAGATGACCTAACACAGACCAAGTATCCTTCCCATGGGCAACACGATGGTCCTGGGAACCAGCCCTGAGCTAAACAGGGCACAGACACATCATTTCATGAGAGCAGCTCAGGAAGGGCGCTACAATGATCCCTGCCTCATACGTGGAAACCGGCTCAGAAAGGACTAGCGTCTTGCCCAAGGTCTGAGGTCCATCGGCCTCCCACATCCAGGCTCTGCACATGACACTGCCGCTTCCAAATGTCTTTAGCAGTCCTCCTCTGTGCCAAGGGACAGCCCCCCCCCCCAGCACTCACCCCACCCCTCTCCCACTGGCCCGTCTTGAGCTCTGGGCTATCTCCAGCCACTGTGGCCACCGGCAGCTCCGTGGGGGTGACAATCTTACCTCCCTCTTTCACCTTCTCATGCGGACATTCATTAGTGGTGATCTAGCTATCTGGGAAGACATCAAGGTGAGGCTGGCTTCCCTTTGACCCCTAATCCTGGACCCTCCCTCTGAGACGCCTGAGAATGAAGTCAAGGTATGCATCTCACAGGATGCAGGGTAGAGGGGGCAGGGGCTGGCATGCCAGGAGGGTTGAAACACCCAGTTAACATGCGACAAGGTGCGCCTGTCTGTTTGTGGGCAGCTGTACCGCCCTGCAGGGAAACTGAGGGCTGGAAGAGGCTCTGGTCCCGCCCCTGTCCTGACACAGGTGGGACACCTCAGAGAAGCAGATCTGACCCTGGCCCAACCAAAGCCTTTTCCGGACTCGTTCCACATCCTCTCCCCACGGCAGGGATTTCCAGCTCTCTGCCCTGTCCCTGTCACGTCCCAGATATTAACAGGAACTGCGCTGCTGTCCCCATGCAGACCAGTATGTATGCTGAGGCTCAGTGTGGGAGTAACGACAGCTCTCAGCACACTGGAGTCCTGGGGTGCCTCATGTCAGCTGTCCAGCAGTTATATCAGGTGTCCAGCAAGCTGCCCGAGAGGCCGAGACATGTCACCAGTGGGTCTTCACCGCCAGCTCTTCCCAGACTCAAAGCCATCTCCGTGGCCAGCGTGGTTCAGGTGTCTGCCACCCACATCCGCTCACACGTGGAAATAGCAAGGAGGATGTGCAGGTGGCTCTACTTCAGGTCCTGCAAGGGGGCCTCCTGCATGCATGGGGGCCACCCTGAAGCCTGGCTGCTATCCTGTTTGTCTACCAGGCTGCCCCCTTCCCTGTCTGCTCTTCCTGACTTCCTTTTTGCAGAGGTACCCCGCTAACCTTGTCCTATAAACTCGGCCCTGTGCACTTGTGCTGTGGTGGATGGGGGGGGCATACCTGTCTTTGGGGTCTCTGGGGCCACTGATGTGGAACCCAGAATTTTTTTTTTTTTTGAGATGTGGGTAGGTCCATAAATCTACCCTGGCGGTGGCGGTAGGGGGTGGAGCGGGGTGACTGTCCTTCTCAGGTTGTAGGAAACTGACTGGCCTTCTTCTGCAGGAGCCGATGGAGTCCCAGGCCTGCCACTGGGGGTCTGAGGAATTCATGAGGTCCAACACTGCAGGATGACGGGAAGGGGACAAGGGAGGACACTGACAATGGGAGAATGGGCGAGAGACGGACTGTGCCCTTGGAAAAAGCAATGACAGGGGTTCATCTGTTTTCAGGAGTCTGAGGTGGTGGCGCCCTGCTCTCCGAAGAGATCGTGACTTTACCCCCAGTTGTAGATACACAGTGTGCCCTGCCATTTAGTGTCTGGAGGCAATTTTAGTCCCACTCTACGGTGTCCCAAGAAAAATAAATGATTTTGCCATTGGGAGTACTGGAGCACCTAGCCTCGCTCTTTAAGCTGCTCGGACCTGATTGTTCATTCTACGGTGTCAGGTATGTTACAGGCTCCCCCGATACAGGGTCGTCCCCCACCCCACCCCCGCCTTTGTGACCTCTCCTACGTGAAGGTGAGAAATTATCTGATCATCCCAAACAAGTGCAAGCCTTGTGGAATGTTAGAGGCTGATTCAGTTCAACTGCGACCCCTTCTCCATCCACAGCGAAAGAGGACCAGGCTCTGCATGCCGCCGCCTGCCGTCTGCAAGCAGGCATCAAACAGCACTGGGGCGCTCTGATGGCCGGCGAGGGTCTTGGGGGAGGTGTCCCGGGGTGTGACGTGTGTCATCCCCAGAAACCCACAAGACTTTGCGGTCCCGTCTCCAGGGGGTCTGCAAAAAGTTGCAAAGTTTTCCAGCGCGCATCTCTGGGCGGAGCTTCAGACAGGCGCGCATCTTGATTGGCCCCGCGGGGCTTTGAGAGGCCGAGGGCTTGTTTTTTCCCCTCGGGGTACCGCGAGCTCTTGGGGGGTGGGGATGCGGCGGGGTTGGGGGGAGTATCCTCAGCCACTGTCCCCTTCTGGTTGGCTGTGGTCCCCTTCGCCTGGTCCTCGGAGGTAGGGGGAGGTGGGGAGGGAGCGGAGAAGGCGCTCTGCGCCTGCGTGGCTCACCAGTTTTAAATGATGCCCCGGGGGTTCTGTGCACCGAGTCCAGGCCGGTCCACGGGATCCAGCTCGGCCATGCATCGGCTGCAGGTGGTGCTGGGTCACCTGTCCCGCCCGGCCGGGCCGGACCCCTCGCTACAGGCCTCGCTGTGCTCCGCGGGCTCGGCGCACGCCTCGGCGGCCGACGTGGTGGTGGTGCACGGACGGCGCACCCCCATCGGCCGCGCGGGCCGCGGGGGCTTCAAGGTGGGACCCGGGGAAGGGGCGAGGGGGAGGGGAGGGAGACGTGGGGAGGGCGCCTCGGCCCCGCGCCCCGTGCCCGGAGCCCGGCAGCACCCGATCCGGGGGAGGGCGGCGTCCTGCGCCCCCGCGGTGGGGACGAGGGAGCGGGGTTCACGGCAGCCGTGCGTGCCCCCCGCCCCCGGCAGGACACCACCCCCGACGAGCTGCTGTCGGCCGTGCTGACCGCCGTTCTCCGGGACGTGAACCTCAGGCCCGAGCAGCTGGGAGACATCTCCGTGGGTGAGCGCGCATCCCGGGCCCCGAGCCTTCCCGCCGCCCCGCGGACCCCGGGGTGCACCGACGGGGACGATGGACCCCGCTGACCTCAGTGGCATCATCACCTCCTCCTGCCCACAGCGGGGTCTCAAACCCAGGACCTCGGGCGCCTCCCCCAGGCACATCTGTGCCTATGGAGTGAGGTGGCGTGCCCAGGGTTAAGAGATTCTGGAGGCCATAAGACTCCAGGGAGCAGGAGACCCGGGTTCCGTGCCTGCACTAACATCCCATCTGTGTCAGAAACTGTCTAGTGTGACCCTCGGTGACAGGCAGAGAGACTGGCTTTTGTGGATGGATGCCAGATCGGTGCCTGAGCCTGGGTTTTTCACTCCAAAGGTGTTTTCCCACCCCCACATGTCTCCCCTGGAAATACAACAAAATAACACAGGGTGAAGTCTCATCCCGTGGTTGTCAGCCTGGCCGAGAACCCAGCGTTCCTTCTGCCTCCAGTGAAGACAGCAGGCTAGGAGGACACTCCAGTGAAGAGGGCCCTTTCAGAATCTCACACCCTTAGGCTGGGTTCTGCCTGCTTTCAAGCGTTTCCTTGTGTCCCTCTTACCCCAGAGTCTCCCGTGTTAACAGACAGGCCACTTGTCCACTCTGTGCTGATTGGGAGGGAGGAGCAGGGTGTCTGGGCAAGCGAGATGGGGACCCTTCAGCCTCCGGTTGGTGGATGACAAGACAAACTTGATGTGTGACTGGCTCCCCATGCTTCAGACCCTGAGCATCCACATCCTCAGAGGGGCCTGGGAAGATCGTCTCTGGGACTCACGTAGGCTTCAGAGCAACCCCAGCCATCCAGTAAAGATCTCTCTGTCCACAGGCAATGTGCTTCAGCCCGGGCCAGGGCTTTCATGGCACAGATCGCCCAGTTTCTCAGGTAATCCCTCTTACTTCTAGCTGTGGGTTGGGCACTGTGATTGGTGAGGATCCTGGCACTAGAGCTCAGGCTGTGGGTGGAAGATGATCAGGCTGGCACAAGATATATAGTATGTTGAACCCTGCTGTGGTGGTTTGAATAGAATAGAATAGAATAGAATAGAATAGAATAGAATAGAATAGAATAGAACAGAACAGAACAGAACAGAACCAGAACCAGAACCAGGAACAGAACAGAACAGAACAGGAGTGGTAAGCCAAGTTTTAAGGACTATTCTGATGAGAGTCTGAGAATGCTAAGTATAGACAGCATTAAACTTCAAGGCTTGGCTTATGAGCTTTCTAAGGGGAAGGAAAGACTGCAGAGGACTTTGTTGGAACTGGGCTACTGGCATAAGGGCTGGCTGCGTCCTGCTGCCCAGGCCCAGAGAGTTTGATCAAGGTTAAATTTGTAATGGACTGATGTGCTTGGCTAAAGATACTGGACTGAGAGATTTAAGATTTTAAGCTGGAAAACCTCAAGCAAGTTAAAATTACAGGCACTGAGACTGGTTTTAGGTTACTGAATCTGCTATTGTCAAACACATTAGCAATCTTAAAGGAAGATGGTCCAATTGCTTTACCATGGAAAGGATGCCTGAGGAAAGACTATCATAGTAATGCAAACACTTTTGGAAAGAGTTGACTGGAGAAGGAACCTGCTTTTCAAGGCTATGATTTGTTTCGTCCCTGAATTAAGAATATGGCTGTGTCCTGCACACCTGGTATTGGTTTCAGAAGCATGAAAAATGCATGGAGTGGCCGTGAATTGCGCATGCTTCCAGGAGCCGCTGCTGTGATGCGGCATGAGGTAGGGCCTAATGCCCTGATAGGCTGAAAGAGCCTTTGGAAAATGTGAAGAGTGGTCATGAATTACACATGGTTCCAGGAGCTGCTGCTGAGATGTGGCATGAGGCAGGGCATGATGCCCTGATAGGCTGAAAGAGCCTTTGGAAGATGGACCATGGTTTGCACGAAGACCTGAAGATGTGTTGTATATACCAGGACTGTGCAAGGGCTACCATAGAGCACACTATTGGCCTGGGATGGAAGTGTTCCCCGGGGACTCTGCCCAGCTGGAGGGGCGGAATTGAAAAGTCTGGAGACTGTTAGTCTCTGGGTATATTGAACTTGAACTGCAGAAGTTTGATTGTTTGATGGTGGTTGAGTTTGCATTGTTTTAGTCTCTCCTTGCTGTGCCTTATACCAGTTGAAAATGTTTACTCTGTGCCTTTATATGTTAGAAGTGTTTAACTTGTTTGATTTTACAGGTCTTCATATCTTAAATTGGTCAAGACTGTGGGGACCTTTGAAATTGAACTGAGTACAATTTACAATGTGTGATGGCTATAAATCTATTGGGGGCCAGGGGCGGAATGTGGTGGTTTGAATAGAATAGATGGCCCCCAATATATTCAGTTGTTTATTTGTTTGTAGTTTGCATCTCTAGCCATCTGGCTGGAGGCAATGCCATTGTGTGGATCTTAAGGTGTGGTGGTGGGTTTGAGATTTCAATCTAAAGATATGCAAATTGTGCCTAGCTGGAGTTCCTGAAGTGTGCTCTGGCTTTTGACCTTTAGGCTTGTACTTCTCTCTCTCTCTCTGCTTGGGCCTGTGAAGGCAGGCCAGTTTCTTCTGCCATTATAGAACTTCCCCTGGATCTGTGAGCTTCAATAAATATCCCTTCCTCCATAACTGTGCCTGGTCTAGAAGTTCATCTCAGTGAACCTGAAGCTGTCTGCTACACCTGCTCTTAGGGATCTAACCTTTATCCTACTTAGAGGAGGTGTGTCACCTGGCCCACGGCCAAGACACCCAGGGCTTTAGAACTGGAGCCAAGGTTCTCTGGGGCCTGATTTTTAGCCAAGGTCAACTTCTTGTTAACGTGTTGAGTACGTTACTGCATAACCATGCTCAACTGTGACTCCTGTTCCTCACTGAGCAACCTGGGGACTCCAGGCCCATCCCTTCAAAAAGGTGTGGGGATGGCGCAGCACCCAGGGGAGCTGGCGAGTCCCAGGAGGACTCTGGCAATCTTGGCCTTCCAAAGATGGAGAAGCAGTGGTTCAGTCACTTCCACGTGTTGATTGAAAAGGCATTCCCTTTGTCTTTCCTGCTGCATGGATCAGGAATGATATCCACATGGGGCAGTGACGGAACAGGGAGCGAAGCAAAAACCTCTAGGAACGGGGAGACGTTAGGACTTAGCCCCAGGGTTCAAGGTCTCTGTCTCTCTCCAGACCATCTCTCCAGCCTTATCTGCTTCCTCACCTTCACTTTCCTCTTTCAACCAACCTGTCTGTCTACTGTCCTCCCTGCTCAGCCCACTTTGTCCCCTGGGAAGGCTGTCCCTACCTGCTCCCCCTGCCCTAGTTAATCCCTAGCCAAGCACACACTCGTCCTTTGGGCTCAGCCTCCCTGAGCTCTCGGTCTTAAATGAGAGACTTTCATACCCAGTAGGTGCCCATGTGCCTCCCTGTGGTACTGCTCTGCCATCTGGCCTTGTGATTTCAGTGTGTGAGTGTGTGTGTGTGTGTGGTGGGGGGCATTGGGCATCCACTGGAGTACAGTGTTGTCAGCATCTCAGCCTCCCCTTGGGCGATGTCGCATGCTCAGTAGCTATTTGGTGACAATTTTGATGGGTTCGATAGTGGGTGGTAACCGAGTGTTAGGGAATTAGGGAGCCATCCCTCCAAGACTCTCTGCAGATCCTGGTATAGGACATCAGCTCAGGGGTTCCCCGACCTGGCTGCACACCGAACTGTCGTGATCCACACGTGCTCACTTTCAGTGTGTCCCTGGGGTTTTGTAATGTTGGCCAAGGCACGTTACATTGGGAAACGTCCTGCTACCTCACAGAGTGTCTCCCAGAGCAAGGGGTGCAGGCATGCCCCATGGGAAAACACTCCAGCCTTGTGTCAACTAGAAAGGCTGAGAGGGGGTGATAATTGACGGCTTCTTCCTGCGACAGGGTCCTGCCTCTCGTGACCTATCCCAGCAATAGGCCCACTTGTTTGTCCTTTGTGGGCAACAGAGATGTTTACCTTCCGTTGTTGAGTGCCGAGAAGAGAAAGAACACCTGTGGCCCAAGCAGGGCTTCCCTTGCCTGGGTTGAGGAGAATCATGAGGTGGAAGGGCTTGTGCTTGGGGGTCCTGGGTAGCAGGCGACTGTGGAGATGGGGTCTGCCCAGTAGCTCCCCCTCCTTCCCGTGGGTCTGCCGTGGTCGGGGCAGGACTTCCTGTCGTTTCCCTGCTCTGCACACCCTCCGTGGGGCCGTCACGCAGCCCAAGAACCTCATCGAGCCGTTCTCCATGATGGCCCGGTGGGCCAGGCGTGACCGCTGTTCCTCCTCTGTTTCAGTGGCATCCCGGAGACGGTGCCTTTGTCCACGGTCAACAGACAGTGTTCCTCGGGGCTGCAGGCGGTGGCCAACATAGCTGGTGAGTGTGCCTTCTGGGTGCCCGGGACCATGGCCTGGCCTTGGTCCTGGCCCAGGGGGATCGGGTCAGCAGAGCTGCTGTGCACTGGGCCAGCGTGGAGGAGAACCCCCTGACACAGCCCGGGCCTCAGGGGTGCTCCCGGGTCTTCCGTCTCTGAGCCTGCGCCGAGCCGCGCAGGAGAGCAGGGCGGGGAGAACAGGCCCGCTCTGGCCCAGGATGGTCATGACATGCTTTTGTTGCAGGTGGCATCAGAAATGGGTCTTATGACATTGGCATGGCCTGTGGGTAAGAACATCTTCCTGTCAGGCCTTACTAACCAATTTCGACAATGAAACTAATTTTCCTCTCCTTGGTTCTGAGGGGCCATGATTTTAGGATTCTCTCGGCCCCCCTGAGGCAGCAGGCTGGGACGGGTTCCCAAGGCAGAGAGAGAGAGAGACAGAGAATATACACAGCAGGGCCTCCAGCCCCTGCAAACAAATTCCAGATACATGTGCCACCTTGTACATCTGGTTTACCTGGGTACTGGGGAATTGAACCTGAGTCCTTTGGCTTCACAGGCAACTGCCTTAACCATTAAGCAATCTCTCCAGCCCTCTAGCATTTCTTCTTAGAACTGTCAGATCGTTAGGTTGGGAAATCAAAGCACGTGAAACTTGTATCTGTGGTAGGTGATAATTCTCACTGCTGAGAGAAGCTGTCATTTGGGTTCTCTCAAGGCAGGACATACCCTTACTATATAAATGTTCATTTTATTAGGCTCTTGGCGTGCCTGCTACCCTAGGACCAAGGGGGAGTGGTCCAGCTGACCTCTGGCTTCTGAGGGACGTGGTCAGATCTCTGTGAGACTGCAGTTCCATTGCTGCCCGTAGCCGTGAGCTGCAGAAGTACTCGGCAGTGCATCCAGGACGGGACAGGATGATGGGACCCTGGCTCGGGGACATCTGGTGCTGGAGGGCAGCCCAGGGAGACCTTGGCAGGCTCCAGGGCCAGCAGCCTGGGTTTTGCCAGGCTCTCAGTGCCCGTTAGATCCTCTGTGGAGCAGTGCTTGACAGTGAGCATCCCTGACCCATGGCTGGGCCCTGGTGCCCATGTTCTGCTGTCCTGATGTGTACCCAGTGGGAGGACAGCCAGAGTCCACACAGCAGCCGTGGGAGGCGAGGGCCAGAGCCCAGCCTGGACTTCGCTCTTCGCTTTGCCCCGTCTTCTTGGGAGAGAGCGGGTGTAGTGCTTGAGAAGAAGGGCTGGGCCTGGAGAGATGGCGGTTAAGGCGCTTGCTTGCCTTAAAACAACCTGGGCTTGATTCCCTGGTGCCCACATAAAGCCAGATGCACGAAGTAGTGCATCCGTCTGGAGGTCTGCAGCAGCTGGAAGCCCTGGCATGCCCCATTCTCTCTTTCTTTGTCTCTTTATGCTTGAAAGTACATATTTATTTATTTGAGTGTGAGAGAGAGGGAGAGACAGGGAGAGAGAATGGATACACCAGGGCCTCTAGGCACTGCAAACAAACTCCAGGTGCATGCACCATCATGTGGTGCTGGGGAATGGAACCTGGGTCCTTAGGCTTCGCAGGCAAGCACCTTAACCGCTAAGTCATCTCTCCAGCCCCAATAAAATATATTTTTTAAAAAACGAAGAAGAGCTTACATGGGCACTCTGAACTGGGGATGGGGGAGATCCGTCTTCCTGGGGCCAAAGGGACTATGGGCAGTCAGGGCCTCGGGTTCCCAGACATCTGCCCTGCTGGGGTTGCACCTCTGTCCACCAGGCCTTGGCCGTGAGCTCAGCCTGGAGGGGACGAGGGTTGGGGATCTGGCATCTTTGTGGCCAACCAACACAGGCTGCTTTCCCCAGGGCCTATGGCGTGGTGTCCATGTGCATCAGGACCGGGATGGGAGCCGCAGCTGTCTTTGAATACCCTGGGAACTGAGGGCCCGGGCTGGAGGCGCCACCCAGCCAGTGCTGCTGTGACGGGCAGGAGGGACACGCAGAAGCCATCCACGTGGGGCACTCGGCACTGGGGGAGCAAGTGGACACACCCTGGCACTTTAATTTGGAAAATGTGATCACTGATGACACAGCACAGGAACAGGTGGGGTGTTGGCATGTCCCAGGAGGACCCCTGAACTGGGTTTAGGTTAGCATGGATCACCCTGGACACAAGTGGGGACAGTGGCCTCATGGACGAGGGGTTCAGTGGACACAGTAAATGTGTGTTCTGCTGTCACCTCGCTGGACTGTGTGCCGTCTGTGTGGTGACTGGGCGCCGCTGTCTCCACAGTGGCGTGGACTTTGCCATGTGTTAGTTCCCGGCAACTGTGACACAGGGCTTCAGCTGACACCACTGCCCTGGAAGGGGCTCCCTCATCCCAAGGGCTCCTCCACCCCCAAGTCCATGTCCCTGCCCAGCAGCCTTGCACCTCGTTCCTGGCCGCGTTGAGTCCCTCAGCTAAGGCAGGGCAGGGGCCGGGAGCCTCAGGGCTGGTAAGGCACCACGTATCTCTCGTCGTAGGAGCCTTGGCCCCGCAGCCGCAGGGTGCATGCCTTCTCCCCCAGCACGCCTTCCACCGCCAGCGTGGACTCATAGGGCACACTGCTCCTGCGGGGGTGGGAGGTCAGGGGCCTCGGCCAGTGCAGACGCTGCGCAGCTCCCAGCAGGCTGGTTAGCAGCTCTTACCTGGGAGTGAAGAACACCTGGAGGAGGACGGAGGTCGGGGGTGCACTGGTGGGTCGCGCCTCCAGCAACCCACTATGGGGGGAGACCCCAAAAGCCTCAGCCTCCTTGTGCATCTCCTGCTTTCCTGCACCGAGAAGGAGAACTCGCATCAGCTCCAGTCCCACCTTGTGTGATCCTAAGAGGCTTCATTTTGCCCCCAGACCAGCCCCACCTGCCATGTGTTACACTGGTAACGTCTTAGCCTTATGCCACTAGCCCTGGGCAGCCTGCAGGGTCTTGTCTAGTCTCACCAGAGATCAGCGGGCAGAGGGGAGGGTACGACATACCCATCAACACAGTCCAGTAGCTCTGACAGCCGCTGAGATTCATCAGGTAGACCTCCCGGGTACGCTTCTGGTTCACATAGCAGGTCCCAAAGTCCACCCAGCTGGTGGAGAGCTGCAGCTCCGGCACGGTCACGGTGGCCCTCAGGGGCACCTCCTGGGGGACACAAGCCTGTGACTCAGCTAGGGATGAAGCGTCCTTGCCCATCTGGGTGGGGCTCCGAGCTGGTGTCCCTGGGATACACGGAACCCTGCCACCCCCACATACTCATGCCGCTGAGCAGAGCCGAGCCAGCAGGTGAGGGGGCTGGCACCGTCACCAAAGCCAGAGAATGTAGGTGGGGCATTGCACAGGCCAGAAGTTACCTTCTGCCCCCTGCCCCCCAGGTTGGTAGGTCAGTGGGTCATCTGCCCTCCTTCCCTCTCTAACTCCACCCTCTTAAAAAGCTCAAGGTCTGGCCTTTGGCTCCTTAGGTCCTGGGCCATGTGGCCTTGTCCTTCAAGCCCCCTGCTGACCGTGAGTCACCCTCAGAAACTGCCTTGGTCAGTCTCTTCCTGTTTGGCACCGTCGCTGCCCACGCTTCAGGCTGCAGAGCCCTGGCAGCCCTGCTCTGGACTCTCTGGCACCCCCTCCCTGTCTCCTGGTCACTCTTCAACTTCTCACCTGAAGCCCAGCTCCACCCCGACCTGTGACCTTCTGACCAGTGAAGCTCAGCCCGAAGTCCCACAGGACCCAAGTAATGTCCCTCACAGCTGTCTCAGGTGCTTGCTGTCCCCACCCATCAGGCCACCCCTGGGGCTCTCACTGGTTCCCTTAGAAAGCATCCCCAATTTCCCTCCCTGCAGCCCTTCCACCAGCTCTGAGCCCCTTAGATATTTGAGGATGGTTGACTTCTCCCAGCAACCGGCCTCTTGGGAGACAGATTGCACCCTCAGGGCAGGGCTGAGGTGCCCCCCCCCCACCGCCTACGGAGCCCAGCTGGGTGCCCTCCTCCTCCCTGGAGGGTTGGGCAGCCCATGATGCACCTGAGTGGTCTTGTTGGCGAACCTCAGGAGCAGAAGCCGAGTGAACACCATCTCTTTTTCTCCATTCGCGCTCTGCTGAATGTCCACCCCAGGCAGCATCTGGTCAGCTGGGAGCCGCTGGTAGGACAACAGCTCCAGGGACAGTGAGAAGGACACGTCCACCTGAACAGACAGGGACACGGCAACACCCTAGTTTGTTGGGGGGGGGGTGTCCTACCCCATCTGAAGCCCTGTCCCACGGACTTCCTTCTTGTGGTTCTTACAGACCCAGCCAGGCCCTGCTCAGTCCCTGTCCCAGGCAGCCCGCTGGGTGCATGCGAGCTCGGCCGCCCCGCACATAGCTCAGCAGCGCCCCTGTGTGGTGTGTTCAGTTCCCAGACGCCTTCCGGGCACCTGCTGTCTTGCCCAGCGCCCTGTGTGAGAGAAACCAAGCCTTCGCTGCCCTCGGGAGACTGAGATGGGAAGGGATGGGGACACGGAGACGACTTGTTTCCACGCAGCGTGGCCTGGGCTGAGGTGCGGCCCGTGGGTCGAGGAAGGACTCTGTTTTTATGCTGAGGGTGTGACAGGCTGGCAGGGGTCTGAGGCACGGGACCGTCCAAGCCAGCTTTTCCTCCCACAGGACCACTCTGGCCGCCGTGGAGGTGGGCTAAGGATGCGTGAGCGGTCTGAGGAAAACAAACAGGGTGGGGCTTGGGCTCCGGAGCCCCAGAGACAGCGCCCTGGTAGCTCACCAGACTTAGACCAGACCGGGCATGTTCAGGTGGTGGGCCACGGACTACCTCATCAGAATCAACTGGGGGCAGATTCCTGGGAGCCGGCCCTGACCTGCACGTGTCTGGAAGCGGGACTTGGGAGCTTGCTCTTGTCACGAGCGTTTTTAAGGCTGTTGGTATATTGTCAAGGTTGGAAACCACTGGTGTGTGTGTTGCGATGGGGAGAAGTGGGAGGTACTGGAAGATGGGAGGGACGTCCGCAGGGCTTGGTGGCTGGTCACAGAGAGGGGTTTAGGATGAGGAGGGCAGAGCTCTGGCTTGAGCAAGAGTGAGGGGTGGTGGCTGAGAAAAAATAGCACTACATAGAGGAGAGGAGGCGCAAGGGCTGGGACGTGGCTCAGCAGTTAAATGTGCTTGCTTGCAAAGCCTGCTGGTCCGCATTCAATTCCCCAGTGCCCACATGAAGCCAGCTGCACATAGAGAGGGTGCCGTGAGCAGGATAGGAGCCCAAGGAAAATGGGTAATTTGGATCAGGTGTAACCAGATGCCTGCGTACTTTGTGCACCCTCAGGGTGAGATGCAAGGCCATTGCGTGATGCCCATTTTCTGGGAGCCTTTGGGTCTTCACAGAGCCACCAGGGACATTTATCTTTCAGAACTTGGAACACATCACTCCACACCCTTCTGGCTTTTAAGGTTTGTGTTGAGTAATCTGCTGTGATCCTGATGGGCTTGCCTTTGTAGGTAACTTGATTTTTCTCTAACTGCTTTCAATATTTTTTCTTTGGTTTGTGTGTTTGGCAGTTTAATTATAATATGTCGAGGAGAGGTTCTTTCCAGGTTTTGTCTGGTTGGCGTTCTAAAGGATTCCTATATCTGCACTGGCACCTCTTTCCCAATTTGGGGGATATTTTCTTCTACGATTTTTGTTGGAAACGCCTACTATGCCTTTGGAGTGAAATTTTTCTCCTTCTACTATACCCTGAATTCTTGTGTCTGGTCTTTTCATAGTGTCCCGAATATCTTGAAATTCCCATTCATAGTTTCATATTAGTTTGTCTTTCTCTTTGTTGGACTGTATTAGATCTGCCACCTGGTCTTCTAGTTTAGATATTCTGTTTCCTCCTTCATCCATTCTACTGGTGAGATTTTCTACATAGGTTTTTTTTATTTCATTAACTGTGTTCTTCATTGCTAGTAATTCTAACTGGTTTTTCTTTATTATTTCCTATTTCCTTATTTATGTCTTGTATTGACCTCTTTATTTCATTAACTTGGTTTCCTGTGTCTTCTTTGATTCCTTTGATTTCCTCTTTGACTTCTTTGAGCATATTTATAATCATGCTTTTGAAATCTTTCTCAGGCATTTCCTCTAACTCATTCTCACTGGAGGTCATTTCTGATGCATTAATATTTTTTGGTGGATTTATATTGTCTTGATTTTTGGTGTTTCTTGTGTTATAATGTATATATTTTTGTATCTTGGATTAATTTAATGCTTGGATTTTGTAGTTAGCTGCAGTATTATTAGATGTATCAATCAATCTGATGTTATATATCTTCAGGGTAGGAGCTTAAGGTGCTAGGTGTGGCTCTCAAGACTCTCAGAATTTCTACAAAAGTGACCCTAGGTATTGGGTTTGCCTGCTATGAGAGTATTCAAGTAGCTGAGTGGAACAAAATACAGGCAGATTCTAAAATTTAACTAAACAATGTACACATTCAATGAAACACAGCACAGAGTATTTATGCAAGAGTAGATATTATGACAACCAAATCCTCTAACAAAGTCACTGTCCCTTAGAGTATGTGGTGCCCCACACCCTTAATCCTGTCAACAAGGAGGTTAAGATTTCTTGTCTTTTGGAGGTTCCAAGTCAGCTTGTGACCAAGTGAGACCCTTCCCTAATGTACAACAGAAGAGGAAACAAAGCCACTATAAATCAAGAAGCAACAAATAACAAGCCCAAAATATAGCTTATTTAAGAAAGGCAAATCTTGCCGGGCGTGGTGGCGCACGCCTTTAATCCCAGCACTTGTGAGGCAGAGGTAGGAGGATCGCCATGAGTTCGAGGCCACCCTGAGACTCCATAGTGAATTCCAGGTCAGCCTGGGCTAGAGTGAGACACTACCTTGAAAAAAATAAAGAAAGGCAAATCTAACCATCCATCAGATTTAACATATAATTGATCCTGATATGGAAGGTGCAATTAGCACTTCTGATTCAAGCCTATATACCAGGCTTATTTGGTGGGTACTGACCTGGTGTAATCCCAGTTACCTTTTGGGATGATTTTGGTCTCAGTTATGCTGCACTCCTGCTTGGGTCCCTCTTTGGTGCCCTGTGGGTTCAAGTAGGCTGGCTGGGTTGTTGGATCGCTGCTCTGGTCGCCGGTGCTGGGTGCTGTGATCTCCCTTCTGCTGGTCTCTGGTGCTTGCTGGTGTTTGCGCTGGCAGTGGGGGAGGGGAGGCTGTGGATGGTGGCTCTAGTTCTCCTGCTGGTCCACATGATCCTCGACCTCGTGATCTGCTCCTCTGTTGTTCGCTGCGGTTCTCCACGTCTTTTGAGTGTGCAGAGAGCTCCAGTGTGAGTGGAAAATCCCCTCATCTGGCTCTTCCTGTGGCTCAAGCTGAGCCTGGCCGCTGTGGCCCCGCGGACCTGGTGCCGCCGCTGCCGGAGCCGCTTCTGCCTGCCGTATGTGGGCTCTGGATGCTCTGGATCTCTCCTACTTCTCTGCTGCTGTTTTAATTTCTTTCTTTTTTTTTTTTAATTTCTTGCTTTTTAGTAGAAGAGTGTATTTTGCTGGTTTTTTTTTTTTTTTTTTTTTTTTGGCTTTTTCTCCCCTAGGCTGCTTTGGCATGGTTCCTACGCTGCCATCTTAACTGGAAGTCCACCAGGGACACTTAAATGCCCGGTCTGGTGGAATAGGACCTGGTTGAGCTCTGGGCCCTCCCTCCCTTTTAGCTGTCTGAAGGAGGGCACCCAGAGTGGTCAAGGAAGCTCCTGCCATCTTCTGTGATCCATGTCTCGTTCCCCCCGACCTCCACGAGAAGGTCCTGGAGAGTTCCATCAGCCAGCACACATTGAATGCTCATTGAACAGGCAATGAAAGACCCATCTGGAAACACGTGGCTGCTCACTGAGGCCCCAGAGGTGGGCAAGCTGACCCCAGAATGCGCAGTGCAAGTGCACCGTCCAGCTGCAGCGCTAAAGCCATCGGCAGACAGGGAGGCCAGCAGGGAGAGGGAAAGAGGGCCTGCGAGGCAGGAGAGGCCCACAGCTCACCCGGCTGTCCTCGGTGAACATGTGCTTGCCCAGCAGCCGCTGTGTAGGAAGGGCTGTGCACACACCCGCCTCCACCAGGCCACGGCCCATCCCCATGTCAGGTGCCTCAGAACAAAAGGAAGTGGCAGTTAATGGCTGCCAGTGAGGCCCTGGCATTCCCAGGACAAGCCCACCTTTGAAACCCGGGCTCCTGTGATTGCTGTCGGAAGAGGGTGAGTCAGCCTGGGCCCTGGAATGCCTTGCATTTGTGGTGATTTAGCCATGGGTGCCCCTGAGGCAGGGCGCTAACCCTTGAGCAAGGGGACGTAAGAAAGGAGAGCCTGGTGTGAAGTAGAGGTATGCTCACAGGTATCCCCTGACCTCTACCAGGGCACTGATGTTGGGGACATCACACACACACACACACACACAGAGAGAGAGAGAGAGAGAGAGAGAGAGAGAGAGGGGGAATATCCGGCAGTATTTCTGGAGCACATACGGGTATGTGTACTACATCTGTTTTGTCATTCTGGGTATGACCCAGGAAGGCCTGTATGCTGAAAGTCGCATGTCTGTTTGCACCTGGGTCCAAACATGTGAGCAGGGTGTGTGGTCGTGTAATCTGAACGCCCGTGAGCAAGGGGAGCAACGGGCCTGCACTGACCAGCATGTTCTCCTGTGAGCCGAGCGCCAGCTCCTCCTCACTCTTCCGCCGGCCAGCTCTGTGGCCCCGGCTGGCAGCCCCGTGTTGAGATACAGAGAAGGGCTTGGAGACCAGAAGCCGGAAGTAGTGTGGGATTTCCGTGGTGTTGATCAGTTTCAGGTGGCGGGTGGTGAGCAGCTCACTGGGCACCTAGCAGCCACAGGGGTGGGAGACTGCAGTGACACACGTGCTCCACCTCTCCTCAGGCCCATGGCTCTGGAGAGGGGGCCCAGATTATAAGACGGTGCCCCAGAAAGGTCAAGGGTACGTCCGAGGTCCAGGTCAGTTGGCAGGGCTGTAGTGGCAGCTTACTTACCCCGCAGCAGGGCTGATTGGGGATGAGGTCGCTGGCCTGGCACCGGAATTCCAAGTAGCCACTGCCATCCAGCTCTACACTTAGCCTGCCAGGTGACAGATACTGCTGGGGCAGCAAGACACCTGGGCGCCCTGTCTGCCCCTCCCTGCACCCTGGTTCCTGGCAGTGTTTCTCTGCTCACTCCTTCTCTCTCCTATCCCTGACCTTTGGCTCCAAGAACCCTGTGTGGCCACACTGGTGACAGTGAGGTCGCTCCCACAGCAGGGACGGATGGGGACAGGGCAGCCTGGCTGACTCACTGCGCACGCCGCACGTGTCCATGCAGGTCTAGTCTCAGGGGGCCCACGTCAAAGTCCTGCAGACGTTGCCTCCGGCCTGGAATCTCCCTTTCTGCCTGCAGAGTCCAATCCACCACCGCTATCACTGGTGGTCCTGATAGGTGGGGACCGGGCTCCCAAGATGGAGTCCCCATGGTCAGCAGAATGCTGACAGAGGCGTGGGGAAGTGGACTGCCCATGGTCTTCAAGACATCATCTGGTCATTATCTCCTCCTTGCCTAACGATGCCCCAGGTCATGGTTTCCTGCCCCCTTATCTCCTAAATCACCTGGTCAGTGTTCTGGTGTCATGCCCTAGCTATTTTAAATGGTTAATGTAATGATCTCCCCTACAGGAACTTTTCTATTCAACTTAAAAACAAGTTCTTTTTCCTTCCTCACCTTCCCCCAACTGAAAAGCCCAGACCTGAAAACTCAGGTGGGCTGTGCTCTGCTCTCTCCTCCCAAGAGACAGCCCGGCAGCTCGGGCCCCAATAAACAGCTTTTTCTTTGTCTCAGAGTGGTCCTGCGTGGTCTTTGGTCATTCGCAAACCCTATAGGTTCCTGGGCCAAGTAGGCACTGGGACACCCAGGGGAGGGAGACGGTGACCATGGTTCCCCACGTATCGGGATGGGCTGCTCACCGCTCTGTCCAAGCTCATGAAGCCCAGGGCGTAGCCGATGCACACCGCCTTGTCCAGGACAGTGGGGCTAAGCACCGTGGGCGTGAAGGAGACACAGATGGTGTTGGTGCCTCCAGCTGGGACCACCTGGCAAGGGCACACTTGTCTCAGCCTTGACCAGTGCCCACCCACAGGCTGGGGCAGCTCTGTGAGAGCACCCAACCCTGCCCGACTCACCACTTGCTTGGGGCTGATACGGTATGGACACTCAGAGGGTACCCCCTCATGGCCCTGCAGGATGACTGAAATGATGTGTCCTTGTGCCTCGTTGCTGGTAGCGGAGCTCTCCTCCATCTAACACCAAGGAGTCACTGAGGCTCCCGTGCGCCACGCCTCACTGGGCCAAGAGGCCAGGCCACCTCACCCCACACCCCTGCTCACCAAAGAAGGGATTGTCTGGCTGGATTCTGATCTGTCGTAGAGGCCTGGGGATGACAGTATGCTGGCCTCTGGGGACTCAGGGCACACGAGCTCATTTCCAGCATGGTCCCGCAGTGGGAAGTGTGGCCCGTAAAACACCAGCAGCTCTAACAGCCGGTCATCCCTGTCTTCTGGAATATAGGTTTGCCAGTCCAGGCGGATGTCTGGAGAATACAAGGGTTGGAGAATAAGGTGGAGATGGGGGCCCACCCCCAGTGACACACCTCCTCCATCCAGGCTCCACCCCACAAAGGCCCAACAACCTTCCCAAAGTGTCACCAGCTGTGGAGCAAGGATTCGAAGCACATAAGCCTCTGGGGAGCAGCCTGCATTCACAAACCACCCCAATTCCAAGGCTGGCTTCTCCCGGGACAGAGGGGTCAGTGGCGAGGTGCAGAGCCCAAGCCTGACGTTTTTAACCATTGGTAACTCTGAGAAGATGCATCCATTGGGGAGACCGAGGCTCCTGAGCTACTGACTCTGCAGATAGTAAGTGTAGCGTGGTCTGCTCTCTAGTGGGATCTTAAAATGCGTTTCTCCTCCATCTCCAGTAGTTTTGCATTATATTTTGGCTGTCCTATTGTTCCATGCACTTGCACATTGGGTCTTCTCATTCTGTACTGTAGAGTTTGTCTTTGGCTCCCTTAGTTTAATACTGCTGACTTTAAAGTCCATCTTGTGGGGCTGGAGAGATGGTTTAGTGGTTAAGGTGCTTTCCTGCAAAGCCTAAGGACCCAGGTTCAATTCCCTAGAACCCGTGTAAGCCAAATGCACAATGTGGCCCCATGTATCTGGAGTTTGTTTGCAGTGATTGGAGGCCCTGGTATGCCCATTCTCTCTCTCTTATAAATAAATAAATAAATAATGAAATAATGAAATAATGAAATAAAACTTCACCTTGCCTTACATTACTATATTAATGATGATACAATATTAATATTACCCTAGTGGGCCCTCCTTTACTACTGTTCGTCTGTCATCTCCACTGTGACGTAAACACTAGGCAGCCGAACTTCTTCCTTTTGTGTATGTGTGTGTGTGTGTGTGTGCGCATGTGTGTGGAGGCCATAGGAAACTGGGTGTTACTCTCAGTAACATAGTCCACATCTTTTTGAGACAGGGTCTCTCATTGGCCTGGAGTTCACCAAGTATGCCAGACTGGCTGCCCAGTGAAATCCAAGCACCCTCCTGTCCTGGCCGCCCTGGCACTGGGATTACAAGTGCATGCCACCCCACTCGGCATTTTACGTGGTAACTGGGGATTGAACTCAGGTCCGTGTGCTTGCAAGGCAAACGCTTGAACCACTTGATCCACTGACAGTCTCAGTCCAGTAGCTTAACTTTTGCAAAACCTAAGTGGGTAAAGTGCTTGCCATACAAGCATGAGGACCTGAACTCGGATCCCCAGAGTCCACACAGGTGGCTGGGCCGTGGCTCCGAGGAAGCAAAGACAGGACGATCCTGGCATCCCACTGGCTAACTGAGTCAGTGAGCTCCAGGTTCAGTTTTATTCTCAAAGAATAAAAAGTAGAGAGATCAAGGAAGGTACCTGCTGTCAGTCTCTGGCCTCCACATGCACACAGGTCCACACGCATCTGCACACATGTGCTCTCACACACATGAACACGCATACACATAGGCAAAAGGAAAACTCAAACTGACGCTTTCTCTGGGCTTTTTGTTTTGCTCTGTAGTACTGGGCACTGAATGTAGGGCCTTGCTCACACTAGACAAGTGCTCAACCCTGAGCCGTCTCCTGGTCCTCTTTTCACTTCTCATTTTGAGGCGTGGTCTCGCTAAGTTGCCCAGGCTGGTCTTGAACTCACCCAGGTAAGTCTTGAACTGTGATCATCCTGCCTGCCTTGTTCTCCCAAGTAGCTGGGATTATGGGCCTACATCACCTGTCCAGCTGCTCTCTCTCTCTCTCTCTCTCTCTTTTTTGTTCTCTATATTGTAATAGGAAGTCAGTCCACATAATTTTTTCATATTATTTATGATTTATTCCAATTTGTCATTTACTTTTCTACTTCTTTTTCTTCTTCTTCTTCTTTTTTTTTTTTTTTTTTTTTTTTTTTTTTAAGTAGGGTTTCACTCTAGTCCAGGCTGACCTGTAATTCACTATGTAGTCTCAGGGTGGCCTCAAACTCACAGCAATTCTCCTACCTCTGCCTCCGAAGTGCTGGGATTAAAGGCTTTCACCACCATGCCTGGCTCTTCCTTTTTTTGAAGGCTTCCTTAACATATTTTTATTTATGACAGAGAAAGAGATAGGGATAGAGAAGACCCAATGTGTGAAGAAGACCCAATGTGCAAGTGCATGGAACAATAGAACAGCCAAAATATAATGCAAAACTACTGGAGATGGAGGAGAAACGCATTTTAAGATCCCACTAGAGAGCAGACCACACTACACTTACTATCTGCAGAGTCAGCAGCTCAGAAGCCTCGGTCTCCCCAGTGGATGCATCTTCTCAGAGTTACCAATGTGGTTAAAAACGTCAGGCTTGGGCTCTGCACCTCGCCACTGACCCCCCTGTCCCGGGAGAAGCCAGCCTTGGAATCAGGGGTGGTTTGTGAATGCAGGCTGCTCCCCAGAGGCTCATGTGCTTCGAATCCTTGCTCCATAGCTGGTGACACTTTGGGAAGGTTGTTGGGCCTTTGTGGGGTGCAGCCTGGATGGAGGAGGTGTGTCACTGGGGGTGGGCCTGGTGGTTCCTTAGCCCAGCCCCCCTTCTAGCACTTGCTAGCTCTTCTTGCTCCTTCCTTCTGCTGCTCTGTGAGTGTGTGTGTCAGCTTCCTGCTCCTGCCAGGAGACATTCCTCAAAACTGTAAGCTGGAGAAAACCCTTTCCCTGGGGCTGGAGAGCTGGCTCAGTGGTGAAGGCACCTGCCTGCAAAGCCTAACTACCTGGGCTCTATTCCCCCGTATCTATGTAAAGCCACATGCTCAAAGTGGCACGTGTGTCTGCAGTTTGTTTGCAGTGGCTGGAGGTCCTGGTGCGAACATACTGTCTGTCTGTCTCTCTCTCTCTCTCTCTCTCTCTCTGCAAATAAATAAGTAAATAAAATAAACCCTTTCCTTCTATAAGCTGCTTCTGGTCAGGTGTTTTGTCCCAGCAACGAGAAGCTCACTGCTACAGCATTCCTCTTTTCTGAATGTCTAGATCTTTCTGTGACTTCACCACACATTCTCCCTGTCCTCACTGCCTGACCCTCCCCCACCCCCAATTCAGCCTGAGTGGCTCCTGCAGGGAAGAGGGGTGATCCTGAGAGCTTCCCCTTACACACTGGCCCGCTGCACTGGACACACTGCTATCAGGATGGGTGACCCGAGGCAGAGCCCCTGCTGTCCTGTTCCCTTAGTGTCCCCAGACCCCACACAACAACTGGTCTGTAGCTCAGGGAATGCTGACTGGAGGCATGAGAAAAGTGACCCTGTGGACATGTCTGTTCCAAAGTACAGTGACCCTGGTGACAGCAGGGCTCTGGGACCCCACTGATCTTGGCAGAGCCAAGATTAGGCAAAGACCCTTCTTCAAGGACAGAGGTGGCTCTGACAACCTGGACTGGCAGGGTTACCTCCCTACCTGGGCCTTCAGGGCCTCCCTCGGGAGCCACAGGCCACCTGAAAGCCACAGTCCTGGTCATGGATGTCCCCAAGCCCCATCTTCCTTTCTACCAGGCCTCAATCCCAATGACTGCGAGAGCGACTCACCACAGGGGCTCGAGTTATACAGGCGGAGGGTTCTGGTGACGGTGTCTCCTCCGGAGACCTGGGTCCCAAACCTGGAGGGAGAGAGCCCAGATCCATGCAGCCTCGTGCAGCATTCACCTTACAGGCAGGGGCAGTTCTGAGAGGAGCACGGGACAGTGAGGCACCAGTGGTCTGTTGTCACCCTAGTTACACCAAGACCCAGGGCTTCAGGCCTTCCCCAGACAGTGCCAGGTAAACTGTCACCTTGCTCCCCATCCCACTGTCTCCCAAGCTGAGCTGGTCGGGTGGGTCCCAGCTCATTTGTGGCAACATGCCCATGTCTGGTACCACCTTGGAGCACTTTCTGCCCCCTCCCCCACAAAGTCCTCACAGCTACTCAAATGGTGGAGGGTGCTGTCATGTCCCCTGATGCTTCTTTCAGGGATGTGCCACCCTGGAACTTCTTTTTATAAAGGTGGCACCAGAGGGAACCTGCCAGCTGGGAAGCGAAGAGCTGGCATAAGCAACCCAGGCTGGAGGGCGGAGGGTGTCAGGGGCGCATTGGGGAGGACAGGCCGAGCGTGAGTACCTGATCACAGGCTCCTTGTGGAACAGGTGAGCCATGGAGTGGATGTTCCTCACGGAGCTGACAGGGCAGCCCACCACTGCCATGTGCACCGGGATGACCGTCAGCGGCAGGTCGCCCACCTGCGCACACCAGCCCCTGGTCACCGGCCGCTGTGGCAATCCCTCTGTGCCAGGCCTCCCCTTGTCCAGCTAGCCCAGCGTCTCCGCAGCTTGCTCCCAGCTAAGCCCAGCATCACCGCCAATTCCCACCTTCCACCACAGACATCCCAACCCTGGGCTGCCTTACCCTGGCCCTCCCTGCTCATCTCTCCCCTCCCCGACATTTCTGTTCTCTGCCCTGCACCCCACCCCCAGCCTGCCACCTCCGCTGATCCACCAGCCTCACGCCTCTGGTCTCTGAAAGCTCCTTTGATCTGTTTGGGTATTGTGGTGGTTTGATTCAGGTGTCCCCATAAATCTAAGTATTCTGAATGCTAAGTCCCCAACTGAAGGCAATTTGGGATTAACGCCTCCTTGGAGGCAGTGTATTGTTGGGAGTGGGATTATGGGTATTGTAGCCAGTTTCCTCTTGCCAGTGTTTGGCACACTCTCCTGTTGCTGCTGTTCCAACTGATGTTGGCCAGGGGGTGATGTCCACCCTCTGCTCATGCCATCGTTTTCCCTGCCATCGTGGAGCTTCCCCTCGAGTCTGTAAGCCAAAATAAACCTTTTTACCCACAAGCTGCTCTTGGTTGGGTGATTTCTGGCAGCAATGCGAACCTGACTGCAGTAGGTATTGTCTTCTCTTTTTGGGGGGGGCATGTGCGTGTAGTAGGTGTGTGGTGTGGCGCAGATGCGGCAAGTGTATGCACGGTGTGTGCCCACGTGTGCAGATGCACACGCATGCGGAGGCCCGTGGACAATCCAGAGTGTTCTCTACACACTTCCACGCTGTCTCCTTGAGGTCAATTGAGCTGTCAGTGTTCCTGATCAGTGAGCCCCAGCAAGTCTCCCATCTGCCTGCTACAGGACGAGGGCTACAGCAGGTGCGTGTGACCATGTCCAGATTCTTACATGGGGGTTGGAGGTCTAATTCTCAGGCCCTCATGCTTGCCTGGCAAGAGATCCCCACTGAGCCACTTCCCAGCCCCAGATTTCCATATACTCCAAATGAGAAGAGCTTTATGCTAATTAAATGTAATGAATGCTCATCTGTTTAGGAACATCATGAGTAATCCTGTAATCCCACCCCTGAGTAGGTCTTGCTATCACATTTACTTATTTATTCATGTATTTTGAGACAGGGTCTCATGTGGTCCAAGATGGCCTTGAACTCACTAGATAGCTGAGGATGACTTTGAACACTGGGATTACAGATGTGCCACAACATCTGGCACTGTTGCCATTTTAGTGTGCAACCATACACCCTTCCTTCCTGTCTAACAGACTTGAGTGGTCAACATTCCAGATATGTTTCTCTGTCTTTCTCTCTCCTTTTTTTTTTTTTTTTTTTTTTTTTTGAGGTAGGGTCTCACTCTAGCCCAGGCTGACCTGGAATTCACTATGTAGTCTCAGGGTGGCCTCGAACACATGGCGATTCTCCTACCTCTGCCTCCCGAGTGCTGGGATTAAAGGCTGTGTGCCACCATGCCCAGCCTCTTTTTTTTTTTTTTCTTAACAACAGAGAGAACTTTACTATATAAGGCTTAGCAGGCGTGTCCAGCCTGTGGTCCATGGGCCACGTGCCTTCCAGGAAAGCCATGAACGTGGCCCAAAACATTTGTGGGTGACGGCCTCGTGTCACAATGTCAAAAGGCTGGACTCCCATGGTTGGAAGCGTTGTAGGTGGGCTTTATGGACTCCCAGTGCAGGTGCACAGCTTTATCCAACCTCAGTGATGAGCCTGAATCCTTACACTGCTTTCCTCTGTGACGAGCAATACCAGCATGAAAATGTAGGGTGCTGTGGGGCCATTTATCCACTCACGCTGCTTCCAGGAGCTGCTTAGCAATCACCACCCCTCACCGCCAGGCTCAGGAGTACCCTCACCACCAACTTGTGTTTATTTATTTGCAGGCAGGCAGAGAGAGAGAGAGAGACAGAGAGAGAAGAGAGACAGAAGATCGATGGGTGCGCCAGGGCCTCTAGCCACTGCAAATGACTTCCACTTTGTGCATCTGGCTTTACTTGGTACTGGGGAAGAGAACCTGGGTTGTTGGGCTTTGCAGGCACATGTCTTAACCACTGAGCCATGTCTCCAGGCCCTCACCAATTTTTTAAAACCTTGTTTATCTGTCAAAGTCAGGGTCTCATGATTAGTTGACTCAGCATTCCCTCCATCACTAGAGATGCTGACAGAGCTGTGTGTTTCTTGGCCACTTGGGCTGCTGTTCTTTGGGTCACCTACTCAAGCCTTTTCCCTTCGAGGTCAAGGACTTGTCATAGATACTATAAATAGTCTAAAGTGAATATCTACTATAGCTAACAAGTTCGGTTTACTAAATCATTCACAAAGATCTATGTTAAACAGGGTAGGATCACAGATGCACATGTCATTGATCTGCAGTAAGGCACGAGCTCCTTGTTGGCATCATCTGTTATTTTATTCCACACCATGTTTATAGCGGGGCTCCGTGTGTGCTGAGTGAAGGAGTAAACGGGGGAGCAGAGAGGAGATGATCAGACGCACAGAGGGCTGAGCAAGGCTGAGAGCGGGCGGATGTCCCTGACCCTCGGCTCCTTTTCCCTCTCTCCAGATCTTGAGTCCTGACCTGGCCAGCAGCTCACAACCTCCTGCCCTCCTCGCTGTGGCCCCAGATCTGCACCACATGGTGGGGTGTGGAGTGAAGGTGGAGAGGGCTCCACAACTCCTGAGGGACCCTCCTCCCTGAACCATGTCAGTTTTGACCCCAGAGGCTACAACAGATGCGAATGCCCACCCGGACATCGGTGAGCGTCACTTGGCAATGTGGTGAGCTTCGGGAGGCTGAGGGTTGAGGCTGGTGGAGAGGCGGCCAGAGGACGTGCGCCCACCTGTGTACCCTTACCGTGCACAGGAGGTTGTCCCAGTACTCGCCCCACATGTTGGCGCAGCCTGTGATGCCAATGCTCAGCTTCTGGTAGGCTCTCAGCATGCCCTGGGAAACGTGAGGGAAGAAGGCAGCTCCCTTCTTGTGAGCTAACATGTTGTCCATAAAGTCTAGGGAGAGCCAGGAATGGTGGCTCAGGTCTGGGCCTGAGGATGGCACCTGTGTAGTCAGCTTCGCATCGCTGGGATGAACCCGCAGACCAGGCACAGTTATGGAGGAAGGGATCTTTACTGACGCTTACAGACCCAGGGGAAGTTCCCTAATGGCAGAAGAAGCTGACCTGCTTTCACAGGTCCATGCAGAGAGAAAACCCACCACCATCGCCATAAGCTGGACCCTGGGATCCGCCCACAGTGACACCTCCTCCAGCCAGGCAGCTGGAGAGCTAAGACACAAGCTTTAATAAACTACTAAATGTACCAAAAACAAAAAAAAGTGTAAAAAGAATTCAGGCGTGGTGGCACACGCCTTTAATCCTAGTACTTGGGAGGCAGAGGTAGGTGGATCGCCATGAGTTAGAGGCCAGCCTGAGACTACATAGTGAATTCCAGGTCAGCCTGGGCTAGAGCAAGACCCTACCTTCAATTTCTCCACCCCCCGCAAAAAAAAAAAAAAAAAAGAACTCCTGAATGTATTGGGAGCCAGCCATTCAAACCACCACAAGGTCTAAACCCTCAGGGTGTTGGCAAAGCACTGAGCCACCAGCTTCTCTTTAGTTAAGTGGCCGTCGCAGGCCAGTTCCCATGGCCTTGCCTGGCTAGCCTCTCCCCGTGCACAGCCTTCTCTAATGAGCTGCCACTTGTTCAAATCAAATCCGTGCCTCAGCCCTGGCAGAGAAAGGGGGATCATCACAGAGAAAGCATGGGTCATCAGGGGGTCCTCAGTGAGAAGGACAGAGAGGAGTCCTTGGTACCAGTGAGGGTGCTGGTCCACATTCTCAGAAGGCCATGGAAAATACAGCTCTGTGGCTGGGGAGATGGTTCCATCAGTAAAGTGCTTGTCATGCGAAGCACGAGGACCCAAGTTCACACTCCTTGCACCTATGTAAAAACCAGGCATGGCAGGACATGCCTGTAATCCCACTACTGGGGAGGCAGAGACAAGAGGGTCCCTGGAACGTGCTGACTAGCTAGCCTAGCCAAATCAGTGAGCTCCGGGTTTGATGACAGATTCTGTCTTTAAAAAATTAAAATGGGAGGGAATTACCATGGATATTGTTTACAATTATGGAAGTTGTCAATAAAAATATTTAAAAAATTAAGATGGGGCTGCAGAGGAGGGTCAGTGGTTAAAGGCGCTTGCTTGCAAAGCCTGATGATGCCCTGGGTTGGATTCCTCAGAACCCACGTAAAGCCAGATGCACAAAGTGGAATCTGCGTCTGGAGTTCGTTTGTAGTGGCAAGAGGCCCTGGCATACCCATTCTCCCTCCCTCTCTGCTTGCAAATAAATAAATAAATAATATTTTTAAAAAGTTTAACTGGAGGGCTGGAGAGATGACTTAGTGACTAAGGTGCTTGCCTGCAAAGCCAAAGGACCCAGGTTTGATTCCCCAGGACCCACGTAAGCCAGATCCACAAGGTGGTGCGTCTGGAGTTCGTTTGCAGTGGCTGGAAACCCTGGTACACCCATTCTCTCTCTCTCTCTCTCTCTCCCTTTCTCTCTCTAATAAATAAAATATTAAAAAACATTAAAGCGTAGAGCAATTGAGAAGACACCCCACATTGGCCTTGGGTCTCCATAGGCATGTGCACGCACGTACATTTATACCTACACGCACATATCCACATGCATATGGACACGCATACACATGCTTGCATGCCACATGCATGCCTACATGCAAACAGTCCTGGCCATGGCCCCGGGCTCAACAGCCCCACCCCGTGCCTCTTACCCAGGTGTTCTTTCTTGGCCAAGTGCTTCTTGATGTGTGCTGACTTTAGCAGGGCAGGCGGCATGTCGGGGCTTCACCAACAGACATGGAAAACAGTATCAGAGTAGCTGAGTCCTCCCATGTCCCAAGCTTTGGCAGCAATATCCAGGCTGGTGCCCAGAAGGGGCGGGTGACCCTGTCTGCCCTACCCGGGGAAGCTCGCAGGTCCTCCCTTGACCTCATATTCTAGCCCTTGTTCCCGCTGAGCTCCTACCCTTCCTGCTAGCCCCCAGCCGCCCTGAAGTTACAAGAATTGCCTCCCGTGAAATCGAAATCGAGGCGGGCTCTGTGTCAGGGATCCCTTGCCCGGGGTCCTGGACTCATATCAAACTCAGACTCGTGTCCCCGTCTCTTGGCCAGCGTTTGTCACAGGCCTATTTCTAGCATCTCAGGGCTATACTAATGGCTAGAGCAGAAAGCTAATGATTGAGAGAATTTCTGTGGTTTCCCCACAGACCACACAGTGGGTTTTAGGTCGGGCTTCCCTGCGTAGATTACATGGTGACTGTCACACAGTAAACTGGCTCCAGTGGGGGAAGCATTCTACATTATAGATTTTGCCAGTTTCTGTCATGTAAATATTTTTACCCTGGCCAATTTCAAGTTATTGTCTTGCAAAAATCTTAAATATTTAATAATCATAGTTCATGAGCCAGTACTAGCTGGTTTTGATACAAACCACAGAGACAGAGAAAGACAGGAAAAGAACACAAGAGAAAGAGCCAGACTGAGAGAGAGAGAGACAGAGAAAGGGAGAGAAATTGACGAGCACACACCAGGCGCTCCAGGTCCCAGCTTGGCCACAGTACCTCTGATTTCTACTGTGACCATGTGACAGCTCTTCCCCGCCTCACCCTTCTGCCCGTCACTCCACATCTGTGACCCCGTGTCCAGGGCAGTCCCTATTCCCAAGCCTCACTCCACACCACCGCCTGGAGTTCCCTCGTCTACGTAGGTAATGGTTCCCGCACCCACCCGACCCCCTTGCTTGCTCTCAGGAGCCTCTCATCTGGGAGGCCAGGCTAAGAAGGGGCTGGCATCTCCACAGACCCAACTGGGGGGGGGGGATCTGCGAGGTGGGTAGCAAGAGCCATCTCCTTACATCTACCTGTGACTCCCTCTCTTGCACCAACAAGCCTCTGACCAACCAAGCCACAGAGGCGCAACAGGGTAACCTCCCCCGCCCATGGCCACATGCACACTGGAAAAGCCCCCGACGGAGACACTTACAGGCTGGTCTTTTTGCTCAGGCTGCTTTCGGGGCTCCCGAAGTACTCAAACATGAGAGTGAAAGGGGTCTCTATTGGGGAGCAATTAGTCAAGATGAGTTGATGGGTCACACAGGTCCTCAGAGGCACCTTCGAGCCAAAGTCCAGGTGAAGCTCCTTGGAGTGGCCTGGCCACTGATTTGTGCTGGAAACAGTGTCCCCGGCCCATGGATACTATGTTACCTGCCACCCTTGGTCCTGCTCAGAGAACCACCCTGGGTGGGGTACAGGTCCTATCCAGAAACCCAGCTCACACTAGCAAGAGAGGCCACCAACTACACAAAAGCCCTGGTGAGGTCAGACTCTCATGTCTCTCAGTTGCTGGGGTCCTGTATGAAAAACCCACAGCCTGTTCCCTGTTATCTCTTACCTGCCTGGACAGCATGCCTCCAAGTAGTGGGGAAAGGTCACACAGAGGTGTCAGGTAGAGAGGGGGCTCTGCTCCCCCAGGTGGAGAGACCCTACGACAATCCTGTGGCTTTCTCCTAACTGTATGAGTCAGCTGGGGGGTGGGGGTTAGGAACCATCGTGCAATGCCACTTCTCTGTGTGGCTGTCCCCACCCTGGGCTCACCTATCAGAGCCCTCCACAGAGATGGCGATGGTCACTTGCAGCCCCTGAGGCTTCCCAGAGATGCCCAGGACCAGTGGCTCCTCCATGCCTGTCACGTGACAAGGAAGGACTAGATCGGTCAGTTCTTCCTACAAGAAAGGCAGGGCAAGGATTCAGATGCAGGGTTGGGATCTCAGAAGATGTGGCCGGATTGTCCTCCACTGCCCTGGCTGCGTCAACACGAAGGCCCTAGCGGCTACCCAGGCTCCACTCCGAGAAACAGCATCTGTGGGGAGCCACCTGCCAGGATACACCAAGTTCCCCCCACCCTCCTCCACCCCTGCTCCAGAAACCTGGCCCTTCCTCCAGGTTCATGGCTGCCAGAGTCTACCTCGCCTACCTGAGCATGCCTGCGGGAGTCCACCTCGCCTACCTGAGCATGTCCATGGGAGTCCACCTCACCTACCTGAGCATGCCCACAGGAGTCCACCTCACCTACCTGAGCATGCCCACGGGAGTCCACCTCACATACCTGAGCATGCCCGCGGGAGTCCACCTCACATACCTGAGCATGTCCATGGGAGTCCACCTCACCTACCTGAGCATGCCCGCGGGAGTCCACCTCACCTACCTGAGCATGCCCACAGGAGTCCACCTCACCTACCTGAGCATGCCTGCGGGAGTCCACCTCGCCTACCTGAGCATGCCCGTGGGAGTCCACCTCGCCTACCTGAGCATGCCCACAGGAGTCCACCTTGCCTACCTGAGCATGCCCGCGGGAGTCCACCTCGCCTACCTGAGCATGCCCACAGGAGTCCACCTTGCCTACCTGAGCATGTCCATGGGAGTCCACCTCGCCTACCTGAGCATGCCCACGGGAGGAAGATGCCTCAAAACAACTTCTGGAAGGCAGTGTGCTCTCCGATGAGGGAGGAGGGGTCTGCTGTACACAGGCCTGCAGCCCAGGCTAAGGGCAAGCGAGCTCACCACTCCCCATGCCTGCCAGCCAGGAACTGTGTCTGCACGTGGCTTCGCACACGCGTCTCTTCCCAGAAGCAGGAGACCGGGACAGCCAGCAACCCCGAGTACGAAGCATGTTCCACCCCGACGGCGTCTCTCTGGGCTATCCAAGGAGAAGCTGAGGTCCTGGGAAGACCTGGCCACCTGTTGGCTTCCCCTAGTAGCACCCAGCACAGTGCCTGCTCCAAGCAGCCCTGTATCTCTGGCAAACTGGGCAGCTGGACCACCTGTGGCCACAGACAGTGGCCTGAGGTTAGCACTGGTGACAGAGGGGGCTACTCCAAGCTCTCTGGCCTTGTGTCCCTAAAGAGTAGGTCTAGATTGAATGAGGACTTAAAACCCCAATGTAGGAACTCTTTTTCCTCCTCGTGAGAAACAGGAGTGGGGGCTGAGGTAGCTCTCCCAGGAATAATTCACAGGCACCAATGGTTGGCAGGATGCCTTCCCAGTCACTGGGTCCCCACACCGTTTTACTCACCTGGGTGTGGGCAGTCAACTCCAAGTGTATGTGGCGCTCTTCGTTGGGGCCCAACAGGCCATGTATGGGGGAGACTGTCACTGTACACAAGGCTGCTTGGGCCCCCAGGAGCTGCCAGACACAGGAGTGGGCCTGTTGTCTCACGCAGGGCTCCCCAGGTCCCTCCAGAGTGCTCACTGGAGGCTGGCAGCCTGGGAGCCCCAGCAAAGTGGCCAGGCTGTGTTCTTCTAGGAATAAACCTTTCCCCTCCCCAACCCTGGCCACCTGCTAGGGGGTGCCTAGGACTAACAAGATGCTCAGGGAGCATCCGAGCTACCCAGGCTCGGAGGCAGCTGCTTCTGAGATGCACAAGGGTGTGGCTCCATCTCCCATGATGCTCTGAGACACGGTCAACCACAGGGGCACTGCCACAACTAAGCTTCCAGCAGCTTCCTGGACCAGTGACGGGAGGCACTGGCTAAGAGGCTCTGGCTGTGTTCACCAGGAACCCCTTCATGGCAGCGCCATGAACTGTTGGATCAGCTGTGCTGCTGGTTGTTTTTTTTTTTAAGTTTTAATTTTGAGAGAGAGAATGGGCGCGTCAGGGCCTTCAGCCACTGAGAACTAACTCCAGAAA
Organism: Dipus sagitta; assembly: GCA_036346955.1. Taxonomy (NCBI): domain Eukaryota; kingdom Metazoa; phylum Chordata; class Mammalia; order Rodentia; family Dipodidae; genus Dipus; species Dipus sagitta. The sequence continues at coordinate 6,419,432 of CM070786.1, forward strand.
CGTGTGCCCCTTGTGCACATGTGCGATGTTATGCGCTTGTGTCACTGTGCGCCTGGATACATGGGACCTGGAGATTTGAATATGAGTTAAGGCAAGCACCTTAACCACTAAGCCATCTCTCCAGCCCTTGTGTTGCTGTTTTGAGGAGCCAAGCCTTTCTGTGCACTGTGGATAGATGGACAGGCTGCGGGAGGGAGGCTGAGCATGTGTTGTGCAGAGAAGCGCCCCAGGAATGTCCGGGGCTGCCCGGCTGTGGAGGCTCACTCACCTTGCCCCAGTGGAACCGGGAGAGCAGGAGCGTCCCATTGGTGAGCGTGACGGTGGACTTTATGGGCACGCCTGTGTAGAGGTTACTCAGCTCCACGTGGCTGCTCTGCAGGTAGACATGCGGCCGCTGCACCTCGGCATACACGGGAACGTAGCTGGGACACAAGGAGATGTGTGACATACAGATCAAAAAAGAAGAAGTAAAGCTACCTCAATTTGCAAATGACATGAAGGTGTATGCCACAGTGCATCTCACCATACAGGTACCATCTCTCTCTCTCTCTCTCTCTCTCTCTCTTGATATTTCAAGGTAGGGCCTCACTCTAGTCCAGGCTGACCTGGTGATCCTCCTACTTCTGTGTCCTGAGTGCTGGGATTAAAGGCATGCACCACCACGCCTGGCCACCTCTCTCTCTCTCTCTCTCTCTCTCTCTCTCTCTCACACACACACACACACACACACACACACACACACACACAAATAAACAAAACAAAACAAAAACAGCCAGGCATGGTGGTGCACAGTTGCAATCCCAACCCTTGAGAGGCATTGGCAAGACCATCACTGTGACTTCAAGGCTGCCCTGGTCTACAGAGTGAGTTTCAGGCCAAGGTTGACCTATCTCAAAAACAAACAACTCTTGAAACCAATCCCAGCAAAATAACAGGATACAAGGTCAGCATTTAAAAATCAATCACATTTTTTTCAAGGTAGGGTCTCACTCTAGCCCAGGCTGACCTGGAATTCACTCTGTACTCCCAGGCTGGCCTTGAATTCGTGGCAATCCTCCTACCTCTGCCTCCCAAATGCTGGGATTAAAGGCGTGTGCTATCATGCCTGGCCAATCACATTTGTATATGCTAACAATGAGCATGTGTAAATTAAAAAAATACATAAGGGTTTAGTGGTTAAGGTGAAGCCTGAGGACTCAGGTTTGATTCCCCAGAACCCATGTAAACCAGATGCACATGATGACACATGCACACAAAGTCACACATGCTCACAGGGTGGCACATGTGTCGAGTTTAATTGCAGTGGCTAGAGGCCCTGGTGCTCAATTCTCTTTATCTGTTTCTCCCTCTCTCTCTCTCTGTCTCATAAAAAATTAAAAAAAAACAATTTGTAATAAATTAAAATTGAATTGTTTAAGAGAAAAAAAATCGTTTTCGAAGCAGGGTCACACACAGGTTGACCTAGAACTTACTCTGTAGTCTCAGGCTGGCCTCAAACTCACAGTGATCCTCCTACCTCAGCCTCCTGAGTGCTGGGATTAAAGGCGTCGTACACCACTACACCCAGCTAAGAGAATTATATATTTTTTTTAATTGCCGGGTGTAGTGGTGCACACCTTTAATCCCAGCACTTGGGAGGCAGAGGTAGGATTGCCATGAGTTTGAGACTACATAGGGCTAGAATGAGACCCTACCTCAAACCCCCCATAAATTATTTTAATATTTTTTATTGAGAACTGCATTGTATGAATATTCCCTGATGGTCATATTTCCATCAGGTTATACTTTGATGTTCCCTCTCCCCACCCCATTCTTGTCAGTGGGGTTACTGGTATTTCCTGTGGGGTCATGAATGTACCAGTCTCTGTGGTGGGGGGGTGTCTCAGAGTAATCTTCCCACCCTGTGGCTCTTACATTCTTGTTTGTTTGTTTGTTTGTTTGTTTGTTTGTTTGAGGCAGGGTTTTACTCTAGCCCAGGCTGCCCTGGAATTCACTATGTATTCTCAGGGTGGCCTCGAACTCATGGCAATCCTCCTACCTCTGCCTCCCAGATGCTGGGATTTAAGGCATGCGCCACCACGCCTGGCACTCTTACATGCTCTTTGTCTCCTCTTCCACAATGTTCCCTGAGCCCTGGGGGGCATGTTTTAAGTCTCCTTTAGTGTTGAACTCTAAAGGAACACATACAATAAACACACTGTGGGCTGGAGAGATGGCTTAGTGGTTAAATTGTTTGCCTGGGAAGCCTAAGGACCCAGGTTTAATTCCCAGTAGCCATGTGAGCCAGATGCACATGGTGGTGCATGTGTCCGGAGTTCATTTGCAGTGGCTAGAGGCCCTGGCACACCCATTCATTCTTTCTCTCTCTCTCTCATAAATAAAATAAAATAAAATAAAATAAAATAAAATAAAATATTAAAAAGAAATAGACACACTGTGATTGCAGTCTGTTGTATCTTCCCACGCTGACCCCCTCCATACCTCCAGGTCCCGTTTTCCACCTCCAGCTGCAGGACTGTTTGCAGACGCTGGCAGTACGAGGCCTCTAAGGTGACGACCACTTGGCACACCCCCAGAGGGTGAAGTTGGCCACTCCAAGGCTCAATGTCGAAGGGTGACTCCTAATGACAATCCGTGGGGGTTGGTGAATAAGGAGCGAAGCATGGGAGAACTGCACAGAACTGCACTGAGGGCTAACCATGCCCGACCAGGATCACTCCCCAAGCTGCCCCAGGGGAGGCAAGCAGCAGCTGTGGGCCCCCTGCTGGGTGAGGATCTCAGGACTGAAGCAGACAAAGGGGTTGGGGAGATGGCTCAGGGGTTAAAGGCACTTGTTTGCAAAGCCTTCTAGCCTGGGTTCAAATTCCCAGTATCCATGCAAAAAGTGGTACATATGTTTGGTGTTTGTTTGCAGTAGCAAGAGATCCTGATGTGTGCTCTCTCTCTCTCTCACACACACAAACACATACACATACACAGATAAAATTTATATTTTTTGTTTATTATTTATTTGAGAGCAATAGAGAGAGAAAGAGGCAGAGAGACAGAGAGAGAGAGAGAGAATGGGCACGCCAGGGCCTCCAGCCACTGCAAACGAACTCCAGATGTGTGTGCCTCCTTGTGCATCTGGCTAACGTGGGTCCTGGGGAATCGAGCCTCAAACCGGGGTCCTTAGGCTTCACAGGTAAGCACTTAACCGCTAAGCCATCTCTCCAGCCCAACAGATAAAATTAAAAAAAAAAAAAAAAAAGATAATCTGTGCATGGTGGTGCACACCTTTAATCCTAGCACTCAGGAGGCAGAGGTAGGAGGGTCGGGTGAATTTGAGGCCACCCTGAGACAACATAGTGAATTCCAGGTCAGCCTGGGCTAGAGCAAGACCCTACCTCAAAAAACCAAAATAACAATAACAATAATAATAAATAAATAAATAAAATAAAATGAAGAAGACTAAAGCCAAGTCTCCAAGTAAAGGAATACACAAGGCAGAGGTCCCCACCGGTTGGTGCAGATCTGAAAGGTGGAAGGAGAGGGAGGAGCCTGGGTTGGAGGTGGGGAGTAAAGTCGGCAGGCAGAGGGGCTGACAGCCTGTGGGAGAGGAGCTCCGACCACTCCTGCCGTGGACAGCCACGGGGCCACCACACTGGACGAGGGAAGACAGCTGTCAATAGACAGGGTCCCCCTTTGCACCGACCCTGGGTCACAGAACTGGGCCCAAACACCAGCAGGCCTGCACACCCTGAGCCAGGCACACAGAAAGAGAGCAAGTGTCTGAACATGTCTGCGTTCCTCATTCACCCTGTCCCTGCTCAGACAAGGGACGCCGGTGTGACTGAGTAGCCCAGGACCCCAGGTGGACCACAGTGGCGAGTGGGAGCAGATACCATGGGACAGTGAAAGGCCACACGGGAAGGGACATTTTCCCTCACTTGGCCTCTCCCTTCTGAGAGTTCAGGGCAGTGGGGAACCAGGGGCCATACATGCCTAGAGGCACCACACAGCCGAGCTTGCCACCACTTCACCCCCACAGTGAGTTCAGGAATGCAAATGGAAGTTGAATTTCTTTGGTTTTTTTGACAGGTCACCCAAGCTGGCCTCAAATTCACTATGGAGCTGAGGATGACCTTGAACTTCTGATTTTCACGAGCCCACCTCTCAAGTGGTAGGATAACAGGTGTGTGCCAACTTGCCCTGCTTAGGCTGGTGTTGGGGATTGAATCCCAGGTTTAGTGAAGGCTGGGCAAGCGCTGTACCAACTGAGCTACAACTTCCTTCCTGAAACCCTGGGGTTGAGCTGCCTCGCGCCACCTGGCGGCAGGTACTGGAACTGACACCACCCTGGTGGATCAGAACCCTAGGTGAGCCTAGGAGGAAGGAACAGGGTCTTGGCAACAGAAGCTTTGGGGGGGGGGGGGCTTTCTGGCTGCAATTGCTGCCCTTTTCACTGCCTGTTTTCTTTCTGACTCAGGCAACAAGTGAAGAGAGAGAAACCCACCCATGGTCTCCTGTGGTAGTTTGAATGGATGGCCCCCAATAATTCAGGATTGTATTAAAGTTTGCAATTTTGATCTGCAGCCACCTGGCTGGAGGAGGTGTCACTGGGGGATCTTAGGGTCCAGCCCTAAGGTGTGAGGGTGGATTTGGAATTCCAGTCTGAAGACATGCAGGCTGCTTGAGCTCTGCCTGGGGTTCCTAAGTGTGCTTGCTTAGGGCGGTAGTGTGACCTTTGGCAGGTGGCTTCTCTCTCGCTCTCTCTGCTTGGTCCTGTGAAAAGGGGGCCAACTTCTTTTGCCATTATGGAACTTCCCCTGGGTCTGTAAGCTTCAAGAAATCCCTTCCTCCATAACTGTGCCTGGTTTGGAAGTTCATCCCAGGGGCCTGACGCTGTCTACCACATCCACCTGTGCATGGGATGGTGGAAAAGAAAATAGGAAATGCCTGTTAACTTGGGGCTGGAGGATGGACTCCACTGTGCGGAGGACCTGTCTCAGGGGGGAGAGAGGCCGGCAGAGGAGGAAGCACCGCTGGAGCCATGCCCAACTTACGCCCTGACCCCTTTCTGCCACACAGAGGGGGCTCTCCCTCAGCTGCCACGTGGCAGGGAGCTGGCTGATGTTGTGGATGTGGATGGTGCGGGAGGCCTTCTGCCCCAGGCGGAGCAGATCAAACTGAAGGGCTGGGACGTCGATGACCAGAGCAGGACCCTGAAACGGGGAGAAGGGCCTGTCACTCACTGGCTGCCTGCCTGGGAATGGGCTTGTCCCCTACCCCCTGTCCCGACCTCTCTGGGCATGCCTGGATGCCCAGTCCCTACTCACAGCACCTTAAAGGTTGCCTCGATGTGTAGAACCTCTGGCCAAGGGGAGTGTCTGATTTCACACAGCAAATCCTGGCTGGTTGGGCCAGGGATGCCCCCGGTAAAGTTCAATACGAAATCTCCGACCTCATTGGGCTCTGGTTAAAGAAGAGAAAGGCAAGGTGGAGGGCAGAAGCAGGGACAGTTTCCCTTCGTTGTGGGACCCAGAGTTCTGCCCTTTGATCCCTTCTTGTCCTGTCACACAGCCCAGGCCTGGCCTGTGTCTGATCACAAGATATCCAGAGCCTTCCAGGGGTCTGTTTAATGCCTCCTGCAGCCTACCCAGGGAGGGGTACACACCCTCCTGCCCGCCCTGCGGTACCTATCACCCCTGTGCAGGGCTCCACTTCAATAATGTGGCAGTCGCTGATCTTCGCCCAGGTGTATCTGATGGCTGACTTGCTGTTATTCCACATCTGAAAGACACGCCCCCATCTGGGCTGCCCTGGTACTGCACCTACTTGTCAGCTGAGGGATTGTGGGACTTGGGGACCCATAACTGACACTCTCTTGACCAACTCTTGGCCATGTGACAAACTCAGACTTCCCAACCTCCATACTGCAGGGAATGTGGGCGCCACATCCTGACAAGGACTTGTGAAGAAGGGTGTGGGATCCACAGACTCCCCTGACTTGAGAAGTTTTGGTAAAGCTGATGAGACAGAGGAGCGAGGCCCAGGCGTCTGTGTGAACCATCATAGGTTCAGGGGCCCCTGGCAGTGGCCGTGGGCTCATGCAGTGGGAGCTGTGCCCTCTCTACCCACGTGCACCCATGTTCAGCACCTCCTTGTTCAGCCCAGGCAATGCCCTACCTTGAAATCTTTCTTCACGTTGATGCCAATGTAGTTCTCACCAGGGATGATGAGGGCATACGGTTCTATGCGGATCTGGAAGGGTTCTGCTGAGCCCTTCGCCTCGATTTCCAGGACGATCACGTCATCTACCGAGGGGCACTGGCCCTCCAGGTCCTCCACCTCCAAGCTGAACGCATGGCAGCTAGGAGCTGACACGTTCTGGGAGGACGCCCCTGCCTAGTCCCCTCATCTTTGGTCTAGTGGACAAAACTGCTCTTCCTCAGGGACTCATGAGGTCCCCACCCCTCCCTGAGGAGGGGCAGTTAGCGGTTGCTGGGGGTGGGGGAGACGTTTTCTTCAGTAGTCAGGCACTGGTTAAGTGGCCCATAGCCCAGTAAATAATCCCTCACCTATGCTCATACAAGCAGCCCTAGTTAAACTCAGTGGGTCAAAAAATGAGACAGGAGCTGGGCATGGTGGCACATGCCTTTAATTCCAGCACTCGAGAGGCAGAGGTAGGTGGATTGCCGTGAGTTCAAGGCCACCCTGAGATTTCATAGTGAATTCCAGGTCAAGCCTGAGCTAGAGTGAGACCCTACCTTGAAAAAAACAAAAAACAGAGAGAGACATAAGTGCCAGGTGTGGTGGTGCACGCCTTTAATCCCAGCACTCAGGAGGCAGAGGTAGGAGGATCTCTGGGAGTCTGAGGCCAGCCTGAGATTATATAGTGAATTCTAGGACAGCCTGAGCTAGAACAAGACCCTACTTCAAAAAACCAAAAAAACAAACAAACAAACAAACAAAAAAGTAGAAGTGGGACTTCCTGGAAAGAAGAAGGGTCAATAGCAGGGTCAGGCGGGGGGCTGATAGAGAGTAATGGAAGTGAATATAATCAAAATATATTAACTACATGTACAAAAATCGTCAAAAACTAGGGCTAGAGAGATAGCTTAGCAGTTAGTGCCCTTGCCTGTGAAGCCTAAGAACCCATGTTCGAATCTCCAGGTCCCATGTGAGCCAGGCGCACAGTGACGCAAGTGTGCAGTGTTGCACATGGACACTACCACTTGGCATGTTCTCCAGTAGTGGAGTGGGGGAGACTGCAGGAAGGGTACAGGCCCAGTCTTTACTCACCTCAAGGGCTCAGGGATGTTTTCTAGGACCATCTGTAGCACACTGTGGAAACGCCTTAGCTGCAAGAGAAACACAGCGCCTGTAAACTCACTGGCCTTATAGCCACCCGTCTGCAGGGAACTGGGATGGCGTGTGTGTGTGTGTGTGTGTGTGTGTGTGTGTGTGTGGAGGGGGGACAGCAGGAATTCCTCCTCCCCTGAGCTTGGCCACCAGAGGTCTCTGAAAATCTCACTGCTTCCCAGCCTCCTCTCCCACACTCCAGGGCCTTGCTAGGACAGGAGCCTGGGGTCAAGAAGGAAATGCCCACTGCCAGGTGGACATTGGCCCTGGGGAGCACCCTCCCAAGAGGACACTGTGGCGGCCACAAGCTGCCTCTGGAGGCAGATCAGGGTCCCAGACTGCCTAAGGAGAGCCCGGCTGGGTCTGGCAGTGCTGGCCCTCAGGAGATGGTGCCTCACCCTGGGGGTGCACTGGAGGCCGTGCTGGGATGTAGCAGAGCTTGGGGAAGTCACCAGGACCAAGGAAACAGAGCCCAGGGGGCCACCAATGCTGGTGAATCTGGGACAAAGGTTAGCTGCTGAGCCCTGCACACCAGGTCCTGGCTGGCTGGGCCATGGGTGTCCCCGGTAAAGTTCAACTCTAAAAATCTCTGGTCGGCTGTGGTGGTGCACGTCTTTAATCCCAGCACTCGGGAGGCAGAGGTAGGAGGATTGCTGTGAGTTCGAAGCCACCCTGAGACTCCATAGTGAATTCCAGGTCAGCCTGGGATAGAGTGAGACCCTACCTCAAAAAAAGTGGCTTAGCAGTTAAGGCATTTGCCTGTGAAGCCTAAGGACCCCAGTTCGATTCCCCAGGACCCACATAAGCCAGATGCATAAGGGGGCGCATGTGTCTGGAGTTTGTATGCAGTGGCTGGAGGCCCTGGCGTGCCCATTCTCTCTTTCTCTCTTCCTCTCTTTCTCTCTCTCTCTCTCTTTTAAATAAATAAATAAATAAAATATTAAAAAAAAACTTTAATCAAAAATAAATAAATAAAAACATGAATGGAGGGGCAAAATCTCATGGCCTGATTACAATGGCTCAGGAGATAACAGCAATTTAACCTCAAAAGGAGAGAAGCTCAAGATGAACTCGTTGTTGCTGTGGGGGCCGAGGACCCCCTTCTTGGGCACGATGGAGAAGGCAGTCTCCTCGTCGGGGTGGTACTTGATGCTCTCCATGCTGTATGTCTCGCCGGGCATCAGGGGCTGCAGGTTGGGCTTTGTGATCTGCCAGTGGAAGGGCAGCTCCACCTGCCTGTGGGGACAAACGTGACAGTGGGCCGAGGACCCAGGGTCATGTCCCAGTTCTCCAGGTCCTCCCACCCCCATGGTGGCCTGCTTGGCGGCTCAGGAACAGGAAATGACCAGGTGAGGCTTTAAGCCCTCGCTTGGGAGGGGTGGAGGGCACACCTGGGTGAGGACAGCCGGTGGGTCAGGGTACAAAATGGAGCCTCCCTCCCCACCCCCATCCCCGAGCAGCTGCTGGAGGGTGAAGTCACAGTGAAGGGGGGGAGGGTAGGGGGAATGGTTGACATGGGAAGTCATGCTCCAACCATGACGTCGGAGGAGTTTAGGCATCCCCAGACATCAGGGAAATTCTTTGCAGTGTCTTCTTGTCATCTGACTTTCTTTTTACTTGCAAGGAGAGAGAGAGAGAGAGAGAGAGAATGGGTGCACCAGGGCCTCCAGCCACTGCAAAGGAACTCCAGATGCATGTGCCATCTTGTGCATCTGACTACATGGGTCCTGGGAAATCGATCCGGGGTCTTTTGGCTTTGCAGGCAAACGCCTTAGCCACTAAGCCATCTCTCCAGCCCCATTTACTTTTATTTAAATAGAAATAGCCACACGAGAGTTAGAAAGATGGTTTAGAAGTCAAGGCGCTGCCTGCGAAGCCTAAGGACTCAGGTTTGATTCTCTAGTACCCACATAGGCCAGATGCACAAGGTGGCACATGTATCTGAGTTCATTCACAGTGGCTGGAGGGCTTGGTATGCCCATTCTCTCTCTCTCTCTTTCTCACATAAATAAATAAAAAGAATTAGCCACACGTATCTGGTGGCTGCCATGCTGGGCAGTGTGATCCATTCTCGGCTCAGATTGGCCCCTCAGCCCTTGGAAGACAGCTCCTGCCTCATGGGAAAGGGCGGTGTGTCAAGGACATGCCCAGGCACTCACGTAGCATTCCTGATAACCAGATGTTTCCTCGCCACTGACTGCAGGTTTTCAGACTCAAATCGGATGAAGTATTGTGCTGTTAAGTCTCTGAGCTCTCCGGGGTCCGGTTCACTTTTTTCACCAGAAATATGGATCAGATCCAAAGCCACCAGCTGCCCGGTTCCTGACAAAGCAGGGTGATGAGGCCCATGAAGTTTAACCAGGCTGAGGTCAGGGCTGTGTGGCAGAAGGATGCCACAGGACCCATGCCAAATCCACATGCTGCTTGGTCTTGGCCAGGCACCAGTAAGTGCAAAAAAGAGGGAAAGAGGTTTTTTTTTTTTTTTTTTTTTTTTTTTTAGGTAGGGCCTCACTGTAGTCCAGGCTGACCTGGAACTCACTCTGTAGTCTCAGGGTGGTCTCAAACTCAAAGAGATCCTCCTACCTTGGCCTCCTAAGGGCTGGGATTAAAGGCGTGCGCCACCATGACTGGTGGAAAGAAGATTTTGAGTACCCACTCACACACCCATTTCTTCCTGGGCCAAAAGGAAGTGATCTAGGGAGCCTTGCACAAAGCAGGGATTCAACTAATGCCTGCCAAGTGAAACTGGCCCGACAAGTGGAAGGGATGACTCTAGGGTTAACTTTACAGGATGTCCCCTGAAACGACACAGACACCTCGAAGTACCTCAGGTGAGTCACCGACTCCCCAACGAGAGCAAGGTGAATGAATGAAGCTTAGTGTGATCCACACACTCCCGTAATCCCAGCACTTGGGGGGGGGGCACAGGCCGAGGATCAGGGTTCACAAGCCACCCTTGCTGCATAGTGAACTGGAAGCCATCCTGGGCTGGTCAAGACTCCGCCACAAACAAACACACACAGTGGAAGACTTCGACCCTGGCATCCTCACGAAGAGTCTCCTTTAACGACCCAGGAGGCCACACTGGCTTGGGTCGTTAGTGTCTGACCAGAGCTGGACACTAGTCCCTGGTGCCCGCAGGCTACAGTGTCTCTGGAGCGCGTGATATCTGACACAGGGCAGGCACAGCGGTGCCACTACCAATGGCACCGTGGTGCCACGACGCCCACACCGGCCCTGGCCCGGGGCACACACAAACCCACCCTCAGTCACCAGCTCCTTCATCTGGCAGTTGTCACACACGATGACGAAGGTCCTTTCTGACTTTCCGAGGCTCGTTGGGAGGAACAAGACCTGGAGGAGAAAGGGTGGCCCATCATGCTCGGCCCAGGAGTGCGGGATCCCACCTCCCTCCCTCCTCGGCTCAAACTCCCCACACCCCTCCCTTTTCTCCCTGTGGTTCCCCACAGCACCCCCACCTGATTCCCGAGCCCTTTGGCTCCACCTGAGAGTAAATGTGAGGGTTTGGGTATGAAATGTCCCTCACAGGCTCATGTATCTGAATAGTGGGTCCTGGGAAGGTAGCGGGGCTTTCTGGACATGAGGCCCAGCTGAAAGAGGTAAGGCTCTAGGGCCGAGCCTTACGGGTTACAGCACGTCGCGGCTCCTGCTTCCTGGTCAGAGCCACAGCTGTGAACTGCTCCTACCACCCTGCCTTCCCCACCACAGGGGCCTGTGTCCCCTCAAAGCATGGGCTAAAACAAACCCTGCATGCCTTAAGTTGCTTTCATCAGGTTCATATATACGTAGGTGCACGTGTGTGTGTACACACGCTTGTGGAAGCCAGGGGTTGATGTCAGTGGTCTTTCTCCATCACTCTATACCTTATTTTTTTTAATATTATTTATTTATTTGAGAGACAGAAAAAGAGGCAGAGAGAGAGAGAAAGAAAATGGGCATGCCAGACCCTCTAGCCACTGCAAACGAACTCTAGACACATGTGCCACCTTGTGCATCTGGCTTTACGTGGGTACTGGGGAATTGAACCTGGGTTCTTTGGCTTTACAGGCAAGCACCTTAACTGCTAAGCCATCTCTCCAGCCCTACCTTATTTGTTTTCAACATTTTTTTTGAGACAAGCCTTTTTTTCATGCGAGAGAATGAAAGAGAGAGTTGGCATGCCAGGCCTCCAGCCACTGAAATCAAACTCCAGACGCGTGTGCCACCTTGTGCACATGTATGACCTCATGCGCTTGCGTCACCTTGTGCGTCTGGCTTATGTGGAACCTGGAGAGTCAAACATGAGTTTTTAGGCTTCTCAGGCAAGTGCCTTAACCCCTAAGCCATCTCTCCAGCCCCATACTTTTTTTTTTATTTTTTTTATTTGCAGAGAGAGGGAAAGAGAGTGAGAATAGGTGTACCAGTGTCTCTTGCCCCTGTAAAAGAACTCCAGACTTATGTGCCACTTTTGTGTATGTGGCTTTACATGGGTACTGAGAATCAAACTCAGGCTGAGGTGCCTTTTACTGCTGACCGGTCTCCCAGCATCTACACCTTATGTTTTGAGACAGGGTCTGTCACTGAACCTGGAGCGCACTGAGTTGTTAGACCAGCCACCAAGCCCCGGGGACTTCTTGTCTCTGCTGTAGCAGCACTGGGTTACCGATGCGGCCGCCAGGCTCCGGCCCTCACGCCTGCACGGCAAGCACTTTACCCAGGGAACCAGCTCTCCAGCCCTCAATGTGGTTTTAATTTACATTTCCTTAATAGTTAGTGATGCTGAGAATTTACTCATATACCTCCTAGCTATTTGTATGTCTTCTTTTAAAAAGTGTTTTTATTATTTATTTATTTGAAACACAGAGAAAGAGGTAGACAGAGAGAGTGGGAGTGAGAGAAAGGGTGCGCCAGGGCCTCCTGCCATTGCAAATGAACTCCAGATGCATGTGCCGCATTGTGTATCTGGCTTTACACGGGTACTGGGAAATAGAACCAGGTCATGAAGCTTCGCAAGCACTTGCCTTTGACTGCTGAGCCATCTCCCCAGCCCTGGCAGGTCCCATGTAAGCCAGATGCACATGGTGGCGCATGCTTCTGGAGTTTGTTTGCAGTGGCTAGAGGCCCTGGCATGCCCATTCTCTCTCTCTCTCCCCCCCACCCCCATGTTTCTAATAAATAAAGAAATGAAACTAAATCTTAAAAAAAAGAAAGAAAAACCACAAAACATGCTCTTACTCCCTGAGCCATCTCCTCAGCCTCCCCCTTCCCTCCTCTTCCTCTTCCAGGTCTGGAAATACAACCTAGTGTGTTTAGCATACTTCATCTCCAGCTGACAGGTCTTGTAAGTACAGTACAGTACAGTGCAATATACTACAGTACAATACAATACAGTACAATACAGTATAGCACAGTACAGTACAATACAGTATAGCACAGTACAGTACAGTACAATACAGTATAGTACAGTACAATACAGTACAATACAATACAGTACAGTTCAGTACAATACAGTACAATGAAATGATAGTGTGTCTCGGTTTTCCTTGGTGATCACAGGGGTCAGGATGAGGTCGACATCAGGGGAGACCAGCCCCAATTCCTACAGCTACCACAAGCTCTGTCAAGACCTGGGCTCCGGTGGGCCTGGAGAACAGAGTTGGCTACGTGGCCCCTGCACTTTATAGCTGTTCCTCAGTAGCAGCCAAGGACGGCCGAAGCCTGCTTTATCTCTGAGTCAGGCTCTGTCCCAACCCCGAGAACCAGGTTCTCATTCTCCTGTGTCAGTAGAGGCAAGAATTACAAGGCCATGTCCCAGCGTGCCAGGCCAACGCTGTCTCAGGCACTGGACGCTGGAAGGCATCTGACGAAAGGAAGCCACCAGGGGCACCCAACCTCTTGGCATCGTGACATGATGTCATCATCTACAAACGTGTTGGGCCACACTCACAGCTCTATGGGAATGCACAAAAGCCATGAGTCACTGGCTGGGCATGCCTGGACACCATGACACAGCCTTCACGGCAGTGCTCCTCAAATAGCATCCCCTGGGCAATTTTATTTATTTAAATATTTTATTTATTTGCAAGCAGAGAGACAGAGAGTTAGGAAAGAGGGAGAGAGAGAGGGAGAGAAAAAGAAACACAGAGACAGAGAGACAAAATGGGCATGCCAGGGCCTCCAGCCACTGCAAACAAACTCCAGATGTGTGTGCCACCTTGTGCATCTGGCTGTATGTGGGCACTAGGGAATCAAACCTGGGTCCTTAGGCTTTGTAGGCAAGCACCTTAAACCACTGAGCCATCTCTCCAGCCTCCCATCCCCAAGGAATTTTAAAGTTCTCTACACTCAGGCCACACTCCAGACTACAACCTCAGAGCAGGCCCAGGGCTGACACCCAGGATGGGCTGCATTTGCAAGTTTCTCAGGTCATCGACACATGCAATGATTTGTTTTTTTTTCAAGGTAGGGTTTCACTCTAGTCCAGGCTGACCTGGAATTCACTATGGAGTCTCAGGGTGGCCTTGAACTCATGGTGATCCTCCTACCTCTACTTCCCAAGTGCTGGGATTAAAGGCTTGCACCCCCACACCCTGGAACATGCAGTGAATTTTGAGTCTCATGAACCGTCAGGAACCAGCCAGCCGTCACCTCCTTAACTGGCGAGTGAGAAGGCCACGTGTGTCAACCACAGTCCCTGTACTCAGTCATGTCACCACAGAGTCAGACTCTGCGGCCAAGCACACAGGGAGGTGGTGGCAGGGACAGTTAGGACAGGGTCTCTCACTGCTTTTCACAGGCACTGCTTTAAGCAGGCTGGAGGGTTAGGAGGGCCACATGCAAAGCCGAATGATGCCAGCTGGGAAAGGAGACATCCAGTCAGGGGTCAGATCTCTGGGAGCTGCTGGGAGGTTTGGGAGATCTGAGAAGGAAGCCCTGCCCCCGACGTGGTATGGAAAAACTGCATGGCGAAAGCAGAACAACCCGTGCCAGCTTTATCAAAAGAGTGGGGGCAACTCACGAGAGAAGCTGTGGGGAGGGTCATCACCCCCCCCACCATACCAGCTGTATGTATCTCATGACCTCAGGGGAAGATGGAGGGGACAGAGTGAAAGATCAAGGGACAGTGAACATTGAAGTGGCTTCCTGGGAGTTTTCACACTCTGAAAAAGCCCTCCCTCTGAGCCTGAGGAGGGGCATCCATGGGATAACCCGGGTATAGTGAGTGCTGCTCTGGGGTCTCATGCTCTGTAAGTCTTCATCCCAAGGCTGAGGGAGGAGCATCCGGGAAGTAGTCTTGACACAGGAAGTCCATCAAAGTGGCTGCTATGGGAGCCCCATGTGCTTATAAACATCGCCCTCCGTGCTTCTAAGTAACCCCAATGAGCGCATTGGTTTGTTGAGCTTGTATTGGTGCAATTGTACTTTGGTCTGCCATCTGATCCATATCTGGAGTAAAGACACGGGCTTGTGTCTCTGCAAGGGGAACGTTTCCCACCACAACTGACTGGAAACAGGGAAGTGAGAACAAGGCCTTTCTCACCACCCATGCACCACGCGGTGGGGGGGGGGGTATTAGGGAAGGGAGGAGACTAAGAGCCAGGAGAAGAGCTAGGAGACAGCTGCATGCTGGTGGAGATGAACCCCAAACTAACGTGTGGACAAGCCGAACTCAGGGTCATGACGCAAATGCTAGGCTCTTTCATTGGCCTTTGTAAGAGAGGTCATAAAGGGAGCTGGAGACATGGCTCAGCAGTCCAGAAGCACTTTCCTGGAAAGCCTGGTGGCCTGGGTTCAGTTCCCCAGTACCCATGTAAAGCCAGATGCACAAAGTGAAACACATGTCTGGAGTTGTTTGCAGTGACAGGAGGCCCTGGCACACCCATGCTCACTCACTCTTCTCTCTCAAATAAATATATAAAAATACTTTTTAAAAAAATGGCTCACAGTGTTCCTAAGGAAAGATAACCAAGGCTGTCCTCTGGTGTCCACACGCACACACGCTCGCGCGTGCGCGCGCACACACATGCACACACACACACACACACTAAAACAAAGCACAGGCAAATGGAAGGGTGCAGCAGTTGCATTAACAGTCAAGAGTCAGGAATAGATCCAATTACCTACCTCCAATACTACGGAGAACCCCGGGGCCAGCTCGAACACTGAAGGCATGACTCCAAAGGGAGGCTGCTCCACCAAGCCTGTGGTTGCAACAGCCTTAAAGAAAAGCAGAAGGCGGGCTGAAGAGATGGCTTAGTGGTTAAGATGCTTGCCTACAAAGCCTAAGGACCCATGTTTGACTCCCCAGGCTCCACGTAAGCCAGATGTACAGGGTGGTGCATGCATCTGGGATTTGTTTGCAGTGGCTGGAGACCCTGGCATGCCCATTCTCTATCTGCCCCCAAAAATAAATAAATAAATAAATAGATAGATAATATAGATGTGTGTGTGTGTGTGTGTGTGTGTGTGTAAGCAGAAAATCATGCCACAGCATGGACACAATGGCAAAACACAGGGTTCAAACGGCAAACTTCTCCAACCATCATCCACTTTGCTATCTGCAGAGACTTAAGCCTCATTGGTGTAGTCAACAAAGAAACTGGGGTTCAGTTGCTGAGCGTGCACATAACGCCGCCCTGACAAGGCTAAGGACGAGTGAGCCATACCGTCTGTAAGGACGCAACAGGAGGGGCAGAAATACCACTGCCAAGGACGTGGGACGCGGCAAGAGAAACGAGAAGGTCGTCCCAGAGCACGTGGACCCTTCCCTGCTGCGGCACCCCGTTTGTGATGGCCTTGCACACATGGTGTAGGCGTTTGTGGCACAACTGGAAATACATCCCTGGTCTCCACACACTTTCTTTCCCACTCGGGCTATGGCAGTTGGACACAGAGGTCACTGCATTCTGATTTTGTGAGTTTCCCATCACAGGTGCAATGCAGCCTCCCCCTCCAGGGGGTCATTTCCTTTGATGGGTATACTCTTTTATAAAATGTTTAAATTAACTAATTTATTTGCATGTTTATTTGCATACATGCATATATATGTATGGGTGTGCCAGGCCCTCCTGCCGCTGCAAATGTATTCCAGATGCATGTGCATCTGGTTTTAGGTAGGTACTGGCAGGCTTTGCAAGCAAGCACTTTGAACTACTGAGTTATATCCTCAACAAATATTTTATTTATGTATGCATTTACTGATCTCTGTGTGCATGATGCATACAGATGCAAGTTTCTCCACTCACACTTGAGTGGAGAGCAGAGGAGAACGTCAGGTGGCCTCCTGGATCGTTCTTCCAGTCTATTTCCTGAAACCAAGTCTCTCACTGAGCCTGGAGTTGTTGATAGGTCGGACTGGCTGACCAGTGCACTCCACTGATTCTCCTATCTCTTCTCTCCCTCAGTACAGCACTGCGGTTACACCGGCTTTTTACATGGGTGCTGGGGCTCGAACTCAGGTCCTCGGGCTTTTGTAGCAAGTACTCTTACCCACTGAGCCATCTCCCCAGCCCGGGACTTGCTCTTTTCCCAGGCAGCGATTCAGGATCACTCACCCGGAAACTTGGCGGCGGCCAGCTCTTTTGGGGCATAATACAGAATTTGCCGGAGCTGAAGCCCACATTTTTGCAGATGAATCGGGTTATCTTCACTCCTCCGATGAGGCAGTAACCACAGTCCAACACCGCTGACACTGCACCACAGGGAAGGAAGGCAACGTGTCACTCTGCATGGGCTCTGCTGTCCTTATTCTCCTGAGGTCCAGCTCAGAATGACCCAGCACCCAGAACACTCGGGATGGATGGGACAGGCCTCTACCGCTGTTCTACCTGGGCTCTGCCCAGGAGGCTGTGGTAGTCCCATGGGATTCAGCATCTTCTATGGACTCAGGCCTCAGCAAGGCCACCCAGCATGTCCTCAGGGAGGGGTTGTGGCAGAAATGAGGAGGGGGTCAGAGCTCTAAATGCCACCATTACCCAGCTGAAAAAGCTCATACCTGAAACCAACTTTTCTAAAGGAGCCCACTTCCACAGCAATACCTACAGAGGACTGCCCCAAGGGCTGAGGCACATCTTCCCCTACTGGGTCCCTGACCACCCAGTGTAAGCAGGAAGGTGAGGGCTGATGCTGGAAGACTGCAGGGGCTGCTAGCAGGCTCCTTCTCAGGGGCCTGAAGCCTCTACCAGAGAGACCCAAGCTCCATGCGGCTTCCAAGGGGTCCTGAGATGCAGGGTGTAAGATTATAAAAAGGAAGATTGTTCAAGGGCTGGACAGTTTGCTCAGTGGTTAAGGTGCTTGCCTGCAAAGCCGGAAAACCCACATTTGACTTCCCAGATGCACAAAGTGACATGTGCATCTGGAGTTTGCAGTGGCTGAGGCCCTGGCACACCCATTCTCATTAATTCATTCTTTCTTTCTCTCCTTGCAAATAAATAAAACATTTTTTTTAAAGAAAGGGGAAAAGACTGGAGAGATAGATTGCTTAGTGGTTAAGGCACTTGCCTATGAAGCCAAAGGACCAGGTTTGATTCCCCAGGACCAGATGCATAAGGTGGCACATGAGTCTGAAGTTTGTTTGCAGTGGCTGGAGGCCCTGGCATGCCCATTTTCTCTCTCTCTCTCTCAAATCAATAAAAATAAGATATTCTTAAAACAAAACAAAACAAAAAAAGGCCGGGCGTGTTGGCTCACGCCTTTAATCCCAGCCCTCGGGAAGCAGAGGTAAGAGGATCGCCATGAGTTCAAGGCCAACCTGAGACTACATAGTGAATTCCAGGTCAGCTTGAGCTAGAGTGAGACCCTACCTTGAAACACCAAAAAGGAAGAAGAAGAAGAAGAAGAAGGGCAAGCCGGGCATGGTGACACACACCTTTAATCCCAGCACTTGGGAGGCAGAGGTAGGAAGACCACCATGAGTTTGAGGCCACCTTGAGACTATATAGTGAGTTCTGGGTCAGCCTGGGCTAGAGTGAAACCCTACTTTGAAAACCCAAAAAATAAAAATAAATTAATTAATTAAAAATAAATAAAGAAGGAAAAAGGAAAGATTCTTTAAAGCTGGTTCTATAGGGAGATGCTAAAGATGGACTTCTTTTTAGGGGCAAGGTTTATTAGGGGTGACAAGTAAGAGAGGGGAGACAAATGCCCTTTTACAGTTGAAGCTTTATGAGGAGAATTATAGCATCATGCCAAGGTGGTATGGTGGGGTCCAAAGCCAGATAGAGTCAGACAGACCAGTCTGGAAATCCAAAGGACAAAGGGTGGTGTCTCCTTGCAGGAGTTTCTGGAGGGGCGGGGGAGTTCCATGTACTTGATTCAGCCTGCGAGCGAGCTAGGAGGGAGAGAAGGGAGAGCCGGCGGAGGAAGGCCTCTGGTCCTTCAGGGTCTCTCAGGGGAGGGCCGTCTGCCCCGCTCTGGCAGCTGGGAGGGAAGGCAGGAAGGCACTTGGGTAAGAGAGTAAGTTATGGTTCAAGGCTGTCTCAGCTTGGGCAACAGGGAGTCTGGGCTTGCCCACCTGGCCTTGGTCTTGGGCAGCAGGGGGACTCTTAAAGTGACTGTCTCTGTATCTATGTTCTTTTCTTAAATATTTATTTGAGAGAGCAAAGAACAGAGAGAGAGATTGAGAGAGAGAATGGGTACACCAGGGCCTCCTGCCACTACAAACTGGCTCTGGATGCATGTGCCAACCTGTGCATCTGGCTTATGGCTTATTGAACTCTGGGGCCATCAAGCTTTGCAAGCAAGTGACTGGAACCACTGAGCCATGGCTCCAGTCCCCGTACCTGTGTTCTAACAAGGGACACAAGCATGGTGGGGCTCTGAAACCAGGGCTTCAATTCTGGAGAACAAAGGAAATCTCACACTTGCATAGACTTCCGATGGAAGGGGAAAGTTTCATGCCATGTGGCCCAGGCAATGTGCTAAGAGCCATGGAGGGATTGGGGAGTCAGAAAGGAAGTAGATAAGACCTGGAGTCATAACTTAAGTGGCTTTGGGTTCCTAGCAACAGGAGGTTTCCCTTTGGCCTTGGGTAGTAGAGGGGTTTGGGACTACGTTTTCCATCTAGCTACTGCAGCAGCAGCAGCAGGAGAGGATGTTCAGAGAGAGAGAGAGAGAGAGAGAGAGAATGAGAGAGAGAGAGAGAGAGAGGATCTGCTGCAAGTGGGCATGGCTGCTTTCAGAGCAGCCAGCATCTGGCCTCTTAAAGTGACCACACGGACTTGCCAGCCCTAACCAAATCCCCAGAAAGGTGTAGTTGTACAGTTCACTCACAGGTCAGCACAGGAGGTGGCCTCCGGGCCTGCAGGGGGATCACGAGAGTGTGGGCAGACTGGGTCTCAACCAGAATGAAGTCATCGAAGTCCCCAAGGCAGTCGGGAACAAACTGGACAATGTGCTGGCAGGCCATTCCAGGAGCCACCATGCCCGCCTTTTCCTGGGAACATCCCTGTGCCAAAAGCCAGCAGTAAGGGTCAAGGACAGCAGCCCACTGAGGTGTAGGGCTTATCTGCCTGAGGTGTTCATTTCATTCAATTCCAATTGAAACATTCTGTCCCAGAGGAAGAGGGAGGCTCGTAAGATTCAAGAAGCTACACAAAGTTATCAAGGGTGTGGTGGTGCACGCCTTTAATCCCAGAATTTGGAAGGCCGAGGTAAGAGGATCACTATGAGTTCGAGGCCACCCTGAGACTACAGAGTAAATTGCAGGACAGCCTGGGCTAAAGTGAAACCCTGCCTTGAAAAACCAAAAATAAGTAAATGACGCTCATGAGCCCTCCCCCTTTCCTGGGGTATTATACACAATAAATGACTAAGGGAATGGAAACTCTTCAGTAGAACTGCCTACAAGTGGGGCAGGGAGCTCCAAAAATGCAGTTTTCATGGGTGGTCACCCCATGACTTTGAGTCACCCACATGTTTGAGCCCTCACCCTTGTTCCTGTAAGTAACTCCAATCCACTCATTGGTTCACCAAACTACACTTGATTGGAATCATTTCTGTGGTCTGTGTCCCCTCTCAGAGGTGCAATATAGATCTCTCCAGGAAGTCATGTGACAGATGCCAATCACAGCTAAGTGGTTCAAAGCCAGAATGATGCAGAGAGACCAGAGCAAGAAATCAGGGCCAGGGCGCAAGAGGGAGGGACACAGCCCATCTGAAATGGTCAGGTGGAAGATGTCTGACCCTGTGGCCTAGGGTTTACTTCATGGACAGCAGAGAAGCTGCTGAGTGGAAGTGACCAGGGTTTTGTTGTTGTTGTTGTTTGTTTGTTTGTTTGTTTGTTTTGAGAGAAGCACTTAGATCTGTAGCTCAGGCTGGCTAAGAAGTCACTATGAAGCATAGCCTGGCCTCAAGCTCCCGATGATTCCTTTGGCTCAGGGACTACAGGCTTCAGCCTCCATGCCCAGCTAAGGTCAGAAGTGTTGAGACACAGCAGCAGGGCTGGCTGGGAGGCTGCCACGGTGACCTGAGCAATGGGGAGAAGGCTGCAGTGTGACATGCACTGACAGCTGCAAGTGGGAAGATGGCAGAGCCAGTGCCTAGGGGAGGTGAGGAAGGGTGAGGAGCCGAGGGGTTGCAAAGACTCCTCACCAGGAGGAGGGCCGAGGGCTGAGGGCTGAAGGCCCCAGGTGTCTGCTGAGGGACCAGGCTACTGGACAAGGGTGGGTTCCTTCCTAAGGGCTACGAAGGCAGAAGCACATAGTGAGTGTCCTCAGGCATTGCCCCCACCACAAAGACCGACCGATGCACTCACAACCCCATGGGGCACAGCAGCACCACTGAGGAGGCCCTCAGCGGACTAGGGGTGGGGAGAGAGGGTATGAGAGTATACCTGATGGGAATATGGACAGCATCTGATAGGGTCATACAGTAAAATTCATGATCTATAAAAATAATAGAGGGACTAGGTAGAGGGAGGAAAGGAGTAGGAGATTAGGGAAAAGACAGAGGGAGGGGAGGTACATTTCGTACATACATTAAAAACTGTCAATAATAAGCCGGGCGTGGTGGCGCACAGCCTTTAATCCCAGCACTCGGGGCAGAGGTAGGAGGATCGCCATGAGTTCAAGGCCACCCTGAGACTATACAGTGAATTCCAGGTCAGCCTGGGTTACAACAAGACCCTACCTCAAAATAACAACAACAACAACAAATTGTCAGTAAAAACCGAGGACAACCAAAATCCATCAATAAGACAAGAAAAGATAGGTGACTGCCTGGCAGGAGATGAACCACCCCTTACACATCAGTCAGGACCCGGGGAAACCACAGAGGAACTGGAGAGATAAGCAATGGCGCTACTTCCATGGGAGCCTGACAACCTGTGCCAGGGTGATGGGCAAGAACGAAACCCTACCTCAACTGCCCCCTCAAAAAAAAGCTGGCTTCAGCCAGACGTGCTGGCACACGCCTTTAATCCCAGCACTCGGGAGGCAGAGGTAGGAGGACTGCCAAGAGTTCGAGGCCACCCTGAGACTACATAGTGAATTCCAGGTCAGCTTGGGCTACAGTGAGACCCTACCTCGAAAAAACAAAACAAAACAAAACAAAACAAAAAAGAAAGAAAAAAGAAAGCAATTGTACTGAACTCACCCAGCCCCAGAGCAAAGTATGGAGTGACGGGCGGGATGACGCGCAGGTGGCGGCTGGTGGCAGTGGTGTTCTGCAATGTGATGACCATCTAGGCAAAAGTAAGAGAAGTCTGTCAGAGAGCAACATTCAAGGATGCAGTGGTGTGAGGGCCGAGATTCACTTCAAATAATATGGGGAGCAGAAGGAAGAGTATAAATGAAGTAAGCTTGGTGGTAACTACTGAATTTAGGTAATGGGTACATCGGGGCATCATTATGATATTCTGTGTAGTCTTGTGTGGGGGAAGTTTCTCTCTCTCTCTCTCTCTCTCTCTCTTTGGTTTTTCAAGGTAGGGTATCTCTGTAGCCCATGCTGACCTAGAATTCACTACGTAGTCTCAGGTTGGCCTCAAACTCCTACCTCTGCCTCCAAAGTGCTGGGATTAAAGGTGTGTGCCAGAGAAGTTTCTCTCTTCTAAACATTTTATTTATTTGCAAGCAGGGAGAGAGAGGCATTGCTCCCTGAGACACACACAAAGAATGCAAATGAACTCCAGATGCATGCACCACTTTATGCATCTGGCTTTACGTGGGTACTGGGGAATTAAACCCAGATTGTTAAGACTTTGCAGGCAAGCACCTTAACCACTGAGCCATCTGTCCAGCCCTCTGAATAAAATCTTTTTTATTTTATTTTATTTTTTAAAATAATTTTTTGTTTGTTTATTTTTATTTATTTATTTGAGAGTGACAGACAGAGAGAAAGAGGGAGAGAGAGAGAGAGAGAGAGAGAGAGAGAGAATGGGTGCATCAGAGCCTCCAGCCACTACAAACGAACTCCAGATGCATGTGCCACCTTGTGCATCTGGGTTACACAGGCACTGGGGAATCGAACCTCAAACCAAGGTCCTTAGGCTTCACAGGCAAGCAATTAACCGCTAAGCCATCTCTGCAGCCCCCCCGCTTTTTTTAGGTAGGATCTCCAGTCCAGGCTGACCTAAAATTCACTATGTAGTGTCAGGGTAGCCTTGAAGTTATGGCAATCCTCCTACCTCTGCCTCTTGTGTGTGGGGATTAAAGGTGTGCACCACCACACCTGGTTAACTTTTTAAAAATTATATTTATTTATTGTGTGTGCATGTCTGTGTGTGTGAGTGTGTGTGTGTGCGCGCGCGCACGACATGCAACATGCTCCAGGGTCTCTTGCTGCTGCTGCAAAAAAAAAAAAAAAAGATGCCCATCTGGTTTTACATGAATGGCTGGGGTATTGAACCTGGATTGGCAGGCTATGCAAGCAAGTGCCTTTAACCACTGAGCCATCTCCCCAGCCCCTAGAAGTTTCTGCAGTAAGATTAAAATACAAAGACATGGGGCTGGAGAGATGGCTTAGCGGTTAAGCGCTTGCCTGTGAAGCCTAAGGACCCTGGTTCAAGGCTCAATTCCCCAGGACCCACGTTAGCCAGATGCACAAGGGGGCGCACGCGTCTGGAGTTCGTTGGCAGTGGCTGGAGGCCCTGGCGTGCCCATTCTCTCTCTCTCTCTCTCTCTCTCTCTCTCTCTCTCTGCCTCTTTCTCTCTGTCTGTCACTCACAAATAAATAAATAAAAATTAAAAAAAATACAAAGACCGATGTAGTGGCACACAGCTTATTGTAGTCAGTTCCGTGTTGCGGGGATGAACATCTAACCGGGACAGAGTATGGGAGAAAGGGATTTATTTCAGGCTTCTGGAGTCCAGGAGAACACCATCAAAAATGGCAGAAGAAGCTGGCTCCCCTTCACAGATCCAGGCAGAGAGACACCACCGACAGCAAGCAGCACAAGCAAGCAGGACCCTCAGAGCCCAAGCTACTCTGAACACACCTACCAGGGCTGCACTCAGTGACTCTGGTGACACGCCTCTCTAGCAGGAATCTGCCTGCCCAGGGCTCAAGTAGGATGTTTAGTCAAAAATGACTGAGTCTGGCTGGAGAGATGGCTTAGCGGCTAAGGCACTTGCCTGCAAAGCCCAAGAATCCTGATTTGATTTTCCAGGTCCCACGTAAGCCAGATGCACAAAGTGGTGCATGCGGCTGGAGTTTGCTTGCAGTTGATAGAGGCCCTAGTGTGCCCATTCTCTCTCTCTGTCTCTGCTAAATAAATAAATAAAAATAAATCTTAAAAAAAATTTTAATGACTGAGTCTATAGGACCAAACATTCAAATTATCACACAACTGTAATTCTGGTTTAGATGGGAGGATTGACATGAGTTCAAAGCTAGCCTGAGTTATGTACTGAATTTTAGGCCAGCCTAGGCTATAGAGTAAGACCCTGTCTCAAAAGCCAAATAAATAAAGAAAAAAAGAAAAGAAAAAGAGAAAAAAAGGCAAGGCTAAGCCCATATTTGATCAGTACAATATACTGCACCAAACTATCAGGCCAAAATTTGTACTTATGGAAAAATGTGCACCATCACTAATAACAGAATTAGAAAACAGAATTGTAAAATGAGCAGTTTTGTCAGAATTGTTTGTATAACCTACATACTAATCCTTTATAAGGTCTTGTAACATAGATGCTATAAACATCTCCAAGTTTATACCTCCCTTTTTGTTTTCTAAAAATGTTTCTCTTTTATCCTAACATCTTTACTGAAAACTTTGTAATATGGACAGAGGCAGGCATTAAATTATTTTCCATACTAAACTGCTGGGGCATGTCTTGCTTCTAACTGCACAAGGCAAACCTCAAACAATGACAGGAGGCAGGGGTCAGTAAGTTTCTGACAGAACGTCCCCATGCAACAAAACAAAATCAAGCAACCGCACTCAGTGATAATCTGTCGTATGAGCTCTCCCTGCTTCCTCACTGGAATTGCTAATGGTGGCAAACTGTCTCATCTCAGATTCTGCCTTATGGACACAGCAGTACCTGAAGGGTCCTGGAACAGGAGACCTTCAGGATGGAGAGCTAGCGCTGGCTCACTCAGCAATCTGATTGCTAAAGAACTCTAGCCAGAGGGGATTGCTCAGTGGATAAAGGCGCTTGCTTGCAAAGCCTGCCAGCCTGGGTTGGCCAGGTTCAGTTCCCCAGAACCCACGTAAGGTCAGATGCATAAAGTGGCACATGCATTTGGATTTTGTTTGCAGCAGGCAAGAAGTCCTGGTGTACCCATATTCTCTCTCTCTCTCTTGCAAATAAATAAATAAAAATAATATATGAGGGGAGGCTGGAAGATGGCTCAGTAGTTGGAGACACTTGCTTGCAAGGCCTACTGATTACCCAGTACCCACACAGGGCTGGACGCACAAGGTGGCGCATGCATCTGGAGCTTGTTTGCAATGGCAGGGGGCCCTGGTGTACCCATATGCTCTTTCTCTCATCACAAATTAAAAATATATATATTAGGACTGGAGAAATGGCTTAGTAGTTAAGGTGCTTGCCCACAAAGCCAAAAGATCACAGTTTAGATTCCCCAGGACCCACGTAAGCCAGATGCACAAAGTGGTGCATGCATCTGGAGTTCATTTGCAGCCGCTGGAGACCCTGGAGTGCCCGTTGATCTGACAGGAAGAGAGGTAGAAGGCCCCTGGCATGGTAGCATCACAGTGATTAATGCTCCACCAGTGGTCAGCTGGAAGGAGGCTCAGGTGACTGTTAGGGCAGTGACATGAGGTGTCCAGGGTGGCTGCAGGGCCTGAGGCCATGATAATCATAAGCAGTATGGAGTCAGCTGGCTTTAGAAGCGTTAGAGGGAAAAATGACAGGCTGGGCAGCCAAGTGCCAGCTCAGTGCCTGCCCCGCCCGCACAAGACATACCTCACATTCCTGGGTTACACACGTGCTCTTGGGCTTGTTTTTAAATTCCTGCCTGACTTGGTCTGTTACCTTTTGTCGTTGTTGACTGGTTGATTGGTTTTTGTTTTTGTTTCTGTTTTATTGAGGCAGGATATTATATAGCCGTCATTGGTTGGGTCACAATTTGCCATTTCAAATAGGCTGGCCTCAAGCTTGCAGCAACCCTCCTGCATTGACCTCCCTGGTGCAGGGATTACAGGTGTGCCTCTCTGTGCCTGTGCTTTGTTGCTTTTATTTATTTATTTATTTATTTGACAGAGAAAGAGGGAGAGAGAGAGAGAATGGGCGCACCAGGGCCTCCAGCCACTGCAAACTAACACTAGACGCGTGCGCCCCCTTGTGCATCTGGCCAATGTGGGTCCTGGGGAATCAAACTGGGATCCTTTGGCTTTGAGGCAAACATCACTCCAGCCTGGTTTGTTGCTTTTTAAAACAAATATTATTTATTTGCAAGGAGAGAGAGAGAATGGGTATGCCAGAACTTTCAGCCACTAAAAGCGAACTCCAGATGCATGCGACACTTTATGCATCTGGCTTTATGTGGGAACTGGGGAATTGAACCTGGGTTATTTGGCTTTGCAGGAAAGCGCCTTAACGGCTGGACTAGGACTGCGACCCTACTTCGAAAAAAAAAAAAAAAGTGGTTGGAGAGATGGCTCAGTAGTTAAGGCACTTGCCCGTGAAGCCTAAGGACCCAGGTTCAATTCTCCAGGTCCCACGTTAGCCAGATGCACATGGTGGCACATGCGCCTGGAGTTCATTTGCAGTGGCTAGAGGCCCTGGCGTGCCCATTCTCTCTATCTCTCTCCTTCTGTCCCTCTGTATCTAATAAATAAATAAATAAAATGATTTTAAAAATTAAAACAAAGAATAAGGATTAAGGGCTGGAGAGATTGCTCAGTGGGTAAGAGGGCTTGCTGCACAAGCAGGAGATCCTGACTGGAGAGGGCCTGATTGCCCAGCAGCCGCATAAAAAGCTGGGTGTGGCCCACATGCGGGACCTCAGTCCTGTGGGAAGAGCCAGGAAGGCCCGGCTGGCTGTGTCAAGGGAGCATGTGAGCAGGCACCAGAGGACATCCCCCCCTACACACATGCACATACAAATAGATAAAATGTAACAAATAAATAACAAACAGCTGGCTGGAGAAATGGCTTAGTGGTTAAAGGTGCTTGACTGAAAGCCCAGCCATCTGGGTTCAGTGCTGCATTACCCATGTAAAGCCAGATGTATAAAGTGGCGCGTACATCCGCAGTTCATTTGCAGAAGCAAGGGGCCCTGGCACACCCATTCTTCCTCTGTCCCTTCCTCCCTCTCTCTGATTGCCAATTAATAAATGAAATTTAAAAAAAAAAGGATTAGTGTGTGTGTGAGCCAGGCATGGTGGCACATGCTTTTAATCCCAACTTCGGGAGGCAAAGGTAGGAAGATAGCAGTGAGTTTGAGGCCACCCTGAGACTATATAGTGAATTCCAGTTCAGTCTGGGCTACAGACCCTACCTCGAAAAACAAACAAACAAAGGATTAGTGTGAACGGCAGCTCACACCTGTAAAATATTGTAGGTCTGGTATTTGGAGTTTTGATGTGGAAAGTTCTCTTTACAATTATTTTTGGCCAGGCATAGTACAGTCTTTAATCCCAGCACTCAGGAGATAGAGATAGGAGGCTCACTGTGAGTCAAAGGCCAGTTTGAGACTACATAGAGAGTTCCAGGTCAGCCTGGGCTAGAGTGAGACCCTACCTCAAAACACACACACACACACACACGCACACATATGCAAAACATTAGTTTTGAAATGCTGGGGAGATGGTTAAGTGGTTAAAGGTAGTTGCTTGCAAAGCCTGCTACCTGTGTTCAATACCCCAGGATCCACATAAAGCCAGACACAAAAAGTGACACAAGCCTACTTCGGGGTGGGGGGAGGGGAAGCCAGGTATGGTGGTGCATTCCTTTAATCCCAGCAAAGGTAGGAGGATCACCATAAATTTGAGCCACCCTGACACTACATAGTGAATTCCTGATCAGCCTGAGCTAGAGCGAGACCCTACCTCGAAAAAAAAAAGTGGCACAAACATCTGCTAAGCAGCAAGAGACCCTGATGTACCTACACACACACACACACACACATGCACGAATAAGTAAATATTTTAAATAAAATTATTTTCATCAGAGTTGGACAGCCTTGTAGCTTAAAGGAGGCAGGGGTTCTACAAGTTTTAAAAACAGAAAAGTCCTTCTCTTTCCTTATCTCCACCCTATCATTTCCTACTCTCCAAGGACATTCTTGCTTAGTTCAGCTGATCATTTTGGTGTTTATTTCATGTCTTCAAATAACACAGTAGCTTTTCGTGTTGTTTTAGTCATTCACTGTGGGTGCGGGTGGACTGTATGGGCACTCTCCTCTCCTCTCCCCCATCTCCTTCAGCTCCTCACACATATTACTGGTTAGGTTACAGTTACTATGTAAATGCATTTACCCCTGTCTGAGCGAGGAGCTGACTCCAATTCCAGTCCCTCCCTTGTGCAAGTTGTGTCTTTCCTGGAGTTTACGATAAACTCTTTTGCTTGCAATGTACTTACCAGTAATCCAGGCCCTTTGCACTACTCTACAAATCTCTTCCCAAGATGCCCAGATAGATCCAGGGACTCTTCAGCAGGTCATCTCCGTCACTGACCTCTCCTCGAGCCTTCTGACCTCTGAGCTGCTGCACCCAGAGCTAGGCTATAAACAGGGCTGGAGGGGTGGCTCAGTGGTTAAGAGCACTTGTTCCTTAAGCATGAGGATCTCTTAAACCACCAAGTTCAACTCTCCAGAACCCACATTAAAAAAGCTGGGTGTGTGTAGCCATGCCTACGTGTAACCCCAGTTCATGGGGGTGGAGAGGGTTGTGGTCACCCACATAGGAATATTGAAACAAGAACCCCCTGAAGCAGTCTTGAGACATGGCCACACATTCACTGACAGTCCCCCATGCAGCACAGACACACTCTCTTCAGATCTCTCTCTCAGCACTTCCTAACCTTCTGGTATCTCACGATACTTGAGGTTCATCTTGTATTTTCCCTGCCTCGGCCCTAGAGTCAACTAGTTCTCAAAGATGCCCACTTCTCATACTGGTGAGCAGGGTTTCAAAACGAAGCTCTAGGCAGTAGATGTGCTACCCACTGCCACAGCGCTACCTCTTCTGCCCTCTCCACGGACACGTACGGCCATCTAAAATGTGCAGCTCCCTCTGCAGCCACATCATCTGTACTCATTTCTGTATCTTTGCATCAGCATGTGTCTATACACATAGGCACAATTCTTTTTTTATTATTTATATATTTTTATTGTTGTCATTATTATTGCGTTTTTTAAAACGTTTTATTTATATATTTATTTGAGACAGAGAGAGCGAGAGAGCAAGTGAGAATGGGCCTCCAGCCACTGCAAATAAATTCCAGATGCATGTGGCACCATGAGCATCTGGCTTATGTGGGACCTGGAGAATCGAACCCGGGTCCTTAGCCTTCACAGGCATACACCTTAACCGCTAAGCCATCCCTCCAGCCCCAGGCACAATCTTTAATGTGTGTGTGGGGTCCCATGTGTGAACATGTGCACATGTGTGGAGGCAGAGACCAGGCTCAGCTGTCGGTTCACAGGTACACTGTTCAGCTCTTTGAGACGGGATCTCTCACTGGCCTGGAGCTCTCCAACCTGAGACGGGATCTCTCACTGGCCTGGAGCTCACCAGCCTGAGACGGGATCTCTCACTGGCCTGGAGCTGGCTAGATTGGCTGGACAGCAAGCCCCAGAGCCTCGCCTGTCTCCAGCTGCCCAGAGTTGGAACTTCAGGTATATGCCAGCATACCTGGCATTCTTATGTGGGTTCCGGGGCTTGACCTCAGGTCCCCATGCGTCCTGTACTGACTAATCTATTTCCTCACTCCTTCACACATGTACTTTTAAAATTTTAACTTATTTATATTCACAAGTAGAGAGAGAGAATGGGCATACCAGGGCCTTCTGCTACTGCAAATGAACTCCAGACATGCATGCTACTTTGTGCATCTGGTTTTACCTGGGAAATGGGGAATAAAACCTGGGCCCATCAGGCTTTGCAAGCAAAGCCCTTTAACTACTGAGCCATCTCTCCAGCCCATCTCCCCAACATGTATATGTTTGAAACAAGAAATCCATGTTTATACCTCCAGTTACAATCAAGCATCATCAAATTCATTCTAGCCTTCCCTTTTCCTTACTTATAATTACCTACAGCTATGAAGAACTTTATTCTCATTCATATATATGCATTTCATTCGCATGTATGTGTACACATATGTACGTGTGTGTTTAAAATATCTTATCCATTTATTTATTTGACAGAGAGAGGCAGAGAGGAGCAGGAAAGAGATGGGTGCACCAGGGTCTCTAGCCACTGCAAACAAACTCCAGACACATGCACCACCTTGTGCATCTGGCTTACATGGGTCCTGGGGAATTGAACCTGGGACTTTAGGCTTTGAAGGAAAGCATCTTAACCATTGAGCAATCTCTCCAGCCTAGTGTTTTTTATTTGTTTTGTTTCTCTGCTAGTTTTTTTTTGATAGGATAAGACACTCCAGTCTTATCCCTAATTTGTGTATGGTTCAAACACCCTACAAGGCAAAGAAGCAAGATTTCTACCTCGTACACGGGTCCAATTTCATAATCTGTGAAAAAGACGATTGACGGCTTAGCTAGAAACACCGGAGTGTCTGCACAGCTGTGGGAAGGAAAACAGGGAGAAGGCTGTGAGTTTCATGTACATCACACATATTTTTTAAATTTTTTAGAGTGAGAGAGAGAGAGAGAAAATTGGTGTGCCAGGGCCTCAGCCACTGCAATCAAACTCCAGACTGCTTGTGCCACCTAGTGGGCATGTACAACCCTGCACTTGCCTCACCTTTGTGTGTCTGGTTTACATGGGATCTGGAGAGATTGAACATGGGTCCTTAGGCTTCGCAGGCCGCTAAGCAACCTCTCCAGTCCATGACATGGGTTTTTTTGAGGTGACATAAGAAAAAAACAAATACATACATCCAGCTGGGTGCAGTGGTGCATGCCTGTAGTTCCAGCCCTTGGGCCCTTGGGAGATTTTTTTTTTTCGAGGTAGGGTCTCACTCTAGCTCAGGCTGACCTGGAATTCACTATGGAGTCTTAGGGTGACCTTGAACTCATGGTGATCCTCCTACCTCTGTCTCCTGAGTGCTGGGGTTAAAGGTGTGTGCCACCACGCCCAGATAATATATACATATATATATATATATATATATATTATTTATTATTATTATTATTTGGTGGTAGGGTTTCACTCTAGTCCAGACTGACCTAGAATTCACTATGAAGCCCCCATGATGGCCTTGAACTCTAGATGATCCTCCTACCTCTGCCTCCCAAGTGCTGGGATTAAAGGCATGCACCACCATACTCGGCTTTTTAAATAAATATTTTAAAAAATATTTATTTATTTTTGAGAGATAGAGGCAGAGAGAGAGAGAGAATGGGCATGCCAGGGCCCATGTGAATGAACTCCAGCCATGTGCGCCCCCTTGTGCGTATGTGCGGCATTGAACGCTTGAGTCACTGTGTGTCTGGCTACATGGGACCTGGAGATTCGAACATGTGTTCTTAGGCTTCACAGGCAAGCACCTTAACCACTAAGCCATCTCTCCAGCCCTAAATAAATATTTTTAAAAAGTCATCTATGGGTGACCCTGAAGCCCTCAATGCCTAGGGACCTCCACAGTCAGAATAGATCTGGAACTCAAAAACTCTAAAAGGTCAAATTTCCTGACAAACAAAATCGAGAGAAGTCATACCTCTGTTCCACCTCTTCACACAGGAATTCTCTTTCCCCTGGCTTCCTTGGAGGAACAATGAGAGACTTGCCGCCGTGTGGGGTGTTGGGAGGGAAAAACCGGGGGTTTTTGAGAAAGTGATTGCGGGTCTCCATTCGGGCCAGCAGAAGTCTCTCCGCGGCTCTGTCCGGCACCCGTAAGTGGTCCATCCACTTCTGATTCTTCAGTAAACCTGCTTTCTTTGAAACACATCAAAGCGTGAGTGGATGGCAGTACAGCAGGATTATGTGTGCTTGTGTCTTGGCCAACAGCCCGAACCCACAGGTGGCCACGGCCAAGTCCACTCTGAATTGCCTCTGCTTCATCCGGACTCCACCCTCCCTGCCCCCCAGCCCCCACGCTGCCCTGACCTTGACGGTTGTGGTGTTGTGTTGGCCTTTAGTACTTGAGTCACACGTCAGGCTGTCCTCAGTGTACTCGAACTCGTCCTTCAGTGTGGTCTTCCCCCTCAAGGAGGCTTCACATTTCTTCTTCCCCTCTGCCTTTTGCACGGAACGCTTCTCACTGCTAAATGTCTCCTTGGAGCATCCAGGGAGGAAGGTGGCTGGGGCACCAAGGAGACACACTGAATTCCTGGGCCACAGTGAGGCGGTGGACACTTGCGCGCTGGCTCAGTCCAACAGCCAAAGCCATAGTCTGATGGATACTTTATCCCTAAGCTTTGGTGTTTTCTGCCATCACAGGGAGGGCCCATGGGAGTCAGGCAAGTGCCTCTGCTAGGTAGATAGACAGTTCCTGGGTAAATAGCTATTGTCTCTCTTTTTAAAAAATTTAATTTATTTATTTAAGAGAAAATGGAGGGAGGGGAGAGAGAGGAGAGAAGAAGCAGGTAGAGAATGGGTGTGCCAGCGCATCCAGCCACTGTAAACAAACTCCAGAGCCATGTGTCACTTTGTGCACCTGGCTTACATGGGTATTGGGGAATCAAACCTGGGTCCATTGTCTTTGCAGGCAAGCACTTTAACCACTAAGCCATCTCTCCAGCCCGTAAATAGCTGTTTTGTTTTACTGGTGCTCCCCATGATGGTGGAGAGCGCTGCTTAGTTCCTGGATCTTTGAAGGTGTGTGTGTGTGTGTGTGTGTGTGTGTGTGTGTGTGTGTGAAATTTCCCATCAGTGGGTTCTTTTGTCAAGCTTGTTTGGGGCTTTCTGAGACATGCGCAGTTAAAGATGTCCATAGACACAGGGGTGGGAGGCCTCCCTCACCAATGAAAGCTCACCTCCCACTAGGGGCGGCGGATTCTGGTTTCCAGATCCCCGGCCCCCACCGTCTCACAAGAAGTGTGTGTTTCTCTACCTCTTACTTTCACTTTATTTTATTGCATTTTCTTTTGAGGTAGAGTCTCACTCTGGCCCAGGCTGACCTGGAACTCACTCTGTAGCTCCAGGCTGGCTTCGAACTCACAGCGATCCTCTTACCTCAGCCTCCTGAGTGCTGGGATTAAAGGTAAGAGTCACCATGCCCAGCTTACTTTCATTTTAAATAAACTTCTGTTTGCTTGAATCTTGTGACTTTTTCCTGCCTTTTAAGTCTTTAATTGGTGGAGAAAATGAACTGGATCCTTAGCTGGCAACAATATAAGTTACATTTGGAACTTAGTCCATGTACTTGAGACTTAGGAATAGAGAGTTAAAATACCTTTCAACTTCCCAACATAGTTAATGAAAGAAAATAAGTGGACCATTGTCACATTTTTGTCCTCTGGATGTGAGAAACCATTTTTTATTTTATTTTTCTTTAAAAAGTTTACTTAGGGCTGGAAACATGGCTTAGTGATTAAGG
The DNA here is from genome assembly GCA_036346955.1 of Dipus sagitta. NCBI lineage: Eukaryota > Metazoa > Chordata > Mammalia > Rodentia > Dipodidae > Dipus > Dipus sagitta. The sequence goes on from CM070786.1 coordinate 6,452,848, forward strand.
TGCTTGCCCACAAAGCCCAAGAACCCAGGTTCAATTCCCCAGTACCCACATAAGCCACATGTGTCTGGAGTTTATTTGCCATGGCTAGAGGCCCTGGTACACCCATTCTCTCTCCCTCTCCCTCTCTTGCTCACTCTCTATCTGCCTCTTTCTCTTTTAAATAAGTAAAATAAATATTTTAAAAATCCAACTATGGAGCCAGGCGTGGTGGCACACGCCTTTAATCCCAGCACTCAGGAGGCAGAGGTAGGAGGATCGCCGTGAGTTCAAGGCCACTCTGAGACTCCATAGTGAATTCCAGGTCAGCCTGGGCTAGAGTGAGACCCTACCTCGAAAAACCAAAAAAAAAAAAAAAAAAAAAAAAAAAATTCAACTATGGATGTGTATGAACTGAAATAAATGGAGATAACTTTTCTTCCACACACACACAAAAAAAAAGCCATTAGCCAAGATAAACTAAGTTAAATTGCTTCTGGTCGGGTATTTGCTCACAGCAACAAGAATGTAGCTAATACACTCCCTTTTCTGGCTCATTCAACTGCCTTTAAACATTTTTTTTTTTATCTCTAGGTATTAGCCAACAAGGGCATCTTATTCCATGTGGAAGAGATGGAACTTGTGCCTTGTGAGTGTTGAGAGGGGTAGTGAGGAAGTGACCCTTCCAATACTTTATAAAAACTAAAAAAAAAAAAAAAAAAGCCGAACATGGTGGCGCACACCTTTAACCCTAGCACTCGGGAGGCAGAGGTAGGAGGATTGCCAAGAGTTCAAGGCCACCCTGAGACTACATAGTGAATTCCAGGTCAGCCTGGGCTAGAGTAAGACCCTACCTCAAAAAAAAAAGGAGGTTTGGAGAGATGGCTTAGGGTTAAGGTGCTTGCCTACAAAGCCAAAGGTCCCACGTTTGATTCCCCAGTAACACATAAAGCCAGACATACAGGGTGGGTGCATGTGTCTGGAGTTCGTCTGCTATAGGCCCTAGTGTGCCCATTCTCTCTGTTGCAAATAAATATTTTTTTTAAACTTCAAAAAATTAAGCCAGGCATGTTGGCGCACGCCTTTAATCCAAGCACTCAGGAGGCAGAGGTAGGAGGATTGCTGTGTGTTCGAGGCCACCCTGAGACTACACAGTGAATTCCAAGTCAGCCTGGGCCAGAGCGAGACCCTACCTCAAAAAAAAAAAAAACTTCAAAAAATTAAAGAAAATATTAGAAACAATGTAATGACAGCAAGTGGGCCGGTGTGGCCCTGTGATCATGGAACACCCTGTGCGATGTCTGAGGCTCCGGGGACAGGTGCGTTACCTTTGGGTGCAGAGCAGAATGGCACTGGATCATTGTAGTAATCTTCTGGGCAGATCAAGTGGTGTTTCCGCAGTAACTCGCTGTCCACGCACCACCTGAAGATGGTCTTCACTACAGAGAGGGGGTGGGTCAGAGAGGGGCATTTCAGGCCAGACCCAGACAGAAGCAGATCCCCAGTGTCCTCTGTCCTCCAAGCCTAAAGGCCTAAGGAAATTCTTTCCCAGAATACTGTGGGGCGGCCGATGTCTGAGAAATCAGTCATGGGTTATTTATCAGTCAGTCTAGAGAAGCCAAGCACTGGGTGATACTGTGCTTGGCATTACTTGAGCGGAACTACTGTTACACATGGGATCTGTGACAACACACAATAGATATGGTAGCTGGAGTATATGACTCCAATTCTTTACCCATCTCTGTACACACCGTGTGTGTGTGTGTGCTATTTGCATGGATGTAGAGGCCATAGTAGAAGTTTGGAGGCTCTTTTTTTTTTTTTAAATACTTATTTTGAGAGACAGAGAGAAAGGGGGAGAGAGAGAGAATGGGCACGCTAGATCCTCTAGCCACTGCAAACGAACTCCAGATGCATATGCCCTCCCCCCTTGTGCATCTGGCTTATGTGGGCACTGAAAAATTGAACCTGGGTCCTTAGGCTTTGCAGACAAGCATCTTAACCACTAAGCCATCTCTCCAGTCCTGGACGGTCTTTTTGAAATGGATATTTCCCCACAACCCAGAGCTGCCATGTTTCTTTGGTCAGCAGCTCCAGTGTTTCTCCAGTTCTTGACCTACTCCTCCCTCACACTTTTGGGGGAGTAGAATTCAAGTAGTCTCAGGTCCTCCTAAGACCTCATGCTTAAGTGGCAAACACTCTTAGCCACTGAACCACCTCCCCAGTGCCACATGTCCTTTTTCTTTTTTTCCTTTCCAGAGGCAGGGTCTCACTCTAGCCCAGGCTGACCTAACTCACTCTGTAGTCCCGGACTGGCCTTGAACTCACAGCCATCCTTCTACCTCTGTTTTCTGAGTGCTGGGATTAAAGGTGGGAGCCACCACACCTGGCTCCATGTGTCCTTTTTATTTTTATTTTCTTTATTTATTTATTTTTGTTTTTTCGAGGAGGGATCTCACTCTAGCTCAGGCTGACCTGAAATGCACTATGTCTCAGGGTAGCCTCGAACTCACAGTGATCCTCCTGCCTCTGCATCCTGAGTGCTGGGATTAAAGGCCTACACCACCACACCCGGCTTCCTTTTTAACATATTTATTATTTATTTACTTGAGAGAAAAAGGGAGAGAGAGAGGGTGCACCAAGGCCTCTTGCTGCTGCAAATGAACTCAAGATGTATACACCACTTTGTGCATTTGGCTTTACAATGAGTACTAGGGAATCAAACCCAGGACAGCAGACTTGGCAAGCAGTTGTCTTTAACCACTGAGAAATCTCCCCAGCCCTCCACCCACATGTCCTTTTCGCAATGTGACTTTGCAGTCCTTGCTACTAAAGACAGAATAGACCCCTTTGCCCTTCACTCTGGCCAGTGAAATGTTGGCAAGGGTTGGAAATGTGCTTTGGAAAGCAACAGAGAACTTCCTTGCCCCTTCCTCTTAGACACCAGCATGAAATCCATGTGGAACAGAGCTGAGCCCAACCTACAGCAAGGACCAGTGTAGATGAAGCCAGCTTGCCACTGTCCCAAAGTCAAATGAGATAAAGTCCCAGTTAACAGGGTGGGAAGATGATGTCTATAGTTGATGAGTCAAGAAGTAGGCATCAAAACATGTTGGATGTGGTGGTGCACGCCTTTAATCCCAGCACTCAGGAGGCAGAGGTAGGAGGATCGCTGTGAGTTCAAGGCCAGCCTGAGACTACATAGTGAATTCCAGGTCAGTCTGGGCTACAGCGAAAACACTACTTTGAAAAACTAAAAAATACTTATCATTTCTATAATGTATAAATAACATGTTCTTTAGAAGCATCCAGGAGGATGAACTAGAAACATCTACTGTTGGCGCATGAACTGAGGCTAGGAGGGTGGGGAGGTGTTTCTGGTAAAGGGCTTTATGCTTCAGAGCAGTAAGACTGGAATCGAAATTGAGAGGCAGTTATAAGAGGCTGTGATGGTCAATCTTGTCAGCTTGATGGGATTTAGATCCACAGTGGAAAACAGATCTCTGGGCATCTCTGTGAGGGATTTTCTAGATTAAGCTAATTGAAGATCCTTCCTAATGTGGTGGCATCATTCCACGGGCCGGGGTCCTGGACTGTATAGAAAGGACAGAGCTGGCTGAGCCCCAGCACTCATCACTCTGCTTCCTCACTGTGGACTGGATGTGAGCAGCTGCCTCGAGCTCCTGCCGCCACGCCTTCCCCGCCGTGATGGACTTGCATTGGTGATCTTCTCCATGCTCGCACAAAACACTAGACCAAAGGCATCTCGTGGGAGGAAAGGCTTTATTTTGGCTTACAGTCTCAAGGGGAAACTCCACGATGGCAAGGGAAAGAATGGCATGATCAGAGGCTGGACATCACCTCTGCCTCAGCAGGTGGAGGACAGCAGCAGGTGAGTGATCCTGGCTGTGGTGGGGGACCCCACCAACACACCTTCTCCAGCAAGGCTCCACCACCAAAGGTGCCACCAGCGGGAAACCAAGCGTTCAGAACACACGCATGTATGGGGATCTAATTCGAACTACCACAGACTGTAACCTGGAACTGTAAGCCAAAATAAACCCTGCCTTCCTTAAATTGTTTCTGGTTAGGTATTTCATCCCAGCAATGAGAAAGGAACTGGGGGATTGAACCCGGGTCCTTAGGCTTTGCAGACAAGTGTCTGAACTGCTGCTGGCTTACAGTTTTGAGGGAAAACTTCATCATGGCAGAGACAGCATGGCAAGAACAGATAGCCAGCCATCACATCTCCACAGCAGCATGGAGGAAATAGAGAGAAACCAAACTGAGCTCTGGCAAGCAGGCCTGGGCTATAGAATCTCAAGGCCACCCCAGTGACACCTCCTCCAGCATGGCTTCTCCTCCTATGGTGGTTTGACTTAGGTGTTCTGAATGCTAGGTTCCCAGCTAATGGCAATTTGGGAATTAATGCCTCCTGGAGGCAGTGTATTGTTGGTGGCAGGCTTATGGGTGTTATAGCCAGCCTCCTCTTGCCAATGTTTGGCACACTCTTCTGTTGCTGTTGCCCATCTGATGTTGCCCAGGAGATAATGTCTACCCTCTGCTCATGCCATCATTTTCCCCTCAAGACTGTAAGCCAACATAAACGTTTTTTTCCTCCCCAAGCTGCTCTTGGTCTAGTGTTTTCTGCCAGCAATGGGAACCTGACTGCAACAGCTCCCAAAGGCTCCACTAACTGAGGACTGAGTAGGAGGCTCAATCGCAAACACATGAGGCTGTGGGAACATTTTATATTCAAACTACAACACCCCACTAAGCAACAGAGACTTGGAATGATTATTATGGAAAACTATTCCTTTCCTTTGTTTCTCTGTCCTGAAAATGCCGAGACTGCTATGAGTGCTTCAGACAGAGTCTAGGGCTGGAGAGGTGCTTAGCGCTGAAGGCACTTGCCTGCAAAGCCTAAGGACCCAGATTTGATCCCCCAGTACCCATGTAAGCCAGATGCACAAGGTGGCACATGTGTCTGGAGCTTGTTTGCAGTGGCTAGAGGCCCTGGCATGCATGCCCTTTCTCTCTCTCTCTCTCTCTCTCCCTCTTTTTCTGTCTCAAATAAGTTAATTTAATTAAATAAGACAGAATCTAGGTCATTAGACCTCTGTTCCTCACTGTGATAAATGCTAATCAAGTACCTCTCTTTTGGTTTATTTTTGAGAAAGGCTTTGCTATCTGTAGTCTACGCTGGCTTCCAACTTGACATCCTCCTGCCTCAGCATCTTGTGTGCTGGGACTACAAGCACACACCACCGCACCTGGCATCTGCTTCTCTTTTTATTTATTTTAGGGGGAGAAGAGACAGAGAGAGAGAATTGGTGTGCCAGGGCCTCAGCCACTTAAATTGAACTCCAGATGCTTGCAACACCTAGTGGGCACGTGTGACCTTGCACTTGCCTCACCTTTGTCTGGCTTATGTGGGATCTGAAGAACTGAACATGGCTGGGCATGGTGGCGCACTCCTTTAATCCCAGCACTGAGGAGGCAGAGGTAGGAGGATTGCTGTGAGTTCATGGCCACCCTGAGACTACACAGTGAATTACAGGGCACCCTGAGTAAGACCCTATCTCAGAAAACAAAAAAATTGAACATGGGTCCTTACGCTTTCCAAACAAGCACCTTAACTGCTAAGCCATCTCTCCAGCCCTGTCTACTTGTCTATTTTAAAAAATATTTTTATTTATTTATTTATTAGAGACAGAGATAGGGAGAGAAAGATAGAGGGAGAGAGAATGGGCATACCAGGGCCTCCAGTCACTGGAAACTCCAGACGCGTGTGCCACCTTCTGCATCTGGCTTATGTGGGACCTGAAGAATCGAACCTGGGTCCTTGAGCTTTGCAGGCATGCGCCTTAACCACTAAGCTATCTCTTCAGCCCTGCTTGTCTTTCTAAGCAGCATTTTATTTTGGAGGATGCGGAGATGGCTCAGTGGCTCGCTTGCAGTGCCTGTTGGCCTGGGTTCAATTCCCCAGTACCCATGTAAAGCCAGGTGTACGAAGTGGCACATGCATGTGCAGGTTGTTTGCAGTTGTAGGGACCTTAGTGCATCCATGCTCATGCTCACTCTTTCTCTGCTCATTTATAGTTGTTAAAAAAATAAAATTAAAAAAAAAAAACGCTTTATTTTTACTCTGGTGTGATGTGAGTGTATAGTTGTGTGTGTGTGTAGCTGCATGTGGCCCATGCGCATATGCGCAGAGGCTGGAGGAAAACATCGGGTGTTCTCCTCTATGGCTCTTCTGCCGTGTTGCCTTGAGATGGAGTCTCTCACTGAACCTGGACCTGCTGTTTTCAATCAGACTATGTGACCAGTGAGCCCCAGCAATTCTCCTGTATCCAGTCCACAAAGGACTAGGGTTAAGGAATGTGTGCCATGCCCAGCTTTGTACGTGGGTGCTGGGGATTGAATTCAGGCCCTCGTTCTTGTGCAGCAAGGCTCTCACACACTGGGCCGTCTCCCGAGCCCCTGCTTGTCTCTTTAACTGGCTTTCCAGGAAGGGGACTGAGACTAGTCTACAGGGACTCCCCAGAGCCAAGACTTTTGACCTAACTCCACAACAGCATTTCAGCTGACAAGTAGCATGGAAATAAAAGCTCACCATTCTAATTCCATTATAATTTGTACAACGTGTGTATGTGAAGACCTGATGCATGAAGTGGTGCACGTACCTGGAGTCTGTTTGCAGCAGCAAGAGATCCTTGTATGTGCCCATTCTCATTCGCTCTCTCTCTCTCTCCAAATAAGTAAATAAATAAATAGGTTTCCAGAGAACCGTTGGTTTGGTGATGGTGTGTGTGTGTGTGTGTGTGTGTGTGTGTGTGTGTCTGTGTGTCTGTGTAGAGTGCCATGGCACATGAATAGAAATCAGAGGACAACTTAAGGAGTCAGTCCTCTTCTTCCACCTTGTTTTTCTTAATTTTTATTTTTTTATTTGCAAACAGAGAGAGAGAGAGAGAGACAGCGAGCAAGAATGGGCATACCAGGGCCTCCAGCCACTCCAGACAAACTCCAGATGCATGCGCCACTTTGTGCATGTGATTTTACGTGCATGCTGGGGAATCAAACCTGCGTCCTTAGGCTTTGCAGGCAAGCACCTTAAGTGATGAGCCATCTCTCCAGCCCCCCACCTTGTTTTTTTCTTCAATAGTTTATTTACGTATTTGAGAGAGAGAGAGCGCGCGCGCACCAGTCTCCTGGCTTGGAGAATGCGCGCTGGGTATGTGCGCACAGCACCTGTCCCGCAGACACAAGCAGTGCAGTGTTCCGTGGAGGGCGAATCCCACAGCTACAACTTGCTCGCTTAATGCTCAGCTAAAGTAAGTGTGGGTCACAGAGCAAATAGAATAGACTATCAGGAGTGGGGGAACCAGACGCAGGCAGGTGGGTGTTCATACACACCTGGGGGCAGCTTGACCATGGTCTCCAGGACATTTATTTTGGCCTCATTGGTGACTCGCTCTGTTTCCGCAAGATCCCGGGCACGGGCCTGGATGATGTGTCTCTCCAACATGGTGACCTCATCCAGGCGCTGCTTATAGAGCTCCCGAATCTGGCAGTGGGTGTTCAAATGCACAGAAATATGGTGAGGCCACGTAGCTTGACTCCACCCCTTAATCCCTTCCATACCAGGGCTTCTAGTAAACTACTGTGGCCATCTGTACATCCCACCAGGTACAAAAACTGAGACCAAGGGCTGGAGAGATGGCTCAGGGGTTAAAGTGCTTGTCTACAAAGCCAAAGAACCCAGGTTCATTTCCCTAGGACCCATGTAAACCAGATGCACAAGGTGGCGCATGCAACTGGAGTTTGTTTGCAGCGGCTGGAGGCCCTGGTGTGCCCATTCTCTTTCATTCTCATTCTCTGTGTCTCTTTCTCTCTCACACATAAATAAATAAGACTAAAAAATATTTCTTAAAAAAAAAAAAAACTGAGACCAAGATGGGGAAATGACTTAACAGTTTCACAATAAGACCAGCACTAGAGCCAAGCTTTGTACCCGTCTCCAGATTTTACAGTAAAGACAGCTGCTATCCACCGTGGGAAAAAGCATGGCACCTGTGCTCCCCCCGCCTCCCACTCAGGGAGGGTCTTGCTCCCCAGCTCCAGTGAGTCTTCAGCCTCTTCAGGTTACAGAAGCTGTCGAGAGGGTGCACTTGAACTTGAGCCTGCATCTCTCTTGCAGCATCTACATCCGGCAGTGATGTACATCAAGGTCTGGCCTTTATTTATTTTATTTATTTTAGTGGGAGGGTCTCTCTCTCCCAGGGTGACCTGGAATTCAGGTTGATCCTCAGCCTCTCAAATGATGGGATTAAAGGCGTGCGCCACCACGCCCGGCAAGTTCTGGGCATTTTGAGCCACAGAGAAATTTGGGTCAACAGTACTCTCTCCCCAGGGCAACGTGCCGTGTTGGTGGGGTACTGGGCCTCACTCACGGTTCATCTTCTGTACTGCATCTTGCTTTCTCTCTTTGATGCTAATAAAGACTTGTGCCCAGCATGTGCACCCAGAATCCAACTGGGATGTCTAACACGTTTCAAGGGGGGGGGGCGTCCAACCTTTTGACAAATCACTGTCATCTACAAAGTTCACACTAGAGAAGTGTGCAATCAAGTTGCAAACATAATTGCATGAAGTGGGGTGTGGTGGCGCACACCTTTAATCCCAGCATTTAGGAGGCAGAGGTGGTAGGATGGCTGTGAGTTCGAGGTCAGCCTGAGACTACGGCGAGTTCCAGGTTAGCCTGAGGTAGAGAGAGACCCTATCTTGAAATAAAATATAATTGCATGAAATCTCATGTTTTAAGCAATCTCATGTTTTACAATTTTGTGTTAGGTCACATTCATGGCTATCTTGGGGCATAGGTGGCCTATGGGCCACGGGTTAGGCCTGCATTCAGCCTAAAAAGTCAGCCAGTCAAGTTCTCATGCAGTTTCAAGTTCAAACTCCTGGAGACAAGCAGCAAAGAGCTCTGTAGGGGAGGTAATGTTAAAGATGGCTGGTGTACAGGGAGAATGTTCATTATTTTCCTAGGATAGGAACTCAAAAGATGTTCATTTATCCATTCTTTTATTTCTTCTTTTTTTCTTTGAGAGAGAGAAAGAGGTACATAGAGAGAATGGGTGCATCAGGGCCTCTAGCCACTGCAAACAAATTCCAGACGCATGCACCCCTTGTGCATCTGGCTTACATGGGTTCTGGGAAACTGAACCTGGTTCCTGACACTTCTCAGGCAAATGCCTCAACCGCTGAGCCAGCTCTCCAGCACCTATCTATCCATTCTTTTCTTTTCTTTCTTTCTTTTTTTTTTTTTTTTCTAGGTAGGGTCTTGCTCTAGCCCAGGCTAACCTGGAATTCACTATGTAGTCTCAGGGTGGTTTTGAACTCATGGTGATCCTCCTACCTCTGCCTTCCAAGTTGGGATTAAAGGTGTGTGCCACCAAGCCTGGTTATCCGTCCTTTTAATAAAGATTTATTGTGCCTTTATTTGTACCCTTAAGAAATGCATCAGATAGGCTTTCTGCTCTCAGAGATCCCCCACCCCAAGTTTGAAAGACAGACGTGTATGAATACACCAGGGCCTTTTGTCTTGCAAACGAACTCCAGATACATGGGCCATATTGTACATCTGGCTTTAAATGGATACAGGGGAAATGAACCCAGGGGCAGCAGGCACTGCAAGCAAGCACCTTTAATCACTGAACCATCTCCCTCGCCCAGGAGAAGTGGTCATTGTTGTGTGTGTGGTGTGCACGTGCATGTGGATGCACACGTTTGTAGGCTAGAGGACAACCTCAGGTGATGTTCTTCAGGTGTCCACCTTCTCTTTATGAGACAGGGAATTGGCATGCCAGGGCCTCTTGCCACTGCAATCAAACTACAGGCACATGTATCCTTGTGGGCATGTGCAAAACTTATGTGCTTGTGTCACCTTGTGCATTTGGCTTATGTAGGACATGGAGAGTCAAAACATGGGTCCTTAGGCTTTGAAGCAAGTGCCTTAAGTACTAAGCCATTGCTCCAGCTTAGGTGTCCACCTTTAAAATTTTTTTTTCAAAATTTTTTTATTAACAACTTCAATGATTATAAAAAATATCCCATGATAATGTCCTCCCTAAAAATCCTTTTTTTTTTAAATTGACAACTTCCATAACTGTAGACAATAACCCATGGTAATTCCCTCCCTCTCCCCACTTTCCCCTTTGAAACTCCACTCTCCATCATGTCCCCTCCCCCCTCCCATCAGTCTTTTATTTTGATGTCATCATCTTTTCCTCCTATGATGATGGTCTTGTGTAGGTAGTGTCAGGCAGTGCAAGGTCATGGATATCCAGGCCATTTTGTGTCTGGAGGAGCACGTTGTAAGGAGTCCTATCCTTCCTTTGGCTCTTACATTCTCCACCCGCCCCTACACCTCTTCTGCAATGGACCCTGAGCCTTGGAAGATGTGATAAGACATATTTCAGTGCTAAGCACTCCTTTGTCACTTCTTTTCAGCACCACGGTGTCTTCTGAGTCACCCCAGGTCACTGCCATCTGAAAAGAGAAGCTTCTCTAACCAAAAGTGAGAGTAGCATTAATATATAGGTATGAACATTAAGAGAAGTGCTCACCAGGAAGTTTGGTGAGCACAGTATATACATTTAGCCAGACACCAGCAGACATTACACATTTTCAGTATCAGGGATGTATTCCCTCCCATGGAGCAGGCCTCCAACCCAATTAGAGAGTGGATGGTTTCCCCCATAACAGACATGCCATTATTGCACCCATTGACTCATTTGGCCTGGCTGGCCAAATTTAAGGATTGCAGTGTCCACTGTTGAGTATCTCCACTGGTGATTTCTCTCTTCCACTGAACTGCATGCAGCATAGATTTTTCCAGCTTTTTGTCAGCTGGTCTACATAGAGGAGGTTTTCAGCTCAGCTCCAGCAGGATTTCTCAGTGACTTTGCAGCCCAAGTATGTGGAGTCTTCAGCAATAGGGTCTTACCATCTATTCCTGGTGGGAAAACAAGAGCCTTGGCAATGGCCTGTAATGTTTTGGGGGCATCAGTGACCTCCCTGGCCAACAACTCCCTGGAAGGTATCCCATCTCTGGCAATGAAAATTTTCTAGTAACAATTTATGGCTCCTGAGTGTTCCATTGTCCAAAAAAGTAGGTTTCCATATGACTTATTTATATCCTGTTAGATTTTTATTAGCCCTCCCTCCGCCTTTCCTTTACTCAATCTCTTCCCCTGACCTCACTTAGGCCTTTTCATCCCCATTAATCTGCTCTTCTACTTACATATATACAATACCATCCTACTAACTCCCCCCCCTTTCTGTTCCCTTTATGTCCCCTTTCTAGCTTACTGGCCTCTGTTATACTGAGTTTTATTTTGACCCACATAAAAGTCCAATCATTTGTAGCTACGATCCACATATGAGAGACAGCATGTGACATTTGGTTTTCTGGGCCTGGGTTACCTCACTCAGTATAACCCTTTCTAGATCTATCCATTTTCCTGCAAGTTTCATAATTTCATTTTCCTTTACCACTGAGTAGAACTCCACTGTGTAAATGTGCCACATCTTCATTATTCACTCATCAGTTGAGGGACATCTAGGCTGGTTCCATTTCCCAGCTATTGTGAATAGAGCGGCAATAAACACGGTTGAGCAAGTATCTCTAAGGTAGTGAGACGAGTCCTTAGAAATATGTGTATATGGTAAGTCTATTTTTACCTGTCTCAGGAACCTCCACACTGATTTACACAATGGCTGGACGAGGTTGCATTCCCACCAACAGGGTAGAAGGGTTCCTCTTTTTCTGCATCTTCACCAGCATTTATGGTCATTTGTTTTCATGATGGTAGCCATTCCGACAGGAGTGAGATGGAATCTAAACATAGTTTTAATCTGCATTTCCCTGATGGCTAGGGATGTATAGAGACTCTTTATTTAGTTCCATAGCCCATTTTTTAAATTGGGTTGTTTGATTTCTTATTAGTTTTTTTAGTTCTTTGTATATTTTGAATATTAATCCTCTATCAGATGTGTAGCTGGCAACAATTTTCTCCCGTTCTGTAGGTTGCCTCTTTGCTCTATTCAGTGTCCTTTGCTGTACAAAAGCTTTATAATTTCATGAGATCCCAGCAGTTGATTTTTGGTTTTATTTCCTGAGCAACTGGGGTTATATTCAAAAGGTCTTTGCCAATACCAACATGTTGAAGGGCTTACCCTACATTTTTCTCTAGCAGTTTCAGAATTGCAGGTCTGATATTATGGTTTTTTATCCATTTGGACTTAATTTTTGTTCATGGAGGTAAGGATCTATTTTCATCCTTCTACAGATACATTTCCAGTTTTCTCAGCACCACTTGCTGAAGAGGCTGTCTTTTCTCCAGTGAGTATTTTTGGCATTTTTGTTCAAGATCAGATGGATGTAGCTACCTGGACTTACGTCTGGGTCCTCTATTCTGTTCCATTGATCTACATGCCTGTTTCTGTGCCAGTACCACGCTGTTTTTGTTACTATGGCTCTGTAATATAGGTTAAAATCACGTATGGTGATACCATCAGCCTTATTTTTGTTGCTCAAAGTTATATTAGATATTTGAGGGTTTTTTGTGCTTTCAAATGAATTTTTGGATTGTTTTCTCTATGAAGAACACCATTGGAATTTTAATGGAGATTGCATTAAAATGTGTAGACTGCTTTTGGTAAGATTGTCATTTTCAAAATATTGATTCTTCCAATCCAAGAACAACGAATGTCTTTCCATTGCCTAGTGTCTTCTAGTATTTCTCACTCGAGTGTTTTAAAGTTTTCATTGTAGAGATCTTTCACTTCCTTGGTTAGGTTTATTCCAAGGTACTTTATTTATTTATTTATTTTTTGATGCAATTGTGAATGGGAGTGATTCTCTGATTTCATCCTGTGTTTACTGTTAACATATAGGAAGGCTACTGATTTCTGTGTGTTTATTTTGTGTCCTGCTACATGGCTATAAGTGTTTATCAGCTCTTAACAGTTTGCTGGCAGAGTATTTTGGGTCCTTTATGTATAGAATCATATCATCTGCAAATGATAACTTGATCTCTTCCTTTCCAATTTGTATCCCTTTTATGTGTGTCTCTTGCCTTATTGCTATGGCTAAGACTTCCAGTACTACATTAAATAAAAGCACGAACAGCTGGGTGTCTACCTTCTGAAAAAATATTTTTATTTATTTTTTTGTTTGTTTTTTGAGGTAGGGTTTCACTCTAGTCCAGGCTGACCTGGAATTCACTATGTAGTCTTAGGATGGCCTACAACTCCTGGCAACCTTCACCTGGAATTCAGTATGTGTAGTCTTAGGGTAATTCAGTATATGTAGTCTTAGGGTGGCCTGAAACTCCCGGTGATCCTCATACCTCTCCTTCTTGAGTTCTGGGAGACTACGGGCATACAGGGTGCTCTTGCTGCTGGAAAAGAACTCCAGACACACGTGCCACATTGTGCACCGGCTTTACATGGGTGCTGGGGAGTTAAACTTGTGCCGGCAGGCTTCACAAGCAAGTGCCTTTATCTGTTGAGCTATCTCCCCAGCCATAGTCCACCACTTGTTGAGACAGGATCTCTCAGGCCCTATTTTAGTTTTTGAGGGGAGAAGAGAGAAAGGAGAAAAGAGGAGAAGAGAGGGGAGGGGGAGAGATGATGGGAGAGGAGAAGGGAAGGGAGAAGAGAAATGAACGAGAGAGGAGAGGAGAGGGAAGGGGAGGGGCAGGGAAGAAGAGGGCAGGGGAAGAGAGGAGAGAGATCAACTCCACGCTGGATGGCATGGTTTCTCTCAGAAAGCATAACAAAGTTCCCATACAGTTACATGGCAGTGACATCCAGAGACACGTGGGTTCACTACTTCTTGTTTTTTTCACTTTTTATTTTGTATATAACAGGTTCTACTCTTTTTATGCCTTTTCCTCTACCCCCATTACCCTGGAGGCCCTCCTCAGGGGGATTCTGGTATTCACTGTGTGGTCATGAAAGCTTCAGTTAGGCCCTGTGGGGTAGCAGGGCACCATGCCTCAGGGAATTTCTACCCACTCTGTGACTCTTACAGTCTCTCCACCCCCTCTTCTGCAATGTTTCCTGAGCTATGGCAGGCCTGTTGGCAGTCTGATTTAGTGTTGCATTCTTAACTTTTTGTCTGACCTTAGCCAAATATACATGTATGCATGTACATATGTATGCATGCATGCATACACATATATGTATTTGTTATAGTTAGCCTGTCTCTGAATAGTTGTTTCTGTAGGAACACTCTTCAAAGTTTTCTGCACTCTGAAATTCTTGCAATAAACACAACCTTATATCTTCAGAAAGAAAAATCCAAGCTGTTTCATAAAGAGGGATCCCTCTGTTAGATCAAATGCTGGAACTGTGGCTCCTCACAGGAGAGATCAAAGAGGTAGGCTCTGAATAACTGAGTCCTTACGTTTACAGGTTGACAGTGTCCCTCATAGTCTGGCTCAGGTAAATGACGCAAGTATGATTCAGAAGTTCAAGAGCAAAGTCCTTCTGGCCTAAGTGGACTGAATTCTGGACTGAGTGAATATGGTAGCTGAAAGAACAGAGGGTCCCATTTAGGGGTCTTGCCTGAATTTCAGGAAGCTCATAGTCCATTGTCTCATGCTCTCTATACATGTTGTGGGCTGGAGGAATGGCTTAGCCTTAAGGGGCTTGCCTTTGAAGCCTAAGGACGGAGGTTCAATTCCCCAGTACCCACATACGCCAGATGCACATGGTGGTGCATGCCTGGAGTTCATTTGCAGTAGTTAGAGGACCTGGCACACTCATTCTCTTTCTCATAAATAAATAAAGACATGTTATGTGTGCACCTGTGTTTTCTATTATTGTTGGCTTTTTCTTTTAAAAAAACATTTTATTTATTTATTCATTTATTTGACATGAGGGGGGAGGGAGGGAGGGAGCACATGAAAGAGTGAATAGACACATAGGGACCTCCAGCCACTGCAAATGAACTCCAGATGCACATGCCACTTTGTGCTTCTGGCCATACGTGGGTGCTGAGGAACTGAATCCAGGTCCTTAGGCTGTGCAGGCAAGCGCCTTAACCGCTAAGCCATCTCTCCAGCCCTTTTTGAGATTCTTTTTTTTTAAAAACAGTTTTTGCTTATTTGACAGAGAGTGAGGTGCTGTCATTTGCTTGCGTATAGTAGCTGTGAGGTGTGGTATGCACAGACACAGTGCTCCGTGCATGCATGCAGAGACCAGAGGAAAACGCTGGGTGTCCATCCTCTGCTCATCCGCTTGTTTCCTTGAGACAGAATCTCCTTGTTGATTATGGAGCTGTTTTTGTGAGCCCCAGTGATTCTCTGGTCTCTGCTCCCCACAGGATTAGGTTTACAGACGTGCATGGCCACTCTCAGCTGCTTATGCTGGGGAATTTATCTTTAGTCTCAGCACTGCAATCTCGGGCCCCTTCCAGCTCTCATGGGTGCACAGGAAGTGCTCTTGACTGGTGAGCCATCTCTCCAGCTCTACTTCTTTTCTTTTCTTTTTTAATTGAGGTAGGGTCTAACTTGGGCTGACCTGGAATTCACTATGAAGTCTCAGGGTGGCCCTGAACTCATGGCGATCCTTCTACTTCTGCCTCCCGAGTGATGAGATTAAAGGCATGTGCCACCACGCCCAGCTTTCAACTGTTTGTTTGTTTTTTTAAGAGTTATTTTTATTGATTGATTAGAGGTAGAGGGAGAGAAAGAGAGAATGAGCACACTAGGACCTCTAGCCACTGCAAACAAGTTCCAGATGCATGTGCCACCATGTGCATCTGGCTTACATGGGACTTGGAGAATTAAGCCTGGGTGCTCAGGCTGTGCAGCCAAGTGCCTTAACCATTAAGCCATCTCTCCAGTCCCTCACCTGCTTATTTATTCCCGGCTGAATTCCCATCCCCTGTGATAGAGTATAGCAATAGTAGATAATAAATGTGTTGAATAAAAGAATGAATGGGAATGGAGGGATAGCCTAGCCATTAAGGCGAATGCCTGTGAAGCCTAAGGAACTGGGTTCGATTCTCCAGATCCCACGTAAGTCAGATGCACATGATGGCACATACATCTGGAGTTCGTTTGCAGTGACTAGAGGCCCTGGCGTGCCCATTCTCTCTCTCTTAAATAAATAAATAAAAGCCTGCGTGGTGGCACACGCCTTTAATCCCAGCACTCGGGAGGCAGAGGTAAGAGGATCACTGTGAGTTAAGGCCACCCTGAGACTACATACACCTGAGACTACATAGTGAATTGCAGGTCAGCCTGGACTAGAGGATGAGTGAGATCCTACCTGGAAAAATAAATAAATAAAATATTTAAAAGAAAAAAGAATGAATGAAGGCTGGGTGTAGTGGCGCACAACTTTAATCTCAGCACTGGGGAGGCAGAGGTAGGAGGATCATGGTGAATTCAAGGCCACCCTGATACTACATAGTGAATTCCAAGTCAGCCTGGGCTAGAAAGAAACCCTACCTTAAAAGAAAGAAAGAAAGAAAGAAAGAAAGAAAGAAAGAAAGAAAGAAAGAAAGAAAGAAAGAAAGAAAGAGAAGGAGAAGAAATACAGATAAAGCCAGGGTGGGGGGAGGGTGCCACAAGTAGAACTCAGGAGGCTGAGGTAGGACAATCACCACGAGTTCAAGGTCAGCCTGGGTGAATTCCTGGTCAACCTGGGCTAGAGTGAGGGCAGAAGGAAGGGAAAGAAGGAAGAAAAAGGAGAAAGAAGGGAGGAAAGGAGGGAGAGAAAGAAGGAAGAAGGGAGGGAGGAGGTAGGGAGGGAAGAAAGGAAAGAAGGAAGTGAGGGAGGGAGGGAAGGGAGAGAGGGAGGGAAGAGAGGGAGCGAAGGAGGTAAGAAAGGAAAGGAGGGAAGGAGGGAAGGAGGGAAGGGAGGGAGGGAAGAAAGGAAAGAAGGCAGGGAGGGTAGGATGGAAGGGAGGGAGGGAAGAAAGGAAAGAAGGAAGGCAGGGAGGGAGGGAGGGAGGAAAGAAGGGAAGGAGGGAAGAACAGAAAGGAAAGGAAGGGAGAGAGGGAGGGAAGGAGGGAATAAGGGAGGGAAGAAAGGAAAGAGCGAAGGGTGGCAGGGAAGGAGGGAAGGAGGAAAGAAGGGAGGGAAGAAGGGAAGGAGGTAAGAAAGGGAAGGAGGGAAGGGAGGGATGGAGGGAATAAGGGAGGGAAGAATGGAAGGGAGGGAAGAATGGAAGGGAGGGCGGGAGGGTGGTCGGGCGGAGCCGACGCTCGCGCGCCTCGGGGCCCGGCCGTTACCTGCTGCAGCTGGTCCACGAAGGCCTCGTGGCGCGCACTGTCGCTGCCGCGCGCGCGGATGAGGCTGGCGCTGGCGTGCGCGCCGATGGCGGGCGCGCAGTACAGGCGGCGGAAGACGCGCGTGAGCGCCAGCGACACGTCCTGCGCGCGCAGCGAGGCGGGGCGCACGCGCAGCGGCTGCGGCTCGGGCGGCGGCGGGCCGGGAACGGGGCTGGGGCCGGGGCCGGGGCGCGGGCGGGGCGCGCGGCCGCGCAGGGAGCCCTCGGAGCAGGCCCCCGACGACCGCAGCGACCTCCGGGTGGCCCGGCTGGTGCTCCGCGACGGCAGCGCGCGGGCGGCGGCGGCGGGCGTCTCCACGAACGCGTACGTCTGCGAGGCCACGTTCTTCGCCTTGGGGCTCTTGGGCTCCATGGCCTCCGGGGCGACGCTCACGGCCCTCGGCTTCGGCTTCCGGTCACGCCACTTCCGCCCCGCCCCGCCGCGAGGGCCGGCGGCATCCCGTCGTCATGGCAACGCTCTCGCGGCCTCCACAGGTCACCCACTAGGTGACCCACGTTGGCCTCGAACTCGCGATCCTCTTGCTTCAGCCTCCAGGATGCTGGGCGCCAACACGCCCAGCTTTTATTCATTCATTCTTCCACTCATTCATTATTTGCTTTCTTATTTACTATTTATGCTGGACGTGGTGGCGCACGCCTTTTATCCCAGCACTCTGGAGGCAGAGGTAGGTGGATCGCTGTGAGTTCAAGGCCACCCTGAGACTACATAGTGAGTGAATTCCAGGTCAGCCTGGGCTAGAGTGAGACCCTACCTCGAAAAACAAACAAACAAACAAAAAAGTGTATTCATTTATTTGAGAGAGAGAGAGAAAATGGGCACACCAGGCCCTTCAGCCATTGCAAACAAAACTCCAGACACATGCGCCACCTTGTGCATCTGTGTTACGTGGGTACTGGGGAATGGAACCTGGGTCCTTAGGCTTCTGCCTTAACCTCTAAGGTAACTTGCTTTTTTAAGAAAAAGTTATTATTGTTTATGTATTTGCAAGCAGAGAGAGAGAAAATGGGCGCCCCAAGGCCTCTAACGGCTGTAAACGAACTCTAGATGCAGGCACCACTTTGTGCATCTGGCTTTAGGTGGTACTGGGGAATGGAACCCCAGGGAAGTTAGGCTTTGCAAGCAAGCGCTTTAACTGCCCATCTGGAGGAGTTAGCAAACAGACCCTGGGCAGAAGCCAAGGGATTTTTCCAGAGATTGCAGACTTAAGAAACTTTGGCCAGCCTCTCCACCCTGTTAAGCGTGCGTGCGTGCGTGCGTGCGTAAACACCAGGGTCTCTTGCCTCTGCAAATGAATGCCTTAAGTAGGCAGCTGGGGAATTGGACCAGGCCAGCAGGCTTTTAACTGCTATCTCTCCAGCCCCCTTCCCCCTAGCTTTTTAATCGTAAATTCTATGAAGAAAGGGTTTATTGACATAGCTACATTTGACTGCAAAACCTTGTTTCTGAGCTGGAGAAATAGCAGAGTGGTTTAAGACACTTGTTTGCAGTGGCAGAAAGCCTTGGTGTGCCTATACACACACACACACACTCTCTCTCTCTCTCAAATAAATAAAATAAACCTTGACCATCCTTCTATAATTTATTCAGGGGCTGGAGAGATGGCTCAATGGGTAAAGTCACTTGCTTGCAAACCTAACAATTAGGTTCGATTCCCCAGTACTCATGTAAAGCCAGATGCATAAAGCGGTGCTTGCCTCTGGAGTTCATTTGCAGGGGCAGGAGGCGCCCATACTCAACCTATCAATCTCTCTGTCTCCCTCCCTCTTTCTCTCTGTCTCTCTCAAATAAATAAATAATAAATCTATATATACATATTAAAATAATTTGTTCAGCAATTGTTCATATATATTGACTTTTTTTTTTGAGGTAGGGTTTCACTCTAGCTCAGGCTGACCTAAATTCACTATGTAGTCTCAGGGTGGCCTCAAACTCATGGCAATCCTCCTACCTCTGCCTCCCGAGTGCTGGGATTAAAGGCGTGCGCCACCATGCCCGGCCTATATTGACTTTTTACCCCCCCCCTTTCCCCTTCTTTGAGTGTTCTCCCACCCTCCCTCCCTCTCTGTCTCTCTCTCTCTCTCCTAAATAAATACAAATTTTAAAATCTTTTTTTAAAGATATATTTTATTTATTTATTTGAAAGAAAGAGGCAGAGAGGGAGAGAATGGGTATGACAGGGCCTCCAGCCACTGTAAAACTGCAGATGCATGTGCTCCCTTGTGCATCTGGCTTATGTGGGTCCTGGAGAGTCGAACCAGGACCCTTGGGCCTTGCAGGCAAACGCCTTAACCGCTAAGCCATCTCTCCAGCCCTAAGTACAAATATTTTTTAAAAAATAAAGCCAGAGCCGGGCGTGGTGGCGCACGCCTTTAATCCCAGCACCAGGGAGGCAGAGGTAGGAGGATTGCCATGAGTTCAAGGCCACCCTGAGACTACAGAGTCAATTTCAGGTCAGCCTAGACCAGAGTGAGACCCTACCTCGAAAAACCAAAAAAAGAAAAAGAAAAAGAAAAAAATAAAGCCAAAACAAACAAGAGTGCATAGATTCAACATCATCAGTCATCTTGGGAGTAGAAATTAAAGCCATATTTTCTCTGCAAACTTCCCCTCGAAGCTGTCAGCTGAAATAAACCCTATCCTCCCATAAGCTTCTCCTGATCGGTGGTGGTCTGTCCCAGCGACGAGAAGGTGACTGCTCCAACGGTGAAGGATGGATTGTGTGTTAACTAGACTTCAGCTTCTTCAGTTAAATGAGTGAGAGTGAGTCAGGAGAAGGGGCAAGAGCGTGTGTGCACAGGGAAGGGGCGTGCAAGCGCTGGGAGAGAGCCAGCTGGGAGAGAAGGCTGGCATATGGGGCAGAAAGGGGCCAAGAAGAGTTTGATGGGCTGGAGAGATGGCTTAGCAGTTAAGGCACTTGCCTTCATAGCCAAAGGACCCAGGTTCAATTCCCCAGGACCCATGTAAGCCAGATGCCCATGGCACATGCATCTGGAGTTCATTTGCAGTGACTGGATGCCCTGGCGTGCCCATTCTCTCTCTCAATCTCTCTCTCTCTCTCTCTCTGTGGGTGTGTCTCAAATAAATAAATAAATAAAATTTTTTTTGTTTGTTTTTTCGAGATAGGGTCTCACTCTGGTCCAGGCTGACCTGGAATTAACTCTGTCATCTCAGGGTGGCCTTGAACTCATGGCAATCCTCCTACCTCTGCCTCCCGAGTGCTGGGATTAAAGGCATGCGCCACCACGCCTGGCTAAAAAATTTTAATAAAATATTTTTTTACAAAAGAGTTTGAAGGTGGGGAATGTAACAGTTGGGGAATGGACCAGGTCATAAATGGGCTTGCAGTCCACAGTAGGAAAATTGGACTTTGTTCTGAAGACGATATTGCATTGGAGGTAGATCTCAAAGGTGGAGTTGACAAGGCATACTGGTGGATGGTGGGGACAGTGGAGGGAGAAGAGGGACTGGTCATCCTGCTGTATGTCCTGTGTGTGTTGTCATTACATAACCCGCCACCGAGGAAAGAGACCTGCTCTTGTTCAGAACAGCAGCTTCATGTCACTGCTCTCCTGTTGTTGGTGGCACTCCAGCTGTGTTAACCAGTCGTGGCTCTGGCTCACAGGTGCCCTAATACCGTGATCATGCATGCGTCTGCTTGCCTTGCTGCCTAAAACCCACTTCCTGAGTCCCAGGATGTTCACCCACACACTCGAGCCACTTCCGCTTCCCTTAGTTGGGCCTGACTCTCTCGTCTGTCCTTTGGTGTTCCTTTTCTGTCCTGAGCTGGGAAACCGAGGTTCGTGCTCTAGGCTGTGCGCCTGAAAGATCCACGCTCTACCACGGCCAGGTAGTGTGTCCTGGACCTGTTTTCGTGCTTGAGGCATTGGAAGTATTTGCCCAAATATCTGGAGTCCATCCCAGGCCCCAGGCAGGCCTCTTATTTTTTTCTTAATGTATTTTTTTAATTACTGATTTATTTGCAAGCAGAGAAAGAGAGAATGAGAATGGGGGCACCAGGGGCTCAAGCCACTGTAAGGGAACTCCATATTCATGTACCACTTTGTGTATCTGGCTTTACATGGATACTGGGGAATTGAACGCATGTTGTTAGGCTTTGAGACAGACAAGTACTTTAACCACTATGCCATCTCTCCAACCTTTCTATAATTAAAAAATTATACTTATATATTTTAAAAATATTTTTATTTATTTATTTGCAAGAAGAGAGAGAAAGAGATAGAGAGAATGGGCACATCAAGGTCTTCACCAGCTGCAGGCTTATTCCAGATGCATGTTCCCCTGTTGTACATCTGGCTTTATATGAGTACTGGGGAATCGAACTCAGGTTGTTAGGTTTCACAGGCAAGCATCTTAACCTCTGAGCCATCTCTCCAGCCCCAGGCCTCTTATGTAACTCCCTGCTCTCAAGGCTGGCTGGTGTGTGCAGTAAGTGTAGCTTGGGGTGGAGGGAGTTTGGGTAAGTTGGCCAATTGCCCGATTTTCCACACACAAGTGAGCGTGTCTCCCGTAGTGCAGGAAGAGTTTTGTGTGGGAAGGAAGGAGAACCATCTGGGGAGCCTGCGTGGCTCTAATATGAGAGGTGGACCTCCCCAGAGTGAAGGGTCTGGCTCCCTGGAAGAGTTAGACAGTCAATTCTTGTCACTACTTTTGACTTCTCCCCTCCAGGTGGCCTCAGAGAAAGTTTCCATGAATCCGAGGCAGCCAGACGCCCCAAGTGGTAGTTTGAATTGCATGTACCCCAGTAGACTCGGGTGTTATTAAAACCAGTTTGCAGCTTTGTAGCTTCTGCTACGGGGTGGGGGCGAGTCACCGGGGTGGATCTGGATTCCAGCTTGGTGTGCACAGTGGTTCAGCCCGGGTCCCTGTGGCGCTGGTGTGTGGTTGTGTCACTCATGAGACCTGTGAAAGGGGGCCAGCTTCTTCTGCCCCCCCCCGTGGAGCTGCCCCTGGATACGTAAGTTTCAACTACATCCCTTCCTCCCACGGTTCATGCCAGCAGCAGGAGGCGGACTGCGACACCCCCTTTGCGTTGCCCCTCCCACCTTCTGCTCACCTGACAGTGTCTAGGTCAAGGTCTCCGCACCCCCAGTCTAGAGGACACTCCATCAACCCTCATGTGATGCCACTGCTACTTTTCTCCTTCACCCCCATCTCCAGCTTCCTGACCTGCTTCTACTAGAATCTCAGCACGTGGATACACTCCATCTACTCCCTTATTCTGTCGTGTGCAGCATTCAATTTTTATTTACTTTTTTTTTTTTTTTTTTTTTTGAGGTAGGGTCCTGCTCTAGCTCAGGATGAACTGGAATTCACTATGTATTCTTAGGGTGGTCTCAAACTCATGGCGATCCTCCTTTCTCTGCCTCCTGAGTGCTGGGATTAAACGTGTGCACACCCCAGCTTGTTCACTCTTTGAATAAATAGATGGCTTCCGGACTAGTAACAAAGTGTCCAATCACCTTCGGAACCACTCTCCAGCTCCCTCCCTGTTAGGTTCTGGGACCACGCCTCTGTTGGTGTATAAGACTATATATACTTTGTTATCTATTCTTAGTGGCTCAGAGCAGGGAGATTCAGGAGTGGGGAGGGGGCAAGGAACCAGGAGAGCTGTGGATCGCAGAGCCACCAGCCCAAAGGTGATGACAAGGTAGATGAGTGAGAGAGCAAGTTTTAGATTTGTGTGCGCAATAACACCCCTGGGATGGGTAGAAAGGGGCTTCCGATGCTGAGGAGGAGGGAGAGAGAAAGAGAGGAGAGCATGAGATAAAATAGAAAGACAAATCCGGGCATGGTGGCACACGCCTTTAATCCCAGCACTCGGGAGGCCGAGGTAGGAGGATCCCTGTGAGTTTGAGGACACCCTGAGACTACATAGTGAATTCCACGTCAGCCTGAACTACAGCGAGACCCTACCTCGAAAAAAATTGCTTGTCTTGGTGGTACAGGCCTGTCATATGAACTACTGAGGAAGCTGGGGTGGGAAGATTGCAAGTTCAAGACTTGCCTGGGCTACGGAGAGTTCAAGGTCAGCTGGGACAACTTAACAAGACTCTGTCTCGCAATAAAAAAATAAAGAGAAAACTGGAGAAGTAGCTCAGTGGAAAAGTGCTTGCCTGGCATTCATTGAGGCCCTGGGTTAGAAATAAATTCATTAATCTAATAAAAAGCATCCTTAGTTCTTGTGGTAGTTTGATGTGTCAGGGTGTTTTTTTTTTTTTTTTTTTTTTTTTTTTTTTTTTTTTTTTTTTTTTGAGAGAAAGAGGCAGACACAGAGAGAAAGAATGGGCACACCAGGGCTTCTAGCCACTGCAAACAAGTTCCAGAGGCATGTGCCCCCTTGTGCATCTGGTTTACATGAATACTGGGGAATTAAACCTGGGTCCTTAGGCTTCACGAGAAAGCTCAAGCCATCTCTCCAGCCCATTTTATTGATTTTTCAAGGTAGGGTTTTCCTCTGGCCCAGGCTGACCTGGAATTCACTATGTGGTCTCAGGTTGGCCTCAAACTCACAGCAATCCTCCTACCTCTACCTCCATGAGTGCTGGGATTAAAGGTGTGTGTCACCATGCCTGGCTGTTCAGGTATTTTATTAAAGCTTGTAACTTGGGCTGGAGTGATGGCTTAACAGTTAAGGTGCTTGCATGAGGAGCCTGAGGACTCAGGTTCCATTCCCTAGGACGCACATAAACCAGATGCACATGGTTGTGCATGTGCCTGGAGTTCGTTTGCAGTGCATGGTGTGCCCATTCTCTCTTTTAATAGATGATAATAGACAATAATAATAGATAATAGATTTTAATAGACAGATGTCTCTTTCCCACCTTCCCTCTCAAATAAATATTTTGTTTTTAAAAAGCTTGTAACTTGAGTTTCTAGCCACGTGGCTGGAGGAGGTGTCACTGGGGGTGGATCCTGGGGTCCAGCCCTTAGGTGTGTTTGGGGGCAGGTCTGATTACAAGCCCAAAGGTGTGCAGAGCAGTCTGAGCTCTGGCCGGGTCCCTGCAGCTTGCAGCCGTTCATGCCGGCTGCTTTTGGTTTTTACAGGCCACTTGGTCGTTTCTCTCTGCTTGGATGTATGGAAGCAGCTTCCTCGGCCACGGGTGGAACTTCCCCCTCCCCCATCTGCAAGCTTGAAATAAACCCCTTCCTTCCCTAAATGCTTGGCTTGGATGTTCGTCCCACCAATGTGAGACTGACTATAACACTGCTTTTCCCCAGACAATTTTCTGCTTATACAAACAGTGATATATTGAGTCTTTTATTTATTTTTTTAAAATTTTTTATGTATTTATTTGAGAAAGAGAGAGAGGCAGAGAGAGAAAGAGAGAGACTGAGAATGGGCAGGCCTGGGTCTTCTGCCACTGCAAACGAACTCCAGATGCATGTGCTACCTTGTGCATCTGGCTTACATGGGTCCAGGAGAATTAAACTTGGATCCTATGGCTTGGCAGGCAAGAGCCTTAACCACTAAGCCACCTCTCCAGCCCTTGAGTCATTTTTATTATTAAAAAAACACACTGTCGGCCTGGGAGATGGCTTAGTGGTTAAGGCGCTTGCTTGCCAAGCCAAAGGACTCAGGTTTGATTCCCCAGGACCAACATAAGCCAGATGCACAAGGTGGCACGTGTATCTGGAATTCATTTGCAGTGGCTGGAGGCCCTGGTGCACCCATTCTCTCTCTATTTGTCTGTCTGTCTCTCTCTTTCAAGTAAATAAATAAAAATAAAAAATACTTAAAAGGGGCTGGGGAGATGGCTTAGCTGTTAAGGCATTTGCCTACAAAGGACCCAGGTTCGATTCCCCAGGACCCATGTTAGCCAGATGCACAAGAGGGTGCACACGTTTGGAAGTTTGTTTGCAGTGGCTAGAGGCCCTGGTGTGCCCATTCTCTCTCTCTCCCTCCCTCTTTCTCTGTCAAATAAGTAAATAAATAAAAATAAAATATTTTTAAAAATACTTATAAAAACACTGTCGTTGGACGTGGTGGCGCACGCCTTTAGCCCCAGCACTCGGGAGGCAGATGTAGGAGGATCACTGTGAGTTCAAGGCCACCCTGAGAATACACAGTGAATTCCAGGTCAGCCTGAGCTAGAGTGAGACCCTACCTCAAAAAAAAAAAGAAAAAAAAAAAAAAAGAGACCAAACAAGCAAACAAAAACCAGTCATGTCATGAATATTATCCTGTTGTTTGCTTTTCTGCAGCAACTTACAAGGACTCTTCTTTGTTCCTTTTTGCTGCTATAAATAGCACAATCGTGAGCAACCACGCTCCATACCTGTGCGCACTTTGCACAGCTGTCTAATGTTCCTGTGGGATAATGTTGTAGAATTTTAGTACTTGACACACTGTCAAATTGCCCTCCGGAAAGACCGTTCAGTGGCGGACTCCCTTCCTTCTTACATGAGCACTTCCAGGCATCTAACACATGTTTGGATCATATCCTGAATCTCATCACCAGCCCTCCTCGCCCTTCTGAACTGTCTTGTACTAGATATATCCCCTCAGAGGGCTGAAGACCCCTCTATGTGCTTAAAACAGAACATCTCCTATTTCTTAGCAAGCCCCGTTTCTACTGAAGGCAGCTCCAATCCTTCCACATTCCCTGGCCCAAATCTCCTGCACAGTCATCTTCCATTTGTCTCACAGGCCCCTCCGGCAAACCCTTCTTTGAAGCGTTTCCAGAATCCTGCCACTTTTCAACACTTGCAGTTCTACCACTGAGGTCTGAGGCATCTTCCACCTCCCTCTGAATGGTTGCTGGCAGGAGTCTCCTCCCTGGGGTCCCTGTTCAGCGCCCGACTCTACACTGCGATTTCTACAAGCATTCAGAAGGATTCTCTTAGAGCACAGGTCCGATCAGGATATTTCTCCCAGAATAAAACCGGAAGCCTGGGCTGGAGAGATGGCTCAGCAGTTAAGATACTTGTCTGCAAAGCTAACAGACCCAGGTTCGATTCCCCAGTACCCACGTAAAGCTGGATGCACAAGGTGGCACATGCATCTGGAGTTTGTTTGCAGTGGCTGGAGGAGGCTCTGACACACTTATTCTCTTGTGTCTCTTTATCTCTCTCAAATAGATGAATAAATAAAATAGTAAAAAACAGAACAGCAAAAACAACAACACGAAAAATAACCTGAATGCCTTTACTTAGAAGGCCCCAACAGGCCCAGGTCCCTGTCACACCCCTCTCCTCTCTCAGTTCTTTTTTTTTTTTTGGTTTTTCGAGGTAGGGTCTCACTCTAGCCCAGGCTGACCTGGAATTCACAATGGAGTCTCAGGGTGGCCTCAAACTCACGGCGATCCTCCTACCTCTGCCTCCCGAGTGCTGGGATTAAAGGCGTGCGCCACCACGCCCGGCTTTCCTCTCTCAGTTCTAACCGCTGTGCCTCCTTACATTCCACCAACAAGCTCAGAGGTTGCTTCCTCTGCCTGGGATCCTGTGCCTCAGCCATCCCTGGACATATCACTCACTGTCCTATACCAGCCAGTTTGACCAGCTAAGCCCTGGGCTGGGAATCTGGGAAGATGGCTCAGTGGATAAAGCACTTGCCAACCAGGCCTGACTGCCTAAGTTCAGGTTCCCAGAAACCATGTGAAAAGCCAGACACTGAGACTGCAGAGATGGTTCAGCCATTAAAGGTGCTTGTTTGCAAAGTGCCAGCTCAGGGTTCAATTCCCTAGTACCATGTAAAGCCAGGTGCCCAAAGTTGAGCATGCACCTGGAGTTTGTTTGCCTTGGCAAGAGGCTTTGGAATCTCCTTCTCTCTCTCTCTCTCTCTTCTTTCCTCTCTCCTTGCAAGTAAATAAATAAATAAATTTTTAAAATATAAAGAGACACTCCCAGGTGTGGTGGCACACACCTTTAATCCAGCACTTGGGAGGCAGAAGTAGGAGGATGTCCATGAGTTGGAGGCCAGCCTGGAATTACAGAGTTCCAGGTCAGCCTGGGCTAGAGTGAATGAGACCTTAACACACACACACACACACACACACACACACACACACACACACACAAAACGACAGCCAGATGCTACAGCAAGCATCTGTAATCCCAGCATGCCTAAGGAGAGTAGAGACTGGAGAATCCACAGGAAGTTTGCAGACCAGCTATCCTAGCAAATAAAGTCGTGAACAATGACAGACGGCTGCCTCACAATATGGAAGGCAAAGCTGACACCCAGAAGTTGTCTCCTAACCTCCACACACACTCTGTGGTGGGTATGTCTGCGCACGTGCACACACACACACACCCCCCCCACGCACACATCATACATACCCACAATGTATATTCACACATACACACACATCACCTGAACCATGCCCTCATTCCTGAGCTCATTCCTTCTTATATTTAATATATTTTATTTATTATTTGAGAGAGAGAGAGAGAGACAGACAGCAGACAGACAGACAGAAAGGGGAAGAGAGGGCTGGAGAGATGGCTCAGTGGCTAAGGTGTTTGCCTGCAAAGCCTAACGAACCGAGTTTGATTCCCAGTGCCCACACAAAGCCGGGTGCACCTCTATGCCTCTGGCACATGCACCTGGAGTTCATTTGCAGCATCTGGAGGCCCTGGAATGCCCACTCTCTCTAATTCTCTTCTCATTCTCTCTCTCTCTCTCTCCTTACAAATAAATAAATAAAAAGAAAGTAAGAGGAGAGAGAGAGAGAGACAGAGAGAATGGGCACACCAGGGATTCCTGACACTGCAAATGAACTCTGAACTCCAAACACATGTGTCACTTTGCGCATCTGGCTTTCCGTGGGTGCTGGGGAACCCAATCAGGCCCATCAGGCTTTGCAAGCAAGTGCCTTTAACTGCTAAGCTGATTCCCCAACCCTTCAGTATCTTTTGATTTGTTTTGTTTTTTTGTTTTTCGAGGTAGGGTCTCACTCTAGCTCAGGCTGACCTGGAATTCACTATGTAGTCTCAAGGTGGCCTTGAACTCATGGCAATCATCCTACCTCTTTAATCTGGGATTAAAGGCGTGCACCACCACACCTGGCATTTCTTTCTTTCTTTTTGTTTCTTCTTTCTTTCCAATAGAATTTAAGCTCATGACAGCAGAAGTTTGGCTGTGCTTTGACAATGATTAATCTCAAGGCTCTACAACAGTGCCCCACAGACACGAGGCACCCAGTAAATATTTACTGAATGAAGAAAATCAGTATTCCTTCTTCCTTCCTTCTTTCATCCTTCTTTCCTTCTTCCCTCCCTCCCTCCTTCCCTTCCTTCCTCCCTTCCTCTTTCTTTCTTTCATTTCATTTCTTTTTTGGAGGTAGGGTTTCACTCTAGCTCAGGCTGACCTAGAATTCACTTTGTAGTCTCAGGGTGGCTTCAAACTCAAGGCGATCCTCCTACCTCTGCCTCCCAAGCACCGGGATTAAAGGCATGCGCCACCACGCCCGCTTTCCAACAGTTTCGAACGGGCTTTGATGGCTTCTTCCTTTGGACACTCCTTTAGTGTGACCCCGCCCCCCCCCAGTTTGGTGAATTGTGCCTCCCTGCTGTGTGACTTTTCCTGAGGAGATGTGAATAAACATCATCTTTTTGCCCAGGACAAGGTATCAACAACATACCTAAGAAATGATTCTGCCAAATCCAGCTTGGTGAGCCAGTGAGTTTATTGGAGTTGCTCACAGGAGCGTGGGTGACTCAGGCAGCTGCATGACTGAAAAGCCCATCCCAGCATGGGTGACGGCACAGGAAAGCTCATCCCTGGGACTCTCCACACAGCTCGCAGGCAGCTCCACTGAAGAGTGTTCTCTCCTCAGCGTCTGTTTACTGCGTGTGTGACTTTGGGGAGAGGCCTTGTGAATTTTGTAACTCTCTGAACCTTGTGAGTCTTCTTAGTTTCCTGAGTCTTATGAGCCTGCCTCTAGGAGGGAATATGTCAATTCAGGGGGAAGTGACCACACAGCATTTCCCCCTGCCAAGTGGTGCCTGTGGGCTGGAGTGGGCAAAGGGGTTGGGAGCCCACAGTGAAGTAGGACTCACAGTCCCCAGTCAATACTCAATAAAATCCCACCAAGCCAGGGGTGGTAGCGCACTAGCACTCGGGAGGCGGAGGTAGGAGGATGGCTGTGAGTTCGAAGCCAGCCTGAGACTACATAGTGAATTCCAGGTCAGCCTGGGATAGAGCAAGACCCTACCTTGAAAAACCAAAACAAAAAAAATAATAATAATAATAATAGAATCTCACCAATATAACTGTGAATAGGCAACCCTCAACGATCCCACGCTCTCCTGAGGTTACCAAGAGTCCTGCAGCCCTGGGGTCCTGGCACCCTCACTCCTCATTGCTGCCCCCTTGCAGAAGTGACCTTCATACTTCCTGCTGATGCATTTGGACCTCTGGTCCAAGACCTTCTGCAGGGAGCTCAGGCGGGGTTTCACAGCCTCACATGCCGCAGGGGCATGCCCTTGTTCTGAGAGCTTCTACGGCCATCAGGACGTGTTAGAGGCAGCCAGACAGGAGGCAGGGGATGGCTGAAGTACCCTCTGCAGGCACTTCTTGGTGTCCTGTACTTGGCATCTGTTACTTCAGCCTGTTCTGGAGACTGTAGTAGCTCCTGTCTGTAGAGCTCAGAGAGTTGCCCTGAACTGCCCAACGTCTCACAGCAGGAAAGTGCAGAGCCAGGATTTCAACAGCCCCCTCATCCTGGGACACAGTCCTAGAGACAAGGCGGGGCGGGGCGTGGTGGCGCACGCCTTTAGTCCCAGCACTCAGGAGGCAGAGGTAGGAGAATCAACCGTGAGCTCTAGGCCACCCTGAGACTACGTAGTGAATTCCAGGTCAGCCTGGGCTAGAGTGGAACCCCTACCTCAAAAAACTATATATAATATAGCATATATATAGCAATATATATATAAAGAATCTACCCAGACCTGCTTCGGTTTGAGTTTCAGGAGGGGTTGGGCAGAGTCAGCCCAGAAGCCTGAACATCCTGAAAGTTAGCATTCTTGGGATGATAGGCCCCCTCCCCCAGCCAGCACACAGCCCAGCCTTCATTCAGAGTGGGACATGGTGGGGGAAAGAGGGAGGTCATTTAAGGCACTTCAGGGCTTAACATTAGGTCTCTTTCACCTGTTCCCAGCCAACCCAGGGGCGGCTTCAGATCCATCCACCCTCATCCAGATACTGAAGACAGAGGAGTAGGGAGAGGCCTTGAACTCTGCAGTTCTCAAGCATGTGTGGCCCCTCTGTGTTCCAGAGTAACCCTGCCACCAAGCCCTATGAGTCACCAGGGTCTCAGGACATTTTGCAGAGGTATCGGTTTTTGAAGCAGGGTGACTTGGCCAGAGCTAGGCCCACACAGATACCCCTGGGAGTTGAGGGCAGCGGAACCAGGTCCAGCAACTTTGCACATCTTACTGTGCCTCTCATGGCCCTTCCCCCACCCCCAACACACATGCTTTCCTTCACCCAGCAACACTGAGCAGAGGGCTTCCCAGCCTGTGAGAGAGGAGGAACTGTGGGGAGGGGGTGACTGCTGGGGGGGGGAGAGAGTTCTAGAATGAGGGCTGACCCACACAGGTCAGTGCTCTGCACAGGGCGTGGCCCACCCTCAGTTCTAGCAGAACTTGGCCTCTGGGGCCAGCTTTGAGTCAGCATGCCCATCGTGCCCAGCAACCCCAGGCCAGGGAGGAGACGTCAGTTCCTATATTTGGGTTAGAGGCCAGAAGAAGGGCTTTATTCAGGTGGGTCTGGGGTATACAGATGGATTATCCTATTGCAAACCCCACCCTGACCTTCTGGGGCAGAGAGGCAGAGGCGCCAGTCCCAGATAATTTCCTTGGCCTAGAGCCCAGGCCTCAGAGGTGGTGGATGGCAAGAAGCAGGAATAATCCCCGAGGTGAAACCTTGCCAACTACTGGTGTCCGGAATGTGTTGTCTGTGCCTGGGAAAAGGAGCCAAGCTTGAGGAGGCCTGATTCACCGAGGAGAGTGGCTGGCAGGCCCCGGGGGAGTCAGGACTTTTAACAGAACTTACAGCCAGCGGAGGCTGTAAGGTTCAAGAGGCCTTGCGAGCAGGACCTGAGGTAAAGAGAAGAGGGGTAGATAGAGACGGAAACCCCTCGTCTTCCCTGTCCCCAGTCCGGGGGTCCAGAGTGTGGCCTGCCGGGGTGAATTGCTCACCTCTCGTGGAGCCCTGCCTGAGCCTGGGGAAGGGCAGCCTAGGAGAGCCTGACCAGGCAGGCGTGGCCAGGGCAGCAGGACTTGGAGCCGTCAGGTAAGTGGCCAGCCCTGCTCTGTGGGGCGGGGACGGGGACACAGGCACAGGGGGCTCTCCAAAGCCCCAGTGTCCACCCTCAGAACCGGAAGCCTGCCCTCCAGTTGCTTTGTGTCCCTCACTCAAGGCCACCTAGACCTGGCCGTGCCAGAAGATAAGGGAATGAGGCCTCCTCCAGAAGCCAACTTGTGAGAGCCAGACTCTCTCTCACAAGGCCTTCAATGCCCAGGAGGCTTGGGAGGCTTAGTCCTCCCTCCACTCTGGGAGGGCCTCTGGGGATTCCCCCCACAATCACAGCCCAGCCCTTCCCAGGGGCTCTTTCAAGGGGTGATGGACAGCCAGCTCACTGACCCCTTCCTGGGGGATATCCAGGGACTCTACATAGAGTGTCTGACGCCTGGGGACTTGGCTCATTCAGTCAACTGCTTGCAGGACCTGAGTCCAGTCCCTCGCAGGCACACAAAGGCAGCCTTCACGCCGGCTCTGGGAATGTGGAGACAGGAGGATCCCAAGGCTTGCTGGTTGGCTATCAAGTGAACTATGGGTTCAGCGAGAGACCATGTATGAATAATTTAAAGTGCAGAGCCAATAAGGAAACAGCTGATGTGGGCTTCTGGCCTCCACCCCCCAACACACGCATACACAAGTGTGCCCACACTCATAAGAACATACATACAACACACACACACACACACACACACACACACGAATTGAAGGAGTGGTGCCCACTAAGGGCTTCTTGTCCAGACAGGACCCTGCTAGAGGGTATCTCCCCCTGAGCACTGGAGTGTGAGGGGCTCAAAGATGGATTCCCTGCCCCTACTTGCTATCCCCCGCCCCACCAGACTAAAGGCATTCCTTCGGTGAGAAAAGAAATCTAGCTATTGCCTTCCCAAAACTTCCCAGCTTGGGCCTGTGCACCCATTTTGCAGAAGGGAAGTGAGAGAGAGAGAGAGACTGGCATGCAGCGGCAGCTTGCTGGACTCCGCGTTACTCTTAAGCAGCGAACCCAGTCGATCTCTATCCTGGGCTGAGGACGATATTTTTTCCAGCATCACCGGGGACCCTAGCGAGGCAACCACAGGGCCAGGGCGTGGGTCCCCCGCAGCCCGCGGTAATGACAGGGCCCGTGGCTTGTGGGTGGAGGGCGGTGGAGGAAGCGGGAGAGATCTGCCTATTTCTGGCCGGGTCGCACCCACTGTCCCAAGAGCCAGGGGTTGACCAAGTCTGGGGGTGGGAGGAGGGGGGGTCAACTCCGCGCAGTCCCCAGGATGGGCGGGGACAAGGCTCGGGTTGGCGGGGCCTGGGGGTGGGGCGGTGTCGTGGACCCACCCATCCCTTCCAAGCCTCCTCCCACCGCAGGCCAGTCGGGTCCCTCTGCCATCCCCACGCTCGGACCCCAGGCCACCCGTCCGACGGGCATGGACTCGGGCCGGGACTTCCTGACCCTGCACGGTGAGTGTCGGGCCCGCGGGGCGGTGGGGGGGACCGTGCAGGGGACCCTGCGGCTGCGGGGACCTGCTCCAGCCCCCAGGGGTGGAGTGTGTGTGTGCGTGTGTGTGTGTGTGTGGGGGGGCGGTGGACAGCTCGGGTCCTCGGTCCCTTGGCAAGATCGTGGCCCGGGGATGTGGGGTGGACAGCTCGGGGTCCTCAGTCCCTCGGCGCGATCCGGACTCCGGGAGTAACCCAACCTTGGGCGTTTGTCCCCCAGATCTGTCCTGGGGAGATGCTGGCCGGTCTGAAGAGTTTTCTGTCGGGGGAACTCCCCCTTACCTTGATCCTTAAAATAAATAAAATAGTCTAGGGTTCCCGAGCCGGATGACAACGTAGGCACCGAGGAGGGAAGGGGAACCACCGCATCCCTGAACGACCGAGCTGTGCTCGCCTGCCCCGTCCGCTCCGCTGCGTCCTCTTCCCGAAGCCCGGGCGTGCCGGGACCGCGGCAGGCCGCGCGGGTGTGGCGGAGCGAGGGTGCCGGGGGTGGGGCGAGGAGGAGGAGGAGGAGGGGGGCGGTGTGCAAGTTGAGCTGAGGTCGGAGCCTCGCAGCCTTAACTGCTGTACGCAGAAAACAGCGACCCGGGGTGGTGGTTTGGGGAGGGGGGAGATGGCCACGCGATCTCCCCACCTAGGGACCCTCCCAGTCCCCCAGTCAGGTCTCAGCTCCTGCTGCCAAAGGCGTCCGGACCCTTTGTGCAGTCGGCTTTGTTTCCTCCCATCCGGGCCAGCTCCTATCCCTCCAGCACGGAGGGGAGCCTTGGTCTTGGCCGCAAGCCTTGGAGGCTGCTAGGAAGCGGGTGGGGTGGGGTGCGGAGGGAGAGTCACTGTATATACCTCTTAGCTCCAGGTGGAACTCACCCTCAGCTGGGGTGGGGGTGGAGGGCTCTTTTTTCTCCTGACTCCCTAGATTATCTGCCAGCTCAGCAAATCGAACCCCTCTCCCACCAGTGCATCCTACTTTCTTCCAGTCTTCTTGGGATTGCAGATGTTAGTGCCCACCTGCCCTCTGCTCCACTCTCCCTTAGAGATGTCTCCAGCACTCAGTCAGTCCCTAGGAAGGGCCAGGCAGGGACTGTTTTGTGCAGGTCAGGTGACTCAGGCATGTTCCTCCGGGACCCACTGAAGACCAGTATCCAATGTTCCTCAAAGCCACTTTGAGCTGTGTCCCTGGGTCCTTCTATCGTTCCTTTTCGCTGGTGGGAAGAGGGGTGACTCTTAGGAGGACTACACTGCAGATCTGTGCCTACTCGCTCGCTGTCTGTCAGCTATTGCTCTCTGCCTCCCAGAGGCCACCTCTCCCCAGCTTGCCTCACACTCTGATCTCCTCACAGCCCTCTGGTCACCTCTGATACCTCAGCCGCTTCAGGTTGTGTTGGAACAGTGTCAGCACCCTTTTCTACTTTGTGGAGGGCAGTTTGGTATCTATCTGTCCTTCAGAGAAAGACACCTGGAGGCTCAGTCACAACCTGCCAGGCTAGTGGCATGAGGTTGACCAACCTGGCTCATCCTGTTTCAGATCAGCCTCCTGAATGTGTGCGTGACTCAGTCCCTCCTTCCTGAGTGGCTGGTGTGGACACTTGCGACCCACGCTCATGGACTGACAGGCCACACTGCTTCTACCTGCCTACACTGCCAACCCGATGCCCCTGTCCAGGGAACTTGGGTGGTGGGAGGGGAAGGTCACCGTGGCCTGTGCCCTTCCAGTTTAGCTCCACTTCTGTTGATGAATTGGCATCGTAGTGCGATGCGCAACCCTGGCCATGAGCTGCCTGGGCACCGCACTTTCGGGCTTGGACAGTTGGAGGACTGACTGCTGTAGGAATGTCCCGAGTTCTTTCTAATCGCTTCTTGGCCTTTTGGCTAAGATCAAGTGTAATATCCGGGTTCTCTCTATGGGCTCACCTAGAGCATGGAGAGCCCATGTTGCATAAAAACATCGATTCCAAACACAGAGAGCCTGAGTTTGTTTTGGCTTTTTCTTTTTCTCTTTCTTTCTTTCTTTCTTTCTTTCTTTCTTTCTTTCTTTCTTTCTTTCTTTCTTTCTTTCTTTCTTTTTTTGATGAGAGAGAAAAAATTGGTACTCCAGGGCCTCAGCTACTAAAATCAAACGCCAGACGCTGGCGCCCCCTTGTGCACATTGTGAGCTTGCGTCACTGGTCACGGAGCATCTGGCGTATGAGTACCTAGAGAGTTGAATGCGGGTTCTTAGGCTTCACAGGCAAGCTCCTTAACTGCTAAGCCATCTCTCCAGCACCATTTTGGCTTTTTCATGTCAGACAAGTCCCTTGACGTCTTCGTGCCTCAGTTTTCTCATCGGGCGGGATAACAACATCTACTTCACAGGGTTACTGTGCAGACTGAATGAGTTAACGTTTGTCAGCAGATAGAAAAGCCCTGGTTTCCAGTAAGCGCTGTGGGGCTGTGTTAGTTTGCTTGCTTGTGGACAGAATCTCACTGTAGCCCAGAATGGCTTTGAACTCACTGTGATCCTCCTGCCTCAGCCTCATGAGTGCTGGGATTAAAGGTGTGCACCACCTTGCCAAGCTGTGGATGTTGTGTTTTTTGCAGGGGGCCCCTCTCCCAGTTATCCTATGAGTTGTTCTTTGTGCGGGGGGAGGTGATGGGGCACCATGGGTAGTTCCTTTGCTGGGGGGCGATGATGGAATGCCATAGGGTAGCTCCGATCCAGGGAAAGTGTGGCCAGAACCAGGTACACAAACCAAGGTGCTTTTTCCAGTGCCTCTGAAATCTTCCAGCTGATGCTACAACTCCCATCTTCTTCCCTCAGTCCACACCCTCCATTCTGTTTTGGCTAAGCTGACCTGGCATCTTCTGCAGTTCTCCAGATGTATTTGAAAGGTTATCATCTCCCAAGAACTCTCTCTCTCTATTGAGAGAGAGAAAGAGAGAATGGGCGTGCCAGGGCCTCCAGCCACTGCAAGCAAACTCCAGATGTGTCGCCATGTGCATCTGGCTTATGCGGGTCCTGTGGAATGGCACCTAGGTCCTTTGGCTTTGCAGGCAAGCGCTTTAACCACTAAGCCATCTCTCCAGCCACCAAGGTCCTCTTTGTTTGTTTGTTTGTTTTGATTTAATTTTCTTTAATTTATTTGAGAGAGAAAGAGAGTGGGTGCAAACGAACTCCAGACACATGCTGCCACCTTGTGCATCTGGCTTATGTGGGTCCTGGGGAATCGAACCTGGGTCCTTTGGCTTCACAGGCAAATACCTTAACTGCTAAGTCATCTCTCCAGCCCCCCCTCTCTTGGCTGTAGACATTCACTGTCACTATCCCTACATTAGCTTCCTCCTGACCCACTGCCAAAAGTGGCATTGTAAAAGTGGAAGGTGGGCTGGAGAGATGGCTTAGCAGTTAAGGCATTTGCCTGCAAAGCCAAATGACCTAGGTTCGATTCCCCAGGATCCATGTTAGCCAGATGCACAGGGGCGCACACATCTGGAGTTCATTTGCAGTGCCTGGAGGCCTTGGTGCGCCCATTCTCTCACTCTCTCTCCCTCTTTCTCTGTCAAATAAATAAATAAAAATAAAATATTTTTAAAAGTGGAAGGTAGAGGGGCCTCAGCTTGGTCTCATGGACCCCCCAAGCCCCAGTTCTAGTTTTGATATTACTTACTGTGTTACCCTGTGTCTTTCTGGGCCTTTTCTCATCCATGGGATAGCATGCTTTTTTTTTTTTTTAAGTTTTAGTTTTTTGAGGTAGGGTCTCGCTCTAGCCCAGGCTGACCTTGAACTCACAGTGATCCTCCTACCTCTGCCTCCCAAGGGACTGAAGGCGTGCGCCACCGCACCCGGCCTAGCATTCATGTTTCACTGGTATGCTGCGAGACAGTGCAACATTACTGAGGGTTGGGAGTGTAGTTCACCTGGTAGAATGTTTGTCTAGCATTCATGAAGCCCTGGGTTTGATCCCAGCCCTGTAGAAATCAGGCGTGGTGGTACACAGCTGCAATCTCAGCCCTCAGGAAGTGGGGGCAAGAGATTCAGGGTTTCAAGGTAAACCTTGGCTACCCAGCAAGTTCAAGCTCGGCCTGAAATGCACGATACCTTTCTCAAAAGCAAAGCAAACAAGGAGTTGGGAGATGGCTCCGTGGATAAAGTGCTTACTGAGCAGAAACAAGCACCTGAGTTCAGATTGCCAGAGCCCACTTAAAGCTGAATGCCATAGAGGGCGTCTGTAATCCCAGCATGCCTACTGAGAGGAGGGATGTGCACACAGGAGAATCTTCTGGAAGCTCATGTATCATCTAGCCTGGCAAACACAGAAGTGAACAGTAAGAGACACTGCCTCAGACAGGGTGGAGGAGGATGACACCTGAAGTTATCCTCTGACCTCCACGCATGCTCTGTGGCCTGCACATGCTTGTATACACACACACACACACATGCGCACGCTTTATACACATATACACATAAAATTAATGGTCTTAGGAATTCTAGGTTGCCCCAAAAGCTAGATTTCTCCCTCCCAAGAGATGATGGTTGCAAAGACATCGCTAGCAAGTTGGGATGGCGAGCTCCCCACCCACCTTAGTTATGTTTCAAAGCTGCCTGTTCCTGGGGTCCCAGGCTCGGGTTACACAGTCACCCACTGATCCACAGTGCTCTTAGCTTTTCTTTTTTGAGGTACCGTCTCGCTCTAGCCCAGGCTGACCTGGAACTCACTATGTAGACACAGGGTGGCCTAGAATTTATGACAATCCTCCTACCTCTGCCTCCCAAGTGCTGGGATTAAAGGCGTGCGCCACCACGCCAAGCTACCTTTTAGCTTTTTCTTTTTCTTTTCTTTTCTTTTTTTTTGTGCTAGACTTTGGACAGGACTCAGGACCTTCTCAAAACTGTTTGTGGTTTGTTTTGAAATGGGGGTCTCACTCTGTAGCCCAGGCTGGCCTTAAACATATAGCATCCTGCCTCAACCTCCTAACTGGTGGGATTACAGGTGTGAGTCACCAAACCCAGTGTAGGTTTATGTGTTTAAGTGGATAAGATCACTTGAGAATTCAAAGGAAATGTTATTGAGATATGATTGTATCCACAGGTCCTGGGAGGTCTTCGTTTTTCTGTTTTTTGTTTTTTTTTTTTTTCTTCTTGGTTTTTCGAGATAAAGTCTCACTCTAGCCCAGGCTGACCTGAAATTCACTATGTACTCTCAGGGTGGCCTCGAACTCACAGAGATCCTCTTACCTCTGCCTCCCGAGTGCAGGGATTAAAGGCGTGTGCCACCACGCCCAGCTCCTCGTTTTTCTTTTTCCTTTCTGTATAACATGGGCTACTCTACTCCTCCACTCCAAATGACAAACAGCTTTCTTGTGTCCGTATTTCGGCACGTCCCCATCAACACGCCTTGCTCATTATTTACTCTTTGGTGTGAGCTTAAGCAAGCCACTCTGCGCTTGGGTTGGTTATTAATGCTGTGATTCTCCAGGCCAAAGAAAACTGGCTTGGCCGGTGACTCACAACCGGTGGTGCTGTAGGGAGGTGAATGGGGGGACAGTTCAGGGGCAGAGGGTAAGGGAGGAGTGAGTCAGGCCTCTGGGTGGTGTTCCAACCTCGCTGCACAGTAGGGGCTCAATAAGTGATTGCAGAGTGAATGAAAGGGGAGCTGTCGTCCACATGAAAGAACCCAGTGTTCCCAAGCACTGCAGTTTTGGCTACAGTGCTGTGCGAAGTTACAGTCCTCCCCAGCTATTCAAGGCGAGCCCGCGTGAACGGGAGGGCTTCTTTTGAAAAATTACTTATTTATTTCTATGCGTAGATCACTTGCAGTACAAATGAACACCAGATGCACACACCAGTTTGTCCTATCTGATTCTACGTGGGAACTAGGGAATTGAACTTTTTATTGACATTGGGGGCTTTCTGCGGTCAGCATTTAAAGAAAAAAAAAAAAAACTGTTTCAAGAATTGTATTTACATCTGGCTACTCGGGGATTGCCCGAGCTCAGGATGGGGAAACCGAGAGATGGAAAGCAAAGCTAAATCACGACGAATCAGTTGAGTGATGGAGGCTAGGTATGTGAGCAAGCTCTGTCTGCCAGCCAGCCCAGCTTCCATCCCCCACGGCTCACTGCCATTCGAGTCCCTGCCAAGTTCTCGCTGCCCACCAAAGAAAAGACAGCCCTGGTGTCCCGGGCCAGGCTCGGAGTTGGAGCGGTCCGAGGACTTCCCGGCCCAGGCTCCACCCCTAGCGCCTCTCGGGCTCGCTCGCGCGCCGGGCCAAGCCGAGATTCCGCCCTCGGGGCCTGCGCCCGCCCCGTGTCCTTCCTAGGAGTGGCCGGGTCTCCACGTCGCCTCCCGGGCGGTGGCTCTCAGCCTGGCCTCCCGCCGCCCGCCCCAGCCCGCGCCGTCGCCTCTCGCCTCTGCCACCGAGCAGCTTTCGGGATGATGATGGCTTCCCCGCCTCCTGAGTTCTATTTCCACCGCTCCCCCCCGCAACACACCGCCTGCTTTCGGATGCTGGCCACGCCCCCTCGGAGCTGGCCCCGCCTCCCTGACCCGGATTTCTCCATGGCCCCGCCCCTCCCCTGGGATGCCCAGCTCCGCCCTCTCGAGGCCGGACTCTGGCTGCCTTGTGGAGCCCGCTGGGTCCCCGAGGAAGCTTGGCCCAGGCAGGGGGCACCTTAGAGAGCCATGCAGTGTCTGGGGATCCCAAGCCGGAGGCGGAGCCGCTCCAGGGAGCTCTACCTGCAGGAGCAGAGCCTCAAGGTGGCAGCGCTCAATGGGCAGAGGCTGGGTAAGGGGCACAGGGGACACTGGACAGCCAGCTGTCTGGAATGGGAAGGCAGCTGGAACAGGGCATCGGCTACTTTTCCCCTTTGAGCATGAGAGTGGACGTGCTTGGTACTTCGGGGGGGGGGGCGCGGTTGTGTGTGCAGTCGTGGCACATGGAGGTGACTATTGGGGGGATACCCACCTTCTCTCTGTATCTACCTGGGCTCGTGTCTCCCCCTCACTAACTTAAAAGTTCAGAGTAAGCGGCTTCATGTGTAGCCCTATGACTGTGAAATCCAGTGAGGTCCAGCGTGAAACCAGGCATCTGTGTGGTATGTGACAAGGGGTGACCCAGGTGTGACGGCGTGATTCTATCACACGTGTGGTACTGTAAGGCCACTGTAATGCTGTCTAACTGAGTGTGTGTCGTAGTGGCACTGAAGGTGTGCGTCTGCTTGTAACTCAAGTATGTGACCCAGTGTGATTCTGTTTAATGAAGTGTGACTGTTTATGCCAGATGTGACAGCGTGTGACCCAAGGTAACTGAGTGGTTCTCCCATTCTGTGTTGCGGTGTGGCTTTTCTGACGACAAGGCCTTGTGACAGTGTGTCCCTGAACGGTGGCTGCTTGTTTCATAGTTTTTTAAAAAAAATTTTGTTTATTTTCATTTATTTATTTGAGAGCGCCAGAGAGAGAGAGAGAGAGAGAGAAAGAGGCAGATAGAGAGAGAGAGAATGGGTGCTTCCAGCCACTGCAAACAAACTCCAGATGTGTGCGCCCCCTTGTGCATCTGGCTAACGTGGGTCCTGGGGAATCGAGCCTCCAACGGGGGTCCTCAGGCTTCACAGGCAAGCGCTTAACCGCTAAGCCATCTCTCCAGCCCTGTTTCATAGTTTTGATCTCAGGACAAGGCTGCTTACTTCTGAGTCCTGACTCCACCATGCAACTTCCTTCAACCTCAGGTTCCTCACTTGTAATATGGGATAATAACACTGCCTCCTTCATATAGGGTTGTTGGAGGGCTTAAATACAGGTGAGTGAGCAGTATCTATTCAAATATTAACTGTGATTATGGAAGCTGCTGTTATTAGCATAATAACATTCCTGCACTATATGTGCCATGCCCGTGTGCGGAGAAGGGGTACGCTTGTGCAACTCCTTGTGACAACAGGTAGTTTGGGGAACACTGTATCACTGTGTGTGGCTGTCTCTTGGGGCTTGTGCCTGGGAGCGTGTGGCTGTATGTGGTGATGTGGTATGTGACAGCATGTTCGTGTGGCTGTATGTGGTGATGTGGTATGTGACAGTATGTTCGTGTGGCTGTATGTGGTGATGTGGTATGTGACAGTATGTTCGTGTGGTTGTATGTGGTGATGTGGTATGTGACAGTATGTTCCTGTGGCTATGTGGTGATGTGGTATGTGACAGTATGTTCGTGTGGTTGTATGTGGTGATGTGGCATGTGACAGTATGTTCGTGTGGCTGTATGTGGTGATGTGGTATGTGACAGTATGTTCCTGTGGCTGTATGTGGTGATGTGGTATGTGACAGTATGTTCGTGTGGCTGTATGTGGTGATGTGGTATGTGACAGTATGTTCATGTGGTTGTATGTGGTGATGTGGTATGTGACAGTATGTTCCTGTGGCTGTATGTGGTGATGTGGTATGTGACAGTATGTTCGTGTGGCTGTATGTGGTGATGTGGTATGTGACAGTATGTTCCTGTGGCTGTATGTGGTGATGTGGTATGTGACAGTATGTTCGTGTGGCTGTATGTGGTGATGTGGTATGTGACAGTATGTTCGTGTGGCTGTATGTGGTGATGTGGTATGTGACAGTATGTTCGTGTGGCTGTATGTGGTGATGTGGTATGTGACAGTATGTTCGTGTGGCTGTATGTGGTGATGTGGTATGTGACAGTATGTTCGTGTGGCTGTATGTGGTGATGTGGTATGTGACAGTATGTTCGTGTGGCTGTATGTGGTGATGTGGTATGTGACAGTATGTTCGTGTGGCTGTATGTGGTGATGTGGTATGTGACAGTATGTTCGTGTGGCTGTATGTGGTGATGTGGTATGTGACAGTATGTTCGTGTGGCTGTATGTGGTGATGTGGTATGTGACAGTATGTTCGTGTGGCTGTATGTGGTGATGTGGTATGTGACAGTATGTTCGTGTGGCTGTATGTGGTGATGTGGTATGTGACAGTATGTTCGTGTG
Source organism: Dipus sagitta (assembly GCA_036346955.1). Taxonomy (NCBI): domain Eukaryota; kingdom Metazoa; phylum Chordata; class Mammalia; order Rodentia; family Dipodidae; genus Dipus; species Dipus sagitta. The sequence continues at coordinate 6,494,905 of CM070786.1, forward strand.
GCTGTATGTGGTGATGTGGTATGTGACAGTATGTTCGTGTGGCTGTATGTGGTGATGTGGTATGTGACAGTATGTTCGTGTGGCTGTATGTGGTGATGTGGTATGTGACAGTATGTTCGTGTGGCTGTATGTGGTGATGTGGTATGTGACAGTATGTTCGTGTGGCTGTATGTGGTGATGTGGTATGTGACAGTATGTTCGTGTGGCTGTATGTGGTGATGTGGTATGTGACAGTATGTTCGTGTGGCTGTATGTGGTGATGTGGTATGTGACAGTATGTTCGTGTGGCTGTATGTGGTGATGTGGTATGTGACAGTATGTTCGTGTGGCTGTATGTGGTGATGTGGTATGTGACAGTATGTTCGTGTGGCTGTATGTGGTGATGTTGTATGTGACAGTATGTTCATGTGGTTGTATGTGGTGATGTGGTATGTGACAGTATGTTCGTGTGGCTGTATGTGGTGATGTGGTATGTGACAGTATGTTCGTGTGGCTGTATGTGGTGATGTGGCATGTGACAGTATGTTCGTGTGGCTGTATGTGGTGATGTGGTATGTGACAGTATGTTCGTGTGGCTGTATGTGGTGATGTTGTATGTGACAGTATGTTCATGTGGCTGTATGTGGTGATGTGGTATGTGACAGTATGTTCCTGTGGCTGTATGTGGTGATGTGGTATGTGACAGTATGTTCGTGTGGCTGTATGTGGTGATGTGGTATGTGACAGTATGTTCATGTGGTTGTATGTGGTGATGTGGTATGTGACAGTATGTTCGTGTGGCTGTTTCTCAGTGTAGCTGTGTGTCCCTATGGGCCCAGACCAGGGTCTCTTCATTGTATATCACCCGGGGACGTGGGCAAGATTCTTGGCACTCCTGACCTCCCGTTGGCACCTGCAGTACATTCCACGCCTTCCATGTGGTCACGTCCCTGTGTGCAGCTAGCCTGGGCAGGTTGGTGAGGCCACTGGGCTCAGAGACCCCCTTGCAGTCCTCCCAAGGCTGAGTGAGTGGGACTGAGCGAGGGGTTCTCACTGTCTTTCCGCATGATAAAGGAGTAAGGGTACAGGGCTGTGCCACCGGAGGGAGGCCTCAGAATCAGGAGGTTAACAATGGAGGCTCCTGCCTACCCAGTTTCCCAGTGGGCCGGGGCTATCATCTTTCTGGAATTATCTAGGCCCACTTGGGACTGAAGCCCACCTCCTGGCAACCGGGTCAGCAGTGGGGGTCTTATCTCTCCCCAACCCTGCAGGCAGGCAGCCACCACCCGGCTCCAGGACAGGATAAGCTTGTCATCTCTATGGACAAGAGGGTGGGGCTCACCTTCTGCTTCCTGACAGTCCCATCCCATTCCCATCCAAACTGTTAACAGTTGCCTGTCCTGTGTGTGCCCAGCTTGGGGCGGGGGGGGGGGGGGGCGGGAGCTGGCAGAGGGCAAAGGGAGGGCCCTTCCAGTTGCACCTGTGCCTCAGGAAAGACAGCGGAATCTCCCAGCAGAGGCCAGAGGTGGCTCTCTGTTCTCGCAATCTGGGAATTCCCTTGCCTTCCCTCCCCTGGGCCCCTTAGACCCAGCCAGCCATTCCAGACCTAGGAGCCTGTTTTTCCTCCACTGGGTCTTCCTGGTGCTGAAGGAAACTGACTGCCCATGCTGAGGCACAGTGTCTTTGGAAGCGGGTGAAAGACACCTGGGCCAAAGGTGGGGGAAAGTGACATCAGACTGTCATCTGAGGAAGTGCAGGATGCTTTTCCCGTATGCTTCCCCGTGCCAGGCTGGAACAATAGAGAACATAGTTGCCTGAAGCCATATAGGGTGGGTGTTAGCTCAGGGAGTGGGAACCTTGAGAGGGATAAAGATTATCAGTGATTGAACTGGGCGTGGTGGCGCACGCCTTTAATCCCAGCGCTCGGGAGGCAGAGGCAGGAGAGTACCATGAGTTCGAGGCCACCCTGAGACTACAGAGTGAATTCCAGGTTAGCCCGGGCTAGAGTGAGACCCTACCTTGAAACACCAAAATAATAATAATAATAATAAATAACTTAATAAAAGAAAGAAAAGAAAAAAAGCCAATGGCTTTAGTGAGGGCTCTCCAACACAGACCCCTCAGATGGGACAGTTGTTGGGGGGGGGGTCCTTGATACAATCTGTCTCCTGGAGCAGCAAGACAGCGATTGCTGGGCCACAGCATCTTGGTGACAGAAGTGAGGTGGCCAGTTGGCTGCTGGACTGTATGTGGCAAGGGTGGCACAAACACGTGCATGCATGTGTGCACGTCACCTTCCAGGTATACCTATATCACCTTGATGGCGTTATTAAAGGGTGGTGAGAAATTTCCTTTCTTCCATTGGTCCAGGGTTTGTTTAGAGATGAGGACTGCTGAGGAGGTAGGCTTGGAGTCTCCAAGGTGCTTCCCACCTTGGCCTGTCAGGAGAGAGGAGCCTATGCCTCAAGCTGGCAGTTGTGAGCAGGGCCAGAGAGGGACAAGCAGGCAGGGTTCTGTCTTCCCCATGGCCTTACTTGACTTCAGTGTTACTACTGTACTCTGTCAGGGGTCTCGAACCCACAGCCTTCAGAGGTGGGGGTGGAGCAGAAAGGAACAAAGCCATCCCAGCAGGCCAATCACAGTCCGCAGTGAGCTCATCATCCACTCCTGGGGGCAAACGTCAGAGACTCACTCAAGCACACTTGGGGTGAGGGAGACAGGGGAGAAGGTGGCTGGGAGGTTCCCGCAGCAACATGGGGTTGACCACCCCAAGAACTACAGCTGCTGTTTCCACAAGCTTCCACAGATTCTTGCATCATCTCAGTGGAACCCCTGTCTGAGCCTAATGGGGTGTTATTATCATCCCGTTTGATAGATAGTCAAGCAGAGGCCGAACCACATGAAGTCACTAACCCAGGTCACACAGCTGGCCAAGAAGAACATCTAAACCCCATTACAGATGGCATTGAGCCATTGGTGGTGGGACAAATTTGGCTCCACGATGTCCTGGGGTCAACTTGTAGCTGTGTCTGACCCTTTTATTCCCTCCTTTGCTGTGTCTTTTAGTCCTAGCCTCTTATGTGAGCAGCAGGCGCCCATCTCCATTTTGTTGAGCCAGGTCATTTCCTAGGGCTCTGGTCTTCCAGAAACCAAGCTTTTTTTTTTTTTTTTTTTTTTTTTTGGTTTTTTGAGGTAGGCTGACCTGGAATTCACTCTGTAGTGTCAGGGTGGCCTCCAACTCATGGTGATCCTCCTACCTCTGCCTCCTGAGTGCTGAGATTAAAGGTGTACGCCACCACGCCCCCATTCAGCTCTTGGGGACAGGTCATGGTGCCTAAGCATGGCCTTGGGGCTCAGAGCGTAACACAGTGGTAAAAACAGTTGTGTAGCCCGGTGTCATGGTGCATGTCTTTAATCCTAGCACTTGGGAGGCAGAGGTGGAGGATCGCTGTGAGTTCAAGGCCAGCCTGAGACTACAGAGTGAGTTCCACATCAGCCTGAGCTAGAGGAAAAAAAAAAAAAAAAAAAAAAAAAAAGCAAAACCAGTTGCATAATATGTGCAAATGCCCTGGGTTTGATCCTCATCCTTTCCTTCCCTGGAGGAAGCGGAGCTTTGGTGAGCTGGCTAGAGTGTGGGCGAAGGAGGGAGAAGGATGAAAGTGGTCAAAAGTGGGCTTGGAGGGGCTGGGGAGAAGGCTCAGTTGGTAAAGCACTTGCCGTGCCAATGTGAGAACCCGGAGCTCAGACCCCCGGCACCTGCATAAGTGCCAGACAAGCTCGTTGGCCCACCTGTTAGCCCAGCACTTGAGAGGCAGAGATGGAGGAGCCCCAGGGCAAGCTGCCTGGCTAGCCTAGCTGAATTGGTGAGCCCCGAGTTCAGGTGAGACACGCTGCCTCTACAAATAAGATGGAGGACAATCAACGAAGATCCAGTGTCAGTCTCCTGCTTCCGTATACATGGGCATCCACATTTATACCACACACACGAGAACACACGCACAATATGCAAAATAAGAAAAAAAGAAAGAAATTAGGTTGGAGAGATGGCTTAGCCATTATGGTGCTTGCTGGCAAAGCCAAAAGACCCAGGTTCAATTCCCCAGTACCCATGTAAAGCCAGAAACACAAGGTGCCACATGTACCTGGAGTTTGTTTTCAGTGGCTAGAGGTCCTGATGCACCCTTTCTCTCTCTCGCTTTTTTTTTTTTAAGTTTTTTGTTTATTTTTATTTATTTATTTGGGAGCGACAGACACAGAGAGAAAGAGGCAGAGAGAGAGAGAGAATGGATGCGCCAGGGTCTCCAGTCACTGCAAACGAACTCCAGATGCATGCATCACCTTGTACATCTGGCTTACGTGGGTCCTGGGGAATCGAGCCTCAAACCGGGGTCCTTAGGCTTCACAGGCAAGTGCTTAACTGCTAAGCCATCTCTCCAGCCCCTCTCTCTCGCTTTATCTGTCTCTCTTTCTCTCTCAAATAAATAGATAAATGTTTTTTTTTTTTTTTTTTTGGTTTTTTTGAGGTAGGATCTCATTTTAGCTCAGGCTGACTTGGAATTCATTATGTTGTCTCAGGGTGGCCTTGAACTCATAGCAGTCCTCTTATGCTGCCTCCCGAGTGCTGGGATTAAAGGTGTGCACCACCATGCCTGGCTTTTTATTTTTTGGGGGGTATAAAATGCTTTTATTTTTTAAAAAAAATGCCTTTAATCCAAGTACACGGGAGGCAGAGGTAGGAGGATCACTGTGAGTTTGAAGCCACTCTGAGACTACATAGTGAATGCCAGGTCAGCCTGAGCTAGAGTGAGACCCTACCTCGAAAAACCAAAAATAAATAAATAAGTATAAAAATAGAGCCGGGCATGGTGGTGCTCGCCTGTAATCCCAGCACTCGGGAGGCAGAGGTAGGAGGATCACCGTGAGTTCAAGGCCACCCTGAGACTAGTCAGCCTGGGCTAGTTTGAGACCCTGGCTCAAAAAAAAAAAAACAAAAAAAAAAAGCCCCAAACAAAATAAATCTGGCTCTAAGAAGGCTCAGGGAGGGACATGGCCAGTGTGGGGCTATGTCAACATGGACCCTGGAGGAGGAGGTGGCATCTCACCAGCCTTGGCCCTCCCTCTCCCAGGCCTTCAGGATGACAAGGACCTCCAGGCCCTGTTGAAAGGCAGCCAGCTCCTCAAGGTGAAGTCCAGCTCATGGCGGCGAGAACGCTTCTACAAGCTGCAGGAGGACTGCAAGACCATCTGGCAGGAGTCTCGCAAGGTCATGAGGTCCCCAGAGTCCCAGCTGTGTGAGTACCCCGGGGCCCCAGGGGAGGAGGCAGGGTAGGGGTTAGGCAAAGGAAGCTGGAAGCCAGTCACGGACGATAAGCACTGGGTTCTGTTAGTGGTTTTGAGAGCCGTGGAGCACCTCAGGCCAGGCGCTCCGTGTTCATGTCTTGGGGCTTGCAAAGAATTGACGGGTGCTGCAGACTCAGCAGAAGGGCGAGTTGAGAGAGATTTGTTTGGGCTGGAGAGATGGCTTAGCAATTAAGGTGCTTGCCTGTGAAGCTTAAGGACCCAGGTTTGATTCCCCAGCACAAATGTAAGCTAGATGCACCAGGTGGCACATGCATCTAGAGTTCATTTGCAGTGGCTGGAGGTCCTATTGCACTCATTCTCTCTCCATCTGCCTCTCTCTCTCTCTCTCTCAACTAAATAAATAAAAATATTAAAAAATATTTTTTACCAGCCTGGAACTACAGAGTGAATTCCAAGTGAGTCTGAGCTACAGTGAGACCCTACCTTGAATCCCCCCCAGCAAAAAAAAATATATATATATATAGAGAGAGAATTTCTTAGAACGAGGAAGAACCAGGAAGTAAATCATAGGGCTGCCGCTGTTCACCCTCTTGATGAATCAAGTTTAAGTTCAGATTGGACTTCATTGGCATTCTCACCAGGGTAGGCTGATGTCTATGTTCTTTGGGGCCCGGAGCCCTAACCAATCTCTATTACCTTGGCATTGGTCGTTCATGCAGTGGGGCCTGAGATGATGAAAATTAGGCTGGCTGGAGTCAGGGAGAGCTTCCAGTTGAATGACCTGTAGGGAAACTGAGACCTAGTCTGAGTCAAAGAGGACCACCATGGGGTGAGGACAGGTGCTAAAGCTCTTTGGGAATGGGGGCCTTTTTACCATGACCACAGGTGGGGACAGCCAAGCTCAGAGGCAGGGAGGGAGCTGGACAGGGTTGTCTGAACTCACAAGAACTGCCCAGGATTTGTAGAAAGGAGGGAAGTGGGTGGGGTCAGTGCTCCAGGTGTGGCAGGCCAAAAGCTAGGCCCAAAGTCCGGAGACAGATAAGATACTTCCGGGTGTCAGTGGGCTGGATGTGAGGTGGTGTGCAGGAGGAAGGACTTTCTCCCCGGCCCTGGAAGACTGGGGTGGAGCGGGCTGAGACAGCAGGAGAGCCCATGGCTGGGACACTCCTTCAAGGATGTGGCACGGAGGGCTTTCTGGAAGCTTATGTGAAAAATCTCAAGAACCCAAGACTGGGGCTGGAGAGACGGCTTAGCGGTTAAGGCATTTTCCTGCAAAGCCAAAGGATCCTGATTCAATTTCCCAGGAGCCACGTAAACCAGATGCACAAGGGTGTGCGTCTGGAGTTCATTTACAATGGCTGGAGGCCCTGGCGCACCCATCCTCTCTCTCCCTCTCTTTGCCTCTTTTTTACTCTCTTTCAAAAAAAAAAAGAAACAACCCAAGACTGAGGGTGGTGGTGCAAACGGAGAATGCTGTTTCCTACATGATCTGGGAGGAGCTCTACAAACTGTGCCCTTCAATGCAGGAATTCCCTAAAGGTTCTGCTGTTTTTTTTTTTTTTTTTTTTTTTTTTAAACTGGCGGGAAAGTTTTAGGTCCTGTGCAATGGTGGAACTGTCCCCTGCCCGCACTGTCCAGTAAGGGAGCCACCAGCCACAGCAGGAGGTTAATGGGCCCTTGACATTGTGGCTAGTGGTTAACTGTGGAAGTAGGTTTAATTTAATTTATTTTTTATTGAACTAGCCAGAGGTGATTGGACAGTACAAATACAGAGAGATCATTGCTGTTGGGTTTTCTGAAGTTCTGATCTCTGGAAAGCCTTCCTCGATTCATCTTTCTACAGCTGTGTGGTTCCCCGCCCTCCCCGGAGACACAGGGCCAGCCGGATGGCACGTGTGCGGGAGGGAAGCCAAGCCTAGTATCATCTCAGGTTGATAAAAACACTGGAAGGGATGTCAGTAGAGTGCGTTTAACCCAGGAAGCAGCTCTTTCTTGGGACAGGAGCCATAGAAGATTAGCGTGAAGGAAGCCAGGACACAGAGGGAGGCCTGAGGTTGGCCAGAGAAGTTTGAGATATGGCCTGCCTGGCGGTGGTCTATGAGAGACCCCGAGATAAGGCAGGGAAGAAACAGTGTCGGATGGGAAAGGCTTGACTGGGTCCTTGGGCTATGAGTCATGAAGTTTTCTGAACTGGGCAGGGCAGGACGGGGACTGAGGGCATGGGACTCTGCCTTCTTTTCTTTTATGTATTTATTTTAATTAATTTGAGTGAGAGACAGAGAAAGAGGCAGATAGAGAGTGAGGAGGGAATGGGCACAACCACTGCAGACAAACTCCAGATGCATGTACCACCTTGTACATCTGGCTTACGTGGGTGCTGGGGAATCGAACCTGGATCCTTAGGCTTCGCAGGCAAGCGCCTTAACTAATAAGCCATCTCTCTAGCCCTTCTCTTATTTTTCATTTATTTACTTATTTATCTCTGTTTTTTTTTCGAGGTAGAGTATCTCTCTAGCCCAGGCTGACCTGGAATTCACTATGTAGTCTCAGGGTGGCCTCCAACTCACGGCGACCCTCCTTCCTCTGCCTCCCGAGTGCTGGGATTAAAGGTGTATGCCACCACGCCCGGCTTTCCTTCTTTTAATTTTGAGACAGGGTTGCACTGCGTAGCCCAGGCTAGCCTTGGACTTGGGCTCCTTCTGCCTCAACCTCTCGAGTGGTGGGTTAAAGGCATGCTTGCTCACTTTGGGCTTGGGGGAGGGGAGGCTTTGAGGTGTACTCAGCAAAGCACCCTGAGGGCAGGGGGTAGGCTCAGTGGGTAGAGTGCTTGCCTGGCATGCACAGAGCCCTGCGTTCCATCCCCAGCACTATAGAGAACCAGGTGCGGTGGCCCACAGCTGTAAGGTCAGCTCTGACAAGGTGCAGGCAGGAGGATGAGAAGTTCAAGGTTATCCTCGGCTACATACAGAGTCCAAGGCCTTCTTGGAACACATAAGACTCTGTTTCAAAAAGAAAGGAAGAAAGAAAGAAAGAAAGAAAGAAAGAAAGAAAGAAAGAAAGAAAGAAAGGAAAAGACAAGACCCGGAGCCCTCCTCTGTCCCTAGCCCAGCAGACACTTCACAGCCCAGGAGTGACCCCTGACCTTGCCTTTGTACGTGGCGCCACACAGGCTCTTCTGCCGGGCTCCTGCCCTGATACGGGGTTTCCTGTTAGCTGCCAGTGGATAGGGCCACAGTGGGAACAGAGGTCTTGCATTGGAGCCCTGCGGATTCCTGGGAGGGTGCATGCTCTGCCCTGTGCACCTACTGTTCAGTGGGGATGGGAAAGGAAGCAGGAAGCAGAAGCGGAAGACCTTCTCCCCCGCCCCCCACCCACTTGTGTTCTGGGCTGCCCAGATGGGGGCCTCACGGTGGGAGAGCTGTGAGTGCAGGGGAACGTGTGTGAGCAGATTGAGGAAGGAAGGCAGGGAGGAGGGCCACCAGGGAGAGGACTTTATTGGCACTTCTCTTCTGTGTCGGCTGTACCTTACCCCTGGGGAAACTGAGGCCAGGTGAGGGAGGAGTGGTACACTCACCCCGTTTCTCTTTGGCTCTGCTTCCTGCTCTCCACATGTCCCCGATGCCACCCCACTGCCCATCCCACGACCAGCTGGTTCCCAAGCCAGCAGGATGTCATCAGTGGGGAAAGCAGCTGGCCTTTCTCTCCAGGGCCACGAGGGCTGTGGGCCCGGGGGCTCCATGGCCCAGGCTTCCTGTTTTCCTTCCTGACCCAGGGTGGCTCCCGCTGCCTAGTGGGGTACCTGGGGATCAGCAGGGATGAGCTCACCTGGCATCCAGATGGCCCAGAGCTCACGTGTCCCACCTCTCAGAGCCTGTGGGCCAGCCTGGTCACATGTCACACACGTGGGGCTGCAGGTGGCTCGTCAGAGAGGGGGCAGGTGGACTAGGATCCCGTACAGATGTATAAGGATGACTGGGTAGAGTAGGGCAGGGAAAGCCTGGGTTCTGCCAGGAGGCTCAGCATGAGCCTGGCTGGGGGGGAGAGGGCCTAGCTCTCTGCCAGGCTCTGGATGGCACGTTGGCATGGTAGCATATAGGGTCTTGCTTCTTCTTCCTGAAGCTTGGAGGGCTGGGCTGTGACAGGAAGACCCATCCTGGGCTCCTAAGGACAGAATAATGTAACCCCACAGACCTCTGAGGGTGCACCCCCCCACTCTGTCTCTTGGGAGCCTGGAGGGCAAAGCCTTCCTGCACCCCTCTGCTGAGGGGCTCCCTGAAGCCAGAACACATACAGATAGGTACCCACAAGGTGGGGACAACACTCCCCTATAGCTTTGGCCATGTCAGGGACAGAGACTGGTCTCATAGCGTGCTCTGCTCCCCCACAACCCCCTCTCGTAGTCTCCATCGAGGACATTCAGGAGGTACGCATGGGACATCGCACAGAGGGCCTGGAGAAGTTTGCCCGAGATGTGCCGGAGGACCGCTGCTTCTCCATCGTCTTCAAGGACCAGCGAAACACACTGGACCTCATTGCCTCGTCATCAGCGGATGCCCAGCACTGGGTGCAGGGTCTGCGCAAGATTATCCACCACTCGGGCTCCATGGACCAGCGGCAGAAACTGCAACAGTATCCTCTTGGTAGCAGTGGGTTCAGGCTCTGCCTACGGACAGACTGTAATTTTCCAGGGATAGCAGCCTGGGGCTGGAAGGTGTTTTGGTCAGTTTGGGCTGCCATTACAAAATCTCAGAGTATGGAAGTTACTTTCTTGTTGCTGTGACAAAATGCTTGATAAGAGCAATTTCAGGAAGGAAGGGAGGGTTTATTTTGGCTCACAGGGTTTTTGTTCTGTTTGCATATGTGTGTGGGGGGGCAGTGTGCATGTGTTTTTGTATGTGGGTATGCATACAAACATCTGGCCAGAGGTCAACATCAGATGTTTTCTTCAGTTGCTCTCCACCTTATTTTTATTTTCCTGAGATAGGGTCTCACTCTAGCCCAGGCTGACCTGGAATTTACTCTATAGTCCCGGGCTGGCTTTGAACTCACAGAGATGCTCCTACCTTTGCCTCCCAAGTGCTGGGATTAAAGGTATGTGCCACCATGTCCAGCTTCCACCTTATTTTTTAACTTAATTTTATTTATTTGACACAGAGAGAGAGAGAGAGAAGCAGATAAAGCAAGAGAGAGAGAGAGAGAATGGGCATACTAGGGCCTCTAGCTACTGCAGACAAACTCCAGATGCAGGCACCACCTTGTGCTTATGTGGGTACTGGGGAATCGAACCTGGGTCCTTAGGCTTTGCAGGCAAGTGCCTTACCCACTGAGCCATTTCTGCAGTCCCCACTTTATTTTTATTTATTTATTTTTATTAGATATGGATGTATTTAGTATGTAAACAACACAAGTTGGTACCATCCTTTCCCCACTTTATTTTTTGAGGCAGGATCTCTTACTGAACCTAGAGCTCACTAATTTGGCGAGATTAGTTACCTTGGAAGCCCCAGGATCTTTCTGTCTCCATTCCCCCAGTTCTGGCACCCAGCTTTCATATAAGTGCTGGAGATTTAAACTCAGGTCCCCAGGCACTGGGATTCTTGTGTGGCAAGCACTTTGCCTACTGAGCCATCTTTCCAGCCCCTTGGCTCGTGGTTTGAGTGCAGCCCATCGTGGTGCGGAAGGTGGATATATGGTCGTGGGAGTGTGAGGCAGCCTGTCACATCACATCCGCAGTCACGAGGCAGAGGAGACGAATGCTGGTGTTCTGCGTGCTTCCTCCTTCCCCCTATTTATTCAGCCTGTAGGGATGGTGCCCACATTCAGAGTGGGCCTTCCCGCCTTGGTTGAATCACTCTGGAAATGCCCTCAAAGACACACCCAGGGGTGTGTCTCCTAGGTGAATCCACCTCCAGTTTCTGGGGCCTCACATGGAGCAGACAGGCAGCTCAGTGGGATCTCTCTACTTCACAGGTGCTAACTCCCTCGTGAAGGCCCCACCCTCCTTATCTCTCCTAAACCAAATAACCTTCTAAATTAGGCTCTGCCTTCAAACCCTTGTATTGGAGGTAGGGCTTCAAAATAGGACTTCTGTTTGTTTGTTTTACAAGGTAAGGTCTCACTAGCTCAGGGTGGTCTTGAACTTACTGCGATCCTCCTACCTCTGCCTCCCAAGTGCTGAGATTAAAGGCGTGCCCGGTCTCAAAATAGGAATTTTTTAAATTTTTATTATTTATTTACTTATTTGACAGAGAAAGAGGGAGAGAGAGAGAGAGGAAATAGGCACGCCAGGGCCTCTAGCCACTGCAAACGAACTCCCAATGTATGTGCCCCCTTGTGCATCTGGCTAATGTGGGTCCTGGGGAATCGAACCTGGGTCCTTTGGCTTTGCAGGCAAATGCCTTAACCGCTAAGCCATCCCTCCAGCCCCAAAATAGGAATTTTAATGAAGTTTTTTTTTTAAAAAAATATTTATTTGAGAGAGAAGAAAGAGGGAGAGAGAGAGAATGAGTGTGCCAGGGCCTCCAGCCACTGCAAACAAACTCCAGACGCATGCACCACTTTGTGCATCTGCCTGGGGAATCAAACTTGGGTGCTTAGGCTTTGCAGACAAGCACCTTAACTGCTGAGCAATCTCTCCAGCCCCAAAAGATGAATTGTAGAGGGATGCAGTCCTATCCCTAGCAGAAGAGAGGTGGAGAAGATTCCCTCTTTGTTCTCTTGTGACCTAAGACCAGGCAACTCTCTAATACTCTCCCCCGTCCTCGTCCCCTGTGGCTCCCTCTGAAACCAGTGTGGAGATGGGAGACTAGGAGGCAGCGTCAATGAGAGAGAGGGTGTGGGGCGTTGTAGTCACAGTCTCTGAGGTTCCTGAACTTTTCCCTCTGGGAATTGGGAGGCCGTGCATATGCTCTGGAACCATTCTTTGGGGAGCAGTGGTATTTCTCTGCGTCAGGCCAGCCTGAGGGCTTAAAACAAAGCAACTTCTGAAACACAGCTGCAGAGTTCATCCCACGTGAGTGTATGATTCAGTGGTCAGGCTTGGGTGTTGGTGGGATTAGAGTGGAACTAGTTACATTTTGTTTGTTTGGGACAGGCTCTTGCCTTATAGCCCACGCTGGGCTGAAACTGGTAATCCTCCTGCTTCTGCCTCTCCCGTGCCAGGACCCCAGGTGTGTGCTACCACGCCCTGCAGTTCCCTTTTTATGACAGTTTTATGGGGGATATAATTCACATGTCATAAAGCTAACCTAGTTAACGTGTTGAGCCTGATTTAGTGCTTTTTAGAATTCAGAGTTGTAAGGCATCCCCACAATCTGTTGTAGAGCTCAGGCTGACCTGGAACTTAGTATGTAGTCTCAGGGTGGCCTCGAACTCACAGCAATCCTCCTACCTCTACCTCCCGAGTGCTAGGATTAAAGGCGTGCGTCACCACGCCCGGCTTGTTTAACTTTTTTTTTGTTTGTTTATTTTTATTTATTTGAGAGTGACAGACAGGGAGAGAAGGCAGAGAGGAGAGAGAGAGAGAGAGAGAGAGAGAGAGAGAGAGAGAGAGGGAGGGAGAGAGATGGAGAGAATGGGCGCTTCCAGCCACTGTAAACAAACTCCAGATGCGTGCGCCCCCTTGTGCATCTGGCTAACGTGGGGCCTGGGGAATCAAGCCTTGAACCAGGGTCCTTAGGCTTCAGAGGCAAGCGCTTAACCGCTAAGCCATCTCTCCAGCCCTTGTTTAACTTTTTACTGACAGCTCCCATACATATAGACAATATAATATGATCATCCCCTCCCACCACCTTCCCTTTCCCCCTCCCAAATACCGCTTTCACTGGATCTCTTCTTCTTTCCAACTAGTCCTGCTTCTATTTTTCCCTTCCTGTTTTGCAGGGCTTGTGTAGGTAGCATCAGCCACTGTGAGGTCAGGAATACCATGGCCATTTTGTGTCTGGAAGACAGCATTGCACACCACGCCTCCCCTTCTTTGGCTCTTCAGTTCCTTTGGCCACCTCTTCCACAAGGATCCCTGAGCCTTGGAGGGTCGATGAGATGCTTATGTCTGGCTTCTTTGATCTAGCATCATGTTTCATCTTTCATCCACTTTGTAGAATGGATGTGTATGCACTTCCTTCATTCCACGTGCTACATAACAGCTCTTTGTCTGGATAACACTCTGGTTTCTTTTTCTATTTTTTTTTTTTTTGAGGTAGGGTTTCACGGTAGCCCAGGCTGACCTGGAATTCACTCTGTAGTCTCAGGGTGGCCTCGATCTCATGGCAATCCTTCTACCTCTGCCTCCAGAGTCCTGGTGTTTTTGTTTTGAAATGGGGTCTCACCCTGTAGCCCTGCCACTGCTCTGTTTTATAATTATTCATTTATTAGTTAAGAGATCTGAGAGTTGTTTCCATGTTGGGGCTTTTATCTAATCTCTGAAAACTGAAGCATCAGTTTTTGTGGGGATGCATGTTTTCTTTTCTCTGGAGTATGTCCTAGAAGCAGGATTGCTGAGTCACAGGGTAACTTTATACTTAACCCTTTGAGGAACTGCCAAAATGTTTTCCAAAGAGGCTGCAGGCGTTTACACTCCACCCCAGTTGGGATTAAAGGCATGAACCACCACACCCAGCATCCTTTTCCATCTCTTTCAACAGTGTTTAATGTCTTTCAGAGCTCATTTTACCATGTAAAAAAAAATTTGAACCAGACGTGGTGGCACACACCTTTAATCCCAGCACTCGGGAGGCAGAGGTAGGAGGATCGCCATGAGTTCAAGGCACCCTGAGACTACATAGTGAATTCCAGGTCAGTTTGAGCTAGAGTGAGACCCTACCTCGAAAAACCAAAATAAAATAATAATAAAATAAATAACTAATAATAAATAATTTTTATCCAGTACTAGAATGAAACCCTACCTTGACAAAAAAAAAAACATTTTAAAAAAATATATTTTTATTTATTTATTAGAGAAGAGAGAGTAAGTATGGGCACCCCAGGGCCTCTTGCTACTACAAATGAACTCTAGATGCATGCTTTACATTGTCTGTCTTTACATAGGTACTGGGGAATTGAACCTAGATTGGCAGAGTTTGTAAGCAAGTGCCTTTAACCACTCTTTAACCATCTCTTGAGCCCTAAAATTTTTATATTCTAAGTGATTTTTTATTTATTTTGATGCTATATCTCTTTTCTTCCTTTCCCTCCTCCTCCTGTTCCTTAAGGCAGGGTTTCACTCTAGCCCAGGCTGATCTGGAACTCACTCTGTAGTCCCAGGCTGGCCTCGAACTCACAGTGATCCTCCTACCTCAGCCTTCTGAGTGCTGAGACTACAGGCATGCTCCACTATGCCCAGCTGTTTTATTTTTTGAGACCTCATCTCATGAAGCCCAGGCTGGTTTCAAGCTGGCCTTGAACTTCATTTTATATACTTTAAAAAAATTATTTGTGTGTGTGTGTGTGTGTGTGTGTATACCAGGGTCTCTTGACACTGCAAGTTTATACTTGGCTTCACATGGGTGCTGGGGAATAGAACCTGGGCCAGCAGGCTTTGAACCACTTGGACCTTGAACCCCAAACATTTATTTTGTTTTCATTTATTTAGTTTAGTTTAATTTGTTTGTTTGAGACAGGATCTTATGAAGCCAAGGTTCCCTATGTAGCTGAGGATGGTCCTGCCTGTAACTCATAAGTGCTGGGATTACAAGGCTATGTGCACTACCATGCCTGGCTCATTCCTTAGATATTTGACTTGATCCAAGCTTTATTATTATTATTATTATTTTATTTTATTTTTGGTTTTTCGGGGTAGGGTCTTGCTGTATAGCCCAGGCTGACCTGGAATTCACTATGTAGTCTCAGGCTGGCCTTGAACTCAAGGCGGTCCTCCTACCTCTGTTTCCTGAGTGCAGGGATTAAAGGCGTGCACCACCACGCCCGGCCAAGCTTTGTTTTTGCATGTGATGTCCCCATCTACTGATCGGTGCCAGGAACTTGCAGTCTATCAGTCAAGCCTCCTGCTCTATGCAAGTTGGCTGACAGTTCTGAAAGACAGAAAACAAGACAGGCTTGGCTGTGTTCATGGTGATGATCACTGGGTGACAGGACCGCATGGGAAGGACTTGCTTATCTACTTTTCTTTATATTCCAGATTGTCTACAGGGAGGGGACTGGAGAGATGGCTTAGTGGTTAAGGAATTTGCCTGCAAAGCCATGGGACTGAGGTTCAGTTCTCTAGGACCCACATAAGCCAGATGCACAAGGGGCGCATATGTCTGGAGTTCATTTGTAGTGGTTAGAGGCCCTGATGCACCCATCTCTATCTGCCTCCTTCTCCTCTCTCTCTCAAATAAACAAATAAAAGATTTTTTTTTTTTTCGAGGTAGGGTCTCACTCTAGTCCAGGCTGACCTGGAAGTCACTATGTAGTCTCAGGGTGGCCTTGAACTCATAGCGATCCTCCTACCTCTGCCTCCTGAGTGTTGGGATCAAAGGTGTGCGTTACCACGTCTGGCTAGAATTTTTTTTTAAACACTTGCTTGTAAAGCCTGCTGGTCTAAGTTCACTTCCCCAGTACCCACGTAAAGCCACATGCACAAAGTGGTGCACGCATCCAGAGTCTCTTTACAGTAGTAGCAAGAGGACCTGGCGCACCTATATCTCTCTCTAAAATCAATAAACGTAGAAAGGAAAAGAAAAAGAAAAGAGCAAGATCCCTAATTCGATCTAATGTTCTCCCCTTCCAAGGCCACCAGGCCTTGCCCCTGCTGGGTGGACCTCAGGCCTGCAGGGATCCATGTCCCCAGGCAGCTGTGGCTTCACGTGACTGGGACCTTGGTGGGTATTGGGGTTTCTGGGTTCTTTCCTTAGTTCTTGCCTAGCTGGATTCACTCCTGCTTGCGAAAAGCTGACAAAAACAAGGACAACAAGATGAGCTTCAAGGAGCTGCAGAACTTCCTGAAGGAACTCAACATCCAGGTGGACGACGGCTATGCCAGGAAGATCTTCCGGGTGAGCTGGCCTTCTGGGTGAACTTGGCCGTGAGCCCTTGACCCTCACCCTACGCCTGCTAGATCTAAGCCGGCTGGCTCTGCTGGCTTTACAGGAGTGTGACCACTCCCAGACGGACTCCCTGGAGGATGAGGAGATTGAGGCCTTCTACAAGATGCTCACCCACCGGGAGGAGATCGATCGCGCCTTTGCCGAGGCTGCAGGGTCCTCAGAGACCCTGTCGGTGGATAAGTTGGTGACCTTCCTGCAGCACCAGCAGCGAGAGGAGGAGGCGGGGCCGGCCATGGCCCTCTCCCTCATTGAACGCTATGAGCCCAGCGAGACTGGTGAGGGTCTGGGCGGCCTGGCGGGGGGGGGCTCTCAGGGGACTGCAGCCAGAGAAAAGAGGGTTAGAGAGAGCCACCCCTGAGACCGCTGGTCGGTGTGTGGCCATGTCTGTGAAAGTACTTAGGAGACAGAGGTCCAGCATCAGCCCCTCCCTGGACCTCAGTTCTTCTCTCAGAGCCTCTTTCAAGGGGCCTTTGAGGACCCCACCTCGAGAAACAGAGATCATCGCTTCTTGGCCTTTTGGCTAAGATAAAGTGAAGAGGCAGAAATGGCTAAGATACCATGGCATATGCCTGTAATGCTGGGGAGGTGGAGATGGGGGGGGGTCGCTGAGGCTTGCTGACTGACTGAACCCTGGGCTCAATGAGAGACTCTCTCAAATAATAAGGTGGAGAGTGATTGAGGAAGACACTCAGCATTGACCTCTGGCTTCCACACCTGCACGCACCTGTGTACATACAAATGTGCATATGCATATGTATACACACTACACGTGCCAGAAAAATGCCTTCCTGGGGCTGGGTGTTGTGGTCACTCCCGTAGTCTCAGCACTCACTTGGAGAGAGGAGGCGGAAGGCTGAGTTGTCTGACATAGACCAAGGACTGGCATAATGTCAGCAGATCCGCATGCATGTGGCTTTTAAGTAGGCTGAGGCAGGGTCTGGGGAGATGACTCAGCAGTTAAAGGCACTTGCTGGCAAAGCTTGCTGGCCCCGGTTCAGTTCCCCAGCCATCCATGTTAAAGCCAGACAGGCATTTGCCTGCAGTGGCAAGAGATCTTGGCACACCCATATGTGTGCATGTGCACACACACACACACATGCAGTTAAAAAATTTAAATTAAAAAAAAAGAAAGAAACAGGGGCTGGAGAGATGGCCCAGAGATTAAAGTGCTTGCCTGCAAAGCCTAATGACCCAGGTTCAATTCCCTAGTACTCACGTAAAGCCAGATGCACAAAGTGGCACAAACATCTGGAATTTATTTGCAGAGGCTGGAGGCCCTGGCACAACCATTCTCTCTGTCTCTCTTCTATCTCCCTGCTTGCGAATAAATTAATTAATTAAAAAAGAATTCCAGGTGGCTGGAAAGGCCAGGGTTAGTTCTCCTTTCTTCTGCATGGCCATTCTTGGCTCCAGCCTTTTTCTTCTTTCCTTCCTTCCTTCTTTCTTTCTTTCTTTCTTCCTTCTTTTTTTTCCACGGTAGGGTCTTGCTCTAGCCCAGGCTGACCTGGAATTCACTACGTAGTCTCAGGGTAGCCCCGAACTCACGGCGGTCCTCCTACCTCTGCCTCCTGAGGGCCGGGATTAAAGGCGTGCGCCACCACACCTGGCTGAGGTCCAGCTTTGATACATAACTTAGAGAAGATGGAACCTGGCTCTGTAGAGGGCTGCCTCCTACTGGCGACAGAAATAGATGACCTGCCTTTGAGGCTCTTTAACACGGGGGAGGAGAAGACGGGCATCAACCTGTGCTGTAACCACAGTCTTACCAGGAGACTCAAACCTCTGACCCAGAGCTGCAGCAGACCGGCTGAGGTTGGATGGGCAGGCATGGGGGAGAGCGCTCTTGTTCCACTGCAGTGGGCAGCAGCCTGGAGGGCTCTGTGGCAGCCGGCTCTGGCTGGCAACAGCAGGCTTCTTCCTCCTCAGCCAAGGCACAGCGGCAGATGACCAAGGACGGCTTCCTCATATACCTTCTGTCAGCCGATGGCAACGCCTTCAGTCTAGCGCACCGGCGGGTCTACCAGGACATGGGCCAGCCGCTCAGCCACTACCTGGTGTCCTCGTCCCACAACACCTACCTGCTGGAAGACCAGCTCACCGGGCCCAGCAGCACGGAAGCCTATATCCGGTGCGGCCCAGGAAAAGCATCACTGGGGGGCGAGTCTGGGTGGGACCCAGAAACGGGACCTGGGCAGGTCCTAGCCTAGCTGTTGCTCCCTGCAGAGCCCTGTGCAAAGGCTGCCGCTGTTTGGAGCTGGACTGCTGGGATGGGCCCAACCAGGACCCCGTCATCTACCACGGTTACACTTTCACCTCCAAGATCCTCCTCTGCGATGTGCTCAGGGCCATCCGGGACTATGCCTTCAAGGTGGGCGTGCCCCTGGGGGTGAGGAGAAGACAGCAGGGGCGGCATCCCCTCCTAACACATCTCGGGACCTCCAGGCATCCCCCTACCCAGTCATCTTGTCCCTGGAGAATCACTGCAGCTTGGAGCAGCAGCGTGTGATGGCGAGACATTTGCGGTCCATCCTGGGGCCCATGCTGTTGGACCAGCCACTGGACGGAGTCACCACAAGCCTGCCCTCCCCTGAGGTACAGGGTGGGGCCTGGGGTGTCTTGAAGGCAGGGAAGGGGCCTGGCTGGGAGACCAGGTGAGTCCTGAGCGGCTGCCCCTCTGAACCTAGCAACTGAAAGGGAAGATCCTGTTGAAGGGGAAGAAACTCGGGGGTCTGCTGCCCGCGGGAGGGGACGGTGGCTCTGAGGCCACCGACGTGTCCGATGAAGATGAGGCGGCCGAGATGGAGGATGAGGCTGTCCGCAGCCGAGTGCAGCACAAACCCAAGGTTCTAGGGTGGTGGGGCAGCCCTGGGTCCTCCCCACCTCACCTTCATGGGACAGTTGCCTTGTCTCAGTTCTCTGTGGCTGCCATTCAGACCCTCTGCCCTCTTTCTCTGTCTCCCCCCCATCCCACCCCCCACCTCTCTCTCTCTCTCTCTCTGTTGTCTGGGTTTCTGGCTCTCAGTACCCACCCTGTCCCATCCTCTTGGCTCTAACCCGGGCCTCCCCACGGCCCCCAGGAGGACAAGCTCAGGCTGGTGCCGGAGCTCTCCAACATGGTCATTTACTGCAAGAGTGTCCACTTTGGTGGCTTCTCCAGTCCTGGCACCTCTGGGCAGGCATTCTATGAGATGGCTTCATTCTCTGAGAACCGTGCCCTTCGGCTGCTCCAAGAGTCAGGTAAGCCCCGGTCCTGCAGGCAGAGGGTACTGGCCACCTGACCATCTGGGGATGACTCGAGCTGTGTCTGTCCTTTGCCCCCTGCTGGGAACCAGAGCAGTCTTGGGCTTATCAGGAGGCCTCCACTGCTGACCCATCCACGTCTCTCCTTAGGAAATGGCTTTGTCCGCCACAACGTGGGCCACCTGAGCAGGATCTACCCGGCTGGGTGGAGAACAGACTCCTCCAACTACAGCCCCGTGGAGATGTGGAATGGGGGCTGCCAAATTGGTACGGGCTGGCTGGGGCTGGAGGGTGCTTGGAATGAGCGCTTAGGTCCTGAGAGGTGGAGGCCTGGAACCCTGAGGAGACGAGAGGTCTGGGGACCCGAGCAGGGTGCGGGTGCAGGCTGTGAGCTGGAGTGGAAATAAGGCCCGGGTCAGCAAGCTTGTATGAGAGATGCCCACCAGTTCCTTGATATTTTCTTTTAGCTTTATTTATGTATTTATATGTTTATTTATTTGCAAGCAGAGGGCAAGAGAGAGGGGGAGAGAGTAGAATGGGCATACCAGGGCCTGTAGCCACCACCAGTGAATTCCAGATGCATGCGCCACTTTGTGCATCTGGCTTTAGGTGGGCACTGGGCAATCTAACAACTGAGCAATCACTCCAGCCCCGATATTTTCTTGTGTTATTATATGTGGGTGGGCATACCTGTATGTATGTGTAGGATGTGTGTGTATGTGTGCATGGTCATGCACAGGCCAGGGTGCACATGTGGAGGTCTGAGGACAGCCTCAGGGTTTTTGTCTTCCCTCTTCATCTGCCTGGACCCAGGATGTCCCCTCGTTATTTTGTTTTGCCAGCTTTGCTCCGCGCGGGCCTGTCTGTCTGGCCTGCGAGCTTCCACATTCTCCAGGCTTCACCTATCACAGATGCGTGTACTACTCTGCATCCGACTAAGTGTGGGTGCTGAAGGGTTAAACTCAGGTTTGTAGCAAGTGCCTGTAGCCACTGAGCCCTCGCTCCAGTTCTGCCCTTTCAATTTTGCTACCAGAAATGGAATGTGGGTGGGTAGCAAGAAGGCAGCAAGCATTGGGGTTGGAACTTACTTTTTTGTTTTTCTTTTTCCGTTTTTCAAGGTAGGGTCTCTATTCCAGGCTGGAATTCACTATGTGGTCTCAGGGTGGCCTCGAACTCACAGCGATCCTCCTACCTCTGCCTCCCGAGTGCTGGGATTAAAGGCGTGCGCCACCACGCCCGGCCGGAACCTGCTTTTTAATTCACCAGGCTGCTGTCGACCTCAGTGGACCCTATACTCTTGAGCAGGTGGGGCTCTTGGACCCTGCAGCCAGCCCACACAGCCTGTGACTCTTCTCTTACTTATAGTGGCCCTGAACTTCCAGACACCTGGGCCGGAGATGGACGTGTACCAGGGCCGCTTCCAAGACAATGGAGCGTGTGGCTATGTGCTGAAACCTGCCTTCTTGAGAGACCCCAACACCACCTTCAACTCACGTGCCCTAACTCAGGGCCCCTGGTGGACTCGGAAGCGGCTCCGTGTCAGGGTATGGCAAGACTCGGGAGGGATCGGTGCCCGTGGGGTTCCCTTCCCCCTCGCTGCCATTCCTGTGTTCTCACTGCTTCCACCTCTCCTCAGATCATCTCTGGACAGCAGCTGCCAAAAGTCAACAAGAACAAGAATTCAATCGTGGACCCCAAGGTGACTGGTGGAGATCCACGGTGTGGGCCGGGATGTGGCCAGCCGCCAGACGGCGGTCATCACGAATAATGGTATGTGCTGGGCCTGGGCCTGTGCCAAACTGTTGGTGCTGGCGTCTCGGCTGTTGACCTGATACGCGTCCACCTAGGTTTCAACCCGTGGTGGGACACAGAGTTTGAGTTTGAGGTGGCCGTGCCCGAACTTGCCCTTGTGCGCTTTGTGGTAGAGGACTATGATGCGTCCTCCAAGAACGACTTCATCGGTCAGAGCACCATCCCCTGGAGCAGCCTGAAGCAGGGTGAGTGTTGGTCCAGGGGCAGGGGGAAGGGCCCACGCTTCTGTTGGGCTGGGGCCGCGTGCCTGTGGGCATTCTCTCTGAGTAACGGACACTGTCCTTCCCACCAGGATACCGCCACGTCCACCTCTTGTCTAAGAACGGAGACCAGCATCCGTCAGCCACCCTCTTTGTGAAGATCTCAATCCAGGACTGAGCCTGAGGATTCAGTTACGTCCACTCTGAGTGGGTCTGGCCCTGTGTCTATGCCCAGGACAGGGCTGGTGTGGCTGCTCCGATCTCTGGTGTGGAGCCAAGAGGCCCTGAACTGCCTTCAGCTCTCTCACACACCACTTTTGCTGCTGTCTCTCCGGGGCCCCGGGACCTCCTCCATTCCGTTAGAAACAACGCTGCGGTCCTCCCCCGCCCGCCCCGCGGGCCAGCTTTAGGCTGAGAGTTTTTATAAAAATCATATGACTAAGCCTCACAGTTTTTGTTTTTATTTTATTTTATTTATTTATTATTTGAGACAGAGAGAGAGAATGGGTGCGCCAGGGTCTCCAGCCATTGCAAACGAACTCCAGATTCATGCGCCACCTTGTGCATCTGGCTTATGTGGGTCCTGGGAAGTAGGAACCTGGGTCCTTAGGCTTTAGCAGGCAAGTGCCTTAACCACTAAGCCATCTCTCCAGCTCCCTTATCCCCCCACTTTAAATATGGAAACCAGAGAAATCCCCCATGGGTGTGTCCCTTTCCACACTTGAGGGGTTGTCCGGAGAAACTGACAAGAAACAAACTATTCCATCAAGTGGGTGCAGCCTGGAGAGGCTGCCACAGAGCTCTGTCCCAAGAGGGGGACCCTACTGGGTGATCCAGCCTGACGGGATACGTGCCAGCTTTTATCGAGAAGGAGAGAAGGGTCCCAGGAGGAAGCTGCGTGGGGGAGGGAAGAGCAGGGTCCCCCAGGGTTCAGA
The DNA here is from genome assembly GCA_036346955.1 of Dipus sagitta. Taxonomy (NCBI): domain Eukaryota; kingdom Metazoa; phylum Chordata; class Mammalia; order Rodentia; family Dipodidae; genus Dipus; species Dipus sagitta. Next base: position 6,517,417 of record CM070786.1, read on the forward strand.
AGAAACCCAGCTTCTTTTTCTCCTGTTGCTGTTTCCACTTGGCCAAGCTATAGAACTCCTCCTTGGATTTCCCAAAGATCTCTTGGAAGTCAGCGTCTGAGAGATAGAACTGGGAGACAAGGGTCGTGGAGGGCGTCACCAGATCCCAGAGTCCTGTCCCACCGGGAGGTTCCATCAAGCACCAGGCTCCTCCCATCTGCCTTTCCTGCCTTGGACTCCCCCCCCCCCCCGTGCCCACGTGACCTCTGGACTCACTGGGGCTGGTGGCTGGGAGCATCCGGGTCTGACACCTACCTCCTTGCGGGTAGGGTCCACGCCCTGCGGCAGGTCCTCCGCAGCCTGGTGCATCAGTTGTTCCCGGGGCAGGCTCCCACTGGCCGCGGAGCTGGTACAGCTGCCGTTGTTGGTGACAGTGGCTCTCCTGCCGCCATCCCTGGGGCCCAGCTCCAGTTCATTCTCTGGGCTGTCCTGGGAGCCTTTGAGGGATGTCAGGGCTGAGGGGCCCACCCTGCTATTACTCCGCCACTGGTTTAGCTTGGAGTTGTTCACTTCCTGTCCAGAGAGAAACCTCAGGCTGGGGAAGACAGGGAAAGGCAGCCCGAGAGAGGGTCACCCTGAACCCACGAACTTCTTGACCCACCGGCACCCTCTTGGCACCTGCGAGGACCTGACCAGAGACCCTACCATCTGAGCCCTGACTGCCAGTGGGTGACTTCCAGGGGACCAGACACTCACTGCTGTCATCTCAGAGATGGCAGACCTCGGTCCCAGGCTGCCTTCCACCACCTCCTTGTAGGACTGGTTGTTCTGGGGGCAGGGGTTGGGAGGCAAGAGTCAAGGCTGTCATGGGGCAGGAGAATAAGGGCGCCCCTGTGACCCGGGGAAGGGGACCGAGGACCAGATCAGGTTTCCCTCCCACACCCGGAAAGTTGTCAACCACGCACAGCCGCCTCCTTCAGTCTCCTCCCAGATTAAGCCTAGCTGGGGCGCTAGGCTTCACTCACTGTCCACTTGTAGGGATCCCAAGTGACAAACCATCCCGTGAACATGGCAGGCTCGTGACTCTGTTTGACCAGCACGATGGGCGTGGCCGGACTCCTCGCCGCGGGATGGGTCTTGAGATACTCACGGCCCCAGGACGCGGCCTCCTTCTTCCGCTCTCCCGTGCCTTCGCCAAGCCACAGGAAGATCTGGGCCACAGAGGGAGCCTGGTCTCAGGCAGGTGGAAGGGCCGGCTGCTTCATCCCCACTTCCTGTCCGTCAGATGACCTCGGTACCCAGTGCACACGTCTCCACACCTGCACACTCACGCGCACACACAAAGGCCGTAGACATGCACGTGCACACCCCATCCATGCATTCACGGTGTGCCTAGTACGTGCTAGGCGCTGGGGAATCGTCAACAGCAAACGAACAGGCAAACGTGTGTTTGCCCCTGGAGAGCTTCCATGAGGGAGAAAGTCATGTGCGTGCCTGGGGAGAAAGTGAAGAAGATGGAGCCAGAGCAACACTCCTGAGGTGACCGCGCGCCTGGCATGCTCAAGGAGGGCCGGAGGCCACCATGGCTAGAGCGAGGCGGGGTGAGGGAAAATGGAGTCGGAGAGTTGGGACTCAGCCAGGTCACGTCGGGCTGTGAGCACCAACGTCATTTTCTCTGAGACGCATGCAAGCTCTCCAATATCAACACCAGCTCAGACAGTGAACAGTGTCACGCACAGTCACACAAATATGCCTCCCAGCTACGCAGACACGGTCACACAGTGTCGTGGCCCAGTCAGACAGCAAGTCACAGCCACAGACTGCCGCCCACTATGGCAAACTTGCGTCTGCAGCGTGCACGCGCCGCCAGACTTGGTCAGCTGTCGTGCACATCAAGAGACGCAGAATTAATTGCACAGACCTGCAAATGCCGTCACTCACACCCGCAGCCGGCGCATGGTTCCTCTTGGTCTCTTACACACGCGTGCACACACAGAGTCTCACCAGTAATAGTTGCTCTGGCCGGTCCTGGGCCACACAGTCTCTCATGTAGCCATCGCCACCGAGTCAAGCGCACGGTCACACAAAAGCGTCACACGTACATACAAGGTCAGTCCTTCCACTCACCGACACGAAGCCAGCCACAGGCACCCGGTCACCTGTATCCCATCGCAAGACGCACACGGATGCCATAACTCACAGGCACAATCACACCAGTTCCAGCTCACGGCCACAGCGTCCCGAAGTCCTGCCATCACGCAGTGATACCCATTCCCGCCAGGCTCTTAGTGTATGGCCACGTGGCTGCACAACCAGTCACAGTGTCATCGTCAGACTCACAGCCTTCCACGCACCCCCACACAGACGCAGACACACCCTCCACTCCTGCCCCAGGCAGTGGTGGCTGTCTTACCTCCTTCCAGGTGTCCAGCAGCATGATGTCATACTTGTCAAGATCTTCTTGGCCAAAGAACACCACTTCCGTGAGGACCAGGCAGCCCTTGTGGCTGGAGCACTCGAACAGCCGTGGCTGTGGCTGGGTGCTGGACACCTCCTCCGGGAGCCTGGCCAGCAGAGGGGGTGAGGCCCAGGTGACCCCACCACCCCAGGCAGCTTGTCAGATGTAGAAGGCCTGGGCTCTCTTCTGAGCACCATACAATCCAGGGTTCCCCACCGCCCCCCACCCCACAAGCATCTGCTTCTCTCTGGGTCAGGGTCCTCCCCTTTCAATGGCGCAAGTAAATCTGATGACTTCCCTAGACTAGCCAGCTGCCTCATGAATTTCCCAGAGAAGTCAGATATTAGGGTCAGAGACCGCTGACCACTGGGGAAGCATGTGAGCTCAGGCCCTGTCTTCCTGGGCTCAGGGCAGGAGGAAGGAAGCTAGGCCAACCTTACAGAGCTCAGGTGCCCCACTGACACACCAAGGACAGCTGAGGGCTCAGCTTCCTCCTCTCTTGAGTCTCCACTTGGCGCTTCCGCCTACACATTCCCGGTCCACACATATCTTGGGATTGGGAGACTGACCAATCCCTTTGCTCTGGACAACGGCAACGCAGAGTGGATTCTACCAGCAGAGGGCGCCATTGCTTCCCTGTTCGCCCTGGCATTTTATGATCCAAGTGACTTGGAGGCTGGCTGGTGACTCAAGGGTGGGCTTGGGTCCTAAGCCCCTAGGAAGAGGGACCTTCAAGTCCTCAGTTCTAGTCTTATATTCCCAGCCATTCATGCAACTTTTCATTAGCCATCCACCTTCTCTGGGCCTCAATTCCTTCTCCGGATGAGAATGTTCTCTTCTCTGGCTGGAGAGATGGCTTAGCGGTTAAGGCACTTGCCTGGGAAGCTTAAGGACCCAGGTTTGGTTCCCCAGAACCCACGTAAGCCTGCTGCACAACGTGTCTCATGCATCTGGAGTTTGTTTGCAGTGGTTAGAGGCCTTGGTGCGCCCATTCTCTCCCCCTCCCCTTTCTTTGTCAAATAAATAAATAAATAAATAAATATTTTAAATAAACATGTTACCTTTTGTTGCTGGGATAGGGGGCCCGGCCTCCGAGGGCCTCCCAAAAATGGGGAGGCTCCTGACCCTCCAGCACCGTTTCTTTGTTGTTCTCTGAGAGGGCAGTGACCACCTTCCGTGCCATCTCACGCTGGTCCCCGTTACAGCCCTGGCAAGCAGAATTGAGTGAAGCCTTCCAAGGGGCAGGTTTTCACCTCACGCCCAATGTCCCACCCGTGGTGACCTGTGAGAAGCTGGATCCAAGCCAAGCGGGGCCCAAGCTGAAGGCAAGGCTCCAGTGAACAAGGGCTCTCCCTTCCCCTGCAGGCCTCAGTTTCCCCAGCTGTTCTGGGTCACAGGGTCTGAGACCCTTTCTAGGCTCCGGCTTGAGACTCATTTGCAGTTTATGCCAAAGACCAGAGAAAATTCTAGCAAACTAGACTAGTTTCCGTCTTTTCCAGAGAGACTTGAGAAGAACCCCCTGCTCAGGAGGAGGGGAGGAAGCCTGGACCAGGCCTGGATCTGACGTGAGGACTTCCAGCCCATCTGTCTGTTAGGAACTGCCTCCAGGCTCCACTATGGACACAAGGCCTTTGTACCCCACCCCAGCCTCACTCTTTTAGCCTATGTCTGGATGGACTTAAAGTCTGAATCATCCATGAAGGAGACCCATCTCTGACCTACCACCACTGTCCCTGGGAGCAACTCATTGGTACCTTCCCAAACCAGATGTAGCAGATGTCAGCTGTGACCAGAAAGAAGGTACCACTGGAGTTGAGGGAAGAGGCACGGGCTGGCACCTCCATGGTCCTGGTGTTGTGGGCGTCGGTGCCTTGCACGTGCAAGAGCCTTGTGCCAGATGCTGGCTGCCCCTTCCCTTTGTCTGCATTGTTCCCCTAGAAGAAGACTGGACCTCAGGCCGAGGAAAAGGCTCCTGGGAGCCACCTCCCGGTCCCAGTGGTAGAAAAAAACTACCTGAGGACTTGGACCACCCCTAACTCCCGTGTGACCCCACAGGCAAGACCCTGGCTCTCTTTTATATTTTATTTATTTATTTGAGAGAGAGTGAGAAAGAGAAAAAGCAGATCGAGAGAGAGAGAGAGAGAGAGAGAGAGAGAGATTGAGAAGGGGTACTAACCACTGCAAACGAACTCCAGATGCATGCACCTCCTTGAACATCTGGCTTACATGAGTAATGGGGAATCGAACCTGGGTCCTTAGGCTTCGCAGACAAGCGCCTTAACCGCTAAGCCATCTCTCCAACCCCCTGGCTCTCTTTCGATTCAGCTTCCACATCTGTGCTCTTGCTTTGTGCCTTGCTCTGGGGACCAGGGAAGACACTCAGGTGTGTGTGGGGGAGTGCCATTCCAGAAACCGGTGGCTGCGAAGCTGGGCCCCTCGGCTAAGAGAAGGTGCTTGGCGAGCATGTGCAAGGGCTATGAGCGTACGGAGGACCCAGAACCCTGTGGGTGTTATGGTCTCAGTCTCAAATGTCTCCCACAGGAACTGAGGAGGCAGCTCAGCTAAAAGACATGTGCTTGAAAGGTCTCCCACTGTAACACTTGGTCTCCAGCTATATTAGGAGGTAGTGGAAGCGTTAGGAGGTGGAGCCTGGCTGGAGGAATGGATTGATGGGAGAGTCCCTTTGAGGTGATAACTGAGGTCTGCCATGAGGTGAGGAACAGTTTTTGAAACTGTGAGCTAAAATAAGTCCTTCCTCCCTTAACTGGCGTATGTCAGATATTGTGTGCGTGCATGTGTGTGCATGCGTGTGTGTATGTACAGGCATGTTCGTGTATTTACTTGTGTGTGGGTGCACATGTTCATGTATGAACACGTACAGGGCAAAGAACAAGATTGCATGTTGTTCCTCAGGCACATTCACCTTTAAAAAAAAATCTTTCTTTGAGAGGAAGAGGCAGATAGATAAGAGAAAGAGAGAGAGAGAGAGAGAGAGAGAGAGAGAGAGAGAATGGGCACACCAGGGTCTCCAGCCACTGCAAACGAACTCCAGACATGTGCCACCTTGTGCATCTGACTTTATGTGGGTACTGGGGAATTGGACCCCAGGTCCTCAGGCTTTGCAGGCAAGTGCCTTAACTGCCAAGCCATCTTTCTAGGGCCCCCCCCACACACCAACATTCATCTTTTCTTTCTCTCTCTCTCTCTCTTTTTTTTTTTTTTTTTTTGAGGTAGTGTCTCACTCTAGCTCAGGCTGACCTGGAATTCACTATGTAGTCTCAGGGTGGCCTCGAACTCACGGCGATTCTCTTACCTCTGCCTCCCGAGTGCTGGGATTAAAGGCGTGCACCTCCACGCCCGGCCTTCCATTCACCTTTTCTGAGACAGGGTCTCTTCCTGAACCTAGAGCTCACGAATTTGGCCAGAAAAGCCAGCCAGCAAGCCCTGAGGATCTTGCTGTCTCTGTCTCTCTAGTGCTGGGTAGACAGGTGTGTAATGCCCTGCCCAGCTAGCTTCTCAGATAGGTGCTAGGGACCTGAACTCAGGTCTTCATGCTTAGTGGCAAGTATTTTACCCACACGGCCATCTCCCTAGCCAATAAACTTTTTTTTTTTTTTTTTTTTTTTTGGTTTTTTGAGGTAGGGTTTCACTCTAGCCCAGGCTGACCTGGAATTCACTATGTATTCTCAGGGTGGCCTCGAACTCATGGCAATTCTCCTACTTATGCTTCCCGAGTGCTGGGATTAAAGGCATGCGCCACCATGCCCGGCTAACTTTTTCTTTTTTTTTTTTACATGGGTTTTGGGAACATGCTTGGGAAGCACATATTTCACTAACTGAACTATTACCCTGGCCCTTACGTCAGCTATCCTGTCACAGCAATGTAAAGCCTAACACAGTGGGGCCTACCTGGAAGACCACCAACTGCCCCTGGAAGATAGCAAGGAACTGTGGGGGCTCTCTGCCCATGGTCACATGCACCAGTGCCAGTGCTCCCTGGTACGTGACGTCCAGCTCCTCGGCATTGCAGTTCAAGGCCTTGGTCTCATCTTTGGTCATATGGTGGCCCTGTGGCAGGGAAGGGGACAGTGACATCATGGTGCAACACTCACATCCCATTCTCAGATTCTGGTTCTTGGGCTTGAAGGCAGGTGCCACCCTCCCAGCAGGATGACACACCTGCCATAGGTACAGGATGGACTGGACACGACCCAGTTTGTGGTACGTGTAGAGGACAAGGTAGCCATTGCCCGAGTACAGACGTCCGTGATGCTTGGGGTCCACAGGCTGCCTGCGTGAGTCCTGGATACACCACACCTGAGGAGTAGGGGGTTCCAGTGGGGACAGGTGAATCTCCACCTGCACCACCCTGCCCACCTGCACCTGGGCAGGAAGTTCCCTTTGGGAACACTGCCAGAGAGGTGGCAGATGGGGAGGAGGGCTTTGGAATGCTGTCTTCTGGGCACAAAGGGGTCCTTGCCCTTGTGACCTCACAGCGGCTGTCTTACCTGCGCAGTATGGGGCCCATCAACATGCCATCATGGATGAATGGGGAGGGCACAAGAAAAAGACATCAAAGTATAAGAGGATAACTGAGGGGATGGCTTAGAGGTTAAAGGCACTTGCTTGAAAAGCAGATAGCCTGGGTTCAATTCCCCAGAACTCAGGTAAAGCCAGATGCAGAGGGCAGCACGTTCGTCTGGAGTTTATGTGCGGTGGTAGGAGACCCTGGTGTGCCCCCCCCACTCTCTCTCTTTTTCTCCCCTTATCTGCCTCTTCTTTGTCTCTCTCAAATAAATAAATAGATGAATACATAAATAAATATATATATATTTACATAACATAGAAGAGAGTAGTTGGAAAGAAGAAGGGATTCACTGGGAGGAGAATGGGAGCGGGGGGGGGGGGGAGAGAAAGCAATGAGAAGGATTCTCCAGGTCCCACGTAGCCAGTGGTCCCATGGCACAGTGGTGCCAGGAGCGAACGCATCTGCAGTTTGTTCCAGACGGCTGAAGGCCCTGGCGCGCCCATTCATTCTCTCTCTGCCTCTCGAAATAAATAATAAAAAATACATTATATACATGTATGAAAACTGTCAATAAAAAGTTTTTTAAAATATTTTTATTTGAAGCTGGGTGTGGTGGTGCATGCCTTTAATCTCAGCACCCGGGAGGCAGAGGTAGGAGGATCACCATGAGTTCAAGGCCACCCTGAGACCACACAGTGAATTCCAGGTCAGCCTGGATTAGAGTGAAACCCTACCTCAAAAAACAAACAAAAATATTATTAGAGAGAGAGAGAGGGAGGGAGAGAATGGGCGCGCCAGGGCCCGCAGCCACTGCAAAGGAACTTCAGACACATGCGCCCCCTTGTGCATCTGGCTAACGTGGGTCCTGGGGAATTGAGCCTTGAACCTTAGGCTTCACAGGCAAGCGCTTAACCGCTAAGCCATTTCTCCAGCCCCCAATAAAACATTTTTTAAAGGGCTAGAGAGAGGTGGCTGGGTGGTTAAGAGCACTTCTTGGGTAAGCATGAGGGCCTGAGAGACTGCCTGAGTTTCACCCCCAGAACCCACGTAGCCCCTGGGCATGGCTACATGCATCTGTGAGCGCAGCCTCATAGGAGAGCAGAGACTGAGAATGGCTGGAGTCCATGAAAAACGCGGCAAGCTCCAGGATCGGATCGGTAAGAGGTTCTGGTTCAAAGAAGAATGGGTGGAAGAGCGATGGATGGAGCAGGCTGCTGTGGGCAAGTGCACGGCATTGGCAAGGGCATGGGGCGCTGCATGGGCACACACATGTGCACACACTCTCCCACATGTGCATACACGCCCCACACACGCATGGGCACATACAAGTGCATATACTCTCCCACATACGTGCATACACGTCCCCACACAGTGCATGGGTACACACGTGCATACATGCCCCCCCACACACATGGACACACACATGTGCATATACACCCACACACACGTCCATGTGGCGCACGCCTTTAATCCCAGCATTTGGGAGGCAGAGGTAGGAGGATCATCACCAGGAGTTCAAGGCCACCTTGAGACTACGGAGTGAATTCCAGGTCAGCCTGGGCTAGAGTGAGACCCTACCTCGAAAAACCAAAAATAAATAAAATAAAATAAAAAGGAAGTCTGACCCGGGCGTGGTAGCACACACCTTTAATCCCAGCATTTGGGAGGCAGAGATAGGATCTCGATGAGTTGGAGGCCACCCTGAGACTCCATAATGAATTCCAGGTCAGCCTGGGCTACAGTGAGACCCTACCTCAAAAAAAAAATTTTTTTTTAATTAAAAAAAAGAAGTCTGCTCAAAGGCTGAAAGGAAATTGGTTCGTCGAGTCTGTCAGTGTGGCTCCTTTTTCCTGTGGGAGCCACACCTGAGCTTTAGAGCTCTGTAGACCCTGTTATGCATAACATTCGTGACTGTTCACCTGTTAGAGTGAACATATATGATCATGTCTCCTTGGATGTGCATGTGTGTGCACTCCTTATGTGTCCCTGGATCACTTTATTTACTTATTTTGTTGACACAGCTAGTGTGAAGTAGTCAGGGCTGGCCTTGAACTTCTGATCTTCCCGCTTCTCCCGCCTGAGAGCTACGATTACCCGGTGGGCACCACCACACCGGGCTCCTGGCTCACTTTAGATAGTTTTATCCGAACAGCTCCGCGGGCAGAGCCTATCCTTGCGTGCGAGTCTCCCCAGCTAAGACAGCGCCCTCACCTCCACCTTCCCAGAGCCGTCATCCTCCATCCTCAGCCGCGCCGCTAGCTCGGGCTGGCTGTGCAGCTTGTCCAGCTTTACCTGGATCGATTTACCTGAAGGTGCAGAGAGGGTCCGTGACCTCCGCCAGAACTTCCACGCCCTGGCCCACCTTTGGTGACGCCCCATCATCCGTCTAGCCAAGGTCTTGACCAGCCCCGCCCACTTCACCCTTCTCCCAGCCACCCTGTTCCTGCCAGGTCCCGCCCACCACCCAGGTCCCGCCCCTCCCCTGCCCTCCACTCTGCCTGCTCATCCATCCCACCTGCCAGGCCACGCCCCTCCGGCTCTTCTCCCCGCCCACTCCAGCCAACCTCCCCAGCTGCTTCTCTGCCAGGCCCCGCCCACCGCTCAGTCCCCGCCCCTCCGGCTCTTCGCCCCGCCCACTCACCCATCCCGCGGTGCTTTCTAGGGTCCGGCTCCCTAGACCACGATCGGAAGAGCTGCTGGAAGGCGGCGGACTCCGCGCCTCCGTTCACCACCTCCACGTTGGTGTAGTTCGGGTATCCCTTGGCCTGAATGAAGCCCTGGGGCGAGGCTGTGTCGGGGTCCAGGTCTGCGCCCCCCCCCCACCTGAGCTCTGAGCTGCGTCAGTGAACCGACCCGACTATCGACCCGTTTGGCACACTGTGTCTCTACGGACTTATCGGAATTCCCTGTGCGCAAGCAAGGGACCCCTTCGTTCAGGCCTGGGGAGGGTTGACCATGATCACTCCCACAGATCCACAACCTCCCCCACCCTGCACCCCACCTCCAGGAGCAGGAGGCTCCCAGACCTCAAGGTGGGGCCCGCTTCCCCTTTATACACGTGGTGTCTTAGGTGTGTTCAAAGATTCCCCCAGGGGCAGTGGCTCCCACTTTCTGACCCCAAGACAGGAGTCTCTCTTCTTGGAGATCCCAGGGTGTAAATGCTTTAGAGGAAAATCATTTTCCTTCCTTCGACCCCAGGCTGGGGCACCCCTTAACAGATTTCAGAGCAGACTGCCTCTCCAGTCAAACCCCAGTGTTACTTCCCTCTCAGGGGCCCCAAGGCCTCACCATAGCCCTGCTGAAGGCAGCCTTTCTGTCCTGGGAGCAGGACTTACGTCCCTGCCATATGTAGATCTTGAAGCCACCGTGGTCCAGGAGGTAGCAGTCCTAGGAACAAGGGCGGGGCTGGCACGCAGACGGTCCAGACAGGGCTGAGGTTGTGGGGTGGGGGATGCTTGGGACCAGGCCCTCCTTACCTCCTCCTCCAGGAGGTCCTGGGTCAGTGGGCCTGTTGCCAATTCCTGGATCACCAGGTCCTTGTCCTTCTCGTAGACACTGGGGAGAGGCATCAAGGTGTGGACAGGGGCCTGGCACCATGCCATGGCCCTTTGAACTGCTCCGGTTTCCCAGAGACTGAATTCGTGAGCTGTGGCTGTGATTCTTCTATTCCAGCTTTGCTGTGGGGGCTGAGGCAGCTGCTTGACCCTCAGGGGGCGTCAGTCCCCACAACTGTACAACTGGGCTTCAGAGCAGCACTCCCCCACATCATGCCCGGTTTCACGTGACCCACCCCAGAAACCCACGTGCTGTTTTACCGGAGGCCTCGTGGAGCTGTGGTGTCATTGCAATAATGATAGAGAAGCAGTTAAGGACTGTTCCCCCACCGCGCCGTCCTGGGACTGTGCTCACCGGTAGAGACGGACACTGGTCTTCTGCTGCTGGCTAACATGATCGTCGGGCAAGGCAGCACGCAGGTTGCGCCCTCCGCAGCCCAGCACGGCCTCCATGGTGTGCATGAGCTCAGCGTCTTCACCCTCGTCGTCCACCACACCAATGTGGGCACGGCCACCGCGCTCCCTGTCCCGGATGCTGCAAGTCAGGGTCAGTGCCTGGGGGAGAGGAGCAGATGGTCAGGGCTTCTGGGCAGGAAGTGCCTTCTCCCCCCTCAGTCCTGCTCAGTGCCCGTAGGCAAGGGTAGGAGGAAGGGCAAAGCTGGCATTCCCAGGGCCACCACCAGTGGTGAGTCCGAACTCAGCTTATACCTAGTGGGTACCTCTTGGCAAGTCCATCTTGGGCACTTGGAACATCACCCTCCCCCAACCCCTGCATGCCCAGTTCCGAGGGTAGACACCGACCCTCGACTTCTCAGAAATGCTGGTTTTGGACCCATTCCATTGGATCAGGACCTTGCCCAGGTCCAACAGGAAGATGCCACCCTTATTAAAGCTGGTCCAGGACAGCGCCACCTGTGGGAGTCAGGAGAGGCACAGAGGGACAGTGTCACCCCACCAGCACCCAGCTGGAGGAGAGAAAAGGAAGGGTGTGTTGCTTGTATGCACGAACCTCAGTGTGCATGTGCGTGTGTGTACGACAGCATCTGTGCAGGCATGTATCTGTGTAACCACATGTGTCCCTCCACAGCTCATATATTTTTTTTTTCGACCACAGCTCATATATGACTGAGCATGACGCCTTTCACTAATGCCCGCCTGTAGCTGTTCATGTGTACAAGTATGTACATACGGGTACATGTTTATTTGTGAGTCCATGTGTTGGCATGTCGACAGCATATGTGTGCCTATGTAGGGACAGTGTATAACTGTACATAGAGATAGTTATCGTTTCAAACAGGCTCATTTTGAGGGTAAAAGGGATATTCTATAATTATGTTAGGTATATTATATGGAAACCCTAGGGCTACATGGTGTCCCCCACATGACCAGGGGTTTGTTGGTGACAGTGCAGAACCTAGAGGAGGCTGTCCATGTGTCACAGGGCTGCTACGCACTGCACGTGCAACTCAGGTGTCACTGGAGATGGCCCACATGTGACTGTCCATTGCATAGGAATCTGGCCAGGTGGCAGTAGAATGTCATACCCTAACCAGACTGGTGTCATCTGATAATTTCCAGGCAGGTGGAAGTAGGGGCACTGTGCTAATTTGCACAAGGGCACTACATAGACTACAGGGAGAGACAATGTGGATGCACGCGAGTGATAGTGATAATGTATATGTGCAAGCGCGAGGTGGTGTGTGCAGCCCTCTCACTGTTCTGCTTGTGAGGACCCGTGTTATCTGCCTGGCTTGCCTGTGTTCTTATTTATTTATTTAAGGCAATGGGAAGAGAGACGGGGGTGGGGGGGTTGTATGCCAGGGCCTTCAGCTGCTGCAAATGAACTCCAGACTCATGTGCCACCTTGTACATTTGGCTTACATGGGTACTGGGCAATTGAACCTGGGTCCTTAGGCTGTGCAGGCAAGTGCCTTAACCGCTAAGCCAGTCCTAGGAACAAGGGTGAGGCTGGCACGCAGACAGTCCAGACAGGGCTGAGGTTGTGCCCTGTTCTTTAAATATATTATTTATTTATTTATTTGAGAGAGAGAGAGAATGGGCACTCCAGGGCCTCTAGCCACTACAAACGAACTCCAGATCTGGCTTATGTGGGTACTGGGGAATCAAACCTGGGCCCTTAGGCTTTGCAGGCAAGCGCCTTAACCCTTAAGCCCATTGAGACTGATGAGGGAATCCAGGGTCCAGAGAGCAGAGGCAGAGGTGGGGCCAGAAGCGGAGCTCTGCCTTTCGCTTCCTTGAAGAAGACAAGGCTCCTGCAGAGCCTCCCTCCCAGCGCTTCCCGCCAATCCCCCCTCTCCCTGATGCTCCCAGAGAGGTCACATTCCCCGCCTGGCGCCCCGCGGCCCTCGCTCACCTCGGTGGCAGTCACGTGCTTCCTCCCTCTGATGTGCAGCAGTCTCTGGAGGTCGTACACGTTGGCCTCCGCGCGCCTGAAGTCAGAGGCCCGGCCTCCCTGCCGGTAGCTGCGGAGGGAACAGGGTCCCAGCCACGCAAGAACGAGTGAGCACATGCATGCGTGTACGTGGGACACCATGTGCCTGTTTCATACATATGTTTTGGGGCGCTGGGGAGGTGGCTCAGTGCTTAAAGGCACTTGCTTATAAAGCCTGCCTGGGTTCAATGACCCAGCCACCCATGTAAGCCAGGTGGGTGATCATTTGCAGCAGCAAGAGGCACTTGACACAAGAGACTTCCCCCCCCCCCCACACACAAGTAAATAAGTATTTCAGATACACATGTTGGAGCTCATGTGAGGCTATATGTATGTAAGTACATGAGTGCACACATGAGACAGATGTCCATTTGCTTATCCCTGTGTGGAGGTGTGGATCGATGCACGTGTACAAACACACCTGTGTGCATTTGGGAGTTTGGTGTGCATTTGTTCCCCCACCTGAGTCTAGGTGTGAGCACACGAAAACAGGCTACAACGTATGTGTGCGAGCCATGAGTGTTAACGTGTGGGTGCAGGTGTGTGCACACCTGCAGGTGGATGTGCTTGGCGTGTGTTTCTGTCTGGATCATGCAAACATGTGGCCCAATTGCAGGCAGCACTAATAGTTGAATATGGGTAATTCGACTCTCTCCATTCAACTTAGACCATTTGAAGCAAATCACTGCAAAAAGGTATATTTCACCGAGCCCAGTAAATAAGAGCAAACTTTAGATGACAGTTGTGTCCACTCCCAGGTGCAAACCCAGGACAAGGGAAAACGTTTGACCTCACAACAACCTGGTTCCAAACAGTCACAGTAGCACTGTCCATGACAGCCAAAAAGTGGGAAAAAACATGAATGTTCATTACGTGGGGAAGTGTTTACGATGTGTTCATACAATGGAATATCATTTCACAGCAAAGTGAAATGAACAAGTGATCATACATGTTACAACATGGATGAGCCTCAGAAACAGGGTAATGAGGGGTGTAGCTTGGTGGTCAAGGGCTTGTCCAGCATGTGCAAGGCCCTGGGTTCCATGCCCAGTGCAAGAAGAAGAGGAGGAGGATGAGGAGGAGGAAGAAAAAGGAGAAGGAGGAAAAGGAGTGTGTGTGTGAGAGAACAGTTGGAGACCAGAGCTCAACGTCAGGTGTCTTTCTCAGTCTCCACCTTATTATTATTATTTTAAAAATAATCTTGCTTGGTCATTATTATCTTTTGTTTTTGTTTTTTGAGGTAGGGTCTCACTCGAGTCCAGGCTGACCTGGAATTCACTATGTAGTCTTAGGGTGGCCTTGAACTCACAGCGGTCCTCCTACCTCTGCCTCCTGAGTGCTGGGATTAAAGACATGTGCCACCACACCTGGCTCATTATTACCTTTTAAAAAATTATTTATTTATTTGGGCTGAGGAATGGCTCAGTGGTTAAAGTGCTTGCCTGAAAAATCTGGGTTTTGATTCCCCAGGACCCATGAAAAGCCAGACGCACAAAGTGGCACATGTGTCTGGAGTTCCTCTGCAGTGGCTAGAGGACCTCTCTCTCTTTCTACCTCTTTTTTTCTCTTTCTCTCTCAAATAAATATGTCTTCATTTGCAAGCAGAGAGAGAGAGAAAGAATGATGAATGGGCATGCCGGGGCCTCTAGCTGCTGCAAAAGAACAGATGCATGCACCACTTTGTGCATCTGGCCTTCCATGGGTCCTGGGGAATCAAATCCAGGTCATCAGGCCTTGCAGACAAGCACCTTAACTGCTGAGCCATCTCCCTGGTCCTTCACCTTATTGGCTTGATTTAGGGTCTCTCGCGGAACCTAGAGCTCAGCGCTTCGGCGAGCTGTCCAGTAAGCCACAGGGATCCTCTCGTGTCAGCTTCCCCAGTTTGGGATTGCAGGTGCAAGCTGCCAGGCGTTTTATGTGGGTGCTAGGGATCCAAACTTATGTCCCCATTCTTTGCTTAAACTGTTTATTTATTGATTTGAGAGAGAAGAGTGAGCGAGCGAGAAAGAGAGAGAGAGCATGACAGGGCCTCTAGCCACTGCAAATGAACCCCAGATGCATGCACCACCTTGTGCATCTGGATTACATGGGTCCTGGGGAGTCAAACCTGGGTCCTTAGGCTTCGAAGGCAAGTGCCTTAACCGCCAAGCCATCTCTCCAGCCCCCATGTCCTCATTCTTGTGCAGCAAGCACTTTACCAAGTGAACCATTACCCCAGCCTGACATAGGTCTTAAACATCGCTAAATTGTGCCTGTGACATGGGTGAAATTGAACACACACACACACACACACACACACACACACGCACACACAGACAGAGCCAATGAAAGACAGTCATCAAAGTAGCTAAGCACCAACACTACCACTGCGCCTTCCCCATCTCCACATCCGCCCCCAGGGTGTCCGGCACTCACATGACTCCGGGGCGGAAGTAACCGTGGAAACATTCAGACTCGTGGCCCTGCACCTCCCGGTGCTGCACTGTCTGGTCACCCAGCACCTCCTGCAGGCGCTGCACAAATTCGACTGCTGCGCCCTGAGCCTCGGGGCTGGCCTCCTTCCCGATCCAGTAGTGCAGGTGGCTGGACCTTCCCCACGTGGCCTTTGGACTCTGGGGGAGCTACAGTTCAGGTTGTGTGAATGTGGAGGAGAGGGGACTGGGTGCCAAGACCTGGATGACACGTGAGGTGGAGGGTGACCAAGAAGATGGTGGGCAGGTGCTTCCATGGAGAGGAGAGCACAAAGAGGCAGAGGGGCCAAGAGGGATCAAGGCAGTGTGGTCTCTTGTGGGATGAGATGCTGGGGCCTTCCATTTACGGCCCCCACCCCCACCCTGGCCCCCAGACAGAGCTTATGTCTGGGCCTGAGTCTCTTCAGCTCCAGGCCCTGTCACCTCAGGTAGACTCCTTAAGTGACTTACGTGCAGGATGATATAGCAATGCTCCTCAAAGAAGTTCCCATGAGCCTTCTCAGGCAGCGGTAACATCTTCAGGTTCTTGGAGAACACAGTACCACGTGATACCATGGGGGTCTCATGACCCCCAGGGAACGGGGTAGAGGAGGGAATTGGGGGATGAGAGAGGCTAGCGACCCTCCGCCACGGCACCCACCTCAACGATCCATATGTGGAGAGCACGGTGTTGGTCGATGGCTGGGAGGTCCTGGTTCAGGTTCATCCTAGGCCAGGCAGGAATGAGAGAAGACATGGGGAACAAAAGCCAGAGCCTGCCATTTGAAGGCCCACTCCTACCACTGTACTCTGGGCTCCAAGAAAGGGTACTTCCCCTAAATAAAGCTCTCCGAAGTGCCTTCAGCATATAGAACGTGACGTTCACCAGGAGCTCCTCGTGAACACAGAAATATCATATCAGCAACATAGGACGGGCACTGAGGATGGGACATTTCCCATAAGGACCTCGTTTGTTTGTGAGTATATGCTTTGTGGTGCTTGGAACACAAACTGTCCCCCATAGCCTCACGTGTTTGCCATTGAACCTCCTACGTGGTCCCCAGCTGGTGAAGCTGAGCTTGCGGGAGGAGCTGTGTCACTGGGGGCAGGCCCTTGAGGTTTAGTAAACTGGGTGATCAGCACTAATTCTGCCTGTTTCCTTCCTGCTGCCGTGACAAGATGTGAGCCACCTCCCCCTGCTCATGACATGCTCTCCCCACCACGGTGAAAGTTTCTGTCAAAACTGTCAGCCTGAAGCTGGGCGTTGTGGCACACGCCTTCGATCCCAGCACTTGGGTGGCAGAGGTAGGAGGATCGCCATGAGTTCGAGTCCACCCTGAGACTACATAGTGGATTCCAGGTCAGCCTGGGTTACAGTGAAACACTACATTGAAACAAACAAACAAAACCCAGACAAACGAAACTGCAAGCTAAAATAAACCCTTTCCTTCCGTCAGCTGCCTCTGGTCAGGTTTCGTCCAAGCAAGGAGGTACCTGCCACAATCTTTTTTTTTTTTTTTTTTTTTTTTTTTTTATGGAGGAAGGGATATTTATTGAAGCTTACAGACCCAGGGGAAGTTCCATAATGACAGAAGAAGTTGGCCCCCTCTTAAAGGACCGGGCAGGGAGAGAAAAAGCCAAAAGGCAAAAGCCACACAGCACACTTCAGGTATTCAAGGAGGAACTTTGCATACCTTTAGATTGGAAACTCAAACCCACCCCTGCACCTTAGGGCACCTAAGACCCACCTCCTCCAGCCAGTTGGCTGCAGATCTAAGTTACAAACCGTAATAATACGCTGACTATATTGGGGGCCATCTATTCAAACTACCACAGTGACCTTCCAGGGTAAAAGGCATGTGCCGAAACATGGTAGTCAGATGGGAAATATGGGGACAGGGAGAAACTAAATCCAACACTGTGGTCTGAAGATGACCTGTGACCTGCCACAATCTTAAAGCAGGTCTGAGCTCTCTGGCCCGCAGCAGGCTTTGCAGATTGGGGCTTGAAAAGATGCTCTGTGGGACTGGAGAGATGGCTCAGTGGTTAAGGATGCTTGCTTGCAAAGCCTGATGTCCCAGGTTCGATTTTCCCAGTATCCACGTAAAACCAGGTGCACAAAATGGTGCATGCTTCAGAAGTTTGTTTGCGGTGGCAGGAGGCCCTGGTGCGCTCACACTCCCCCTGTCTATGTCTATCTCTCTCCCTCTCAAATAAATAAAAATATTTTTAAAAGAGGCTATGGGGCCCAGGAGACACGCAGAGGAAGCAGAAACATGAATAGTGATCTCTCTGCTAACTCGATAAACCGGCACCAGGCAGATGGCGACGGACCACATGGCCAGTCAAAGCAGAAACCCAGAAGCCACAGAAAAGCCAACACTAAATCAGACTGCTAACAGGCCCACCATGGCTCAGTGAACACTGCAGAAGAGGGGGCGGGAAAGATTGGAAGAGCCACAGAGTGGGTAGGAATATCCTGAGGCACAGTACCCCACATACAATGAGGCCTTCGTGACCCCACAGTGAATACCAACAACCCCACGGAGGAGGGCCCTCGGGGAAAGGGGAGCAGAGGTGTGGGGGATGAGGAGATCTAGAGTTTAATTTTTTTTTTTTTTTTTTTTGGTTTTTCAAGGTTGGGTCTCACTCTGGCCTAGGCTGACCTGCGATTCACTATGTAGTCTCAGGGTGGCCTTGAACTCACAGCGATCCTCCTACCTCTGCCTCCCGAGTGCTGGGATTAAAGATGTGAGCCACCACACCCGGCTGAGTTTAACTTTTTTAAAAAATATTTTTATTTTTTATTTTTTTGAGAGAGGGAAAGAGCTGAGGGGGAGAGAGAGAGAATGGGTGCGCCAATGCTTCCAGCCACTGCAAATGAACTCCAGATGCATGCGGCACCTTGTGCATCTGGCTAACATGGATACTGGGGAATCGAACAGAGGTCCTTTGGCTTTGCAGGCAAGCACCTTAACCACTAAGCCACCTCTCCAGCCCTAAAGTTTAACTTTTTATAAAATAAAATTAGTACCGGGCGTGGTGGCGCACGCCTTTAATCCCAGCACTCGGGAGGCAGAGGTAGATCGCTGAGAGTTCGAGGCCACCCTGAGACTACATAGTTAATTCCAGGTCAGCCTGGACCAGCGTGAGACCCTACCTTGAAAAACAAAACAAACAAACAAACAAAAATCAGTGGCTGGAGAGATGGTTCAAAGCCTAAGGACCCGGTTTGAGTCCCCAGTACCCATGTAAAGCCAGAGGCACAGCCGTTTGCAGTAACTGGAGTCCCTGGCACACCCCCATCTCTCTCTTTCTATCTGTATCTCTTCTCTCTATCTCTCTGTGCTTGCAAACAAACAAACAAATAAATAACGAACAAATAAATTTTTTTTTTTAAGTATCACAATTCAATTACAAAAAAATTCTCTCTCTTGAGCTGGAGAGATGGCTTAGCAGTTAAGGCACTTGCCTGCAAAGCCAAAGGACCCAGGTTCCAGTCCCCAGGACCCACGTAAGCCAAATGCACAAGAGGGTGCATGCATCTGGAGTTCATTTGCAGTGGCTGAAGGCCCTGGCACACCCATTCTCTCTCTTTCTCCCTCTCCCTGCCTATTTCTGTATCTCTCTTTCTCAAATAAATAAAAATAAAATATTAAAAAAAATCTCTCTCCCCCTCTGTTTCTCTCTGTCTGTCTGTCACTCTCAAATAAATAAATAGAAAAACAAAAACAACAACAAAAAAGGAGGCTCTGTAAGTGGACTGCAGGATCTGCAGCCAGGGACAATTATAGGGACATAGAGAGCCAGTGGCTCTGACAGAAAGAAGACAGTGGTAGGTTATGCACACTTCACAATAGGCAAGGAAGGACAGACCCTTCAATTAGGGTTGGACTCTTGACATGGGACTCAGTCCTGAGTCAAAGACAGGTTATGCCCTCAAGGAAAGAGCTGCACATAGACCCAGGTCTCCCAGACGAAGTCAGGAACAGGCTATAGTGTGACAGGCTATACAGAGAGAGAAAGACTTTAACAAACAGGAGAGCCTTTCCCAGACCTAGGAAAGGGTTCCAGTAGGCTCAGAATTTCCTGATGGGAATAAATAAATAACTCGACTTTCATTCAGAGTGCTCTGTGAATGCACAAATGTCAGTTAACCAGGACAGGCAGAGGGTGGATGGGGACTCTGTGTGTACAAGGACAGCCTATGCAAAGAGATGCAGGTACTTCCCAGACAGGGCAGGCAAACAAGCAAAGACTATGAACGCTGACGCAGGTTCTGCAAACAGTTATGAGTCCTGCAGGGCAGGTAGGCGCTCTGCAGCCTGGGAAGGCTTTGCGATGTGGAAGGAAAAGGACTCTTTATAGAAGGGGCAGTCCCTGCAGCTATAGACAGACGCACAGATGAGCAAGGCTCTACAAACAAGAACCACATCTCTGGTGAGAGAAAGGCTTGCCAGAAAGAGGCAGGCTCCTGAAGCAGAGGAGCTCCTCTGTGACGTGTCAGGCCCTGCGTGCAGAATAGACTCAGCAAACTAAGTCCTGCACACAGGGAGATGGCAAAGTGCCGGGTAAACAGTTGTAGGCCTCGGCAAGGAGTTCCAGGGTCTGAACAAACACTGGGGTCCTGGGCTGGAGAGATAACTCAGCAGTTAATGCACTTGCCTGCAAAGCTTGAAGACCCAGGTTCGATTCCCTAGCACTCTACATAAAGCCAGATGCACAATGTGGTGCGTGCATCTGGAGTTCATTTGCAATGCCTGGAGGCCCTGTACACCCATTTTCTCTCTTCCTCTCCCTTCCTCTCTTCTCACTCTCTTTCCTTGCAAACAAACAAATAAATAAAATAAAAATAAAATATTTTTTCAAAGACTGGGGTCCTGCAGCCAGGGACTCCATGGGGACTTTGCAGACAGGGAGAGGTTTTACAACCCACCCAGGTTCTGTAGGCAGGCTCTGTCAACAGCGACGCCTTTTCCAGAGAACTCTGTACAGAAGCTGCTGGGTGAGTGGCAGGGACTCAGCTCTGTGTGCAAGCGTGTTTGCTCCAGACGCGGCAGGGGGGTTAAGAGGGGCTAATTTAAAATATGTCTTTGTGGAGTATGTTTGTGTGTGCATATGTGTTTATACAAATGTGGGGGCACATGTGGATGCAGGTGTGTGTGCTCTCTGTACAGGTGGAGGGCAGAGGTCAATGCCAGGTGCCTTCCTCAGTCACTCTTTATCTATCTATCATCTATCTATCTATCATCTATCTATCTATCTATCTATCTATCTATCTATCTATCTATCTATCATCTGTCTATCTATCTATCTATCATCTGTCTACCTATCTATCATCTGCCTATCTATCTATCTATCTGTCTATCTATCTATCTATCTATCTATCTATCATCTGTCTATCTATCTATCATCTGTCTATCTATCTATCATCTGTCTATCTACCTATCTATCTATCTATCTATCTATCTATCTATCTATCTATCATCTATCTATCTATCTATCTATCTATCATCTATCTATTATCTATCTATCATCTATTATCTATCTATCTATCAATCATCTATTTTAAAGTTTTACTTATTTGAGAGAGAGAGAGAGACAGAGAGTATGAACAAACCAGGTTCTCTAGCCACTGCAAAAGAACTCCAGACACATGTGCGTGCCATTTTGTGCATCTGGCTTTACATGGGTGCTAGGAAAATCGAACCCTGGCCATCAGGCTCTTTTTTTTTTTTTTTTGCAAGCAAGTGCCTTTAACTTCTGAGCCACCTCTCTGGCCCCAAATGATTTGGTTTTTCAGGGTAGGGTCTCACTCTAGCTCAAGCTGACTTGGAATTCACTACGTAGTCTCAGGGTGGCCTTGAACTCATGGCGATCCTCCTACCTCTGCCTCCTGAGTGCCACCACACCCAGCTTCAAATTATTTATTTTTAACGAGAGAGAGAGAGAGAGAGAGAGAGAGAGAGAGAACAGGATCTCTCGCTGAACCTAGAACTTGATTCCGCTAGACTGAGTGGCCAGTGAGCCTCAGGGGTTCTCCTGTGTCCAGCTCTCTCCAGTGCGGGGATGACAGGCCAGAACTGCCACGCCAGCACTTTTTGTGGGTTCTGGTGATTGAAACTCAGGTCCTCACCGGCTGGGTCATCTTCTCAGCCCCCAGGGCTGTATATCAATGGAAAACCCAGGTCCTCCAAACAGGGATAGTCTTTATGGAAGGTGAGTTTGGAAATTGGCAAAAGCCCTGTTAATAGAGGTGGGCTGTGCCCACAGATCCACAGAGGACTAGGACAGAGTGTGCGGACAGGTGGAGGCTCTGCAAGCAGGGACTCTGCAGAAAGCTCTAAGTGCTCCTAGATAGACAAAACCCCCTCCAGCGAGAGACTCTACTGAAGCAAGCCTTGCTACGGCTTGGCTTGACGTAGTGTTTTCTTTTTTTTTTCCTCTCCACAGAAATGTAGATAGGCTATGCAGACGGCGAAAGCCCCTGAAAAATGTCATGGTGCCATATGTAAGAATCAAGTTCAGGGCTGGGATGGCTTAGCAGTTAAGGTGCTTGTCTGCAAAGCCAAAGGACCCAGGTTCAATCCCCCAGGACCCACGTAAGCCAGATGCACAAGGGGACACATGGATCTGGAGTTCATTTGCAGTGGCTGGAGGCCCTGGCATGCCCATTCTCTCTCTCTCTCTCTGCCTGTTTCTGTATCTTTCTCTCTCAAATAAATACAAATAAAATACTAAAACGATGGTCCCCAAAGTATTGACATTTTCTCAGGAATCTCATGCTATGAGAAGGGAAAAGCTGAAGCCAGCCAGAGGAGGAACTTGTCTCCCAGAAAGAGATTTCACACAGCTCTGACAGTGTGTGGACTACCTGGCTGAAGAGACTGTAGTGGTGGGTGGAAATACACCCTGAGCCAAACTTCTTGCATTACATACCTCTTGCCCTGCATTTAAACCTGTTTCTTCTTGTTCTCTTTGTTAGGTCGGGACAGGCTCCCAAAAATGGAGTCACCGAGGACAGCAGGGTGGCAGCCATTATCCCTTCCTTGCCTAACAATGCCCCCAGGTCATGATTTGCTGCCCCCTTATCTCATTAGTTACCTGCTGGCTGTTCTGGTCTCACCCCCTAGCTATTTGAAATGGCTGATGTAAAGAACAAAGGAGTCCTTTTTCCTTCCTCACCTTCCCCCAGTTGAAGGGCCCTGTGAAGCCCACTGTCTGGAATCTCAAGTTGGCTGCGCTCCACTCTCGAGAGTCCTGGCAGCTCATGTTTTCCTGAATAAAAGCTTTCGTCTTTGCCTCAGAATGGTTTGCTTGAGCTGGTCACTCCCAAACCTCACATTACACTCTTATTTTTATTTATTTGTGTGTGTGTGCGTGCGCACACTTGCAAGTACCAGGGTGTCTAGCTGCTGCAAACGAACTCCAGATGCATGTACCGCTGTTTGCATCTGGCTTTACACGGGTACTGGGGAATTGAAACCAGGCCAGCAGGCTTTGCCAGGAAGCACCTTTAACCACCGGGCATCCTGAAGATGGATTTAGGGGTGAGGTCACTACAACTCTGCACTTGCTTCTCTTCCAATTGTGGCCACGTTGAACAAACCTCTGCTTTCCACCTACTTGCCTCTTTATTTGGCCTGTTGAGGATGAATGGTTGAGCCTAACACGTGAGGGCTGCCGGGTCCTGGCTCTGACTCTGACGGCTACAGTGGCATTACCGTGGAGGGAACAGTTTCCATTGACAGGGACAAAGCTTCGCAAACAGACCACGGTGCTAGTCTAGTCTAGCTCTGCAGACAGGGACGGACGTCACACACAGGACAGCTTCGGTGATAAAGCGAATCTTGTTCACGGGGAGAAAGACCTGGTTGGCAAACAGACTCTACAAACAAGACACAGGTTTGCAGACCCAGGACAGAGCGAGCACACAAGCCCATCTCTGAAGACTGAGGGGAATTCTGCAGCAAGAGACGGGCTCAGGCCAGGCATGGTGCTGCGTCTTTAATCCCAGCACTCGGCAGGCGGAGCTAGGAGGATTGCTGCGAGGCTGAGGTCAACTTGGACTAGAATGAGACCCTACCTCAAACAAACAAACAAACAAATAAGCAAGCAAGCAAACAAAAAGGGCTGGAGAGATGACTCAGCAGTGAAGACACTTGCCTGCAAAGCCTAATGACCAGGGTTCAATTCCCCAGGACCCACATAAAGCCAGATGCACAATGTGGCACATGCATCTGGAGCTCATTTGCAGTGGCTGGAGGCCCTAGTGTGTGCCTATTTTCTCTTCTCTCTATCTCTTTCTCTGCTTGCAAGTAAATAAATAAAAATATTTTAAAAAACCCAAACAAACAAGAGACAGGCTCAGGGGACCCAAGGGGGGGTTGGGTCAATGATGAATAAGCTTTTATGAGAGAGCCTTATACAAGGCTGAACTCTATACATACAGGCTCTGCAAACAGATGCAGGCTCTGCAAACAGCAACCTAGCGTTTTGTGCTCAGTGGTTCTGAGGTGCAGCGGAGGGAGAAAGGTGCAGGATGAAGGGTGTCTGGAGGAGGTGGGGACTGTCAACTCTGTCGATCTTCTTACATCTCAGCAGCTCACATTCAGCTCCATGAGGTTTCCCTGCACCGTTTCTTTCTTTCTTGTCTACATTACTTATTGCAGGCATGGCAGCACACATCTTTAGTCCCTGCACCCAGGAGGTTCGTCATTATTTCAAGGCCAACCTGGGGCTATAGAGTGAGTTCCAGGTCAGCCTGAGATAGAGTGAGACCCTGCCTTGAAAAAAAAACAAAGCTTATCTATTTGACTGTGTGTACAACACCAGAATCTCTTGCCACTGTAAATGAATGCCTACCCAGCTCTATGTGGGGAGCTGGGGAATTGAACCCAGACCCAGGCTTGCAGGTTTTGCAAGCAAGTGCCTTTAGCCACTGAGCCATCTCCTCACACCCTCTTCAGACACGCGTTTGCTCATTCCTTCGTGCATCTTGCTAGAGCGAACTTCTAGCTTTGCTGCAAAAGGTCCTCTTGGTGCAGCTCTGCCAAGTAGACAGAGAAGCCACTTGGCTGTCGTCTCTCACTCGGGTGTCCTGGCGTGGCAGTGACCTCTCTCCCTTGGCCCCTGCACTCCAGCCCTTTCCTATCAACAACACCAACACTGCTGGATCTGCTGCCCTCGTGTGACAGAGGAGAAGGACAAGGTGCAGTGAGACACAGTTTACAGCACCGAAGGTGACATGGTGGCTCACGTTCCTCACTCCTTTGTCTAGGGCTCCGGGGGGGGGGGGCCCAGGTGAGCTCACAGCGTACCAGACAAGGTGGCCTGAGAAGGGGGTGTGGCAGGGGCTGCCCTGCTGAGTCACACGGATGGAGGGTTGGAGGGTGTCAGACTCTTGATCACCATAGCCTCAGCTCCTCCTAACACCCCACAGAAGCCACACATTTGGGTCTCCCATGCCAGCTGCCTGGTGCCCAATAGGGTCTCCATAGATCGTTGTTGATTGAATGCCCAGTTGGGGCACGCCAACCGTGCTTCCAACTGTTGTAGTCATTGTGTGACAATGACGTACAAGACAGGCAAACACAGTGGCCACCAAATGGTCAACTGTAGCAACAGAAAACCATGCTGAATGGGCTGGAGAGATGGCTCAGCGGTTAAGGAGCTTGTCTGCAAAGCCCAACCACTCGAGTTCAATCCCCAATACCTACTTAACGCCAGAGGCACAAAGTGGCGTGTGCATCCGGAGCCCATTTGCAGCAGCTGGAGGCCCTGGCGCGCTCATTCTTTCTGTCTTCCTTCTATCTCTCTCTGCTTGCAAATAAATAAATAAATAAACGAAAAATACGGGAAAACTATGATGACACTGAGTGGTGAGCATGGAGACATACAATGGGGACCCTGCAGCAGGACTCTGAGTGACCGGCAAAAACAGTGACCAGTGAGAGTGACCAGGGGACCTAGGAGACAGTGACTTGATGCTGGCCTGAGGTCCAGGTAGGACCAGAAAATCAGCCTGGCAGCCAGAGGTTACGTGTTCACTGGCTTCAATGGGGGGTGGGGGAGAGGGGGACTGGTATCCGGGGGAAAGTGCCCTGATAACGCCCAGGGAGCCAGACTCCCTGTCACCTGTGTTCCTTGTCTTCCCGCGGGGGCACTCTGGAGAGGGGGAGGGATGCTTAATCCCCAGCTATCCCCGCTTCCCCAGAGTACCACCTCTAGTCCCACAAGCGCCCCTCCCCCCACGTCCATGGATAATGCCTCTTTCCCCAGTGGAATTCACTGGGACCCCACCGCCCCATTCCTCCTCTGCCCACCCCCACCTCCCACTATCCCCAGCGCCCACCTTTCTCTGGGCACCTTCCCCACCTTCCTGGGCTGCCGACCTCTCCCTCCTGTTTTCCCCTTCCCCCAGGCGCTCCTTCCTCCTCCAGTGTCTGCTTGCCGCCCTGGCTGGGCGCCCCTCTCTCCCGATGCGTCCCTTCCTCGCCCAGTGCCCTCTCTTGCCCTCCCGCGGGCCCTGCACTTCCTTGGCTTAACTTCCAGGAAGGGTGGAGGAGGGGGGCAGAGAGGAAAGGGCAGCCGCATTCTGCCACTTCTGGCCCTCGGGCTGCCCGGCCCAGCCCCCACCTCGTTGGACACCTCACTGCCTCCAATTCTGCCAGCCTCTTTTTGTGACTCTGAACCCTAGTCATGCCCTGGCTTCTGAGCAATGCTGCTACTTCCTGCAGATTTCCAAGCCCCCTTCTGAGCAAGCCTACCTGTTGGGAACTGCTCCCTCGCGCCTTCACCGTGCCTATGGGCAGTGCTCCGCCTGGCAAGGTGCCAGGCTCTGCCCACTGTTCCTCCCCCCCCCCCACTGTAACTCAATCCCAGCTCCCGTCTTGCAGTACACACCCCAATGCTTGTTTTCTGGGAGAACTGAGCATTCAAACTTGGGCAGTTAGTCAGTTGACAAATATTGACTAAGCCGTCTGGGAGCCAGCCCCCTCCCCAGGGCCTGGTAGACTCACATCCGGGTTTCTGGTGGGCAGAGAAAGCAGGGGACCCAGGCTGGGCTGGTTTAAGAGGTGGGCTGTGGAGTCCGCCGTGGCTACCTTCCTTGGGGGCCCAGACGGGCACCTGTCCGCTGGGTGGTGGGCTCCTCCTGCCCCCAGAGAATCAGACTACAGTGAACCCACCAGGCGGAGGGAAGGTCACTTCAGGAGACAGAGAAACGTGGTCATGACTCTCCTGGCATCTCACTGTCCCCTCCGCCCCCCACCTCCCAAGTCAGGCTGCTTGCCCAGACTAGCCCTCCCCAGGGAGCCTTGATACCCATCGTGGGAGAGGCCAGTCCAGCCTTTACAGGGAAGAAATCTCTCCCACACCCTGGGCTATCCCTCCTGTACTTCCCTTCCTGACGGTGGGGGCCTGGGAGGTGCTGGAAATAGAGCGTTCAAGAAGTCCTGGGGCACAACCCCCCCTTACCATCCTTCCTCTGCAGACCTCAGGGCCCAGCCAGGGCAGGGGTTCCCTCCAAGGACGTGTTACTGAAGGCTTCCCACTGTCCCCTTTCCCCTGTCGGTTCTTCACCCACCAAGGTCCCTGACAGAGCCGCAGGGACTCCAGGAATTCTGGAACAGTCTGTGCCAAGTAGGACCTGTGGTCAGTGAATGCATTATTTATTTACTTATTTTTTTAAAATTTTTTATTTTTATTTATTTATTTGAGAGAGACAGAGAGAGAGAGAGAGAGAGAGAGAGAGAGAGAGAGAGAGAGAGAAGAGAGAAGAGAGAAGAGAGAAGAGAGAAGAGAGAAGAGAGGAGAGAAAAGAGAGAATGGGTGCACCAGGGCCTCCAGCTACTGCAAAGGAACTCCAGATGCATGCGCCACCTTGTGCATCTAGCTTATGTGGGTCCTGGGGAATCGAGCCTCGAGCAGGGGTCCTTAGGCTTCATGGCAAGCACTTAACAGCTAAGCCATCTCTCCAGCCTATTTACTTACTTTTTAAATAAATTTTTTGGTTTGTTTTTGTTTTTTGAGGTAGGGTTTCACTGTAGCCCAGGCTGACCTGGAATTCACTGTGTAGTCTCAGGGTGGCCTAGAACTCATGGCAATCCTCCTACCTCTGCCTCCCGAGTGCTGGGATTAAAAGCGTGTGCCACCACGCCCCGCTTAAATTTTCTATATTTATTTATTTTTCTCAAGGCAAGGTCTCACACTAGTCCAAACTGACCTGGAACTCACTCCATAGCCCCAGGATGACTCAGCAAATCCTTCTACTTTAGCCTCCAGAGGGCTAGGATGAGTTTATTCTTTCTTTTCTTTTTAAAAAATATTTTATTTATTTATTTGATAGAGAGAGAGAGGCAAAGAGAGAGAAAGAGAGAGAATGGGCGCATCAGGGCCTCCAGCCACTGCAAACAAACTCCATATGCATGCGCCACCTTGTGCATCAGGCTTACATGGGTACTGGGGCATCAAACCGGGATAATTTGGCTTTGCAGGCAAACACCTTAACTGCTAAGCCATCTTTCCAGCCCCTGTTTATTCTTTTTTTAATTTAATTTATTATTTTTATTGACAACTTTCATAATTGCAGACAATAACTCATGGTAATGCCCTCCCACCCCCCACTTTCCCCTTTGAAACTCCACTCTTCATCATATCTCCTCCCCCCTCAATCAGTCTCTCTTTTATTTTGATGTCACCTTTTCCTTCTATTATGATGGTCTTGTGTAGGTAGTGTCAGGCACTGTGAGGTCATGGATACCCAGGCCATTTTGTGTCTGGAGGAGCATGTTGTAAGGAGTCCTACCCTTCCTTTGGCTCTTACATTCTTTCCGCCACCTCTTCCACAATGGACCCTGAGCCTTGGAAGGTATGGTAGAGATATTGCAGTGCTGAGCACTCTGTCACTTCTCAGAACCATGATATCTTCTGAGTCATCCCAAGGTCACTTCCATCTGAAAAGAGAAGGTTCTCTAACCAAAAGTGAGAGTAGCACTAATATATGGGCATTAACATTAAGAGAAGTGCTTACTGGGCAATTTGATGAGCATAGTATATACATTTAGACAGACAGCAGCAGATGTTACACCCCTAGGGCTCATGACTGCCCCTGTTGTAGGTTTTCAATATCAGGAATGTGTTCCCTCCCATGAAGCAGGCCTCCAGTCAAATTAGAGGGCAGTTTGTTTCCCCCATAACAGACATGCCACTATTGCACCTGTTGGCTCATTTGGCCTGGCTGGCCAAATGTATGGCTTGCAGTGTCCACTGTTGAGTATCTTCACTGGTGATTTCTTTCTCTCCCATTGAACTGCATGCAGTGTGGCTTTTTCCAGCTGTCAGCTGGTCTACATGGAGGAGGTTATCAGCTCAGTTCCAGCAGGATTTCCCAGTGGCCTTGCAGCCCAAGTATGTGGAGTCTTCAGCAATAGGGTCTTACCATCTATTCCTGGTGGGAAACCAAGAGCCTAGGCAATGGCCTGTAATGTTTTGGGGCATCAGGCACCTCCCTGGTCAATTTTTTTTTTTAAAGAACCAGTTGTTTTCTTGTTTATTTATTTATTTACTTATTTATTTATTTGTGTGTGTGTGTGTGCATGAGAGAGAGAGAGAGAGGGAGAGAGAGAATGGGTGTGCCGGGGCCTCTAGCCACTGCAAATGAACTCCAGATGCATACGTATGTTCCCTTGTGCATCTGACTTAAGTGGGTCCTGGGGAATCGAACTGGGGTCCTTGGGTTTTGCAGGCAAATGCCTTAACTGCTAAGTCCTATAATTTCATTTTTCTTTACCACTGAGTAGAACTCCATTGTGTAAATGTGCCACATCTTCATTATCCACTCATCAGTTGATGGACATCTAGGCTGGTTTCATTTCCCAGCTACTGTGAATAGAGCTGCAATAAACATGGTTGAGCAAGTATCTCTAAGGTAGTGAGATGAGTCCTTAGGATATATGCCTAGGAGTGCTATAGCTGGGTCATATGGTAGATCTATTTTTAGCTGTCTTAGGATCCTCCACACTGATTTCCTCAATGATTGGACCAGATTGCATTCCTAGCAACAGTGTAGAAGGGTTCCTCTTTTTCCGCATCCTTGCCAGCATTTATGGTCATTTGTTTTCATGATGGTAGCCAATCTGACAGGAGTGAGATGAAATCTCAATGTAGTTTTAATCTGCATTTCCCTGATGACTAGGGATGTAGAACATTTTTTTTATGTTTATATGTCATCCGTATTTCTTCTTTTGAGAACTCTCTATTTAGTTCCATAGTCCATTTTTTAAATTGGGTTGTTTGATTTCTTATTATTGAATTTTTTCAGTTCTTTGTACATTCTAGATATTAATCTATCAGATGTATAGCTGGAAAAGATTTTCTCCCATTCTGTGGTTGCCTCTTTGCTCTATTCACAGTGTCCTTTGCTGTACAAAATCTTTGTAATTTCATGAGGTCCCAGTGGTTGATCTGTGGTTTTATTTCCTGAGCAAATGGGGTTATATTCAGAAAATCTTTGCCAATACCAATATGTTGAAGGGGTTCCCCTACTTTTTCCTCTACCAGTTTCATATCTGATATTAAGGTCTTTGATCCATTTGGACTTAATTCTTGTGCATAGAGAGAGATAAGGATCTATTTTCATCCTTCTACAGGTACATATTCAGTTTTCCCAGCACCATCTGCTGAAGAAGCTGTCTTTTCTCCAATGAGTATTTTTGGCATTTTTGTCGAATATCCTATAGCTATAGCTATAGCTAACTGGACTTATATCTGGGTCCTCTATTCTGTTCCATTGATCTACATGTCTGTTTTTGTGACAGTACCATGCTGCTTTTGTTACTATGGCTCTGTAATATAGGTTAAAATCAGGTATGGTGATACCACCAGCCTTATTTTTGCTGCTCAAAATTGTTTTAGATATCCGAGAGTTTTTGTGCTTCCAAATTAAGTTTTGGAATTTTTTTTCTATTTCTGTGAAGAATGCCATTGAAATTTTGATGGGGATTGCATTAAATGTGTAGATTGCTTTTGGTAAAATTGCCATTTTCACAAGATTGATTCTTCCGACCCAGGAACAAGGATGTCTTTCCATTTCCTAGTGTCTTCTGCAATTTCTCGCTTGAGTGTTTTTTTTTTTAAATATATTTTTAAATTTTTTGTTTATTTTTATTTATTTATTTGAGAGCTACAGACAGACAGAGAGAGTGAGAATGGGCATGCCAGGGCCTCCAGCCACTGCAAATGAACTCCAGATGCATGTGCCACCTTGTGCATCTGGCTTATGTGGGTCCTGGGGAATCGAGCCTTGAACTGGGGTCCTTAGGCTTCACAGGCAAGCGCTTAACCACTAAGCCATCTCTCCAGGCCCTCGCTTGAGTGTTTTAAAGTTTTCATTGTAGAGGCCCTTCACTTCCTTGGTTAGGTTTATTCCAAGGTGCTTTATTTTTTTGATGCAATTGTGAATGGGATTGATTCTCTGATTTCATCCTCTGTGTGTTTATTGTTAGCATATAGGAAGGTTACTGATTTCTGTGTGTTTATTTTGTATCCTGCTACATGGCTGTAAGTGTTTATCAGCTCTAACAGTTTGCTGGTAGAGTCCTTAGGGTCCTTTATGTATAGAAACATATCACCTGCAAATAATGATAACTTGATCTCCTCCTTTCCAATTTGAATCCCTTTTATGTGTGTCTCTTGCCTTATTGCTATGGCTAAAAGTGGGGACAGTGGACACCCTTGTCTTGTTCCTGATTTTAGTGGAAAAGCTTCCAGTTTTTCCCCATTTAGTAATATGTTGGCTGTAGGCTTGTCATAAATAGTCTTTATTATATTGAGATATGTTCCCTCTATTCCCAGTCTTTGTAGGACTTTTATCATGAAGGGATGTTGGATTTTATCAAATGCCTTCTCTGCATCTAATGAGATGCTAATGTAATTTTTGTCCTTCAGTCCATTTATATAATATATTACATTTATTGATTTGTGTATGTTGAACCATCCCTGCATCTCTGGGATAAAGCCTAATTGGTCAGGGTGAATGATCTTTCTGACACATTCTTGTATTCTGTTTGCCAATATTTTCTTGAGAATTTTTGCATCTATGTTCCTGAGGGAGATTGGTCTGTAATTTTCTTTTTTTGTTTTATCTTTGTCTGGTTTTGTTATCAGGGTGATGCTGGCTTCATAGAAGGAGTTTTGTAGGATTCCTTCTTTTTCTATTTTATGGAAAAGTTTAAGAAGCATTGGTGCTAGTACTTCCATGAAGCTCTGGTAAAATTCACCAGTGAATCCATCTGGGCCAGGACATTTTTTAGTTGGGAGATTTTTTTTTAATTTTTTTTATAACTGCTTGGACCTCCATACTTGTTATAGGTCTATGTAAGCGGTTCATCTCATCTTGATTTAATTTGGTAGGTCATATAAATCAAGGAAACCATACATTTCTTTCAGATTTTCAAACTTAGTGGAGTATATGTTTTACAGTATGTCCCTATGATTTTTTGAATTTCTTTGGTATCTATTGTGATGGTGCCTTTTTCATTTCCAATTTTATTAATTTGTGTCTCCACTCTCTCTTGGTCAGATTTGCTAAGGGCTTATCAATCTTATTTGTCTATTCTTAACTTATTTTATTTTTTTTCTCAATTTTTATTAACATTTTCCATGAATATAAAAAATATGCCAAGGTAATACCATCCCTACCCCCACTTTCCTCTTTGAAATTCCATTCTCCATCATATCCCCTCCCCATCTCAATCAGTCTCTCTTTTATTTTGATGTCATGATCTTTTCCTCCTCTTATGATGGTCTTGTGTAGGTAGTGTCAGGCACTGTGAGGTCATGGATATCCAGGCCATTTTATGTCTGGAGGGATTAACTTATTTTAAAAAGTTTTAAAAGGGCCGGAGGGATGGCTTAGCAGTTAAAGTGTTTGCCTGCAAAGCCACAGGACCCAGGTTCGATTCCCCAGGACCCACATTAGCCAGATGCACAAGGGGGTGCACACATCTGGAGTCTGTTTGCAGTGGCTGGAGGCCCTGGTGTACCAATTGTCTGTCTCTCTGTCTCTCTCTCTCCCTCTTTCTCTGTCAAATAAAAAATAAAATGAAATAAAAATATTTTTAAAATTAAAAAAGTTTTATTAAATTATTTGCGTGTGTGAGAAAGAGGCAGAGAAAGAGAGAATGGGTATGCCAAGGCTTCCAGCCACTGCAAACGAACTCCAGATGCATGCGCCACCTTGTGTATCTGGTATACATAGGTACTGGGGAATTGAACCTGGGTCTTTGGGCTTTGTAGGTGAATGCCTTAACTACTAAGCTATCACTCCAGGCCTTTAACTTAGTTTTTTTTTTTTTTAATATTTTATTTATTTATTTATTTGAGCAAGCGAGAGAGAAAGAGACAGAAAGAAAGAGAGAATGGGTGTGCCAAGGCATCCAGCCACTGCAAACAAACTCCAGACGCATGTGCCTCCTTATACAGTTGGCGTACGTGGGTCCTGGGGAATCGAACCAGAGTCGTTAGACTTCACAGGCAAACGCCTTAACCACTAAGCCATTTTCCCAGCCCCTAACTTAGTTTTTAACTTATTCATTTTTGATATGGCTTCTATGTGTGCCTGCATGTGTGTGCATGTATTCATATGTGCTAACGTGGGTCTGCATGTGCCATGGTACACATGTTGACATCAGGACAACCTCAGGTGTCAGTCCTTGCCTTCCATCTTGTTTTGGGCAGGGTCTCTCACTGATTTCCAGCTGGCCTCAGAGTTTTCGGGCGACTCTCTCTCTCTCTCATTTTTTTTTTTTTTCGAGGTAGGGTTTCACTCTAGCTCAGGCTGACCTGGAACTCATGATGTAGTCTCAGGTGGCCTCAAAATCATGGCAATCCTTCTACCTCTGCCTCTTGATTGCTGTGATTAAAGGCATTCACCACCATGCTGGCTTTGGGTGACTCTCTTGTCTCTGTCTCCCTTCTTTTTTGGGGGGAGGGTTGAGGTAAGGTCTCACTGTAGCCCTGGCTGACCTGGAATTCACTATGTAGTCTCAGGGTGGCCTCAAACTCATAGTGATCCTCCTACTTCTGCCTCCTGAGTGTTGGGATTAAAGGTGTGTAGGAATATGACCTCAGGTGCTCAGGCTTGCCAAGACAGGCACTTTATCCACAGAATCATCTCCCCTTGTGTTAAATTTTTTTTTTTTTTAATTTATGAGAGAGATAGAGAGGGGGGGAGGAGACACATCATGGCCACTTGTTCCTGCAAATAAACTCCTTACCTCATGCACTATTTTGTGCACTGGCTTTATGTGGGTACTGGGGACTTGTCCCCTGGGTCATCAAGCTTTGCAAACACACACCTTTAACCTCCGAGCCATCTCTCCAGCGCCCCCTTTTAATACTGGGTCTTGTTATACATAGAACTAGAACTCACCATCCTCCTGCCTCAGCCTTTCAAGTGCCAGTGCCAAGAGTGCAGGTGTGTGCCACCACGCCCGGCCTTGGTCGTCGTCGTCGTCTTCTTTTTTTTTTTTGTTTTGGTTTTTCGAGGTAGGGTCTCACTCTAGCCCAGGCTGACCTGGAATTCACCATGTAGTCTCAGGGTGGCCTTGAACTCGTGAGATCCTCCTACCTCTTCTTCCTAAGTGCTGGAATTAAGGTATGTGCCACCATAACTGAGTCTTCATTTTTTTAAGAGAGAGAGAGAAAATGGGCACGTCTGGGACTCTAGCCACTGCAAATGAACTCCAGAAGCATGCACCACTGTGTGCATCTGGCTTTACCTAAGTATTGGGGAACTGAACTTTGGTCATTTGGCTTTGCAGGAAAGCCCTGGTCTTCATTTTTCTTGTAAAAATTTTTTTTTGTTAATTTATTTGAGAGTGACAGAGAGAGAAAGGGAGAGAAAAAATGGGCACACCAGGGCCTCCAGCCACTGCAAATGAACTCCAGATGTATGTGCCACCTTGTGCATCTGGCTTACATGGGTCCTGGGGAATTGAGCCTCGAACCAGGGTCCTTAGGCTTCACAAGCAAGCACTTAACCGCTGAGCCATCTCTCCAGCCCTGGTCTTCATCTTTCTTATACTGTTTCCTTGCCTGGAAGCCTCTTGCCAGGTGCTTCCTCCCCATGGTTCTCCCTCTGTAGGTGCTTCTCTTGTTCATGTAGGCCTCGGCCCAGCATCGCCGTCTTCATGGGAGCAGTCTTCCACCGCGGCCAGCCCCACTTCCCTCCTCACACCCTCAGAAGCAGAGAACCCCGTCAACCAGACCCTTGTGCATGGGAGCCCCTTCAGGTCAGGCCTTTGCTCGCTGCCCTGCGTCACCGGGCCCTCTCTCCTAGGATGGTGGCTGGTGCATTGCAGCTGCTCCGCTATGGCGTGCGTGCGTGTGTGCATGCATGTGCAAATTTGTGTATGTATGGAGTGGAGCTCCGTCTGAAGTAGGCTATGGATTTTTTTCTCCAAGTCAGGCTGAGTGACTTTCTAGACATTTCTCAGGCTCTGACTGATCTGGTATTTCCTCCTCTGAGAGGTGTGTGTGTGTGGGGGGGGCGTGACACCCTTGCAGTCTTCAGTTTGGACAGGGCACCCCACCTAGCACGACCCAGCCCAAACAGCTTGTTGAGGGGGCGGGACAAGGCCTCTCCCAAGGCCATTGTCCTCAGGAGTCTCTGGGTCCCCGACTTACTCCACCCTGTGACTTGTACAGATCAGAGAACCCAGGAGAGATGGCAGGCAGACCAGGGTGTCTGGTTCAGGTCATCCCTGGCTGTGACTACCACAGGAAAGCAAGGCTGGGGTCGGGGGGGGGACGGGACTCACAGATACTGCAAGATTGAGGGAGCAGGCCACGTACCCAGGGCCTCCCTCCTTCCTCACTGCTAGTCTGGAATCCCACTGAGATGGCTTGGCTAGCACCATCCCATGAGTCCCCTGCTCCCACTGACTTCCTCCTACTAGTGGACCTCATGTCCTACCTGCCACCCTTACTGGGCGGGTTCTCAGGGCTTCAGGGCCCCAGTTTATCTCTCAGGGACCAACCTGCTTTGTTTCAATATTGATCCAAGTGAGGGTGTGGCCCCAAGCGAGCCCCACCCCCAGGGGCTCTATGAGATCCCAGGTCATGTCTGCCTCTGCCCCGGTTTCTCTCAGGCTGGTGCTGAACACTGCCTCTCTGGGAGTGCCAGCCCTGCAGGAGGAGCCATCCCTCTGAGGGGCAGAAAAAGCAGGAGCAGCGGGGACACCCTGAAGTGCCTGGTGACACCACAGTGGGTCCCTGTCCCTGTGCACAGGTGAGTTGTAGTCCCACTGGGGCCCCACATCTGGCTGCAGGCCAAGGCAGCGGGAATGACTCGGTGTCCGGGGCCAGTAGCTGTGACCTGAGCTTGCTGTGGGAACTCCTGGGTGTAAGATGGAGCAAAGCCCAGGCATAGACACCCGCGAGGAGTCACAACAGCCTCACCGATAGTGGCAAGAGGGCCATCGCCCTGTTCAGTCATCACTCACTGGGGCAGAACACTACTCCACTCAGTCACAGGACGCTGCACAATCGAGTTCTGCTCCCAGGTGACAGGTGGCCTGGGCTCCCATGTGCAATGGGAGTGACCTCTCTGCATCCCACCTAGACGGGGTACATAGTTAGCCCCATCCTTTCTCTGGCCTTGAAGAGGCTCCCGGGTCCCAGGTGTGGGTTTCACTGTACTTCTCTTGATTCTCTGGATTCAACAGACACAAAAGGAAGATTTTACAAGGAAGGTACATGCCGGTCCCCAAAGCCCTGCTCATGGATGAGTATGGGGGTCTGATTCAGGGGTCCCCCATAAACTTAGGTGTTCTGAATGCTAGGTTCCCAGCTGATGGAGATTTGGGAATTAACGACTCCTGGAGGGAGCGTATTGTTGGGGGCGGGCTTACGGGTGTTATAGCCAGCTTCCTCTTGCCAGTGTTTGGCACACTCTCCTGTTGCTGCTGTCCAGCTGATGTTTGCCAGGGGGTGATGTCTACCCTCTGCTCATGCCATTGTTTTCCCCTGCCATCATGGAGCTTCCCCCTCGAGCCTGTAAGCCAAAATAAACCCTTTTTCCCACAAGCTGCTCTTGGTTGGGTGATTTCTGCCAGCAAGGTGAACCTGACTGCAACAATGAGTATGTCGCTGACTGCTGGCATCCTTAAGGGATTGGTTCCCACTTGGGTGCCAAAGTCCAGAGACAATTAAGTCTACCAGGTAAAAAAGAAATAGTACTTGTCCGTATCTCATGGTGAGAACACCCTCTGCTTTTTCTGACTTCTTGGCCATGGTTCCCGTAGTCACACCACCTCTGCTAGAATCCTCATGGACTATGAAGTCAGGCACGTGTATGATGCCCAGGGCTCCTGTGGGGTGAGGCTTAGGCTTCTCGGTAGAAGCCCGCTGGGGAGGGCTGCAGTCCTTGTGGGAGGATGGTGAGCTTGTCTGCTGTCTGGGGGGAAGGGGTCAGGCGCTGTCTCTCAAGTGACAAGCTATTTGGGTAGGTTGAATGGTTTTCTTGTGTACATGTGTGCATGCATAGAAGCTAGAGGTTGACATCCAGTAACTCCCTCTCTCTCTCCAGTTTTATTTTTCTTCCTTTGGTTTTTCAAGGTAGGGTCTTACTCTAGCCCAGGCTGACCTGGGACTATGTAGTCTCAGGCTAGCCTTGAACTCACGGTGATCTTCCTACTTCTGCCTCCCAAGTGCTGAGC
Organism: Dipus sagitta; assembly: GCA_036346955.1. Lineage (NCBI taxonomy): Eukaryota > Metazoa > Chordata > Mammalia > Rodentia > Dipodidae > Dipus > Dipus sagitta. The sequence goes on from CM070786.1 coordinate 6,554,560, forward strand.
AGTTTGCGTGCAGCAGTAAGAGGCCCTGGTATGTCTATACTCTTTATTTTTCACTCTCTCCCTGCAAATAAATATAAAAAAAAATTTATTGGGCTGGAGGGATGGCTTAGCAGTTAAGGCACTTGCCTGAGAAGCCTAAGGACTCATACTCGACTCTCCAGGTCCCATGTCAGCCAGATGCACAAGGTGACATAAGGGTGCAAGGTCGCACATGTACACAAGGTGGCACACGTGTCTAGAGTTCAACTGGGATGGCTGGAGGACCTAGCATGCCAATTTTCTCTCTCTCATAAAAAATTATTTATTGGGGGGAGGTTGAGGAATGGGCATGTCAAGGCCTCTTGCCACTGCAAACAACTCCAGATGCATGTACCACTTTTTGTGGTACTGGGGAGTTGAACCCAGGCCAGCAGGCCTTGCAGAAATGGCCTTTAACTACTGAGCCATCTTCCTAGCCCTCCACCTTTAAAAAATTATCTTTAAGTGTTTTTATTTGTCTGCGCATGTGTGTGTATGGGTGTACATCAGGGTCTCTTGCCACTGCAAACAAACATCAGATGTTTGTATAACTTTTGCAAATGGCTTCACATGAGTACCGGGCAATTGAACCTGGGCCAGCAGGCTTTGCAAGCAAGCACCTTTAACCACTGAGCTATCTCCCCAGCCCCTCCACATTTATTTTTCGAGACAAGGTCTCTCACTAAACCTGGAGAGTGGCTGGGCAAGCCCCCAGGATCCTCCTGTCTCTGTCTTCCAGTGTTAAGATGACAGACATGTGCTACCACGCTTGGCTTTTGACGTGGACGCTGGGGATCTGGACTCGGGTCCTCACACTCAACACAGCACTTTACTCAGCGAACCATCTCCCCAGCTCTAAAGGTTGGGTTTTTGTTGTTGTTGTTGTTTTGTTTTTCAAGGTAGGGTCTCACTCAAGCCCAGGCTGAGCTGTAATTCACTATGTAGTCTCAGGGTGGCCTCGAACTCACGGCAGCGATCAATCTTATCTCTGCCTCCTGAGTGCTGGGATTTAAAGGCATGCGCCACCATGCCCGGCTGGATTTTTGTTTTTTTTCAGCTTCTCTGGAGGTCAAGGCTTGTGGCACTTGTAGGTTCCTGCAGCCATTCCCACCCATACTGCTCTCCAGAAATGGGGACACAGGGGAGTCCAAGCTGCTGGCAGGAGGCTGTGGGGGAGGGGCAGGGGACCAGAGGCGCTGTCAGTGGCAAAGCGAAGCATCTTAACCACAAGAGGGCGCAGTTTCACGCGTTTATTATTATTATTATTTTTTGGCAGGAAGGAAATCATTGATAGTATTTGCCCCTGGAATCGTGCACATTCCACACATAGCATTTCCCAGGTTAGTGCTTCATGATCACATTCAAATTCCCAGCAGAAAACCCTGGCTCTCCAGTCACTAACACCTTCCCTGCTAGGGGTACGGGTCTGCAGTCTATCTTCAGAGCAGCTCCTGGGAGACCCGAGGAAGAGCAGAGCAATCAGATTTACAGTACCGCAGGTCCAGAGGCAGCCAGACTGCACAAGTTTGTTAGGCCGCACACCTTTCTCAAACCCCGGCTCGCCCACTGTCCAGCACAGGACCTTTAAAAGCACAGGCACAAATGTCACGAGTGTTTGACCACAGGGCTTGTGTGTTTCTGTATTTTATTAGAAATCCACCTTTAAAATACAGGGTGGTAAAAATGCCGCCAGGTTATAGATGTACAGAGCTCGTTTTTTTTTTTCCTACCCAAATGCTGCAACCATGACAAGTTAGTGTCACGTGGACACCCTCGGGCTTCCTCCTCCCGCCACAGTCATCTAGCTTATTGACTTCGCACCACGTCGAAGGAGCGTCCCTGCCGACCGCCATCCGTGTGACAGGTGGTGTTTTATTTATTTACTTTTATTAGTATACAGATGCATTGTTTATACACAGCTAGTAGTGCGTGAAACCACAGACCCACACGAAGGATTTCGGAGCAAATGGAAGACTGAGCATTAACACACTCGGGAGTCGGGAGTTGCCCGGGCACCCCCAACTCGGGACTTGACAAGAAGTACCACAGCATCTTACGCATGGGCTGGCGTCCACAAACCCAAGTGATCCCGTCTCAGCTCTTAATGTAAGAAAAACAAAAGCACTTGTCTAGAAATCCATTTTAACCTCCTACTGAGAGGACCATGTTAACTTGGGAGGTCAGATTTCTCTTTTGGCTAAAGAGTTTGGTGTGTTTTGGTAACATGGGAAACATATGGCACAGAGAAGTAGCAAATAGGTTTCTTTAGGTTTTCAAGCCCATGATTTAATAAAAAGGTAACAATTAGAAACAATACCCGTATTTACCTTAAGAAAATAAACCCCAGACATTCATCTCATTTCTTGGCCTTATGTTAGAATGCTATTGCTTCATTTACATGTAGATGATTAAAAATATATAGAGATATAGATTTAATTTGGGATTATGTACATAAAGCAGAATTAAGGGCTAAAAGGAAAAGAAAATGGCATTTTTTTTTTTTTTGGAGTGTGGTCAAATAAGGTGCCCAGATCCCAGAAGTCTCAAAGGCTCCCCCCACCCCTTGCTGGGGACAGGTTCTGTCTGGTGGCAGTTGACTACCCTCGGGAACAGCTCTGCCCTCTGGAAACTACGGTTCCAGGACTGTGAGGTGAGGGTCGGGTCCCCCTCAGAGCCGTGTGAAGTGGAGCGCTACTCCTAGGTTCACTTCCCCTGACACGTTCTGGAATTTCAATCCGTGCTCTGCCCACCTTTCTGAAGAAAAAGGCCCTGTGATGCCAACACAGAAGTGGGTCCGAGTGAAGATGTGAGGAGGCGCTCACCAGGGAGGACCTCGTTCTGAGTGAGTGTGACGGACACTGCGACATTCAAGACACTTAAGGCAGTGGGGTCATTTAACGACTGGTTTCCCAAATGAAGGGTTATGGCATGAGCACATCCACCACGCCACTCTCATTACCTACGGTCATGCCCAGCAAGGGGCTGTTCATGTTTTAATTGGCATGGGGGTTACTGAGTTTGGAACGTTCAGCATATTTCTCTTCCGAATGCACAGTGGTCCACAGTCCACAGCACTGCTTGGGAGAACACGACCGCAGCAGGCTTCAGTATTTTGTGAATAAAAGCAAACCAAAAAAAAAAAAAAAAAAAATCTTTTTTAACCTTGATCCCCAATTTTGAGTCTCGTGAGGGCCAGCTGCTCCCACCAACACTCAGCTGAGGCCCGTCCCACGTAAGGCAATGGTACCAACACGAAAGGGTTTTTCTCACTTCTTCCAGAGAGCAAACCTTCACAGACTGTCACGCTGTCAAGCAAGGATCATGGCACTGCATAAAAGACCCCAAACTGGGAAAGGCTGCAAGGAGACCCTGCTGGGCTCCCCGGGGAGGCGCTCTTCTCCCTGTTTTTATTTTTGAAGTGATGGGACTCACATCTAAGACGGGCTTCTCCGACCCCTGGCTCAAATAGCTGTGGCTGCCAGGGAGGTGACCGAGAGGAAGACTTGGGTCACATCACCTTGGCGACGGCTGTCGAGACCACAGGCTCTCAAGGGAGAACCGTCAGCTTATCACAGGATCTGATGTTGACTGCGGTATGAAATGAATGCCACACCTGGGTGGTGCTCTGCCCCCCTCTTTTTTTTTTTTTTTTTGGCCTTGGAACCCTTCAGCACTCCTGACCCAAGCCAGGGAAGGGTGATGGTTGGTGCCATGTGCAGTGGGGAGGGATACCTGTTTCTAACCCTGTCCCAAGCTTGCAGCTTAGCAATGAACATATCTGAGCATAGGCACAGTGGCAAAGAACAGTGTCACAGCCGCTGGTCAGTTCCATTTGGTGGCAGCGCGGTAGCAGCAATGAAAATTCCCAAACAGCTCCACATGTATCCAGCTTTTGGAAAGATTTAAAAAAAAAATCAATAAACAGGCCTTTTCTTTTCTTTTTTTTTTTTTTGTAGCCGAGGGTTTTAGGGTTCCTTGTTCTACCCAAACCAGTAACAATACACATCATCATCAACAACAAAAACAGACAAACAAACAAAAAAAAAAAACCCCACAGAGGAGTGACGGTCACGTGAAAGCCAAACTGATGGGATGTCACTTTTTCAACCTCAAGATGAATTTGTCATCATCGGAAATCATAATAAAAAGGAATCGATTATTTCATAAAGTATTGAGCCACGCGATGGCAGATACATTCTAAAGTGGGTCAGAAATAAATGGAGACAATGACACACACACACACACACACACACACACACACACACACCCTCCTGTCACAGGGACCCTGACCCTGTAGCATGTCACAGGTTGTCAAGACAATTATACCTGTTGGGAGACAGGCTCCTATGACACGCTCCCCTCCCTAGCCAAACGCCACACCCCACCACACACACATACAAGCTACCAGGTTCTAGAAAATTGTCATGTTCGTCTTCTTAGAGTATCTAAGACAATAAAAGACTAAAAGATGTCTGGAAATATGCTGTGTAGAAAAATTAACTCTCAGCTTAAAATAACATTCAAGAAGGCACTTCAGTCTGTAGGAAAGAGATTCTGAGTTGGGTCAGCTGCTCCAAACTGGGACAAAGGGCACACGTTGTCCGCTTGGAGGGGAGGACAGTTGAAAGGGAGTCTGATAGATACCAAGCTTTTTTTTTTTTCTTTTTTCTTTTTTTTTTTCTTTTTTTTGGTATGTTTTAAGAAAAAGCAAATCCCAGTAAAATGCATGTCCCTTTAAGAAATCTGTTAAAAGAGTTCTTTTTAAAATAGTTTCTGTTCTTAAAAAACAAACAAAACAGGTAGGCATGGCCACATTCAAACCCTGTGGCTCCGTAGCATGGAGTCTCCTCGCGTTGCGGCCCGGGGAGCTGAGGCCTGGAATGTCCCCCCCGAGCCAGCCGAAGGTTCCGGAGCGCGCAGGTGGAGGGGGGCCCCCCGAGGTTGGGGCTACCTGCTGCAGAGTCCATGTAACATGCTGTATACGTCGTCCTCCCGGCTCAGGCCCTCGAAGAAGGGGATGAGGTCCAGGAGCTCCGTATCGGTCATGTCGTCGAACCAGGACTGCACGGGCACCTGCAAGACAGCAGCGGGCGAGGCAGCAGAACGGGGCTCCGGGCTGGGCTGCTTCTGCCACCACTTTGTCCAGCCAAGGTCAGTTCAAAACCAGTGCTGGGGCTGGGGAGAGGGCTCGGAGGGAAAAGGCACTTGTTTGCACAGCCCACCCTGCCAGCCTGGGTTCGATTCCCCAGTACCCACGTTAAGACGGATGCGCAAAGTAAAACATGTATCTGGATTTCGTACGTAGCCCCAAGAGGCCTTGGTGAGCCCATTCGCTCTCTCTCTCTCTCCCCCCCTCCCTCTGTCAAATAAATAAAATAAAATATTAAAAAACAGTGGCTGGAGGCCCTGGCGTGCCCATTTCTCTCTCGGTCTCTCTCCCCTCCCTCTGTCAAATAAATAAATAAAAATAAAAATATTTTTAAAAAGACTAGGGCACAGTGGCTGGAGGCCCTGGCATGCCCATTCTCTCTCTTTCTCCCCCTCCCTCTGTCCAATAAATAAATAAAAATATTTTTAAAAAGACTAGGGCACAGGAAAATTGGGAACTAGCAACTGCCTTCCAGCTTCCCAAAGCTCTTTTTGTGGCATCAAATAGGCTCCTTGAGGCTGGAAGGATGGTTTAGTGGTTAAGGCACTTGCCTGCAAAGCCGAAGGACCCGGGTTCAATTCTCCAGGACCCACATAAAACCAGATGCACAAGGTGGCGCATGTGTCTGGAGTTTGTTTGCAGTGGCTAGAGGCTCTGGCATGGCCGTTCTCTCTACCTACCTCTCTCTTTCATAAATAAATAAATATCCAAAAAAAAAAAAAGAAAAAGAAAAGAAAAAGAAAAGAAAAAGAAATAGCCTCCTTACATGTCCGAGCTCTTGAAGCCAGAGGTTACCTGCTAGCCACCAATGCCACCAAACCCATGGGACGCAGCACCTCTACTTAGGCCTCTCCAGCCGTGCCGTGTGACACAGAGAAGTGGAGAATGACTTCCTGTGCTCAGTGATGCCCTGGTAAAGTGCATTTGGAAGCCATGGACAAAGAAAGGACTTTTTTAGCTTTAGGTACAGTTAGAGGACAGAGGTGGTAGCTGGTCTCCAAAGAAGAGATTTAAAAAGAAAAGGTGAGCCGGGCGTGGTGGCCCACGCTTTTAATCCCAGCACTCCTTGGGAGGTAGAGGTAGTAGGATTGCTGTGAATTTGAGGCCCCCCCTAGACTACATAATGAATCCAGGAATTCCAGGTCGGCCTGGGCTACAGTGAGACCCTACCCTCCAAAAACAAAACAAAAAATAAAGAAAGGTGAGGGAACCAAAAATACCATTTTAATTTTTAATTTTGTTATTATTTACTATAATTATACTAGGGAGAGAGAGAGGAGAGAGAATGGCATGCTAGGGTCTCTAGCCACCGAAAACGAACTCCAGAGGCATACATCACTTTGTGTATCTGGCTTTACGGGGGTACTGGGGAACCGAACCCAGGTTGTTAGGCTTTGCAGGCAAGTGCCTTAACGGCTGAGCCATCTATCTCTCCAGCCCTTGAGTTTGTTCTTTTAGGGCTTTGAATTGAATCTAAGGCCTCATGAATGCTATAGACATGGCTCCTCCTCTGCATAAGCCCTCTGCCCCAAGCCTGAAACACTTTGTACTGGAAGGGAAGGAAGCTATAAGATTATTGTTATTTGAAGGTTCTCCAGTGAAAATCTGACCAAACTTAACTAAAATTTAGCAATAAGAATAACAGGAGTGGGGAGATGGCTCAGTGGGCAAGAGTACTTGTCTTGCAAGCCTGATGGCCTGAGGCCTGATGTGCCCTATGTTTAAGTCCCCAGAGCTCACTGTAAGCCCAGTCCTGTGCAGAGGAGACTGGAGAACTGCTGGGGCTCATGGAACGGCAGCTTCAGGATCACAGAGAGACTCCGTCCCAAGGAAATACGGGAAGGAGAAATAGAGGGCAGCGCCTGGCATACTTGTCTGGCCTCCACATGTGTGTATATGATACATTTGTGCATGATACAATATGTGCACACACACACACCAAATACACACGCACAAATAAAAAGAATGATAGACTAGACTGGAATAGTGAAAACAAAAAACCCCCTATGAGCTCATATACTATTAAAATTCGTTGACTACCTGTGCAGGGTGTGGGCACACCAACTCATTGGTCTGAGACTGTACAGTTAAATTCAAGAATTTAAAGAATTAAAGACAGAGCCAATAGTTTTACCCCACTTTTGTCACCCAAACGTTCAAAACGTACTTTAGGCTAAGCAAGTAGTCAGCCGGTGAGGCCAAGCATTATTAATGTATTCTTTTCAGAAGCATTCTGGGGGCTGGGGAGATGGTGGAGTCAGGAAAGCACTTCAGTACAAGCATGAGGGGTGGAGTTTGGATGCCCAGCTGGCTGGCTGGGGGGCAGGCCGGCTGGCTACATTATGGGCTCAACGGAGAGATCGTGCCTCAGTAAAATAAAGACAGCGGTTGAGGACGAGGTCAACCTCTGGCCTCCACATGCACCCACACACACACGCGCATGCACACCACACACACAAGGAATTCTGGCCAATAAAGGCAGAAGGAATGGTGGGATTTAGAAATCATTATTCTGCAATTCCTAATGCAATACTGGACGTTGGCAATGATCGGCACCTGCAATCCAGGGGAAAGGCTGCCAGGGAAATGTATCGCGGACGGACCAGGCTAACAACGTCCTAACATGATGGTCGACTTTAAATCTTCAGAAGTGGGCCGTCTGACGTTATATACCTCCTGATAGGATTCCCTCGAAAGTACATTATATCATCTATCTTATATACTTGCTAAAACCAACCAAACAAAAAACCACAAAAATGAACTGGGGTCGAATCAAATAGACTAATGACTTCCTTAAAGGAGACAGGGTGTCTGGAAAATATTAAACACCACCACAAGCAATGAGCAAATTCAGAAAGTATGAAATTTATTTCTGTATGTGTGTGTGCAGCTGTGCATGTATGTGGAGGACAAGACAACCTTAGGTGTCATTTCTCAGGCACTATCTCTTTTTTTTTAATTTTAATTTTATTTTTAGGCAGGGTCTCACTATAGCTCAGATTGCCCTGAAACTCATTCTGTAGTCCAGGCTGGTCTTGAACTCACATCTCCTACCTCAGCCTCCCTAGTGCTAGGATTACAGGTGAGAACCATTATACCCGGATTATGCCTGGCATTTTTACATGGGTTCCAGGACTTGAACTCAGGTCCTCATGCTTGCAAGGTAGGAATTTTCCCAACTCAGCCATCTCTCCAGCCCTAGAATGTAGGACATATCTCTGTAGTCTTATGCTGGCCTCAAGCTGACAGGAATCCTCCAGAATGTAGGACATTTTTAAGACAAATAATCAAACCTTCAATAAAGTAAACTGGGTAGAAGAAAAAAGGGAAGAAAAGAAGAAATGTCAAGATTATAAAAGAACTAAAAGACTGTGGTGGTTTGATTCAGGTGTTCCCCATAAACTTAGGTGTCCTGAATGCTAGGTTCCCAGCTGATGGAGATTTGGAATTAACGCCTCCTGGAGGCGGTGTATTGTTGGGGGCGGACTTATGGGTGTTATAGCCAGTTTCCCCTTGCCAGTGCTTGGCACATTCTCCTGTTCCTATTTTCCACCTGATGTGGGCTGGGGGTTGATGTCCACCCTCTGCTCATGCCATCATTTTCCCCTGCCATCATGGAGCTTCCCCTTGAGCCTGTAAGCCAAAATAAACCTCTTTTTCCCACAAACTGCTCTTGGTCAGGTGATTTCTACGGGCAATGCGAACCTGACTTCAACAGAGACATATTAACTGAAGAAACGCAAGAACTTTTTCAAGGGCTGAAGAGATGACTCAGCGGTTAAGGCGATTCCCTGCAAAACCTAATGACCTGGGCTCAGAGCCTCAGGACCCACATAAAGCCAGATGCACAAAATGGCGCATGCATCTGGAGTTTGTTTGCAGTGGCTAGAGGCCCTGGCGTGCCTAGGCTGTGTCAGTCTGTCTCTGCTTGCAAGTAAATAAATAAAAATTTAAAAAGGACGTTCTTTGGATCTTGATTCAAACAATTCTCCATTTGCAGAGGTCAAGAACAATATGGACACACTGTGGAAAGTACCTAAATACTCCAGGGTGTTTTATGTAGGAAATATTAACATTGTGGGCTTCTCAGCCATCGCTCTGAGGTTTTTAAACTCTGACAGTTTTTAAAAATTTATTTTTATTTGAGAGAGAGAGAGAGGGAGAGAGAGAGGGAGAGAGAGAATGGAGTTCCAGGGCCTCCAGCTGCTGCAAATGAACTCCAGAAGCATGTGCCAAGTTGTGCATCTGGCTTACATGGGTCCTGGGAAATCGAACCTGGGTCCTTTTGGCTTTGCAGGCTAGTACCTTAACCGCTAAGCCACCTCTCCAGGTCAGAGCTGACAGTTTTATCTGAGCCACTCCTGAAGTGTCTTATTCATCTTTGTTGAAGAAGTACTTCTTTTGAAGGGGTCACCCAGGCCTCCTGAGGTTACAGGGGTCAGAGATTTGGGCAGCAGCATGCCCCAAGAGGTTAAGAAAACAAAGAACCCTGTCTTTTACAATACTCAAATGCTAAGGAGGAGGGGGAGGGCCCAAGCACTGTTGTAAGTGTTTTACATCTCCCCACCACACCTAATCTTCTAAAGACCTTAAGAGTGTGACATTCCTGCCATTCCCACTTGACAGATGACAGATAAGGCCATCAAGGCTCAGAGAGGACAAATACGCAGCAACGTCATGCCTGCTGTTGCTGAGTTGGGATTCCACCAAGGAACGTACCGGAGGCCTTCTCATGCGGGTGTTCGGAAGCGCGGCTTGCATGGCAAGGAGCTCACACGGAGCCTGCAGCTGCCTTCTCTGGGTACTTACTGCATTCTCTGGATGGAAGATGTAGGAGGCAGGAGAATTGTCAACAATGATCACTTTGCTCAGCTCCCGCCCCAGGCGACTCAGGTCCTTCACATAGTTCCCCCGATGGAAAACACAGGATTCTCTGAAGAGCCTGGCCCGGAACACACCCCAGCGGTCAAGGAGGTCAGCCACAGGGTCTGCATACTGGAATGAAGGTGTCACCATGAAGGCTGGCCACTGGGGAAAGCCAGAGACCCTGACCTACTACAGCGAGATCCAGAAGGTTTTTTTTTTTTTATTTTGTTTTTTAACCTTTTGGGCTTTTTGAGATAGGGTCTCATTGGTTAATCTAGAACTCGCTATGTAGCCCAGGCCAGCCTTGAACCTACAGCAGTCCTACTGCCTCAGCTTCCTAAGTGCTGGAAATATAGATGTGAGCCATCATGCCCGACACAGATTGCCTTAGAAAAAAGAACGAGGTTTGGGGAGATGGCTTAGTGGGTAAAGTGCTTGCTATACAAGCACGAAGACCCGAGTTCAAATCCCCAGTATCTGTGTAAAAGTGCCGGATGTGGCGGTGCATGCCTGTGCTATGGAGGTGGAGACAAGAAGATCCCTAAGGTTTGCTGGCGGCTAGTCTAGCCAACTTGGTGAGCCTAGGTTTAGTGCAAGCCTGTCTTAAAAAGTAAGATGGATGGGTAGATGGTTTAGCAGTCCAAGGTACCTACTTTCTTGCTTGCAAAGCCTGAAGGCTCGGGTTCGATTCCCCAGTACCCATGTAAAGCCAGATGCACAAAGTGGCCCAAGTGTCTGAAGTACGTTTGGATCCTCAAGAGGCCTTAGCATGCCCATTTTCTTTCTCTATGATTCTTTCCCTCTCTCTCTCTCTCTCTCTCTCTCTCTTTTGGTTTTCCAAGGTAGGGTCTCACTCTGGCCCAGGCTGAACTGGAATTCACTATGTAGGCTCAGGGTGGCCTTGAATTCATGGCGATCCTCCTACCTCTGCCTCCTGAGTGCTGGGATTAAAGGCGTGGGCCACCATGCCTGGTCCTCTCCCTCACTTAAATAAATACATATGTTTAAAAAAATAAGGTGGGGAGCAACTGAGGAAGACACCTGACATTGACCTTTACACATATGCACATCTATGTGCACCTGCACACACATATGAACACACACACACATGGATACAAAAAAGAAAGAATTGAAATGGCTGGAGGTGTTTTAGGATCCTGGTTATTTTCCACTCCGTGTATGTAAAAAAGCACTGGATTCTTCCATTTCTCTCCCATGTAATCCATCAGAAGTTCCTGTCAGTTTTACCTCCAAAAATATCTTGACTCCGCCTGCTTCTCTCTAGCCCTACGACACCTCCGTGGACGGGGCCTCCAGGCTCTGATCTGAGAGGCTCTCATTTCCCAATGGACCTCTCTTACAGCCCATTCACCCCAAAGCTGTCAGCGTGGCCGTGGGCAAGCCTACAGCCCAAGGTATCACTCTCCTGTCTAAAACTCCATGCTGTCTCCCCATCGTACTTGGAGTGAGGTCTACTTTCCTCACTCCTGTTAGGACCAGGACCACAGTGAGAGAGCAGCTGGCAACTCTGCCCGGGAGGCAGGGGGCACCCGAGGCTAGGGCAGGAAGATCGCTGCATCTGGGCTCATGGGGGAAGTCCTTTCCCCCTTCCGAGGACATCCTGAGGGAGGCGGAGTCCAGGCACTCCTCTGTCTGATGGGGGCAGCCAGGGCCACGTGGGTGGGCTGCCTACAGGGCGATGGCTTGGATAGGAAAAGATGGCTCGTTTTCTCCTGTTCCCTGGCACTGGTGGTAGGGACAGTCATCTTTCAGGGAAGTGCCTGAGTGTCAGGGCTCCGGACCCGAAAGGTGAGGGAGAGGGGCGAAGTCATCCGAGGGCAGGGGCTCTCGTCTGTCCTGTTCTCGCTGTGTCCTCGGTGCTGCGTGCTCCACGCATGATGCCGAGCAAGTCTGAGCTGGGGGCCTGGGGGGGGGGCATGGGTGAATGACGTGGTGGGCGACAAAGCAGTGGAGACCAAATGACTCTGAGGGGCAGCGAGGGTTCCTCTGCAGGTCCGGGTACGGGGCAGCTGAATCCCGCAGTGCCGCCGCTGTTGGTGGAGTGAGAGCCGAACTGAGAGTCCAGAGGCAGGGGCGGGAGCCCTGACCAACCATCCACCCACCAGCACCACCTGCCCAGCAGGGTGCGCCGGGGGCTTGGGCTTGGTCCGGCTCTGCCAGGCACAAGTAGCAGCGAGAGAAGAGCTGGAGAGACAGATGGCAGGGCAGGTGGGAGCAGTCCAAGGAGAGAAACCCAGACAAGGATGTTTAAGTGAACACCGGGGACGGTGCCAAGGAGCGTTTTCAATCCTGCCAAGGCAAAAGCAACCCTGGGCCCAGCGCACGATCTCCCTGCTCGTCATTTCTCTGGTCAGGACTTGGGTTTCCTCAGCGTCCCAGCGCTGCTGCGGATACAATGAGTCTGGGCACCGCTCATGCGGAAGATCGCCTGCCGGGGAAATCGAGGTCTTCCTTGAGGGCATGTAGGCAAGAACAAGGCTCCTCTTTGGGATCCCTCCCCAGCAGCTCATGCTCTGAGGCCCGCATACGAGGCTGGTGGAGGTGCTGGGGAAGTGGCTGTCTCCTCAGTCAGCACCGAGACGGACCCAGCCCAGGAATGCCCCAGCCCGCAGAGAGCCGGAGTCAAAAGCTCCAATGTGCAGAGCAATGTGGGCATCAGGGTGTCCAGGTACCCAGGCATGCCATGCAGGGAGAAGCTGCCCTGCACACAGGTAGAGGGCTCAGCTGTACCCTGCTGCGACTCATCCTTGCAGATACTCAGTCACCGAGGAGCCAGAGGAGACACAGGGGTGTCAACAAGGTGGATGGAGCTGGTCTTGTGAGAGTCGGAGTTTGGCAGACAGTCATGGCACCAGGCAACGGGGACGTTAAACCCTACTGGAGGGTCTGGAACTTGCTAGTTCCTTTCAAAAGTGGGTAAGAGTGGGCGTGGACACATGTTTGGGTCGCAGGTCACTGAGAAATCAAATTGGAACCGAGCGGGAAACCTCCTCCCAGGTGACTAGCTGTCAGGATCCTGGAGCTATGTATGCAGCTTCTTGTAGGAGGAAAGTCACCAATGGTCTTAACCAGCAAGGGATCCTGAAAGTTCTACAGACGACCAGCCAGGCCAAATGTACCAAACTGGTGCAATGGTAGCAAGTCTGCTCTGGGGGAAACCAACTGTTCCATTCAACTTGAGGGCCCACTCCATAGGAGGGAATTCAAGCCCAAGGACCCAGGGTCTTCTTTACAAGGTGGCACATGTGTCTGGAGTTCATCTGCAGTGGCTAGAGGCCCTGGCGTGCCCATTCCCCTCTCCGTTCTCTGTCTCTTTCTCTCTCTCAAATAAATAAATAAAAACAATTTAAAAAAAAAGCCTATGAATGGGGAGGTCATAAGCCCTAGTGGGGAAACTACTACTGTTGCTTGGCCAAATGAATGTAGCAATACCCATCAAACTACCCTCAAAATCCTTATGTTTGTGGCTATATGTTAATGCTACTCTCATTTTTGAAGAGAAGCTTCTCTTTTCAGATGGTGGTAACCACTGGGGTGACTCAAAAAGTCATCAAAGTGCTAAGACGTGACAGTGGAGTGTTCATCATAATCCCACAGTGAATACCAACAACTCCCGTTGAGAGGGCGTCAGTGGAACGGAGGCAGGAGAAAGGGGATATAAGAGTATAACCCAATGGGACAATCACCAGAATACAGTATGTTCATACTGTAAAGTCTGTCATTATAAAAGTAATTGCCGGGTGTGGTGGCATGCATCTTTAATCCCAGCACTCGGAAGGTAGAAGGTAGGAGGATCGCCATGAGTTCGAGGCCATTCTGAGACTACACAATGAATTCCAGGTCAGCCTGGACTACAGTGAGACTGTACCTCAAAAAACAACAACAAAATATTATAAAAATGACATCGAAAATAGCACAGACACTAGTTAGGAAGAAGGGGTTCAGCGGAGGGGGGGGACTCAAAAGAAGGAAAACAGAGGGTGGTGGAGGGGGTTGTGATTCTGGTATATTGTCTATATGCATGGAGGTTGTCAATAATCTTTTTTTTTTTTTAAAAAAAGAGTGGGATTGGACAAAGAAACGGCTCTATTTATGCAGAAGTGTGAGACCAAAACCTGTCTGCGTGACTGCCTCGCCACTAACATTTACGACTGCGCACCTGTGAACCTCAGGAGGGCTTTGCTCGGTCACGACTTCCGGTGCAATCCACACAAACACGCCGAGTGCTCAGGGAGCACTCACCGAGCACGTGCCGGGTGCTGCGCTGAGTCCTTCACGCACGCTGTTGCACTGAATCCACCCCACCAGGCAGATGCCGTCATCTCCAGGCAGACAGGCGGTCACACCATTTCTCAGGCCAGTCAGAAGCCCCCCTCCCCTCATTAGCCCGTGACCGTGGGTGACCCTTTATGCCCGTCTCTCACTTGCTCCGCCCCCAGACCGAGGACACTGACGCCGCTGGCATCTTGTTGCCCGTCAGCAGACGAGGGGTGCCCCAACATGCCAGCGGCGTGTAGCCGTCCTTTGGCTAGTCACACGGGACAGGTTAGTGACTTCATGCGCGGAGAGCCAGTTTCAGGTGGCTGTGTGCAACAGCAACTTCACGGAGCATTGGCTCCAAGCGCTCCTTTGTCGCCATGGTAACCGGAAGCCTTTCAGCCTGGCACTGTGCACATGGCCTGCATCCATCCCATCTGGGGTGGGAACCTGTCACCGTAAAAATAGCTTTTCCCCCCCATTGGAACAAAGGGCTCTTGCTACATGGATGGCAGGTAGAGAGGCTGAGGGGCCCGGCTAGGAGGAGTCTGTAAGCAGGCAGCAGCACGCACCTTGGCCAGGCTGGCAGTAAACAGCACACATTCGAAGAGCTGCCCCATCCTCTGGAGAAACTCGTCCACATGCGGTCGCTTCAGCACGTACACCTGCAACGGCAGCAAACAGCACGCTGCTCAGTCATGGCAGGCGGCCAGAGACGCCCGGGCCCGGATGCCCACCGGGGAAAACTGTCAGAAAGGAAACCCTTCCTGCCGGGCGTGGTGGCGCACACGCCTTTTAATCTCGGCACTTGGGAGGCAGAGGTAGGAGGATCGCCGTGAGTTCGAGGCCGGCCTGGGAATACGGAGTGAGTTCCACGTCATTCTGGGCTAGTGTGAGACCCTGGCTTGAAAAACCAAAAAGAGGGCTGGAGGGATGGCTTAGCAGTCAAGGTGTTTGCCTGCAAAACCAAAGGACTCAGGTTCATTTCCCCAGGACCCACGTCAGCCAGATGCACAAGGGGGCGCCCATGTCTGGAGTTTGTTTGCAGTGGCTGAAGGCCCTGGCATGCCCATTCTCTCTCTCTCTCTCCCTGTTTCTATGCCAAATAAGTAAATAAATAAATAAATATAAAATATTTTAAAAAACCAAAAAGAAAGAGCCGTTCCTCCTACGGTCAGTGCCACACATGGTTTGCTGAGGCCCAGGCTTTACAGACGGATGCGGGTTCCGGGTCTCAGCTCAGAGCAGACAACCCGAGCAAGGGAGAAAGGGAAGCTGACCGTGGCTGGCGTCAAGGGTCTGGGGGATCTTCAGGACGTGCAAGCGTTACAGTCTGTGCCATGCCTGGGTGAGAGCGCTCATTCATCTCATGCGTTTCTCAGCGCTCGCCACGGTCTGCGTGCTGCTGTCCCTTTGGAAGCCTGAGCCTGGCAGACTGCCCGGCGGGTCTGGGACGGCTCCAGCTCCACTCTGAAAGGAGCGCTTCTCCCTCACTGAGAGACCTGGGCTCAAGGCACGGGCCCAGCAGCGCTGTGGGAGTGCCTGCTGGGCCAGCTGGGGAAGCCGCCCACTTGACACAACGCGGGTCACTCTGCTTGCGTGGCGTGCAGAGAGCCACTTCAGTGGTTGTGACACTGGCCTCGTCCTGAGACACCGACGCACAGCAGAAGGAGAGGCCACCGAACAGGAGGAGAGGCAAAATGCTGCCTTTCCTCCGACACCCGGGCTCTTGCACCCTCTGGCTAGGCCAGGCTAGGTGGGAGTTGTAGGGAAGCCCGGCTTCAGCTCAAACAAGGCTCCTGTCCTCAAAGCCGGAGCAGACCTGAGGACACTGGCAGACAGGAGGGGAGGGGCAAAGCTGGGTTAGTGGGAGGAACCCATTGCAACTTGGAATACATTCCACTTGAAATTATCCACTTCACTACCTTAAACCAAGCTCTTTGAAACTCGACACATTTACCACACTGCAGCTCTGTGCTCAGCCTGTTAGGAGAAATGCGCCTTGCCCTTGACGGGCTCACAGTCTAAGCGTCCACACGCACACACAAACCTGCAACAGTAAACATAATAATAAAACCCAGAGCAGGAGGCTTGATGAAAGACCACGGCTCTTCCTCTTGTGAGAGGAGGGACTCATGGAACAGTGACATCTGGCCTTGACCTTGAAGGACAAGCAGGAGTTCATCGGGCTTGGTCAGGATGAGAAGCAAAGCTCCGAGTATGTTGCCCAGGGCCCACGACTGAGACAGTGAGTGAAGACAGGCAGGTGGGGCGGGGGAGGGATGAAGAGACAGGTGGAGGTAAGCACACACAGGGCAGGCGGAGGAGCTGGGGAAGCCACGGGCTCCCCACCGCACGCAGGGGAGGGCGCACTGTGGCCAAGCGCTTCCAAACAGAACCCAGTAAAGTCACTGTCAGGCACTGAGGAGGGACAGGGTTTGGTGGGGAACCTCGGCTTCTCTGAAAGTCTTGGTAGGTATATCCTGGCTCTGTGGCTGAGGGTGGGGCCAGAGGCATGGGGTGGCCTGGCCTGGGTGCCAGCACAGCCTTCAGAGAGAGGCTGGGGTGGGGCTGAGGGCAGGCTGTGCTACAGCAACTCCAGGCCCCCCACTTTTTTTATGGTCCATGAGATGCCTCGGTAGCAAAGGGGGGAGGGTGGCTCTCAGTCCCGCAGCCCAGGGGAGTTCTACTTGGAAAGCAAGCTTGGCTCCATGCAGAGGGAAGGAGACTGGGAGCTCGGATGCGGGTGCCTTATGCAGGCAGAGAGGAGGGTCCTGGGCCCGGATGCCGGCGTCCAGGCCCGCGTCCCCGTGCAAGTAACCAAGAATAGGCCCATTGGGACCTGCACAGCCTATCCTGGATTACTTGAACGAGGCCACGGCCTTCGCCAGGGCCGTGATCCGCCTGTGGCCTCCTCCCCTCGGGAGAGTTTCTGACCCGAGCCCTGGGACCCCGGGGTGGGTGTCTATTTCAACAGCATTAAAGCACACTCAGGAAGGGGGTTGGGGCAACTGGGGGAGCTCCCACAGGCCAGTCATGCTCACAAGTCAGGTGGTATGAAGGATTAATTTCTCTCCTAACACTTGTCATGTCTCTCTTTGCGTCAATCTTAAGTACTCTACAACACGAGCCAAGGTACAGAAAGCCTTCGCTGCCTCTCCAGTGCTGAGTTAATTTATTGGACGATTTCTCAAACATTAAATGCCCAGGTACTCCCAGTTTCGGTCCCACAATGGCTTTTAGAAAGCACAGACTAACTATGGAAAAGCTAAGAGATGAAGTCACCTTTGCTGGGTCCTGCTTCCAGGCAGGACCTATGGGAGGAAAGGCCAGGAAGCAAAGTGAAGGTGGGAAAAAACTGAGTCTCTGGAAAACAGCCTTGGCCCAGGAGCCAGGAGCCCGCATTACTCACTTTAATTCTTACCACTCTTTTCCCTAGCTAGGCCTCAGTTTCTCCATCTGGGCGATGAAATGTCCAGAACATGCCGGGATAGTAGGGCGTGGTGGCACACACCTTTAATCCCAGCACTCAGAAGGCAGAGGACTGCTATGAGTTCAAGAGCAGCCTAGGTTTATGGAGTGAGTTCCAGATCAGCCTGGGCTAGAGTGAGACCCTACCTCAGGAAAACAAAACAAAACAAAGACAAAAGGCCAGGATAGTTCTAACACCCTGAACTCCAGAGCCAAACAGCTTATTGGTATTGTTAAGGAAAGACATTTACGTGGCCCAGGCAACAAGACATTCCCCCGCCCCAACCCCCATTCGTGGGACATGAGGTCAGATACGTTCCCCGTGAGACCTTGGGAGTTCATAGGAAAACGGTCCCATTGTCACTGTTGGCAAACTTGACAAAGCTATCATCACTTCAACCTCCAAGGCTAGTTTCTCTACAGTGTTTCATATATGTTCATAAATAAAATTATTTCCCTAAGAGCTTTATGCACACAAGGGGGGGGGGTTAAAGAAAGAAGACGGTGCGTGACAACTGACTATGGCATCTTTACTTATAGCAGCGTGCAGATCGGAAAACACCCCCCCCCCCCCCCCCCCGCTAAAGAGTCACCGGAGAAAACTGTAGGAGCGACAGGATGAGTCTGGAGCAGGTGGCATGGAAAATGGACATCTCTCCCCAAGAATCGACCGTAGGGTAGGTGAGTGACTCGTGGCATTTTCTTGTCAGCCTGCTAGGAGAGTTGCCCAAGGCAATTACATAAGGAACTTAATTAGACTGTCAAGCTAGGCCAGTGGGAGGTGCAGAAACTTCAGAAAGTCTAAATCAAATCAAAGAACTATTTGAACTTGCAACCACATCTAATATTTATGAACAGATATCGTTTCCCTTCTAAGTTCAGTATAAAACAAATACAAGTGCAGAAAAAAAAAATCATTGTGCTCATTATACAAAGTCTGCTTCCTTTGGCTTGAATAAAATTATCACTGAGATGAGAATTTAGAAGTGAAGCTCGCAGGGAGTGTCACTGTTAAAAACAAGGCTCACCGGAACTCAAATTGCGCTTTGATTCCTTACCTGATGTACAGTCCCATCGATCTCAACCGGAACAATGAAGTCAGCATTACTGATAGGCTAAAGAGAAAAGAAACCGTAATTACTGCGTTTGAAAGATCAGGATAAAATTGGAAATTTTAGCAAGAAAAAAGCTTGCCTGGACCAATGTTTTGATAATTGGAAAAAACAGTTCAAGTTCAGGAGAAGGATGTTGAAGTATGCCTTGGTTCCTTGCAATAAGCACATTCTTTTCTGTCCTGAATGTCGTGACGTTTTCAGCATCCTGGTCCAACCTCTCGGTCACCTGCCTGCCTCAACCACAAAGGGTGGCACAGCCTGGCAAGAGAATGGGGTTCCTCAGAGACTCTAGCCCTTGCCCAGAGCCCAGCCAGGATGATGGCGACCACTGCTGGTCACCAGGGGGTGGAGGTGACAACCTGCCGGTAGCCGGTGTCACTGGGAAAGCACTCTGGACTTGAACCCACAGTGCGTGAGGCTTAAGAGGAGATGCTTAGCTCAAGGACCCACTGTAGGCATGAAGACAGCAGGCCACAGGCCAGGACGCTGGGTAGGCTCTTCCCCTCTTTGGACTCATGCTCCTTTTCCATTGCTATGGTGGCTGCCCAAGGATCCATCCAGACCAAAGAATCGGTGATCTTGGGCCCTGCCTGGTGGCCTAGTGTGGTCTCTTGCTCTTGGGTATAGGGCTGGGGGACAGCCAGCCTCCTTTCAACTGCTGTGCTCTAAGAAACACTCTGCCCAAGGATACCCACAATTACCCACAATTTCTAGATATTTAACAGAACTCTTGGGACATTTAAATATCAGACATGACTTCGGCAGTCGTCACGTTCCCATGGACTTTACATACAGCTCTAAATGGAATTCCACAAGTTAAGTAGAGAACCCCTTAAAGGAACAAGTGGAGGGGAACCATCAGCATGCAAGTCCCTGGGGCAAGAGGGGAAACAAAGAGGGAAAAGGAAGGTGTGTGATGGGCACAGGGGTGTGTGATGGGCACAGGGCATCGGGGTGCAGGGCACGAGGCCTGTGGTCAGACTTAAGCTCATGAGCACAGGCAGTGCGCGCTCACACGTGCACATGCGTGCGCGCGCACACACACACACATTCTTCTTTGATCTGTAACTTAAAAATGTGGAAAATGCGGGGTTGTAGCTAAGAGGTGTGGTGAGGCTCAAGATCAGAAGGCCAGGGAGGAGCTCAGGCTTTTATAATTTTACGACTGTAATGCAAAAGAGGGTGAAGGAAGGAGAAAAAGAAAAGACTAAAGGAAGAAACTGTCACAAGGCATTGAAGGATGAAATCGCAGAGTGTATTTACTCAGTGAGGACAATCGCTCCCCAGCACAGTCTCGGGCTTCTCCCATGCGAGTGTCATGGAGGCCGTGCTGAATTCGGCCAGGAGTCCTTGTCAGCCTGTTGTTTGTTTTCAAGGGAAAGGGCTCTTCGCGTCCATATTCCCAAAGGGCTTGAAATGCCCAGTACATTAAAAAACATGAATTAAAGAATATTCTTGGGCTGGAGAGATGGCTTAATGGTTAAGGCACTTGCCTGCAAAGCCAAAGGACCCAGGTTCAATTCCCCAGGACCCACGTAAAGCCAGATGCACAAGGCAGTGCATGCGTCTGGAGTTCATTTGCAGTGGCTACAGGTCCTGGCAGCGCCCATTCTCTCTCTGCCTGTTTCTCTCTCTCTCAAATAAATATTTTCTTTAAAAAAAAAAAAAAAAGCATTTCAAAAAAGAGTATTCTTACAAAACCAGACAGGCTAAGGAAGTTTCTAGAAAGGAGGACATTCTGCTTCTAGCTTATGGCAACAATGCCCTTTGACCAGGCCCTTGCAGACGCCGAGGGCTGCTGAGGTCATGCCTTTCGAGCCAGCAATTCTGAGGAATCTTGGGCAGTCCCACCAGTGTCACTACACACTCAGAGTTATGGTGTGTGTGTGTGTGTGTGTGTGTGTGTGTGACAGCGACAGACCCCTGCTGGAAAGGCTTTAATCCCGCGCAACTTGCTCACAGGGGAGAACGTGCTTTGGACACAGGCCTTGGAGTGCTGGGTAGAGAGCGGCCAGAAAGAAGCCATTTCTCACTGCTAGAGTCACTGCTAGATCATCCACCCTCAAAGGAGTCAAAGACAGCCTCCTGGCCCTGGCCTGCGGTTTCTAGTCGGTAAGGAGGAGGTGCAAGGAAGGATGTTTCTGGCAGGAAGGTGTCCTGCACATTTCACGTCTCTTCTGGTGGCAGTACTGCCTGCCAGGCTTCAAGGGCTCAGGAGAGAGATCCAGCCCATAGTGGACAGGGTCTTTTGCATCTCTTAGCAAAGCGAGGGAAGCCCCAAGCCAGAGGCAAGACCAGTAATGTAGTGTAACTGGCCAGGGGTAACAGAGAGGTTCCAATGCCCGAGATAACACACGGAAAACAAAGCAGGATTCTTAACATCTGCTGCTTCTTCCCAAAATATCAATCTTTATTTCTCAACTTTTTTTTTTTAACCATTTACTTCTTTTAAAGTTTGTTCCACTTAAAAAAAAAAAAAAAAAAGCCTGGCGTGGTGGTGCATGCCTTTAATCCCAGCACTTGGGAGGCAGAGGCAGGAGGATCGCCGTGAGTCTGAGGTCAGCCTGAGACTACATAGTGAATTCCAGGTCAGCCTGGGCTACAGCGAGACCCTACCTGAAAAACAAAAAACAAAAACAAAACATTGCTGGGCTGGAGAGATGGTTCAGAGGTTAAAGGCGCTTGCTTGCAAAGCTTGATAGCTTGGGTTCAATTCCCCGGTACCCACTAAAAGCCACATACAGCTGGAGTTCGCTTGCAGTGGCAAGAGGCCCTGATGTGCCCATGTTCACTCTCCCTCTGTCCGTCTCGTTCTCTCTGTTTCTCTCACCCGCTCAAATAAATAAGAAAAAAAACGTCTTTTAAAAATTGCTAATTACAGCTACTGCTCATCCTGCTTGGAGACTCTGTCGTCTTTTTGGTGGGGAGATGGCAAGTGACTGGAAAGAAAAGATGCCGACATTCCTTTCGACGTGCCCGTAGTTTCGCACCCCTGGGAGGGGCAAGGGCGTGGAAGTGGGCACTCGTTTACCACTGACCCTGTAAGAAAGCCCAGCACGAAAATGGTCACAACAAATGGCTGGATGCGTTCGGATGCTGTTAACTATGGAAGGCTTCTTGAGAGCTGGACATCACTCAGAAGTGGGCCTGGGGACATTTCCAGAAGAACAGAGCACCTGACAACCTCTAACACTTCTCCCTTAGCCCTGTCCAAGAAAACGCAGTACTCCAGTTACCTTGGCGAATGTCACATACCGGGGCGTCTGATCACCTGGGCCGTCTGAAAGTATTTCTATAGGGTTAGTGCTGGAAACCCCAGATCTCAAAGAAAAAAAAAAAAAAAAAGGTTTCATGATATTGGCAGCCCAGCCAGCAACCTGGTCTCTGTACTAACGTGTTAACATTCAGTCCCCACAGTTAATGTTCACCTGGGTTAACGAGCAGCCGTGGGTGTGGGTGGGTCTCCTCACGAGGACTGAAGTCACATCTGCCAACAGCCACAAGCTTTCATGCTTTTTTTGTTTGTTTGTTTGTTTCTCAAGGTAAGGTCTTGTTCTAGCCCAGGCTGACCTGGAATTCACTATGTAGTCTCAGGCTGGTCTCGAACTCACTGGGATCCTCCTACCTTTGCCTCCCAGTGTTGGGATTAAAGACGTGTGCCACCATGCCAAGCCATTGTCATGCTTCTTGTTTTTTTTTTTTTATTGTTCCTTTTCAGTACAATGGTGATGGAGTCACCAAGACCACGAGTGATTAAGAATGTGGAATTTACCTTAAATGAACTGTGCACCAGTGTTTCGTCTAGGTCAATGACCACACATTTCTTCCCATAGTCAAGCACCGTCACCTCTGGAAGGAGGTATTTAGCTGGTGGCTGAAGGGTGGAAAAAAAATCAGTATTATAACTTTACATAAGAATCTACCCAATTTCCTTGTTCTTTTTTTTTTTTTTTTTTCGAGGTAGGGTCTCACTCTAGCCCAGGCTGACCTGGAATTCACTCTGTAGTCTTAGGGTGGCCTCGAACTCATGGCGATCCTCCTACCTCTGCCTCCCGAGTGCTGGGATTAAAGGCGTGTGCCACCATGCCTGGGGCCCCTTATTCTTGTACATACTATGTTAATGAGGGTATAAATGAAAGCTGGTATCTAAAAGTGGTCACGGGGCTGAAGAGATGAGTCAGCAGTTAAGAGCACTTCCTATGCAAGCATTAGAGCCTGAGAGACTGCCAGGACCCACACCCACTGCTGGGTGTGGCCACACCTGTGTGTGACCAAGCCTAGTCCAGTAGGGGAGCAGAGATGGGAGAATCACCAGAGCTTGCAAAAAACAAACAAACAAACAAACAAACACAACAAAATCAGCAAGATGGCTTCATGTTCTGCTCCAGCCACTGTAGGTGAGTGTAGGCAAGTACATCGGATGCTCAATGAGCACACACACACACACACACACACACACACACACACACGTGTACACCACCCCGCCAGCTGTCAGGTTAAACCTCCCAGGTAATTTATTTATTTATTTATTTATTTGAGAGCAACAGAGAGAGAAAGAGGCAGGTAGAGAAAGAGAGCCAGAGATAATGGGCGCACCAGGGCCTCCAGCCACTGCAAACGAACTCCAGACGCATGCGTCCCCCTCGTGCATCTGGTTTATGTGGCTCCTGGGGAATGGAACCAGGGTCCTTAGGCTTCGCAGGCAAACGCCTTAACCGCTAAGCCATTTCCCCAGCCCGCTATCACATAATTAAAAAAAAAATTTAAAAATATATTTTGAGGCAGAGAGAGAGAGAGAGAGAGAGAGAGAGAGAGAATGAACTGGCAGTGCCAGGGCCGCCAGCCACTGCAAACGAACTCCAGAGGCTTGTGCCCCTTTGTGCATCTGGCTTACGTGGGTCCTGGAGGGTCACACTGGGATCCTTTGGCTTTGCAGTCAAATGCCTTAACCACTAAGCCATCTCTCCAGCCCCTATCAGGTAATTTTACTAAGGATAACTGAGGAAGACACTCGATACCAATATCTGGTCTACACACACGTGCATATTCCCCCTCCACACACACACACACACACACACACACACACACACACACACACACACAGTTGGGACAATAATACTGCCATGCATGCATGGGTTGTTATCAGTTATAATGTCAGTAAAATGCCTAGCATTTTGCCTGACACAGACAGGGTGACTACTGTTATTATTAAGGTGGATTGCACAAGAATGAGTGTTTAATTAGAGTGCTATTCTGATCTCACAGACCCATTCCCTGGGATCACACTGTGCCTGAAATTCACTGTGGCACGTATGCTTCAGAGCTCTGTTGGAAAGAAACATAGTATTCTTTTTTTTTTTCCCCTTCACTTGGAAAGAAACCATAATAGTCTTCACCAGCTAACTGTATCCCAAAGTTACCCTCTAGATAAGGAAATGGAAACACAACGGGTCCAGGGAGAGTGCCTGTCCCACTGCGGGAGAACACTGAGGGAAGGCGGCATCCGTACCCTCGGATCGTATCTCTGAATGCTGGGTTAACCAGAAAGTCCGCGTGTGTCTGCAGCAGCCGACTCCCACCTTGGGATGCAGTCATAACAAGCTGATACAATGCTTCGTCCCTTCACCCTGCCCGCTCAGCTTTGAGTGCTCATTGCTTTGGGCCTTGCCTCATTCCAAAGATGAAGTATTTTAGTTGACTTTATGGCAAATTCAGTTAATGTTAACTAGTTAATTTTTTTTTTCCTGTAAGAAAATCAATCTCTTTTTTAACATTTGATGAAAAACAAAACATAATAGCTAGTCACTGAAAAACGAACAATTTTGTGTAAGACAAGAACAGGTAAGACAAAGAGGTATGTCTTTTTACGTAGGTGGCTCTTCTCTCTCTTCCTCTCTCCCACTTCCTCTTCTCCCTCTCCTTCCATTTAAAAAAATTTAAATATTTTTTGTTTATTTTTATTTATTTATTTGAAAGTGACACAGAGAGAGAAAGAGGCAGAAAAAGAGAGAGAGAGAGAGAAAGAGAGAGAGAGAGACAGAGAGGGAGAGAATGGGCCTGCCAGGGCCTCTAGCCACTGCAAATGAACTCCAGATGCGTGCGCCCCCTTGTGCATCTGGCTAACATGGGTCCTGGGGAATCGAGCCTCGAACCTGGGGTCCTTAAGTTTCACAGGCAAGCGCTTAACTGCTAAGCCATCTCTCCAGCTCCTTTCCATTTTTAAAAAAATATTTTATTTATTTATTTGAGGGAGAGCGAGAGAGAGAGAGAGAGGGAGGGAGGGAGAGAATGGGTGCCTCAGGGCCTCCAGCCACTGCAAATGAACTCCAGACGCGTGCACCACCTTGTGCATCTGGCTTATGTGGGTCCTGGGGCATTGAACCTGGGTTTTTTGGCTTTGCAGGCAAGCACCTTATCTGCTAAGCCATCTCACTAGCTCCTTCCTTCCATTAAAAAAATTTTATTTATTTGTAAGCAGAGACAGATGAGGGGACAGAGAGAGAGAGAGAGAGAGAGAGAGAGAGAGAGAGAGGGAGGGAGAGAGAGAATGGGTATGCCAGCTGCTGCAAACGAACTCTAGATTCATGAACCATTCTGTGCATCTGGCCTTATGTGGGTACTGGGGAATTGAACCCAGGTCATTAGGCTTTGCAGGCAAGTGCCTTAACCATTGAGCAATTCATCCAGCCTTTAAATGTGACTTTTTTTTTTTTTTTTTGAGGCAGGATCTATTCTAGCCCAGGCTGACCTGAAATTCACTCTGTAGTTCCAGTCTGGCCTTAAACTCACCCTTCTATTTTTGTTTGTTTGTTTAAGCAGAACATTAGCCAATGCTCAAAAACTAATTTTGGAGATGAGCCTGATGTTGCAGGTCTATGATCCCAACTACCCTGGAGACGGAAGCAGGAGGATTATAAGTTTAATAATGCCTGTCTAGGCAGTCGAGTGAGACCCTTTCTCAAAATAAAAAGTAACAAGAGGGCTGGGGATATAGCTCCGCGGTAGAGTACTTGCCTATTATGTGAGCAATCCCAGGTTCAATTCCCAGTACAGAAAAGAAAATTAAGTTTGGACTTTAGCGGGCTCAGTCATGAATGTCTGCAGCAATCGGCAGGTTAGGGGAAGTAGTGGGTGGGTACCCTGAACGCCTGGGTGGAGGGGCCGACAGGAAGAGGTATCATGTGGGGACAGGAGCACTCGTAACTCTAGAGGGGCTCTTTAGTAAGGGCGGGCGTGTGCTCTTTTCCAATACCACGGAGAAGAAAAAGCCTGTAAGGTCTACCCCTCCCACAGCTCCAACTAAAGCTGGCCCATGTGGCATTGGCCAGAAGAGGTGGCATGGGCTCTGGAGGCTGGCATGGGATGCAGGGATTGTGAAAGGATACTTTCCCTCATTATAAACTAGGGAGTCAGCATGTTCTTTAAAAATCTTAAACAAAAAATAAACTTGCAAGAAGTTTAGGACCAAAACCAGTTTCAAAGCTATGAGTGGTGGTTCACACTTTAAATTCCAGCCTTTGGGAGGTTAAGGTAAGCGGATCACTTAGTTTGAGGCCAGCCTCAACTACAGAGTGAATTCAGGTCAGCATGGGCTAGACCCTGCCTCAAACAAACAAACAAACAAAAAAACAATGTCTCCACAACAAAAACCTGTTTCAGCCCTGTAAGTGAACAAAACAGAGAGGCGTGGAGTTCTTTCTTTCTCTGGGTGTGACTGGGATGAAATCTATTCTAATTTAATCTTATGTGTGTCAGAAAGACACCTTCCCACTGTGAAGTGTATAGATAGGTAAGAACTATTTCTTTTCCTATGTCCCCTCCTGTTCAGTTTGCATCTATCCAGCTTTTTTTCCCCCCTTTGCTTTTCTGTACTATCAAAACAACATTTTGACTTAATCGCTAGCCTGGAAAAGAAGAATCTAGAAATTCTATCCCCAGCATATCTGAAAACATCAAAGAGCTGCCAAAAGCAGCTCAGTTATTTTCCAAGCACAAGAATCCAAAATCCAAATCACTTTCTTAGCATATTTAACCCACACTTCACAAACATCCTCTGACTTAAAAAAGTAACAAAAAAAAAAAAAAAAAAGAAAAGAAAAGAAAAGAAAAAAGAACGAGAAGAAAAACCCCTCACTGAATGATGCGGGAGAGAAAAGATGGGGGAAAGGTGAGACTCCTGTTAAGCAAGCTATTGATTCTGCAGCAGAGAATAAGGCCAGGCGGGGGCGGGGCGGGGGGGCATGGCGCTCCACTAATCCGCAGCCTGGCCCATTTCCTAAATGCACACGGCTTCTGTGAGAGCCTGCTTTAGATGAATGCCAATTCCTCAGTCCACTGGTGAGAGTCGGGACAGCCGCATCCTTGGAAGTGCAAGGGCACCACAGGGTTGCAACAGTGTTTTGTTACTTCATTGACTTTGGATCCTTACCTCAAGGATTTCCTCAGCCAAGTCTTCTCTAAGGCTCTCATAAAAAAATAAAGCACCAAGAAGGGCTTGATGCGTGCACGCATGTATGTGCTGGGGACTAAACCTGGGACCTTGTGCATGCCAGGCAAACCCTCTACCACCCTCACCAGCCCCGTTACTTACTCTTTTAAGTTAAAAAAGTATAAATATTTATTTGGGCTGGAGAGATGGCTTAGTGGTTAAGGCACTCGTCTGCAAAGCCTAAGGGTTCGATTCCCCAGGACCCGTGCAAGCCAGATGCACAAGGTTGCATATGCGTCTGGAATTTGTTTGTAGTGGATGGAGGTCCTGGTGCACCCATTCTCTCCCTCTCACTCGGTCTATATACTTCTGTCTTTCTCTTTCATAAATAAATAAAAAACAAAATATTAAAAATATTTATTTGTGAGCAGAGAGGGAGAGGGATGGAGGGAGAGAGGGATGGAGGGAGAGAGGGATGGAGGGAGAGAGGGATGGAGGGAGAGAGGGATGGAGGAAGAGAGGGCACGAGTGAAAGTGTGCACCAGGGCCTCTTGCTGCTGCCAAATGAACTCGAGATGCATGTGCCACTCTGTGCATCTGGCTTTCCGTGGGTACTGATGTGTACCCAGGCCCGCAGGCTTTGCAAACAAGTGCCTTTATCTGCTGAGCCATCTCTCCAGCCCCTCTTCGAAATTTTTTTTTGTTTATTATTTATTTATTTATTTGAGAGTGACAGACAGAGAGAGAAAGAGGCAGATAGAGAGAGAATGGGCGCGCCAGGGTCTCCAGTCACTGCAAACGAACTCCAGATGCATGCACTCCCTTGTGCATCTGGCTAACGTGGGTCCTGGGGAATCGAGCCTCAACCCGGGGTCCTTAGGCTTCACAGGCAAGCGCTTAACCGCTAAGCCATCTCTCCAGCCCCCCTCTTTGAAATTTTGAATCAAGTTCTCACTAAGGGGTCCAAGTTAGGCTCGAAACTCATTCTGCAGCCCAGGCAGAGGCTTGAATTTACAATCTTTCTGCCTCAGCCTCTTGGGTAGCTGGAAGCAAAGGCCTGTATCATTAGGCCTAGCATTTAAAGAATTAATCAATTAATTTATTATTACTATTTTGTTTTTTGAGGTAGGGTTTCATTCTGGCCCAGACTGACCTGATATTCACTCTGTCGTCTCATGGTCGCCTTGAACTCACGGTGATCCTCCTAACTCTGCCTCCCAAGTGCTGGGATTAAAGATGTGTGCCACACCAGCTCTTAGTTAAATTTTTTGAGGTAGGGTCAACTAACCTGGAACTTGCCACCCTCCTGCCTTCTGACGCTGCCACGCTGGGATTGTAGGTGTGAGTCACCGAGCCTGGTAAGGGTGGCCCTTTCTAGAGAGTCACTTACTCAAACGCACACAGGAAACACTGCTAGAGATTTGGGGTGCGGGAGCGGAAATTGATGGCAGGTGGGGACCATGATTTACCACCTATGGTTTGGGAGTGCTATTCATTTTAATCCTCTTCCTGGGAGTAAGTCTGAAATGTCCTGTCCTGGCAGCCACGAAGACTTAACACTAATGTTATTCCTTGCTGAGTTCCACACCACAAGACATCATACATCTTACTGGCTTAATTAGTTTAGGTTCTTTTTTTTTTAGAGACACACAGAGAGAGAACTGGTGTGCCAGGGCCTCAGCCACTACAGTCGAACTTCAGACGCTTGCACCACCTAGTGAGCATGGGCGACCTTGTGCTTGCCTCACCTTTGTGCGTCTGACTTATGTGGGATCTGGGGAGAGATGGAACATGGATCCTTTGGCTTTGTAGGCAAGTGCCTTAACTGCTAAGCCATCTCTCCAGTCCTCCTGTTCTTTTTAAAAAATATTTTATTTATTTATTTGTTTGTTTATTTATGAGAGGGAGGGAGGGAGAGAGAATAGGCATGCCAGGGACTCTAGCCACTTGAAACAAACTCCAGATACATGCGCCATCATGTGCCTGGCTTATGTGGGTATTGGGGAATTGAACCTGGGTCCTTAGGCTTTTCAGGCAAATACCTTAACCACTAAGCCATTTCTCCAGACCTAGTTTCTGTTCCTGGTACCTGAGATTGTTGCTGTCTTTGTGTGTGTGTATGCATTTGCACATGTGTGTGGGTGCACGGGGAGGCAGTTCACCCCTTTATTTGCTGAGACAAGGTCTCACAGCTTGCTGATTAGGCTAGTCTTAGCTAACCAGCCTGCCCTGGGGATCCCCAGTCTCAACCTCCCAATTTGGGATTCCAGGCGGGCACCCATTCCTGCCCAGTGTATTCATGGGTGCTGGGGATCTGAATTCCGGTCCTTACACTTGTACAGCAAGCAAGTGCGCTACCAACTGAGCCATCTCCCCTGCTCCGTATTTCCTTAAGATTTCTCAGGCTCAGGGGCTGCACGCTGTGCTTCTTAAGCCAGAGCAGAGGGAAGCCGAGACCGGGTTTAAGTAGAAGAGTCACTCTGCTCATATGCTCTGCATACCGTTTCTCGGGGGAAGTGGTCTCTTGCTTTACTAAAGCAAATGACACATTCTCACTGTCAGAAGCATTCTTCTCCCCCCCCCCGTTGGCACTTTGACCGCTCAGCTACACTGCCAACCCTCAGCCTGTAAACATCAGTGAGGTATCACGTGACTTCAGCAAGAGTGTGGGGACACAGCCCCTGCGGCATCTCTCACTGAGGATGCCATCTTTCACAAGCTCACCTCGAGCCATGACCACCCCCCAACTTCAATGTACCTAGACCTTCTGTCCCCTGCATCTCTTCCTTACCCATCAACATCTAACTTGGGCCTGTGACGCTTCCCCAGTGAGGAAGGTCCTGAACCCCAGCATCATGCCACTAACTAGAACTTTCCACAGCCCACGTAATGTCCTTTCCAATAGGTGTGTCAAAGGAGATCACTCAGCAAATGGTGCTTCGGTAACTTGAGTACCCACTTGGAAAAAGTCCCACTGTAGTGAGCATCATGCCTTCCCACAACGTGGATTTCAGATGGGTGAAAGATACATGCATAGTGATGAAAAAGCCCTCAAATGATTAGAAAAAAACATATCGGTCATAGCCAAAGGGCAAGGAGATCTTCCTAAGCATAAAATCCAGAAGCCAGGCTGGAGGGAAAGCTCAGCCATGAAGGCGCTTGCCTGAGAAGCTAAGGACCTAGGTTTGACTCTCCAGGTCCCATGTAAGCCAGAGGCACAAAGTGGGGCATGTGTTTGGAGTTCATCTGTAGTGGCAAGAGGCCACTCTCTCTTTCTGTTTGCAAATAAATTAAAAAAAAAATTAAGTGCTGGATGCGGTGGCACACGCCTTTAATCCCAGCACTCGGGAGGCAGAGGTAGGAGGATCGCTGTGAGTTCAAGGCCACCCTGAGACTACAGAGTGAATTCCAGGTCAGCCTGGGCTAGAGTGAGACCCTACCTCGAAAAACCAAAAAAAAAAAAAAAAAAATTATTTGTAAGAATGGGGGAGGGGAAGAATAAGCTCACCAGGGCCCCTAGTGCTGCAAAGAACTCCATGCATATGCCACGCTGCACATCTGGCTTTACGTAGGTACTGGGGAATTGAACCTGGGTCGTTAGGCTCTGCAGGCAAGTGCCTTAATCACTAAGGCATCTCTCCAGCCCAATAAAACATTTTTAAAAAGCAATAAGCAATTTGCAGAATGGTGGCTTTAACACAATCTCACGTGTGCAAATATGCTTCTGTTTGTCTGGAAAATATCTGGAAGGATACATGACAAATATTAAAGGCGGCTATTCTAGACAGTGAGGACACATGGGAGGATTTTTTTCCTTTGATGTTAATTTTTCAGCATTTAAAATTTAATCATGAGTTTGAACTATTGTTTATTAAAAAGTTAAAAATGTGCCGGGTGTGGTGGCACATGCCTTTAATCTCAGCACTGGGGAGGCAGAGGTAGGATAATTGTCATGAGTTCGAGGCCACTCTGAGACTACATAGTGAATTCCAGGTCAGCCTAGGCTTGAGTGAGACCCTACCTCAAAAAAATAAAATAAAATAAAATAAAAAAGTTAAAAATGGGCAGGAGAGATGACTCAGCAGTTAAAAGCACTGGCTTGCAAAGCCTATTGGCCCAGGTTCAATTTTCAGTACCTACGTAAAGGCAGAGGCACGAAGTGGTGCGCATGTTTGGTGTTCATTTGCAGCAGCAAGAGGCTCTGGTGTGTTCATACACACTGAGCAGTATGTGATTGTCAACAGAGGGGTGAAAGCCAGACGCAGGTAGGGAGACACTGTCAGGAGCTGCGGGCATCCATGATCTCAAGGACACCCCAAGTTCTCGCTCACTCTTAGGAGTAACCAGGACCCCCTCAGGTCCAGAGAGGCTGGGCCCATTTGCATATGCCATCTGGGGCTTTGGCAGGTCAGTGAAGATCCTGCTGGGACTCTTTAAATTTTTTTTTTGGGGGGGTGGCTGGAGACATGGTTGTCCTAGGGCTGACCCAATGTGGTACATGTAGGAGAGTCAGCAGCTTGCTGATGTGACATTGAGATCAATGACACAAGGCAGGGACATTCTCCTTGCTAAGCCCCTGCTGGAATTCTCTGTACGGTTGAGTCTACACTGGAGGGAGAAGGTCGGCTTTCTCAGTGGGGTTGGTATGGACTGGCAAATGCTTTTCGCTTGGCACTTAGCTTTACAGAGAGCCATGAGTTACCTTTGAGGAAGTGACAAGGTCAGTGATGCTTAAGGAGGAGAGCAGAGATTGATGCTACTGGTCAGTTTTTCACAAATATTATTAAAGGCACTCGCCTTTAATCCCAGCACTTGGGACTTGGGAGACAAAGGTAGGAGGATAGCTGTGGGTAGGAGGCCACCTTGATACTACATAGTGAATTTTAGGTCAGCCTGGTCTTCGAGTAAGACATATTGTGTGTGTGTGTGTGTGTGTGTGTGTGTGTGTGTGTATAGTCTGGATCTATTGCTGCTGCAAACCTAACGTCAGATGCTTGCCCTACTTTTTGTGTCTGGCTTTATGTGGATGCTGGGAATTGAACCTGAGCCAGCAGGCTTTCCCCTTAACTGCTGAGCCATCTCCCCAGTCCCAAAGTTATCTTTTATTTTTTTTTTTGTAAAAAATAATTATTTATTTATGAACAAGAGAGTAGCCACTGAAAACAAACTCCAGAGGCATGCACCACTTTGTGCATCTGGCTTCACGTGGGTCCTGAAGAATTGAATCCAGTCCTCAGGCTTTGCAGGCAAGCGCCTTAACCGCTAAACCATCTTTCTAGTCCAAGAATGAACAGTTTTGAACAAAATAAAATTATCTAAATGCTTTTGGGGGGTTGTGGAGATGGTTCAGAGGGTAAAGGTGCTTGCTGGCAAAGCGTGCCAGCCGGGATGCCCGTGTCTGGAGTTTGTTTGCAGTAGCAAGAGACTCTGGTGCACTCACACTCTCAAATCAATCAATCATAAATAATATTCTAAAAAGATAATTTTTTAAACAAAAAACTCCCCCAAAACAAAAACAAAACAAACAAACAAAAAACAGCCTTGGGCCAGTTGCGAGGGACTTGCTACCGGAACCTTTGTGTTCAACCTGAGCTTAGGAAATCGACTCTGCTTTAGCGTGTGACTGCTGTCTCCAGGATGTTCCAGAAAATACGTCAAAGAGACACAAGTAGATTGGAATCACATAATCCGCATCCGATAATCTCTATAGACTAAGAGGCCAGTTTATAGACCGGCTTTGGAAGTGAGCTCCCCCTACCCCCGAGGACACAGGACTGTTTGAAAGGTTCTGTTCGATGTAGGCACCCAGCTGTAAGTTCCTTCTGGGAACCTGTGCCCAGCTGCTGCTGCTTGCCGGGCCTTTGGCTGGGTGGCTCTGCTGGCTGAGCAGAGGGTTAGAGAAAAACAGTGAGAAGAGAGGGTGGCTGAGAACACCGGCATGCTTCTACCTTAAATTCCAGGGCTGAACAGATCAGCGGGGTGGCTGGGGCTGGGAGTGGGGTGCCTGATTCAGGTAGAGCCACAGTAAAGCTGGCTCTAGGTAGGTTACGGTGGGGCAGGTGCTGT
This sequence comes from Dipus sagitta, assembly GCA_036346955.1. Lineage (NCBI taxonomy): Eukaryota > Metazoa > Chordata > Mammalia > Rodentia > Dipodidae > Dipus > Dipus sagitta. The sequence goes on from CM070786.1 coordinate 6,587,951, forward strand.
GAGACGGGGCAGGTGCTGTGAGACGAGGAAGGCTCATCCGGGTAGTTTCTCAGAGCGCAGAGCTATAGATGCTGTTAGATAAAGTAGAAATGGCCTGGTGCCCTGGAACCTGGCCATAGTGAGCCTGTTGAACCGGACGAAAGCTACTGGAAAGAAGGTATCTGTGGGGCTCTCTCCCCACCCGTGGCACTGTGGCTAAGACTCTGGGCTGGGTGCGGAAGCTCCACGCTACCTCAGCCTCCTCTTCTTCTTCTTCTTTTTTTTTTAAAATAGTTATTTATTTGTGTGTAAGAGAGGAGAGAGAAAGAGAGACAGAGAGATAGAGAGAGAATGGGCATGCCAGAGCCTCAGCCACTGCAAATGAACTCCAGATGTATGTGCCACCTTGTGCATCTGGGTACTGGGGAATCAAACCTTGGTCCTTTGGCTTTGCTGATAAGCGTCTTAACTGCCAAACCATCTCTCCATCCCTAGCTTTTTCTTAAAAAAAAAAAAAATATATATATATATATTGGTTTTTCGAGGTAAGGTCTCACTCTAGCCCAGGCTGACCTGGAATTCATTATGTAGTCTCAGGGTGGCCTCCATCTCATGGTGATCCATCTACTTCTGCCTCCCAAGTGCTGGGATTAAAGGCGTGCGCCACCATGCCGGGCTTTAAAAAATAGTTTTATTTATTTGTGAAGAGAGAGAATGAATGAATGAATATGAATATGAGCATGCCAGAGTCTCTTGCTGCTATAAACCAATTCCAGGTGCATGCACCACTTTGTGCATCTGGCTTTACAAGGGTACTGGGGAATTGAACTCGGGCTGGCAGGCTTTGCAAGCAAGCACCTTTAACTGCTGAACTGTCTCTCCTGCTCTTCTATTTTTTTTTTTTTGAGTAAAGCAAAGGAGATTTTTTTTTTTCGGGGGCGGGGGGAGGTGAAATAGCCCCAAAGTGTCAGGACAAACATATTTAGGATTCTAGCTGGCATCCAGAGAAAGAAAGGAAAAAAAAGTTTTCTGAGAAGTGGGAAGGCTCAGCAGTCAGAGTCTGCTAGCGACTGCACCAAAGGGAGGGGATTCTGGGCGGTATAGTACATTATCTCATTAGGGATAACTATTCCTCATATCTTTCTGGCATGTCTGTAGGTGAGCGGTGATCTCTTGACCAGGTAAGTGATTGACAAACTCCACTGGATTAATCCAACCTCAGCTTCTTGGGTCTGGGAGGCCCTTCCCAGGAAGAAAGGAGACGTGAAAGTACGTTGTGCACAGTGCTTTCTGCTGACAGTTAAAAACTTAGCTTCATTTCTCTTTTTAACATAACAGAGGTGTTTATACCACATGAAAAAACTCACCAGAAACAAGACCATTATTTTTTCCCCCCTGTTAGTAGGCCCCAATGTACAACAGATTCTACACAACTTTTAATAAAACTGGATAAATTATACATACACTTGGTATGGGGATGATCTGCCTCTGGTCACCCTGAGGAAACAAGAAAAGAAAAAAAAAATCATTGTCAGGTTTAAATAAGAAGAAATCACATTCTCGGGCGGGAGAGATGGCTTAGTGGTTAAGGCACTTGCCTTCAAAACCTAAGGACCCAGGTTCAGCACCCCAGTACCTGTGTAAACCAGATGCACAAGGTGGCACATGCAGCTGGAGTTTGTTTGCAATGGCTAGAGGGGCTGGCATGCCCGTTCTATCTGCCTCTTTCTCTCTAACAAATACATAAAAATAAAATGTATATTTTTAAATTTTTGTTTATTTTTATTTATTTATTTGGGAGCAAGAGAGAGAGAGAGAGAGAATGGGCACGCCAGGGCCTCCAGCCGCTGCAAATGAACTCCAGATACACCCCCTTATGCATCTGGCTAACATGGGTCCTGGGAAATCGAGCCTCGAACTGGGGTCCTTAGGCTTCACAGGCAAGCGCTTAACCACTAAGCAATCTCTCCAGCCCCAAAATAAATTTTTTTTTTAAAAAAGAAATCACATTTTCAAAAGAAACTTCTTAGTACTCCAGAGCCAGTCAAGCACCACGCTGGAAGGCCTTCCTCTGCCCCCTGTCCCCTGCCGCCTGGTCACTGAGCAGAATGAAGCCCAGGGCTGCCCCACGCCCCTCTCAGAATCCTCCTGGGCACGCAGGCTGGGCTTCTGGGCCTCAATGCCTTCTTGTTCACTGAAACAGTGCCTCTCTTACTCCCAGGAATTTAACTCCAAACTTTAAAACAGAAAAACGAAAGCTCATAACTTAACTTTGATCCTTATTTCCTCTAAGAGCCGGCTTGTTTCTTGTTTTAAGTAATTTCTTTTTCCTTTTTTTTTTTTTTGCCCTGAGAGGACCAAGTCAATGTAATAACTCAGGGAGAAGTAATGGAGGTGAAGAGATTACAGGGAACCCCTGATCACACCAGGTCCTCTTTCAGGGACAGGGAAAGGCACACAGAGTTCTCTCCCACCGGCCACAGCTTGCCGCGCTCCCCTTTAAGGAAAACAGAGCTTGTATTCATTGGGAACGGCAAGAAAATTGAGGCCCAAGAAAGGGCCCCGACTTCCCTCAGCCCTGAATGCCAGCCATTCCAAACGCGGTTGGCAGAAAGTCCATTTTGGCGTCGCTAAACGCTAATGCAGGAGCAAGTTCCTTCGCAGTGGGCCGCGTCTGCTTCCCGTTATTTCTTCTGTTTAGATACCCGGATGGGGAGCTTGACACTGAGGCGTCGGGAGGAAGATGTGCCCATGGCCACTGAGCATCGGGGTCTTGTGCAAGAAACACCCCTCTTGCTTGGCAGTCGCAGGTGGCTGGCTCTAACTTTTTATTTGTTCACTTATATGAGACAGAGAGAGACAGACAGACAGACAGACAGACTGAGAGAATGGGTGCGCCAGGGTCACTAGCCACTGCAAGCGAACTCCAGATGCATGTGCCATCCTGTGCATCTGGCTCACGTGGGTCCTGGAGAATCGAACCTGGGTTCTTATGCTTCGCAGGCAAGCGCTTTCACTGCTAAGCCACACCCCCCAGCCCTCTGCTCTAACTTCTAAGACCCGCTCCCCAGTCATCACCTCTGCGGTGTACCCGCAATGCCTGTTTCCTCTACGATGATGTCCATGGCTCTGTGCCTCGTCAGGAGACTTGGGGCTTGTCTGTGGGGTTCTGAGACGCCCCCTAACTTTGCTCAGTGCCGAGCTGCACAGCTATCCAACATGACATCATGCTCTAATCAAAGCTTGGATTTCAAGAGTTTGTGCAGAGAACTTCATTCCAGAAGCTTCTATCTATTATTATAAATATCTGGACTTAGGAACAGGTCACTGCTTTTGGTAGTGGAGATTTTAACTAGAAGCTCCTAAGCCTGTTGGGCTACTTTAGAAAGGTATTTTTTAAAAAAGTATTTCTTTGCAAGGTAGGGGGAGGGAGAGGAGCCAGCTCATGGGCATGCTAGGACCTCTTGGCCCTGCAAATGACTCCTGACACATGTGCTACTTTGTGCATCTGACTTTATGTGGGCACTGCGCAAATCAAACCTGGGACAGCAGGCTTTGGTAGTGAGTGTCTTTAACTGCTGATCTAGCTCCCCAGCCGCCTTTTCATTTCTTGCCTTATAAAAAAATATTTTATTTGTATTTATTTATTTATTTACTTGAGAGAGAGGGAAAGAGAGAGACAGAGGGAGAGAGAGAGGGAGGGAGAGCGAGGGAGAGGGAAAAAATGGGCATGCCAGGATCTCCAGCAACTGCAAATGAACTCTAGATGCATGTGTCACTTTATGCATCTGTCTTACATGGGTCCTGGGGAATCGAACTTCGGTCCTTTGGCTTTGTAGGCAAGTGCCTTAACCACTAAGCCATCACTCCAACCCCCTATGTTTTAAAAAGATATTAATTTGCAAGGACAGACAGAAAGGAAAGGAGAGAGAGAGAGAGAGAGAGAGAGAGAGAATATGGGTGTGCCAGGGCCTCCAGCTGCTGCATGCACCACTTTGTGCATCTGGCTTTATGTGCTTACTGGGGAATCGAACCCAGGTTGTTAGACTTTGCAGGCAAGCACCTTAACCACTGAGCCCTATCTCCAGCCCTGTCTTTTTTTTTCATGAGTGTGTAGCATGTGTAGTATGGTGTGTGTCTACACATGTGTATGGAGGTGTGCATGAATGCGCAGCATGTGTATGCAGGTGTGTACACTGGTTTCTCACAGAATCTGGAGGTCACTGACTTGGTTAGAGTAGGTGGCCCACACACCCTGAGCACCCTTCTGTGTCCACTGCCCCAGATCAATGATTACTGGTGGACGCTGTCACACCTGGCATTGTAGCTGGGCACTGGGGCTCAAACACAGCTTCTCATGCTTGAGGGGCAAGGACTTTACTCACGGAGCCATCTCTCTAGCCCTGTAGATGATTTTATTTAAAAGGCAGTTTTGACAAAGTCCATGCATGAACACTAAGTCCAAGAGTGCCTGGCTGTGCTAAAGGAACCGCCTTTAATTTTATTTATGTATGAGACAGAGAAGGGGGGAGGGAGAGAGAGAGAGAAAAGAGAGAATGGGCACACCAGGGCCTTCAGCTGCTACGAACGAACTCCAAACACATGCGCCACCTTGCGTATCTGGCTTACATGGATACTGGGAAACTGAACCTGAGTCCTTTGCAGGCAAGCGCCTTAACTGCTAAGCCATCTCTCCAGTCCAGAAAAGTGCTCTTTTTTTTTTAATAAATTTCTTTTTCAGGTTTCTTTTTTAAAAATTTTTATTTATTTATGAGAGAGAGAGAGAGAGAAAGAGAATGGGCACACCAGGGCCTCTTGCTGCTGCAAATGAACTCCTGATATATGTGCCATGTTGTGAACCTGGCTTTATGTGGGTACTGGGGAATTGAGCCCAGGCCTGCTGGCTTTACAAGCAAGCACTTTAACCACTGAGCCATCTCCCCAGCTCTTACATTAAATATATATAATATTTATAATATAATATAATATATATAACATATATATATTTTTATATTAATTTTTTGTTGGGCAGTGCCAAAGGAGGCTTAGCCAACCTATGACAGATCAGTATCAAGAAGGAAAGATAAACCAGAATTGTTTAAAGCCGCTTGGGTTTCCGGGTTGTTACTGAAGCAGAGCTAGGCCCGTGCTGACTTTGTCACTCCTCCGGTCTCCAGAATGGGAGCCTGCTGGATTGCATTCTTCCCTTTGGAGCCACCCTGGCTGCTATCTGTGTGACAAAGGCCTGGCAGTAAGCCATCAACAAAGGTCTCCTGGGAGTTCTGCTAAAGCACAGATACAAAAGGGACAGACAGGGCTAGTGTCATCCCTCCCCCTCCCCCTTCCTAGGAATGCAGAGCTGATGCCTGCAGCTTGCAACTTGGAAAGAGGGGGAAGACACCCACACCCACCCACACCCACACACCAAGGATGACCAAACATATGCAGATGGACAGAGCCTGGGATTCTGATGGCATCCCAGGCACCAATACCAACTCCAGCACCTGCCTGATTCAGGCTTATTTTATTTATTTACTTGTGAGAGAGGAAGAGGCAAAGAGAGAGAGAGGACAGAGAGACAGAGAGAGAGAGAAAGAGAGAGAGAGACAGAGGGAGGGAGGGAGGGGAGGGAGAGAATGGGCACACCAGGGCCTCCAGCCACTGCAGAAGAACTCCGGATGCATGCGCCCATTGTGCAACTGGCTAACGTGGGTCTGGTGAGTTGAACTGGTATTCTTTTGCTTTGCCGGCAAACGTCGTAACTGCTAAGCCATCTCTCCAGCCCTTAATTTTTTTTTAAAAAATATTTATTTATTTGAGAGATAGAAAGAGGGAGAGAGAGAATGGGCACACCAGGGCCTCCAGCCACTGCAAACGAACTCCAGATGCATGCACCCCCTTGTGCATATGGCTTTCATGGGTCCTGGATAATCGCATCGGATCCTTTGGCTTTGCAGGCAAATGCCTTAACCACTAAGCCATCTCTCCAGCTCCCTTAATTTTTTAAATATATTTTTATTTATTTATTTGTTTGAGAGAGACAGGAAGAGAGACAGAGAGAGAATGGGTGCACCAGGGCTTCCAGCCACTGCAAAGGAACTCCAGATGCATGCGCCACCTTGTGCATCTGGCTTATGTGGGCCTTGGGGAATTGAACCTGGGTCTTTTGGCTTTGCAGGCAAGTGCCTTAACTGCTAAGCTATCTCTTCAGCCTGACTTAGGCTTTTTGTGTGAGAGAAAAAACAACTCTCTATTTGTTTAAGCTCTTGTCTGTTAGTTTTCTTTTCCTGGCTGCAAAAATCATTTCTATCTGATGACAGGTGAATTCTTGGTCATAGCATTGAGCTGAATTTGTCATACTAATTTGATGTACACTTGGTTTTCTGCTAGGAGAATCTGTTTGCTAACTTTTTCTTTAATTCTATGATTCTGTATGTGTTATTTACCCTCTTACATTTTCCTCTTAATTTCCCCCTGACCCCCCGCAGGTAAGGTCTTATTCTAGCTCAAGGGTGACCTGGAACTCAACTCTATAGTCCCAGGCTGGCCTTGAACTCACAGCAAGCCCTCTTACCTCTGCCTCCTGTGTGATGGGATTAAAGGCATGTGCCACCAACACCTGGCTCTTTTTCTTAATTTTGAGAGCTCATCCACATTTCTTTTTATTTCTCCTTTCTCCTTCCATTAATTTTAAGGACCTGTCTTTCAATTGCACTCACTGTTACAGGTCTATTCCCAAGTAAGAACTGTTCCTACATTTCCATTTTTTAAGGTTTAGAGAGACTTTATTAGATTAAGAGAAGGAAAGACAAGAAAGTGCAGAGAGCTCCTGGCATGTAGAGAGCCCATGTGGGAGTCAGGGTGTATGGGGGGTCTCCCATTGTCTCAGACCGGCTGGGCTGAGAAAAATGATGGCTTCTCCAGAACCTAGAAGTTCATGAGCCAGCCAAGAGAGTTTGTCCCCCCCCACCCATAAGGTCTATTTATAACCTTATTCCATGTCCATAATTTTAATTTCCTTTAAAAACTATTTTATCTGCAAGCAGAGAAAGAAAGAAGAGAGCAAAAATGGATGCACCAAAGGCGTCTAGCCACTGCAAACAAATTCCAGATGTATGCACCACTTTGTGCATCTGGCTTTACTTGGGTACTGGGGAATTGAACCCGGGTCATTAGGCTTTGCAAGCATGCACTTTAACCATCTCTTCAGCCTCATTTCCATAATTTTATCATCATTGGGTATCAATCACACCCATTTTTTTTTTCTTTGCCTCTTCTCTGAACCATTGCATGTCTGAATATATCCTTCTTGGGTTTTAGTAAAGGTTAGCTTTCTTTCTTTTTTTTTTTTTTTTGGTTTTTCAAGGTAGGGTCTCACTCTCTGACCTGGAATTCACTATGGAGTCTCAGGGTGGCCTCGATCTCCTCCTATGTCTGCCTCCCAAGTGCTGGGATTAAAAGCATGTGCCACCACGCCAAACTTTAAGGCTAGCTTTTCAATATACAACATTTTTGCTTTGTATTTTTTTCTCTCAATAATCTGTAAATACTCTCCACAATTTTCTGTCTTTTCCTGTGTTGATAAGTCTGCTACTAATTTTCTCTGAAAAAATTTTTTTTTTGTTCTGGTAGCTTGTAAGAGCTTCTTGTTGCTTTCTTTTCAAATTCCAGCAGGATGTATCTAGAGCTGGGCTCCTCTCCTGCCTCCCCACCCCTGTGGTAGAACTGATGAGGTCTTTCAATTTGCAGGTGCATGCTGTCTTTTTCAGCTCAAGGGGGAAAAAAAAATCCTGCTTTTACTTTTTCTCCTTCTGAAACTCCTGCTATTTGCGTTAGTTCTCCTCCACATCTCTTCGCCTCCCTCATCATTTCCATCTTTGTGTTTCTGGTCTGAATTCTAAGATATTTCTTCCACTTAACTTTTCCAGCACATTAATTCAGTTCTCAGAAGTGCCAATTCTCTGACTTTTTTCTTCTCCCCCTCATTTGTTTACTGAGTTTTTACATTCCGAGCTATGAGGTTTTCCAGTTCCACAAGCTACTTCTGATCCAGATCGGCCGTCCTGAGCTGCCTGCAGAAGCTCCCTTCACCCCTTCCACGTCCCCCAGGTTCTAATCTTCCAGCCTGGACTTTCTCCGCCGAGGCTGCGTGGGGGCTGTGTGTTCTGTTCTGTCTGACGGCTCTGCCCATGGGGGCCTCTGGCAAGTGGCGGATGAAGATAAAGCCCAGGGACGGTTTCCGTGGGTCAGCGGAGGCCACAAGGACAGACCACAAAGGGACGAGAAAGATGGCTGCTCCAGGGCACAGGAAGCAAACCTGTGGCTTCGCCAGCGCAGCCCCTCGCAGGCTCCCCCCGCAGGAAGTGGACAGGGCAAGTCCTCTCCTAGAGGACCCGCGGGCCCTTGCGGATGGCTGACCTTTCAAGTCTGCCCTAGGACTCGGGGGAGACAAGCATTTTCCATGGCTGGTAGTTCCTTGCTTCCCACTGAATACCAGGCACTAATCCTGCGCCCGCCCTCACCTTGGCGACAGCAGATCTGCGCATCCGCATGCACTGCGCAGCTTCCGCCAGCGGGCCCACCTTGGCTCATGCAGAGAAGGACTCCCAGTGGTCAGGACCCTGCGCACAGACAATCCACCCCCGAGCTCCCCACTCACAGCTAGACGTACTTTCAGAATAAATTTACCTTTAAACACTAGAAGTATTTTAAGCTATTTTATGGAAGATGGGCGAAGGGGAAGTACTGTGGAAAGGAGAAATCCTATATATAATGTCACCTCTTCTAGCTTGTTATATGTTCCTTCTAGTCTTATAAACACCTGTATGTGAAAGCTAGTGGTGATACACATACTTGTTTCTTTCTTTCTTTCTTTCTTATTATTATTGTTTTTGTTTTTCAAGGTAGGGTCTCACTCTAGTCCAGGCTGACCTGGAATTCACTATGTAGTCTCAGGGTGGTCTCGAACTCACAGTGATCCTCCCACCTCTGCCTCCCGAGTGCTGGGATTAAAGGCGTGCACTACCACGCCCGGCTGATACACATACTTGTGAACACACTCACTGTGGTAGTTTGAATGTGAAATGTCCCCCATGGCCTCATGTGTTTGTGATCAAGCCTCATACTTAATCCCCAGCTGGTGGAGCCTTTGGGAGGTGGAGCCTTGCTGGAGGAGGTGTGTGACTGGTGGGGCCTTTGGGAGGTGGAGTCTTGCTGGAGGAGGTGTGTGACTGGTGGGGCCTTTGGGAGGTGGAGCCTTGCTGGAGGAGGTGTGTGACTGGTGGGGCCTTTGGGAGGTGGAGCCTTGCTGGAGGAGGTGTGTGACTGGTGGGGCCTTTGGGAGGTGGAGCCTTGCTGGAGGAGGTGTGTGACTTGCTGGAGGAGGTGTGTGACTGGTGGGGCCTTTGGGAGGTGGAGCCTTGCTGGAGGAGGTGTGTGACTGGTGGGGCCTTTGGGAGGTGGAGCCTTGCTGGAGGAGGTGTGTGACTGGTGGGGCCTTTGGGAGGTGGAGTCTTGCTGGAGGAGGTGTGTGACTGGTGGGGCCTTTGGGAGGTGGAGCCTTGCTGGAGGAGGTGTGTGACTGGTGGGGCCTTTGGGAGGTGGAGTCTTGCTGGAGGAGGTGTGTGACTGGTGGGGCCTTTGGGAGGTGGAGCCTTGCTGGAGGAGGTGTGTCACTGCAGTGGACCTTGAGGTTTATTAGCCCAGTCCCACTGGGTGTTCAGAGCCAGCTCCCTCTTCCTGCTACCTTCCAGCTGATGACAAGATATGATGCCCAGTCTGTGCCCCTACTGTGCTTTCCCAGGAATGATGAATGTTCCTCTGGAGGCCGTAGCCCAGATAAATCCTTTCCTTCCATAGTCCAACTTTTTTGGTTGGATGTTTTGTCACAGCGACGAGAAGGCAACTGCTACACTCACCTGTGGTATTTATGTTCTATACATGTTTTTATTTTTATTTATTTATTTGAGAGAGAGAGGGAGAGAAAGAGTAGGCACACCAGGGCATCCAGCCACTGCAAGCCAACTCCAGATGCATGTGTCACCTTGTGCATCTGGCTTACATGGGTCCTGGGGAATCAAACCTGGGTTCTTTGGCTTTGCAGGCAAGTGCCTTAACTACTAAGCCATCTCTCCAGGCTGATGTTGTGAATATTTCTTTATGACAATATGATTTATGACATGTCATTCTTTTGAATATGTCATTTGAAATTATTTATCTATTTACCTGTGTGTGCACATATATGTGTGTGTATCTATATATGGGTGCTCCAGGGTCTCTTCCACTACAACTGAATATTGGATGCATGCTCTACTTTTAAAAAATATTTTATTTTTATTTATTTATTTGAGAGAGAGATATACAGAAATAGGCAGGGAGAGAGAGAGAGAGAGAGAGAGAGAGAGAGAGAGAAGAATGGGCATGCCAGGGTCCTCCAGCCACTGCAAACAAACTCCAGACGTGTGTGCCCCCTTGTGCATCTGGCTTATGTGGGCCTGGGGAATTGAACCAGGGTCCTTTGGCTTTGCAGGCAAGCATCTTAACTGCTAAGCCATTTCTCCAGCCCAGCATGTCCTACTTTTTTGGGGGTGTTTTCAAGATAGAGTCTTACTCTAGCCCTGGCTAACCTGGAACTCATTCTGAAGCCCCAGGGTGGCCTTGAACTCACAGTAATCCTCCTACCTCAGCTTCTCGAGTGCTGAGATTAAAGGTGTGCACCACTATACCCGGCCTACATGCTCCACTTAAAAAAATATTTTAAATTTATTTTATTCATTTGGGTGACAGAGAGAAAGAGGCAGATAGAGAAAGAGAGAGAATGGGTGCTTTAGGATCTTCAGCTGTTGCAAATGAACTCCAGACACATGTGCCACCTTGTGCATCTGGCTTATGTGGGTCCCGGGGAATAGAACTTGGGTTCTTGCCTTTACAGGCAAGTACCTAATTGCTAAGCCATCTTTCCAGCCCTCTTTTTTTTGTATCTGGCTTTACATGGGTGCCATGGAATTGAATGAGGACCAGCAGTCTTTGTAAGCATACTCCTTTCATGGAAAATGTTATACCCACTTAGCCATCTCCTCAGCCCCTGGATATGTCATTTTTAATAATAGCACATTATTTGATTGTGTGGCTGTGCTGTAGTTCTTTTAACCATTTGTCCATTATCTAATATAATAGGTAGAAGATAATGGATAGAAGATAATAGATGGAATATTATGGTTTAATCTTTGCACATTTTAATTATGAAATTTGCTGCAAAATGAAGTCGACATTTTAAAAACATTATGTGTGTGTGTATGGGTGCACACATGCTATGGTGCATGTGTGGAGGTCTGCGGACAACCTTGGGGTGTTTGTCCTTTTCTTCCACTGCTTTGAGCCTTGTTGCTTTGTTTCTGCTGCTCTGTGTGCACCAGTTTGGCTGGTCTGAAAGCTTCCACATTTCAGGGTTCCACCTCCCCTATTGCTGTAGGTGTTTTGGGATCAAAGACTCATGTACCACTTTGTGTCCAGCTTTATGTGAATACTGGGGAATTGAACTTACAGGGCAGCAGACTTGCAGGCACCTTTAACTGATGAGCCGTCTCCCCATGCCCCAAATAGGCATACTTTAAAGATTTTAAGATCATATCGCCAAATGTTCCTCTAGAAACGTGTAATCAGTTAACACCCTCTTTATAGTACTTACCACCACCTGACAGCCTCTATCTTCTCCCCACACCACATGCATTATCTTTAAAAACTTGAGGGGGCTCGAGAGATGGCTAAGCAGCTAAGGCATTTGCCTGCAAAGCCTAATGACCTGAGTTCAATTCTCCAGCACCCACATAAAGCCAGATGTGCAAAGCGGCATGTGGATCTGGAGTTTGTTTGCAGTGGCCGGAGGCCCTGGCATGCCCCTTTCTCTTTGTCTGTCTTTCTTCTCTCTATCTCTCTCTGCTTGCAAATAAATAAATAGATAAATAAAATATTTAAAAATACTTGATAGAAAAGGGCATCTTACAGTTCTATTTTACATTTCTTGGGTCACTGACCATGCCAAACACTTTTCATGGTTTGAATTTTCTCAAATGTGTGTAGCAGTAGCCTGCTCCTTGCTAGGACAAAACACCCGACCAGAAGCAGCCTGTGATGGCAGAGGGTTTATTGTAGGCTTGCGGTATTCAGAAGAAGCTTCCTGTGGCGGAGAACGCATGGTCCAAGCAGAGGCTGGGCATCACGTCCTAGCTGGCTCACATCTTGCCACACGTCTGGATGGAGGCAGTCTAAGTCCTGGGTGTGGAGCTGGGCTAGTAATTTCAAGGTCCACCCCAGCTACACACCTCCTCCAGCAAGGATCCACCTCCCAGAGGTCTCGCCAGCTGGGGATCAACTATGAGGCTTCATCACAAAGACATGAGGCCGCGGGGGACATTTCTCATTCAAACCACCACAATATATTTATTTATTTTGAGAGAGAGAGAATTGGTACACCAGGGCCTCAGCCACTGAAATTGAACTCCAGACGCTTGCGTCACCTAGTGGGCATGCGCAACCTTGTGCTTGCCTCACCTTTGTGCATGTGGCTTACGTGGGATCTGGAGAGTCGAACATGGGTCCTTAGGCTTCTTAGGCAAGCACCTTAGCTACTAAGATATCTCTCCAGCCCTCAAACCACCACAGTAGGTTTTGATATTTCCTCCCATGTTTGACCAACTCTGTGTCTTATTCTGTGAATTACATGTTTGTGTCCTCTGCTCATGTTATGTGGGACTTTTTGGTCCTCCACTTTCATAATGAATCCTGTTTTGCCTAAGGCTAATGCTGTAACCTGCCTCCTCTTTGCTTATTCTGTGAGAATGTCTCTGCTTATCGTTGTACTTTTCACTGTTCTGAGTCACTTCGTTTCAGATGTATCTGTTAGACAGCATGTGCGTGGATTTTGGCCTATTACGACAGTCCAACACATGCGAGCTAGGCAAATGTCTACCACCGAGCTGTACATCTTCAGTCCTTCCACTAGTTTTGTTGCTAACTGCACATTGCTTGTTATGACACGGGTAATTACACTCAGTTATGCCTGTCAGGTCTCCATATCTACAGCTTTTTGTCTTTGTATTTCTATATTTGCTATTCTTTTTTCGATGAATTATGAACTTTACTGTATGAACAAATTGCCTGTTTGACATATCCCCCTCAGGTTATCCTCTTACACCCCTTCTACCCCACCCCATTCCACCAAGGACCCTCCCTCCTAAGTGGGTTCACTGGCATGAATGCATCAGTCAGTCACCTGGGGGGGGCGGCGGGGAGACAATATGTTAGGGGACTACTTCACCGCCTGTGGCTCTTAGGATAGTTTCGCCTCCTGTTTCACAATGTTCCCAGAACCTTGGCGAATGTGCTCTAATTCTACTTTTAGGGTTGAGCTTTCTGCAACCTCTGAATTTCTGCTTTCGTTCCCCATTTCACACACTGAATTTCCAAGAGATGAAGTTATAGAAATGTGAAGTGACTCTCACAGCTCCCATCATACAAGTTCTTTAGTTGCTAAGTAGGACTGCCTGAAATACCCTCTTCCAAGCTACTCTAACTGCGGAGCCGTCTCCTTGGCTCCTGGACATATTCTTTATCAAAGAAGATTAATTTTGTTTGCAATTACCCATCTTTAAGCAAATGGTTACACCTGCACTGTCACCTACTCTTGCATTTCAGAGTGTGGGTGTAGGCCTGCGTGTGGGGATCAGAGGACACAGCCTTGGGTATATGGTTCCTTGCCTTCCACTTTGTTCACTGCTGCTGGCCCCTGAGCTTCTGAGGGATCCTCCTGTCTCTGCCTTGCATTTAGCCAGGGGCACGCTGGGAATGCAGCCCTCGGCTAAGGTGCTCAGCTTCACACGGGTTCTGGGGATCTGAACCCAGACACTCAGGCTCGTGTGGACAGGCCTGTATCCACTGAGCCATCTCCCCAGCCCGGACAGATGTGGCCCCCCCCTGCAATTTCCCAGAGTTCGCAGCGTGCCCCACCCCCACACTGACCTTCTGAAGCCCGCCGTTCTCCTCCACCAGCGGCGGCAGCACACTGGGGCTGCTGGGCGGAGGGGGCTCCACATTGTAATCCCGGAAGCAGCAGAAGAAGGAGCTAAGGATGCTGCGGCTTCTCTGCTTCTTCAAGCTGATGTTGCACTGCGAGGCTGGAAAGAGAAACAGAGCACTGTGGCCAAGCGTGGAGATCCTGGGACGGGCGCTGCCCTCCAGCACCCTGACTCCAGGGACCCTGCTCGACAAGAAGACGAGGGGTCCCTGGAGCCCAAGCCCACAGGTTGCACAAATCCCTCCGACTTTAGGCCAGCAGCAATTTCTTGCTCATTAACTGCACCATCCTCAAGGTCACGGCCATATGAATTCCTGAGTCCAACAGATAAACAGGTCCCACCACGCATCTAGCGTCACTTCAAAACAAACGCGTTTTCAGGCACAAACCAAACTTGACACGCTCTCCGGAAGGCACTTTTCCACTACAGGTACTGAGAGAGTGTCACTTTGAAGCTAGGTTCTGGGACACCCCCTGCTCATTATGGTAATGATCAACTTCTCAGGTGAAAACTAAAATCCAAGGGGCTGGGGAGATGGCTCAGTGGTTAAAGGCACATGCTTGCATAGCCTGCTGGCCTTGGCTCAATTCCCAAGTACCTGTGAAAAGCCAGATGCGCAAAGTGGCACATGTGTCTGGAGTTTGTTTGAAGTAGCAAGAGGTCCTGGCACACCTTTCTTTCTCTCTCTTTCAAATAAATAAAAATAATCAAAAATAAAATAAAATATGAGGAGGGCCAGGCGTGGTGGCGCATGCCTTTAACCTCGGCACTTGGGAGGCAGAGGTAGGAGGATCGCTGTGAGTTCGAGGCCACCCTGAGACTACATAGTGAATTCTAGGTCAGCCTAGAGTGAGACCCTACCTCGAAAAACCACAAAAAAAAAAGAACAAAAAAACGAGGGGTGGGGAGATGGTTCAGTGGGTGAAGTGCTTGCTGCATAAACATGAGGACTTGAGTTCAGATTCCCAGCACCCAATATAAATCTGGGCCCCACCTGACAGTGACTGCTGGCCTCCATTTTCACCCATGCACACATGTGTGCCCACACACATGCGAACACACACATGCGAACACACACATGCACACCCCACATGTACACAAACCCACCCAATAAAGTAACCACACTTTCTAAACTAAACAAGTACATAAGGGCACAAACTTCGCTGTTTGTTAGAGGCTGATGCAGGGGCGGGGGTGGGGGTCTGGACCACCTAAGCACAGGGGCTGATGGCTTTCATTACAGACACAGCAGGAGGTGAGGCATGGAGAACGCGTGTTCTCACTGAGCAGGTCAAGGCCCATCTTCTGAAGATCCAAGGTAAGTCCGTAGCCCAGCCTGTCCTGGACTCTGGCACCAGAGCGAGTGATGAAACCCTTGTGTTTATCCAGGGCTTAGGACAAGCTGCCACAAGTGAGAACTGAACGGGCAAACTCCGGCACACATGGAAAACACACCTTGGGGCAGAAGGCTGACAGCACGGAGGGGTAGGAGCCTTTTGCCTGGGAATGCAGCTCGGGCAGTCCCGCCACATACCACGGCCAGGGTGGGTTAGCAGAGCTTTGAGCTGAGGCCACAGGCCAGGGACCCTGCTGAGGGTTTACGTGAGAGATGGTTGAAGTGTGTGGTGACCCTCGGAGCTCATCTTGCCTCAAAAGCAGTTTTGGTACTCATCTTCTTTTTGTGCACTTACGAGAGATGCGCACAGCACCTTTCTTCCCCAGAGATCATGAAACCTTTGCTGAAATTTTAGGGGTACTTTCTTGGTAGTGGCAAAACCAAATGCATTCAGACAGGAATTCTGAAAAGTTTTTTTTTTTTTTTTTTTGAGTAATTCTGCAGGCATAGTTGATTTCTAGTCAGGTATGGGTAAAGGGCCTTCTCACCATGTGAATTTAAGACCCTCACTCTTTAAAGATGAGCTTTAGAATCATAAATCCCTCGGCTGGTTGTGTGTGTGTGTGTGTGTGTGTGTGTGTGTGTGTGTGTGGTGTGGAGGCCAACAGTCAACATTGGGTTGCTCGCCACCCTATTATTATTACTATTATTTTTTAAGATAGTGTCTGTCACTGAACCTGGTGCTCACTGATTCAGTTAGACTAGCTAGCTAGTGAGACCTCGGGATCTTCCTGTCTTGCCTCCCCAGCACGGAGATGCTGCCACATCTGGCTTTTACATGGGGGTGCTGGGGATTTGAACTGAGGTCCTTGTGCTTGTGGGCCAAGCACTTTACCCACTGAGCCACCTCCGCCGTACCCAGTCTGGCTGCCTTCACTTTCCTCATGAATCCTTGAGTGCATGTCACGGAGCACTGGCGGTCTTGTTTCAGGACTCACATGATGAACCAGGCCACTGCGCCAAGCCTCGGTGAGCGATGGGAAAAGATACTGGCTGCTGTCCAGTTGACGGAAAGCCCGCCCTCTAAGGAGCATGACGTCACCCTCGCGGCAGCACATGGCGATGGGGCCTCGGCTTCTGTCTCCTGAGAAGATGCAACCTGCATTTGTTGGTGCCAGGATTCGCACCCAAGAGGCTCTTATTCCAAGTGTGTGGTTTCCCCATGAGTCATGCTGAAGACAAGCCTCAGAACAATTTAGGCTTCGTGAGGAGGCACGGAGGGACTGGAGAGGTGGCTCAGCAGTTAAGGCGCTTGCCTGCAAAGCCTAAGAACCCAGGTTCGATTCCCCAGGACCCACATGAAGCCAGTTACACAAAGTGGTGCATGCAGCTGGAGTTCAGTTGCAGTGGCTGGAGGCCCTGGCGCACCCATTCTCCCTCTGTGTGTCTCCCTCTTCTTGAAAATAAATTAAAGTATTAAAAACAAAAGAAAACCGGGTATGGTGGTGCACGCCTTTAATCCCAGCACTCGGGAGGCAGAGGTAGGAGGATTGCCGTGAGTTCGAGGCCACCCCGGGACTACAGAGTGAATTCCAGATCAGCCTGAGCTAATGAGCTAAAGAGAGACCCTACCTTGAAAAAAAAAAAAGAAAACAACAACAAAAAACACAATAGGAGCAGAGAGCATGCCAAGTGGAGGGAAAGGCATTGCAATCAGCTTGTAGTTTTGCATTTATTATGAGCGATTAGTCAAACTGTCTCATTGTTACTTTGAGTGTTTTAATTTTTGAGTGTGTGCGTGTTCTAATCTTTATGCCATACCCAAATAATTTAGCCATAAGCAGACAAAAAAAAAAAAAAAAAAAAAAAAAAAAAAAGACGTGACTACTTCCTGGCTGACAGCATGCGTCTCTGCAAGTGAACAGTCTGTTCGTGTCTTGGAGACAGGAAGCAGTCTGAAAAAAGCACCTTCCCAGAGCCTGTTTTCATCTTTGGATCATACAACTCTTCCTTACAACTAACTAACAAGCTAGCTTATCTACTGAACCAACAGCCACTTAGAACTCCCACCATGTGACCCGCTCTCTGTCCAGAAGGAACCAACAGGGCTGCGGGAGTCGGTAAGTGGCGTGGAGGTTGTCACACCCTGACAGGGAAATGGCACAGGGACCCGTACTCTCCCTTCTTGTTAAATAAGGGCAGTGCTGGGCTGGAGAGATGGCTTAGCGGCTAAGGTGCTTGCCTTGGAAGCCTAAGGACCCAGGTTCAATTCTCTGGGTCCCACGTATGCCAGACGCACATGGTGGCACATACGTCTGGAGTTCGTTTGCACTGGCTAGAAGCCCTGGTGTGTCCATTCTCTCTCTCTCTCTCTGTCTTGAATAAATAAATAAAATATTAAAAAAAATAAGGGCAGTGCTGGGTATGGTAGTTTACACCTTTCATTCTAGCATCTGGAAGGTTGAGGCAGGAGAATCACAGGGAGTTAGAGGCCAGCCTGGGCTACAGAAAGCCTCAATTAGAGTTAAATCCTACCTCAAAAAAACAAAAAACAAAACAAAAAAAAACAACCTAAAAGAAGACGAAAAGAAAAACAAAAACAAAAACAACCCGCCCCCAAACCAAAGCAATAACAACCCTTTCCCCAAATATAAGGGTAGTTCTAAGGACCTACAGGTACTTTTGGGGAGCACTGAGCCGCTCCAGTTTCCTAATCACTCCCGGGCTGGGTGGCCACTCTCAGCATTAGGCTAGGGAAAGGGAAGGTTGGCTTCAGGACTGCCCTACCCTCAGCACTCACTTGTTCTGGACCAGGGCTCAAGAGGCAGCTGTTTGGCTAGAGAGATGGATCAGTGGTTAAGTGAACTTCCTAAGCAAGCAAGAAGGCCCAAGAGGGCCTAAAGCCACACACATTCGAATCTTCGACACCCACGTAAACAGCTGTGCCTGGCTGCGTGTGGCTATAACCCTGGTCCTGCAAAGAGGAGCAGAGACCAGGGAACTGCCCAGCTCATGGAAAAATAGCAGGCTCTGGGATCAAATAAAAATGGGTGGAAGAGCCGGACACAGTGATGCACTTTAATCCCAGCACTCGGGAGGTAGGGGCAGGAGGATCGCCATGAGTTCGAGGCCACCCTGAGACTACAGAGTGAATTCCAGATCAGCCTGGGCTAAAGTGAAACCCTACCTCAAAAAAGAAAAAAAAAATGAGTGGGAGAGTGATGGAGCCACTGCAGGTAAGCAGGCCAGTGCGTGAGGTATTGCAAGTGTATACACACGTGCATACGACACACATCACGCCACATATACAAGCAAAATAAAGTGGCTGATTCTAGAGGTTACTGCTGTCTACATCTCTCTCCCTGCTATCATCCGATAGTGTCTTGATTTGCTTATAAACTGCTAACAGAGTTCTGGTTAACACAGGGACTAAAATCCGTAGTTTAATGGACAGGTGTTAACAACACTTTCTCAGAGAAGCCGGCTATTTCATGCAGGTCTGGCTTAATCGTGATTACACAAAACAAATTTGAAAGATTATAACTGGGCAGAGACCGACAAGAAATAATGCAAAGAATGACATTTTACCTTTCTTCTGTCTGTGTTTTCCTAGTAATGTTTGATGGTGGTCATGTTATTGGTAGCCGGAGAACAGTAAACAGTCTTTGTGAAGCCTGCCTTGAAAGCCTTCCCCAGCACCCGGCTATGCTTTTCCACTCCAAGCTTATGAAGCCAAACAACACCAGGCAATTGCAAACAGTGTTTTATCGCTTAGAAGAAGTCCACGTGGCCCACATCCACTCCTGGCCTATGTGATCAGCAAGATGGGACTAACCACCCACCTCAAAACCAGAGGAGGCCCACGTGAAAAGAAGCCATAGACGTGTCCCCTCACCAGTGGAATGGTGACACCTGGCCACCTGCCCCCCACCCCGCACCCCCGATGTCCACACAAATAGTCCTTTGGGTTCTCTTGTCTGTAAGACCTTGTTTCTCCCCATGTTTCCTTTGTACCCCTTTAATTTATTTTTTATTTTTATTTTTATTTATTTTTTGTTTTTTGAGGTAGGGTCTCACTCTAGCCCAGGCTGACCTGGAATTCACTATGGAGTCTCAGGGTGGCCTCGAACACAAGGCAATCCTCCTACCTCTGCCTCCCAAGTGCTGGGATTAAAGGCGTGTGCCACCACGCCCGGCTCAATTTATTTATTTGAGATAGAGATACAGAAATAGGCAAGGAGAGAGTGAGAGAGAGAGAATTGGCGCCCCAGGGCCTCCAGCCACTGCAAATGAACTCCAGATACGTGTACCCCCTTGTGAATCTGGCTTATATGGGCCCTGGGGAGTCAAACATGGGTCCTTTGGCTTCGCAGGCAAGCACTTTAACAGCTAAGCTAGCTCTCCAGCGCCCCCCCCCCCCCTTGGTATCCCTTTAAATGACGCCACTGATAAGACTTGTATGCAACAGCTCCTGGTGGCCCTAGTATTCACAAACATGTCCGGATATTAAAGATGGCTTAGGGCATACATTTCCCTGTCATATGAGTTTTAAGGAATCATTTTGGAGGACAAAAGGGAGGGGCAGCAACTTTGAACATTAGTCTAAAACATTTCATAGAGAAACATTCTCCCTCCCTCCTCCCCCTCCCCTCCCTCTCTCTCTCTTCCTCCTTCCCCGTCATCAGGCTAACTGGCCCACAAGGTTCTGGTGAGTCTCCCTCTCCTGTCTTGTCTTGAGCAGGATTTCTTCCTGACTTCATGTGGAGACTGGGGATCTGAACTCAGGTACTCGTGCTTGTATGGCAAGTGAAGTGCTCTACCCACTGAGCAATCTCCCCAGCCTCTTCAGTGATATTTATTTTTTTTAAAGACATCTTCACAATGTATTTGTAAGGGGGGGGGGAGGGAGAAAGAGGGAGAATGGGAATGAGAATGAGTGTACCAGGGCCTCTTGCTGCTACAAACTCCAGACACATGTGCCACTTTGTGTATCTGGCTTTATGTGGGCACTGGGGAGTTGAACCCTGGTTACAGGCTTTACAGGAAAGTGCCTTTAACCACTGAGAAATCTCCCCACTTTTCCCCCTGTTAAGGCAGGATCTCACATAGCCTAGGATGATCTTGAATTCACTAAATAGCAGAGAAATACCTGTAACTCTTTTTTTTAAAAAAATTTTTAAATTTTTTATTATGAGAGAGAGAGGGAGAGAGAGAGAGAGAGAGAGAGAGAGAGAGAACGGGCACGCCAGTGCCCCCAGCCACTGCAAACCAACTCCAGACGCATGTGCCCCCTTGTGCATTTGGCTTACATGGGTCCTGGAGAATCAAACTGGGATCCTTTGGCTTTGCAGGCAAATGCCTTAACTGCTAAGCCATCTCTCCAGCCCTCCCTATAACTCTTGATGTCCCTACTGCCACCACGCCGAGTGCTGGGGATACAGGCACATACCACAATCCATGACTACGATTTTCCCTTTTATCAGACTTATAAGGAAGTCATCAAGTCATTCTGAAGTTTCCAGTCATTTTCTCCTAATATTTCCGTCTCTCTCAATTTTATTTATTTGACATACACACACACAGAGAGAGAGAGAGAGAGAGAGAGAGAGAGAGAGAGAGAGAGAGAGAGAATGGGCGCACCAGGACCTCAGCCACTGCAAACAAACTCCAGATGCATGTGCCCCCCCCCCCCCTTATGGGTCCTGGGGAATCAAACCAGGGTCCTTTGGCTTTGCAGGCAAATGCCTTAAAAGCTAAGCCATCCCTCCAGCCCCTCCACCCCTCTCTATACCCATCACCTGTCCACCTCCCTCCTCCCAGCTTCTTTCACAGCAGACTCCTCATTACACTGATACCCTTCCTCTGCCATCTCCCCACCTGTCACTGCATCCCTGCTCTACAGGGGCAGGATCAAAGCCAGCCTCTTCCTGGCTTCTGCAACCTTTCCAGCAGAGGTGACTGGCACAGAAACGCCCAAAGGAATGTGAGTTTGACTGAGGGATGCCTTCAGCCTCTCTCTACCTTTCTGCCAGCTCGCCTACCTGGGGGATGGACATAGCGTCTAAAATTTCCTAGGTACCCCCCTCTTGGTGTATGTAAACTGGGGCTCACTGCTTAACCTATCTCCTAGACTAAACATACATCCTTTCCCCCTTTCTCATTAAGCTGTTGGTTGTAACATCCTAAGCACCTCTTAAATACGTCCTCAGCAGCTCCTCACCCTTCTCCTACCCAGGTGGAGGTCTTCATCATTTTGCCCCTGGAAAAGCGCAGCAGCTTCCTGACCTGCCTCTCTGCTGTCCTCTTGATCCCCGTTAATTCTCAACATGACCCACTTAGGTAAAGCCTACCAACCAATCACACTGCGTGAGCTCGGGAGCCAGCTTGCCTGGGTAGGAAGGCTGGCTTAGCTAGAAATAATATGGGACCGGGGTAAATGATGATATATCTCTGAGCCTCAGTTTCCTTTATCTGTCAGATGAGGAAGTTGATTGTGAGAATTAAATGAGTCATAAGTACTCAGGGCAGTGCCTAGTAAAGATACTCTCTCTTTTTACCTCTCACAGGTAAGCTCTTGTTATCATTGGTCTCTTGAGCACCTGGTAAGGGACAAGGGCTTCTCTTGGATTCTCTCATCCAAGTACTAACCAGGCAGAGCATGCTCAGCTTTGGAAATAAGATGAAATCTGGCATATGCAAGGTGGTGTGGTCCTACACTCAGGGGTGAATGCTATAAAAATCTATCTACCTTTCTTCCTTCCTCTCTCTCTCTCTCTTTCTTTCTTTTCCTGTGTTTTGTTTTGTTCCCCTTCTCCCAACACTGGTATCTAACAACTGAGAGATGTACTTACTATGAAAGATCTTAGTTATATAAACTGCCATATAAAAGCAAAACTAGGAAAATTTCAGGAAATAATTCTACTCAATGGCTCTAAAAAAAATTGGCTGCCTATGCAGAAGAGAAAGGGAGGGGCAGGTGTCCCCATGAGCTCTGCTGGGGGCTGTTTTCTTAGAACAATGCTCCCAAGGTGAGAAGAGGAGGCGTCTTCATGCCCCTTCCGTACCTCCTTCCCACCCCTTGGAGTTATGCCAGCTCTCTGGTGGGCCCTGTTCCAGAGCCTGGCACCTGCCTGGCCTGCATCTGACCCTGTGTTCCTTACGCTACGTGCTGCCACCAGAAAGGAGCACCGAGTTGGACTGCGGACTGCGTGAGGCCAGCAGACCCCGCACGTCCGCCCTTACTGGTTCCCCTAGGATGCCATGACCCGCTGCCGTTGTCCCAAAGCTCAGCCCAGCCCAGGTCCAGCAGAAGGACCACCGGCTCTCTTCCTTAGCCCTGGTAATGGAGACATGTCCGAGGCTGGTCCCAGCAGCTGCCCTTTCCTCCATCCAGGTGGTTGGATCAGGGTACAATCCCCCCAGGTAGAAAAGGCAGATGAAATGATTCTATGACTCAGCTTTTCCCATTTTCCTAAGGAGGCCTGGGTGGGACCAAAATCATGAGGTGGGCTGAGGATCGCTAGGCGGTGGGCACGGGCCTTACCCATAGTCCCGTGTGTCCAGTGGAGGGAAGAGTGTGACCCCGAGGAAAGGCTGCTTTCTTGGTTATGCCCCAAAGCCGATGCTTCTCCAGGTCTTTGGACCTGGTGTCACCTCACCCCCAGCAAATAAAGACCCCGCCCGCCATTATGCACACATCCTCCTCTTCCTCCCCACAGGGCCAAGGCTACTCCATCCGCCAGCACCTGGCTTAGAGGAGTGTCAAAAAACGTGGTCACTTTAAGAAGTCCCTGCTGCCTGGTGACCAAGGCCAGGCAGGAAAACAAGACCAAGTCCCCCTGTTGCCAGGGAAACCCAGAGCCACCTGAGTGATGGCCTTGGGTGCTATCTGAGAGCAGAGCAGCAACAGAACAGCTGCTCCCCTCAGAGACCTTGAAGGACCAGAGCCCTTCTAGATCTCTCTCTCCATGCCTCCGTTGCCTTGTGCTTTCACTCATGCTGTCTACACCCAGACATGAGCCCTTCCCCCAGCAGCTCATGAAACCGGACCACCGAGGAGGGTCACGAGGCCAGCACATTCTTCCATACCGCTTCCCCTATGTTGCCGTGTTTACTCTGTTCTTCGATTTCTAGAGTCAGCTCTCCCCCTCTCTACTGCGCTCTCCAGCTTCGAACCCCATCGCGCCACTCTGGCATGGTGCTGTACGCTCCCTGATAACGTCTAACCCTACACGGGTAATTGTCTCAGCTGCCGCCCATCAAGCGGGCCTGCTGCTCTCCCTCTCATCCTGCGTTTATCGAAGGGGGGTCTGCGAGCGCGTGTTAAGGTGGACACCTCGGCAACTGCCTTTTCAGAGTGAATGAGTCCTCAGTCCCTAAAAGAGGGGAAGCCCCTCCCCCCATGCCTTCCTGGGCAGGGTGTTGGTGCAGGAGCTGCCACCGTCACAGTGCCCGTTACAGGTGGGGCATGGAGTAGACATCTGACATTGTCATCTGCCAGAACCTACTAACCTTCTAGTAAAAGGTCTCTCTGCTTTTTTTTTTTTTGTTGTTGTTGGGGGTGGGGTGGGGCTATTCTTACTTCACCAACTTTCCGTCTACTACCAGGCCTGGCCATGTGATCCAGTTCGGGTCCAGGAGAGTCCGCCTGGGAGTCAAGCCAGAGCCACTGGAAAGGATGCCCTCTTTGTGCCCGGCTTCTTTCATTCATTCATTCTTTCTTTTTTGAGGCAAGCCCAACAGACTGGCTTTTTTTTTTTTTTAATGTGAGAGAGTGAGAGCAAGACAGAGAGAGGGAATTGGTGCGCCAGGGTCTCTGGCCACTGCAATCCAACTCCAGAATGCATGTGCCACCTTGTGCACACATGTGACCTTGCATGCTTGTGTCACTTTGTGCGTCTGGCTTACGTAGGACCTGGAGAGTCAAACATGGGTCCTTAAGCTTAGCAGGCAAGTGCCTTAACCTGCTAAGCCATCTTTCCAGCCCTCTTTTTTTAAAAAAATAATTTTATGTTATTTACTTGAGAGAGAGGTAGAGAGGGAGAGGAGAGAGACAGAATGGGCACACCAGGGCCTCTAGCCACTACAAACAAACTCCAGATGCATGCGCCACCCTGTGCATCTGGCTCACGTGAGTCCTGGGGAATCAAACCTGGGTCTATTGGCTTTGCAGGAAAGCGCCTTAACCACTAAGCCATCTTTCAAGCCCCATAACTTCTTAAAAGAGTCTTTTAAGTAGAGATAAGAGTTACCTCAACTCACGAAGGGAGGACAGGGATGTGTGGAGGTAGCCATGTCTATAGAAAGACCCCTCCCATGTAAGTACAGGGTATGAGAGATTATTGAAGTAGTGAAGACTGTGAGATGGGGGTGATGACAGTTAGGGCCTCGAGACACCCAGGTGAGTCTGAATCTGATCTTTCAGAAATGAGAGGGACACGCTTCGGTTTGCACTGTGCACGTCTCTGCTTCAGCTGGGCAGTTGGAATGACTGGTATTAAATTATGACTAATGCAGATTACCAACTCGTAGCAAAGAGCCAAGATATCAGCAAAACAGACCCGTGGGCCATTCTAGAGCCTGGAAGGGAAGTTCTTATTTAGAAGTTGATTTTTAAAATTCCTGTCAGTGGAGACTGGGGAGATGGTTCAGTCAGGAAAGTACCTATTGCGCAAGCACCCCCACAGAAGCCGGGCCCATCATAACAGTGCTGGGGAGGCGGAGACAGGAGCAGCTCTGGGGCTTGCCTGGCCAGCCAGTCTCACTGAACTGCCGAGTTCCAGGCTCAGTGAGAGACCCTGTCTCAAAAATTAAGGTGGTCAGCCGGACGTGGTGGCGCACGCCTTTAATCCCAGCACTCGGGAGGCAGAAGTAGGAGGATCGCTGAGAGTTCGAGGCCACCCTGAGACTACATAGCTAATTCCAGGTCAGCCTGGGCTAGAGTGAGACCCTACCTTGAAAAAAAAAGAATTAAGGTAGTCAATTGAGGAAGACACCTGACACTGATCTCTGGCCTCCACACACGTATAAACATATGAACACATGTGTACATGTGAACAGACAAACTCTAAAACACACACACACACACACACACAAAAGTACTCATAAATTACATGGAAGCCAGGCATGGTGGCCCACGCCTTTAATCCCAGCACTTGGGAGGTTGAGGTAGGAGGATCGCTGTGAGTTCGAGGCCACCCTGAAGCTAACTAGTGAATTCCAGGTCAGCCTGGGCTAGAGTGAGACCCTACCTTGAAAAAACAAAACAAAACAAAACTACCAGCAGCTTAAAATATAATAAAAACTTATGACTGGTGAAGATTCCGTGCAGTGTCTCATCGTGAACGGTGAGTGAGGAAGGAGTTAGCCTGTAACCCGACAACCCTCCTCTCGCTCGCTCTCACACAGCCTGGCTCATGGGCAAATGTGTACGCAGACCCATTTTTGGTTTTGTTTATGTGAACCTTAAGCAGCCCTTCTTTGTGGAATAATGAGAGAAACAATCACATAAATACAGCTCCTATCTGGCTGGTTAGCTCAGTTGGTTAGCGCATGCTGCTTAGGAAATGCAGCTCCACAGGACAAACCTTGGCTTTAGGTCTCTTTTGGGAAGTCATGTATTAAATGGAGTTAGAAAGAAAGTATTGTAATTGAAGACAAGAAAGGTCCAGGGGAAAGGGGAAAAGGCTTCCCATAGGGTTTGGCCCGTCACTGGCCCCAAAAGACTCACTTAATGAGCACATGACAGAGCCACTAGCTGAGTGTATGCCAACAGTGAAGGCCACAGTGGAGAGGCGGGCGCACGGGCAGGGAGGGCAACTTCTGCTCATTCTCTAACACTCCCTGATCCTCCCAATGTCCCGAAATCGAAATGTTCCTAGATCAGCCACAGAACCTGACTTCACCATGTTCCAACTTGGTTTAGCATTAAGGTGTGAGAAGTCTTTGGAAGCCATCCATGACCTTCCCCCCCCCCCCCCCCGGCTGCAGCATCCACACCTCCGGCCTCAGTACTGAGTCACATCACATACTCAACTGTTTTGAGCATCGCCGGCCACCATACTTGGGGGCTTGGTTCCGTCCTTGTCTCTGCTCTGACTCACACCCCCAGGGCCCCAACACCTCTGCACCATTAAGCAACATTTCAGAACAAAGACCAGAGCAGAGCTGGAAAGCTTGCAGCTCACAGTGACTCCATCTCTTGCCATCTGAATTCCTCCCCAAGTGAAGACATGGCGTCTGCTTTAATTTCCATGGCAGAAAGACAGCCGTTCACTGCCACATGGGAAACTTCTTATCACTGAGAGACTTCCTTTGCTGCTCAGGTTCCTGAACCTTCTAGGCCCATTTGTGCATGTCTCTGTAAAATCCAAGTTCAGTTAAGAAGCCTGCTAAATGTGGCAAGCGTCCCAGACCTGCTGTCTGATCACCTCTGATATCCACTGGGGTCCCTCATCTTCCACCCTGCCCTCATCACTCTGGCCTGTCGTCACTGAGAATCCTGTTAGGAGAGTTTGGCCAGAACCCCCGCCCCCCGCGCCTGGCCCCCAACATCTGATCTTTCCTTATAGGAATTTTCTTTATCGACTGTCCTTCCCTCTGATCTTTGGAGTCACAGACTCCCACTTGTCCATGATGCATTCACAACTGAGCTGAGGTCTACACAGAGGCCGGTCTCTTTCCTTTCATTGCAATAGTCCTGAATAAAATCTTTTTGCTCTTTTAACTACTCATTTCTGGTTCTCTCCAACAATGTAACAGTTCTACTGGTAATGTGGCTAAGCACCAATAATTTCCCCTCAAAATGAAATGAGCCAACCTTCCTTCCCTCCTTCCTTCCTTCCTCCCTCCCTCCTTCCCTCTTCTCTTTCTTTCTTTTTCTCTCCCTCTCTTTCTTTCTTTTCTAATCAGTTTTTCCACATGTACATAAATATGTTCTGATTATAATACCTTTCCACTATCTTTTTTTAAAAAATATTTATTTATTTGAGTGAGACAGACAGAGAGAAAGAGGCAAACACAGAGAGATTGAGTATGGGTGTGCCAGGGTCTCCTGCCATTGCAAACGAACTCCAGACACATGTGCCACTGTGCATCTGGCTTTATGTGGGTGCTTGGGAATCAAACCCAGCCTGTTAGGCTTTGCAAGCAAGTGTCTTGAATCACTGAGCCATCTCCCCAGCCCCCACTACCTTCGTTTTGTCCCCACTCCCTCATGCTTCTTCCGCTGAACCCCTTCTTTCAATTAGACCCTCTTCTATTTTGATAACTTGGTGGTTGTTTTTCATTTTCTTCTTTGCCTTCACCATGCATACCATAATGCTGATGGGCCCAGCACAGTGTACGTTTTGGTACAGATAACAACAGCTGCTGTCAGGTTATGAAAGTAATGACCACTTCATTTCCACAACACTCCTTCCTATCCTCTAGCTCTTACATTCTTTTATTTTTATTTTTTAGTTTTCCGAGGTAGGGTCTCACTCTAGCTCAGGCTGACCTGGAATTCACTATGGAGTCTCAGGGTGGCCTCGAACTCACAGTGATCCTCCTACCTCTGCCTCCCGAGTGCTGGGATTAAAGGCATGTGCCACCACTCCAGGAGGCTCTTACATTCTTTCTGCCCCTACTTCCACAATGCTCCCTGAGCCTTGGAGGGCATGACAGAGATGTCAAAGCAAGCTTCTTGTTACAAGAACAGAATCCACAGAGGAGCTCATCAAAACATGTCCATGCCAAGCACCACTGAGGACATTAGTGCCATTATGTTATAAAACCAAACACTGAAATTGCCCAAGTTAAGGCTGTGTCTTCACAAGTGGGAATGTCAGAGCACATTACAACCCTAAAGAGACCATACTGTGAAATTCACAACTACATCATTATGGAAAAAAAGCTAAACACCTTTTTAACAGGAGAGGAGAGGGTGTGTGTGTGTGGGTGGGGGGGAGAGTTCTTCCCAGAAGCCAACATTTAAATGAATGCGCCATTTCTTCTCCCTGGAATCGGGTTCCTATCTCTGGAATGCGTCCCAGGCCCATGGTTTGGAATGGGTGCCATACAGGAAATTCTGAGCAGTCTATGCGCACATTACATTCCTTTCCCACCCTGAAAGAGGGGTCAACAAACACAACTTCCTTCTGTTCTGAATAAAAAGGGAGTGTGCAGAGTTGGGGAAAGGCCGGGCACAGACCACACAGAAATCAAAAGCACAAGGAGTTGCCTAGAACCCAAACATTTCCAAGGAAAAAAAAAAAAAAAAAAAAAAAAAAAGCAACAACAACAACAAAACCCCACAACCAATCAAACAAAAAAGATTGGGTCATTTTAAGATATCCAATCGGCCTCTGTTTTATTGCCATGTGATAACTTTCCCCCAGGACGGTCTGAACGGATCGTCCCTCTGAGCGTCCTTGCCTGCTTCCGTAGTGCTGGCCTTGCCGTCCAGCCGTGAGACCTGGTGGTGGTGGTGGTGGTGCGGGGGGGAAGGTCATGGTTACTGCCAACGCGGGCAGGAGGAATGCTGACCCCTTCCTTCCAAGGTGACACATGCACTTCCCTGTCTGCTGTCAGTTCCCGACATCCTGTGTGTGTTGAGTGCCTGGTTTGTGCGAGGTCCTAGATACAAGCCATCCTTGTCTTCACAGTGTGAGGTGCGGACAGGACACGGCCGTCCGTTCCCACAAGAAAGCAGAGATCACAGGGCACCCTCACCACTGCACGGACAACCGGAGCGCTGCTGGGCCTCAAAGCCAGAGGGGCCAGACTCCGGGGCGCCCTGCTTCTGCATCACCTTCTTTTGCCTCTGCCCCTCCCTCTTCTGGGTTTTGGGTCTCATTCCCAAAGAGAACCCCTGAAACGGAGGTCCTGCACTACCTGCTTTCATCCCGGATGTGGCCCAGATGAAATCCAAAGGGAGCCAATAATGCCCACTGGCAGCCTTGCTATGAAGCCACGGGGTGGACTGCACCACTGTGCCCAGAGTGTTCCCAGGCCAGGGACATGTTCAGCAACAGCGCCCCAGAGAGTCGCCTTGCTGGCACCCCATCTTTGCCTCGGGCCTCCCCCTGGGTGTTAGAATTCAGGGGTGAGCAGTGGAGAGCCCTGACAGACTGCTCTTGGATCTAAGACTTCATTGTAATGGGGAGAGGGAAAAGAGACACAGAGAGGAGAGAGTGGGGGGTGGTATGTGCGCCAGAGGAAGAAAGAGGGAGAGAGAGAGAGAGAAGGGGTGGGGAGGAACAGGGGGATGGGGATGTGTGCATCTGTAGCAGGAAAGCCAAAAAGAGAGCACCTGAGGAGTGGGTTTATGGGAAGAGGCGGGAAAATGCTCTGTGAGGGAGGAACCTCGGGTGATATGCCGAGTTAAGGGCTGAGGGAAGTCACCTTCCCTTCCCTTGCCCAAGGCATGCCAGGAGGGAGTCCCAGAGACTCCATGTTAACATGGCCAGGTGGTAGGCAAGAGCGGGAGGGGGATGGGTAGAGCTTTGAGACTCCCAAACTGGGTCCCTGTGACCAGGGTCACCGAGTCCCCAAGCATCACGTCTGCGCCAGGCTAGGATCCTAGCTCGAGCTCACCACTACACACAGTGTCATTTCACATGGAGAGGCAAAATAAGAACCGGCACGAAGGGTGTAAGCAGAGAACGTGCTTTAGAGGAGGGAATGGTTAAAAGTTAACAGTCATCAAATAAATGCTGTTTAAAGAACTAGCTCCAGCCAGCCGGGCGTGGTGGCGCACGCCTTTAACCCCAGCACTCGGGAGGCAGAGGTAGGAGGATCACTGTGAGTTCAAGGCCACCCTGAGACTCCATAGAGTATTCCAGGTCAGCCTTGACTAGAGTGAGACCCTACCTTGAAAAAAAAAAAAAAAAAAAAAACCACCACCAACAACAAAAAACACCTCCAGATTTTTTTTTTTAAATTCATTTTTAAGTAGAGAGGGTGAGGGATGAGAATGCGTGAATGAATGGGCACACCAGGGCCTCCAGCTGCTGCAAATGAACTCCAGATGCATGTGCCACTTTGTACATCTGGCTTTACGTGGGTACTAGGGACATGGAATCAGATCATTAGGCTTTGCAGGGAAGCACCTGATGGCTGAGCCATCTCTCCAGCCCCAGGCTCCAGTGGCACAGATCCCTTTGCTGCTCATTCTAGAAACTGCAACCATCCATTCAAAAAGCAGACGAAGGCTGTGTCATGTCCGACACCATGAGGTGTGGCATGCAAAAAAAAATGTGAATGCCTGACACAGTGGCTATGGCTGCAACTGTGAGTTAAATCGGTGCACAGCAACCTGACAGAGCCCTGGGCCACCAGGAGTTGGGGTCAGCACAGGGGAGGCATCTGAGACCTATGCCGGCCCTGTGTGTAGCTGCAGGATCCTTCCATGAGGGTGTGTGGGGTCAGCACAGGGGAGGCATCTCACACCTGCAGCAGCCCTGTGTGTAGTTGCAGTGAGGTCTGGACAAACTCTGGAAGGTGGGCTCCAGGGGTACAGGCACCTTCCCTATCTTGTTCTCATCTGAGTCGACCTGAACACGTGCCGGCACGCCACAGGCCTGTCACAGTAAGTATTTATTTAGTGAAAGAATGGGTGGATGAAGCAAAACACAAAATGGTAAAGATGACAGGAACATTTAAATCCATTATCTATTTTTTTCTTATTTGAGAGGGGAGAGAGTAAGGAAGAGAGAATATGGGGCTGGAGAGATGGCTTAGGGGTTAAGGCGCTCGCCTGCAAAGACTAAGGACCCATGATTGACTCTCCAGATCTCACGTTAGCCAGACGCACAAAGGTGAGGCAAGTGCAAGGTCACACACGCCCAGTAGGTGGTGCAAGCATCTGGAGTTCCATTACAGGGCCTGAGGCCCTGGAGTGCCAATTTTCTATCTCTCCTCTCTCTCTTGCTCTCTCTAAAAAGAGAGAGAGAATATGGATACGCCAGGGCCTCTTGCCACTGCAAAAGTCCAAATGCATTCTCTACTTTGCGAATCTGGCTTTATGTGGGTATTGAGGAATTGAACCCCGAGCAACGGGCTTTGCAAACAAGCATCTCTAACTGCAGAGCCATCTCCCCAGCCCTACGGGAACATTTTAAAGAATGGCTCCTGGGCTGGAGAGATGGCTTAGTGGTTAAGGCACTTGCCTGCAAAGCCAAAGGACCTTGGTTCAATTCCCCAGGATCCACATAAGCCAGATGCACAAAGTGGCGCATGCATCTGGAGTTCATTTGCAGTGGCTGGGGGCCTTAGTGTGCCCATTTTCCCTCCCTCCTCCTCCTCCTCTCTCTCTCAAAAAAGAAAAAAAAAAAAAAAGAATGGCTACTGAAGTCATTCAGGTGAGAGATCTGCTCAAACAGCATTACTGCCAGGTGCTGCATCCTTTAATCCCTGCACTAGGGAGGTTTGCTGTGAGTTTGAGACCAGCCTGAGACTACAGAGTGAATTCTAGGTCATCCTGGGCTAGAGCAAGACTCTATCTTGAGAAACCAATCAATAAAAAAATAAAAATAAAATATGTATCTCATTACAAATGATGCAATGTGCTTGCAACAGGAAGGCTGGAAAGAATTTACCAGTACACCAGTATGAGACTGGGTCACTCCGTGTGGAAGGCGCTAGAGCTGCTAACAAGGCTGCAGTTGCACATACACAGCTAACACCTGTCTTCTGCACTATTCTTTGCATGCTGCCTAAGTCATTGTCTGCAGCAATCCTACATGAAATAGGGATTATTCGTTTACCCATTGACCCAGATAAGTTAAGAAATTTGTTCAAGAAGAGGTCATAAGCCTTAGTGGGAAAACTGATACTGTTGTCTGGCTAAATGGATATATTATGCCCACCAAACTGCCCTCTAAATATTTATGTGTATGTCCGTATATGAATGCTACCCTTACTTTTGGTTAGAGAAACTTCTGTTTTCAGATGGCCGTGAACACTGGGGAGACTCAAAACTCACCAAAGTGCTGAGAAGGAGGGACAGTGTGGAGTGTTTAGCACTGAGACATGTCTATCACACCTTGCAAGGTTCAGGGGTCATTGCGAAAGGGGCGGTGGGAAGAATGTGAGGGCCAAAGGAAGGGGAGGAGCGCTGACAGTGCTGTCCTCAGACACAAAGTGGCCTGTTGCACTCGTGACCTCACAGTGGCTGGTGCCACCTAAACAAGACCTGCGTGACAAGGGGACAGAAAGCAAAGAGAACGATGACATCAAAATAGAAGAGGGGACTAGTTGGAAAGAAGGGATTCAGTGGAGGAGGTGTCTGGGAGAGACAAAAGGGCCCCCAGGACCCACGTAAGCCAGATGCACAAGGTGGGCGCGAGCATCTGGAGTTCATTTGCAGTGGCTGGAGGCCCCGGAGTGCCTCTCTCTCTCCCTCTTTCTCTCTCTCTCAAATAAATAAATAAAAATAAAAACATTTTTTTTTAAAGGTATGCTGGTAGGAGGGATTATGGTCATGGTATTTGTCTCTGTGTGTGGAAGCTGCCAATAAAAGAATTCTGTAGCCTTTGACTTTTGTGTCATGTGCTAAATGATAACTGTTCCTCAAATATTCGCAAAAAATGCAGAGGATGCTGCGGGGAGCATCAGTGTGCATAGTCTCTACGGGTCCTTTCAAGAGAACTTCCTAGAATCTAATGGCTGGGACCAGAGTCTGTCTTGATGTCTGTGGATATCCAGCACACCATGCAGTTCCACCCACGAGTGCCCACCAGGCTGTGCCAACAGGAGCACTGGTGCCCATGCAGAGACCAGACGGGCTTTGCCAATTGGAAAGGTGCAGGTGGCAACTCACTGTGAACTGAATTTGTAATTCTCTGATGGTGACCCAAGTTCTAAGGTCTCTTGATGCCTTTCTGTCATTTCTATTTCTTCTTCATCTTTTTGTTTTATGTTTTTCGCGGCAGAGTCTCGCTGTAGCCCAGGCTAACCTGGAATTCACTATGCAGTCTAAGGCTGGCCTTGAACTCCTCCCAAGTGCTGGGATTAAAGGCAGGTGCCACCATGCTCTGCTTTCTTTTTCTTATTTTGAGGATG
The DNA here is from genome assembly GCA_036346955.1 of Dipus sagitta. NCBI lineage: Eukaryota > Metazoa > Chordata > Mammalia > Rodentia > Dipodidae > Dipus > Dipus sagitta. Next base: position 6,621,380 of record CM070786.1, read on the forward strand.
GTGAATATGTATGTGTGTGTCACACACTCTTCTGGTCTAGTTTTCTATTTTTTTCCACCTTGTCATGTTGGGAAGGACATGATGTATCATGGGTTTCTTCGTCATGCTGATTATTCTGTATGTTGGGAATGTCTGGTTTAGGCTTTCTAAATTTAGTTAGAGTGGTTATGGATATGCAGAGAATTTAAGTGTCCAGGAAGTCAAAGCTAACAATCTCCCTTCTCCCTCCCCTCTGCCGGTCTCCTCTTCCCTCCCCTCCCTCTCTCTCCCCTCTCCTCCTCTCCTCTCCTCTCCTCTCCTCTCCTCTCCTCTCCTCTCCTCTCCTCTCCTCTCCTCTCTCTCCTCCCTTCCCTTCTCCTCCCCTCCCCCCCTCTTCCTCCCCTCCCCTCTCCTCTTCTTTCTTCCCTTCCCTTCTCCTCCCCCTCCTCTTTCTTTCCTTCCCTCCCCTCCCCTCTCCTCTCCTCCCCTCTCTTCTCTCTCCTTTTTGTTTTGCAGTGCTGGGGGCCATACTCAGTGCCCCATGCATGATATGCCAGAGTTCTACCACTCAGCTACATCCCTAGCCTTAGATTCAATAATCTTTCTTTTTTGTTTTTTTGAGGTAGGGTCTCACTCTAGCTCAGACTGACCTGGAATTCACTATGTAGTCTCAGGGTGGCCTTGAACTCTTGGTGGCCCTTCTACCTCTGCCTCCTGAGTGCTGGGATTAAAGGCATGCGCCACCACGCCTGGCTTCAATAATCTTTAATAGATGTTTTTCCTTCTGCCCCAGTGTGATGTACTATTTACTCATATTTTCTGATAAGGTAGTTTCGTGTGTGGCACAGAGATCATGGCATGCACGGGCCTCTTGCCAGTGTAGACAAACTCCAGATGCAGAAGCCCACCATGTTATTTATCTGGCTTTATGTGGGTCTTGGAGAATTTAGCCCAGGCTTGCAGGCTTTGCAAGCACTCACCTTTAACTGCAGAGTCATTTCCTAAGCATCCCACTCCCCCTTTTGTTTTTCGAGGTAGGGTCTCACTCTAGCCCAGGCTGACCTGGAATTCACTATGTAGTCTCAGGGTGGCCTCAAACTCACAGCGATCCTGCTACCTCTGCCTCCCAAGTGCTGGGATTAAAGGCGTGTGCCACCACGCCTGGCTCCAGTGCCCTCTTTTTTGAGGCAGGGTCTCCCTCTAGCCCAGGCTGCTCTGGAACTCACTCTGTAGCCCAGGCTGGATCTGCCTACCTCAGCCTGTCCAGTGCTGGGATTCTAAGCATGAGCCACCGTACCCAGCCTAGTAAATATCTTGTAAAGTAAATATTTTATCTGTTTAGGTTTCTTCTAGTACAGAGCATGGACAAATTGTCCATTTTCTCCAAAAGATGACTCTAGCACACTGGAGTTTATTTGTCCTCATACACCAGTCTGGGCATTCTGTTCTATTCTATCCCATCCTTTTGCCAGTAAAATCACACTCTTGTGAGTAGAGATATATTATTCTGTATATCATAGCACTAGTTCCCCCTGGTTATTTTTTTTTCAAAATTTCTTGGCGAGTCTAACTCTTTATATTTCAGCTGAATGTCGGATTCACTTACCAAGTTCTTAGAAAAAGCACCACTGGGATTTCATTGCATTAGATTCATAAAATACACATCCACCAATGCTAGTTAATTCTATTTAAAGTAATTAAGTGAGGATTAAAAAGAAAGAGTTAAAAAAATCAATTTTGCATATTGTATGCCTGAAAACTGTGCCAAGATTAGGAGTGGCCTTGTTTAACAGGCTGAAATAGACTATCATTACTCTACAATGTTTTATGTAATCCCCATGGTAACCACAGAGAACATGATTATAGCAGATAAACAAAATAAATTGAGGAAGAAATCAAATCATTTCATCATGAAAATAAAATCAATGAAACACAATGGAGAACAGAAAGAAATCGAAACCAAAGCGCTACAAGATAGACAGCAAAAATGGCAATAAGTCCCTTCCTACCAATCATTAAGCATAAATAAATCCCAATCAAAGCGCATAAAGCGGGCCGAGGACATGGCTCAGTGGATGAAGTGGCTCCTCTGAAGCCTCAGTGCCTGACCGCACACAGCAGCTCCAAGCTGTGGCAGGCTTCTGAGTTCAGAGCACCTGATTGAGCCGTACGCGGGGAGGCCGAGACAGAAGTTCCTGGAAGCCCGCCTGGGGAAGGCAGCAGTGGGCAACGGAACGAGGGAGCGTGCCTCGATCCAGGTGGAAGTCGAGGCCCCACACCTGAACTTTGTCCTCTGACCTCCACACGCGTGCTGTGGCATGTATGCACTTGTACTCACACACATGAGCACACACACGCACACACACACGCACACACACACACACACACACGCAAACACAGAATATCAAGACCCAATTACGTGAGACTCACTTCACAGACAGTGTAAGGGCACACACAGGCACAAGGCAGAGGGTGAGGAAAAGACCCATGAACATGGGTCCCACGCCAGAGTGGGGGTAACAAAGTGGACTTTAAGTCATGAGCTGCCGCCAAAGACACATGACAGCAGACAGTGATAAAAGGATAAATTCACTAGGAAGCAAGAAATGTTAGATATGTCCCCAGAGCACCCTCTCCCCCCGCTCCTGCCATACCGTTCGCAAGAGGCTGACACAGAATGGAAGAGCAGGAGAGAACAGAAGCAATACTGTTACAGTTGTCAAGCCTGGCATGGCGACGAACGCCTTTAGTCCCAGCACTCAGGAGATTGTGGTAGGAGAATTCTAGGCCACCTTGGACTACAGAGTGAGTTCCAGGTCAATCTGGGCTAGAGTGAGTGCTTCAAACAACAAACAAACAAACAAACAAATGCAGTAACAGATTTCAAATTCCTGCTCTAAATAATAGATTATCAAAAGGTAAGCAGAAGCCAAGCATGGTGGTGCACGCCCTTGATCCCAGCACTTGGGCGGAAGAGGTAGGCATTGTGAGTGTTCAAGGCCACCCTGAGGTTACATAGTGAATTCCAGGACAGCCTGAGCTAGAGTGAGACCTCTAAAAACCCCGAAAAACAAAAACAAACAAACAAACAAAGGCAAGCAGAGGGACTGGAGAGATGGCTTAGTGGTTAAGGCACTTGCCTGCAAAGCCAAAGGACCCAGGTTCGATTCCCCAGGACCCACATAAGCCAGTTGCACAAGGTGGCACATGCGTCTGGATTATTTTTGCAGCAGCTTCAGGTCTTGGCATGCCCATTCTTACTCTTTTTCTCTCTCAAAATAAATAAATAAAAAAAAATTTTTTAAAGGCAAGCCAGAGGACTTGAGCAACACTGAGACAAGAGACACATACAAAACATTCTGCCAGATACACAACATGCATTCTTCCCCAGCAACACAGCTCGCAGGTGCAGAGATCACAAGCAAGTCTGAGGGAGTTTAGTGAGAGAGAAATTACAGCAAGGATGTCTCCTGACCACAATGGATGACACTGGACATCCACGGCAGAGGAGAAGCCAGAGATTTCATCAATATGAGGAAATGAAATACCACTCTCTTAAACAGTGGGTCTGAGAAGAAATCAAAGGAATGAGAAAATTAGCCAACTCCTAACACTTCAACACATATGCAGCAAAAGCAGTATGAGAGAAAATTTTAGCTGTAAAAACTTACATCAAAAAAAGAAAGTCGGGCTGGAGAGATCGCCTAGTGGTTAAGGCGCTTGCCTGCGAAGCCTATGGACCCATGTTCGACTCTCCAGATCCCACATAAGCCAGACACAAAGGTGAGGCAAGGGCAAGGCCACACATGCCCACTAGGTGGCACAAGCATCTGGAGTTTGATTACAGTGGCTGAGGCCCTGATATACCAATTCTCTGTCTAATAAAAAAAATTATCATCCATCTATCTATCTATCTATCTATCTAAGAAAGTCTCTAGCTGGAGAGATAGCTCAGTGGGTAAAGGTGTTTGCAAAGCCTGATGCCCTGGTTTGACTCCCCAGTATCCATGTAAAACCAGATGCGCAAAGTGGCGCATGCATCTGGAGTTTATTTGCAGCAGCAAGAGGCCCTGCTGCTATTTCTCCCCCTCTCTCACTGGGCCCTCCTCATTTGGACCCCATTTAATTGTGTACCACACACAGTCCTACTTCTGTTTTTCAGCCAGCCTGACTGACTTTCCCACAGCCTCACAGTCGTCTCCCTCTGCTATGCTTGGCTCCCTCCTAGTCAACTTACAGGGCTGTGAACTCATCCAGCACTTTCTTTTTTTATTTAATTTTTTATTTATATTTGAGAGAGAGAGAGAGAATGGGCATGCCAGAGCCTTCAGCTACTGCAAACAAACTCCGTGCGCCACCTTGTGTATCTGTCTTACATGGGTCCTGGGGAATCAAACCCGGGACCTTTAGCTATGCAGGCTAGCACCTTAACCGCCAAGCCATCCCTCCAGCCCCCAGAAGTTTCTTTAGTGTTTATTACATGTCAGGTGCTATTCAGTGCTGGAGAAGAGAACAGTGGGCAAACTTGCACACAGCCCCTGTCCTCCCCGAGCTTCCAGTCTGGAGATAGTAAATAAAAATATATGAGCCGGGAGTGGTGGCGTGCGCCTTTAATCCCAGCACTCGGGAGGCAGAGGTAGGAGGATCGCCATGAGTTTGAGGCCACCCTGAGACTACATAGTGAATTCCAGGTCAGCCTGGGCTAGAGTGAGACCCTACCTCAAAAAAATACATATTTATATATAAAGTATGCCATACAGAGTCAACAGCCCTTTAAATACTTGTGTTTATGCCATACATTAATTCTGCTCTCACTCTTATTTTTTTTTTGCTTTTTAAAAATATTTTATTTATTTATTTATTTAAGAGGGAGAAAGAGGCAGAAAGAGGAAGAGAGAGAGAGGGAGAGAGGAGAGAGAGAGAGAGAGAGGGAGAGAGAGAATGGACACACCAGGACATCCAGCCACTGCAAACGAACTCCAGACGCATGTGCTACCTCGTGCATCTGGCTTACATGGGTCCTGGGGAATCAAACCCAGGTCCTTTGGCTTTTCTGCTCTCAATCTCGGTAGAGAAGCTTCCCTTGTCAGGTGGCAGTGAGCACTGAGCAGACACAAAACTCACCAACGTGCCGAGAAGTGACAGTGAAGTGTTGAGCTGTAAGACATCTCTATAACTCCCTGCGAGGCTCAGGGACCACTGTGGAAGAAGTAGCTGGAAGAATGTGAGAGCAGGAGGAAAAGGAGGAGTGTTTGGCAACACTTCCGTCCAGACACAAGCAGCTGTGCTAGTCATGACCTCACAGTGGCTGGTGCCACCTACACAAGACCTGCGTAATGGGAGTGGAAAAAAAAAAGCTGTCATCAAAATAGAGGAAAGACTAGTCGGAAAGAATGGAGTCAGTGAAAGGGGGCTCGGGAGGGGGAAAAGGGAATGTGGTAGGAGGGGGATTATGATCAAGGTCTGTATGTATGGATGTCGTTTCAAAAAACAAGTTAAAAAGCCGGGCGTGGTGGCGCACGCCTTTAATCCCAGCACTCGGGAGGCAGAGGTAGGAGGATTGCCGTGAGCTCCAGGCTACCCTGAGACTACAGAGTGAATTCCAGGTCAGCCTGGGCTAGAGTGAGACCCTACCTTGAAAACAAAAACAAAACAAGTTAAAAAAGGATTGTGGGTAAAAGGAAAGTGAGTGGTGTGTTATTTTAAACTGGCTTTTCAGGGAAGACCATACTGACAAAGTGACATCTTGCACAGGCCTGAAGAAGGAGGGGTGAGCCCTTTGGGGAAGGGAGAACCAGTTGGGAGTCACCAGTACCTTGAGCTGGCATTTCTCAGTGTGTTCGGGGCCAGTCTGGCTGTGGCTGAGTGACGGAGGGGATAGTGAAAGAACAGGTCAAGGGCCACGTCAGGTAGGACCTGAGGTCACTGGAACGCCTTGGCAGGCTGGTAAGGGACCTTTACAAAGACAGTCTAAGACCAAGCTCAGGCCCCATGGAGTCGCCACTGCTGAAGGACACTCCTGGCTTTCTTTAGTAGACAACTGTGCCCTGAGAAAAGGGTGCTTCACAATGGACACCTCTTCTCCACTTCTCTCCCTAAGCTACTGCCCACCTTCCTTCCACTCACACAAGTGCCCTCGCACACACACACACACACACACACACACACACACACACACACACTCTCCCTTTCATGTTGCCTCCTCTACTCTTAGCTGTCTGCCAACACCTTCTATGCTCCCAAGACTCAGTATATATATATATATATTTGTGAGACTTAGCACAAGTGCTCAAAATGTAGTATTTCAGGATTGCATCCGCAGAGTATTAAAGCAAGGGACAATCTGGAGGGCCATAGGTCACAAGCCCACGAAGCCAGCCCTGCAGAGGGAGGGGAGATGAGGACAAGGCCTCAACCCCTCCAACAGCCCCCGTGGGAGGTGGAGGGAAGAGGCCAGCTGCTGCTTCTGCTCAACAAAGGCCTGAACGGTCTGGGGAGGAAGGCAGGGCTGTGGCAAGGCCGTAGGGAGGACCTGCCTTTCCCAGGTCAAGGACACCTGCAGGAGGGGAAAACGGAAATGTCTTCTGGGTACTTCCTGGTGCTGCTTACAACGAGAAAGAGGTGGCAATGGACAGACAGTGCAGGCAAAACTCAGAATGGTCACCCACGGCCTCCCCATGGGCTGGACAGTCTGTTCATGGAAGTGAACTACAGTGGAGCCTCGGAGGATGGAAAGGCAGGATAGGATAGGATGCTTATATGGGAGAGAGACAAAGTTACACTCTGGGGCTGGAGAGATGGCTCAGCAGTTAAGGCCTGCAAAGCCTAACGACCTGGGTTTGACTCCCCAGTACCCAATGTAAAGCCAGATGCAGCAAAGTGGCACATGCGTCTGGAGTTCTCTTGCAGTGGCGAGACCCTGGAGCACCCATACTCACTCACTCTCTCTCTCTCTCTTCTTGCAAATAAATAAGTATTTTTCAAAAGCTACAGTGTGTTCAGGAGTCGACAAGGAGGCTAGTTTGGCTGGCAGTAGACGATGAACCACGATAAGTAAAGGCTTTTGGCTTGAGGATGGTGGGAAGGTGGGTTAGTGACTACTCTGAGGAGGGGACAGGTACTGTGCCTTCAAAGACCTTGTCTGGGAGCTGGAGAAGATGGCTTAGTGGTTAAGGCAGTTTGACTGCAAAGCCAAAGGACCCCGGTTTGATTCCCCAGGACCCATGAGAGCCAGATGCACAAAGTGGTGCATGCATCTGGAGTTTGCTTGCAATGGTGGAGGCCCTGGTGCACCCATTCTCTCTCTCTCTCTCTCACTCTCTACCTTTTTTTTTTTTTTTTTTGATTATTTATTTATTTGAGAGCAACAGACAGAGAGAGAAAGGGGCGGGGAGAGAGAGAGAACGGGCGCCAGGGCCTCCAGCCACTGCAAATGAACTCCAGACGCGTGCGCTCCCTTGTGCATCTGGCTAACGTGGGTCCTGGGGAATTGAGCCCCGAACTGGGGGGTCCTTAGGCTTCACAGGCAAGCGCTTAACCGCTAAGCCACCTTTCCAGCCCACTCTCTACCTTTTTCTCTCTCTTAAATAAATAAATAAATATTTAAAATAAAAAGACCTTGTCTGGCAGTACATGCAGGACAGACGGTAGGCCGGCTCTGTTCCTCATCAGCTGTGGGAGAAGGCAGTGGAGGTCTGCCCAAAAGTAGCTGGCTGGAGCCTTCCTTCCACGAGCAGTGGGTCTGCACAGATGGACAGACGCGAGAGGAGGTTCAGATGCATGTCTCCAAGCGAGCGGCAACCAGGATGGAGCTGGATGTTTCTGAGACAAAACTTCTCCAGCAGGATGCCCCCAAGCCGCATGCATCCCACAGAATCCCTAATTTTAGAACGTAGACTGGAATTTGACCAAAATAAACCTGGCCCCAAATATTTACTTTTGTCGTTATTTTCCAGTTGTGGAGGGAGAGAGAGACAGAGACAGAGAGAGAGAGATCAACAGGCGCTTGGGACATTTTACATGCTACCCACTTGGGTAATTTTCTTACGGTGCCCTCTTGGACATTCTTGTTGCGAAAGCTGGCAGTTACCAAACAAAGCAGAAATAGAGGCTGTTGGCACGGTATCCCAAGGCACGGCTTTCTAGCCGCTCAAATGTCTGCCACCTCTGGACTTCAGAGCTCTCCTCATTTCCTTTTTTTTTTTTTTAAACATGCGTCAACAAGTCTTCTGTGGGATGGTGACTAAAATGGATCAAAGAGAAAATGGCCGGCCTAGAGATATTTATTTCCATCCCTACAGGCAGGACACATGGTACTCTCCTGTGTACAGAAGACAGAGGAGGACACCATGTGTCTTCTCTCACTCTTCCACCTTACTTCCCTGAGACAGAATCTCTCACTGGACCTGGGAGCTCACAGGTGTTTTTCGCTTAGACTGCCTGACCAGTGAGTCCCAGAGATCCTCTTGTCTCCACGCCCTTCCCCGGCATTGAGGTAACCGGTGTGTGTGCCCACACCCCACTTTTTATGCGAGTGCCAAGGATGGAACTCAGGTCCTCATGCTTGGGCAACAAGCGCTCTAACTCTCTGAGCCATCTCCTCAGCCTTGAACTCTGAACTGTTACTTCAAGAATTTAAGACCAGGCTGGCTCAGTGGTTAAAGGCTCTTGCTTGCAAAGTCTGATGGCAGGTTCGACTCCCCAATACCCGGGTACACCCAGATGCACAAAGTGTACATGCATCTAGAGTTTATTTGCAGTGGCAGGAGATCTTGGCATGCCCATATGTTTTCTCTCTCAAAGAAATAAATAAAAAAGTTTTAATTTATTTGAGAGAAAGAGGCAGAGAGAGGGGGAGGGAGGGAAAGAGAGAGGGGGGGGAGAGAGAGAGAGAGAGAGAGAGAGAGAGAGAGAGGAATGGGTGTGCCAGGCCACTGCAAATGATCTCCAGATGCATGTGCCATCTGTGCATCTGCTTACATGGGTCCTGGGGAATCGAACCTGGGTCCTTTGGCTTTGTAGGCAAACACCTTAACTGCTAAGCCATCTCTACCTTTTTCTCTCTCTTAAATAAATAAATAAATATTTAAAATAAAAAGACCTTGTCTGGCAGTACATGCAGAACAGCGGTAGGGCCGGCTCTGTTCCTCATCAGCTGTGGGAGAAGGCAGTGGAGGTCTGCCCAAATGTAGCTGGCTAGAGCCTTCCTTCCATGAGCAGTGGGTCTGCACAGATGGACAGACGCGAGAGGAGGTTCAGATGCATGTCTCCAAGCGAGCGGCAACCAGGATGGAGCTGGATGTTTCTGAGACAAAACTTCTCCAGCAGGATGCCCCAAGCGCCATGCATCCACACTGAATCACTCATTTTAGAACGTAGACTGGAATTTGACCAAAATAAACCTGGCCCCAAATATTTACTTTTGTCGTTATTTTCCAGTTGTGGGAGGGGGAGAGAGAGAGAGAGAGACACAGAGAGAGAGAGATCAACAGGCGCTTGGGACATTTTACATGCTACCCACTTGGGTAATATTCTTACGGTGCCCTCTTGGACTCTCGTGTTGCGAAAGCTGGCAGTTACCAAACAAAGCAGAAATAGAGCTGTTGGCACGGTATCCCAAGGCACGGCTTTCTAGCGCTCAAATGTCTGCCACCTCTGGACTTCAGAGCTCTCCTCATTTCCTTTTTTTTTTTTTTTAAACATGCGTCAACAGTCTTCTGTGGGATGGTGACTAAAATGGATCAAAGAGAAAATGGCCGGCCTAGAGATATTTATTTCCATCCCTACAGGCAGGACACATGGTACTCTCCTGTGTACAGAAGACAGAGAGATCCCCATGTGTCTCTCTCACTCTCCAACCTTACCTTCCTCCCTGAGACAGAATCTCTCACTGGACCTGGGAGCTCACAGGTGTTTTTCGCTTAGACTGCCTGACCAGTGAGTCCCAGAGATCCTCTTGTCTCCACCCTCCTCCCCGGCATTGAGGTAACCGGTGTGTGTGCCCACACCCCCCAACTTTTTATGCGAGTGCCAAGGATGGAACTCAGGTCCTCATGCTTGGGCAACAAGCGCTCTACCTCTCTGAGCCATCTCCTCAGCCTTGAACTCTGAACTGTGACTACAAGAATTTAAGACATGCTGGTCTCAGGGTTTAAAGGCTCTTGCTTGCAAAGTCTGATGGCAGGTTCGACTCCCCAATAACCCGTGTACACCCAGATGCACAAAGTGGTACATGCATCTAGAGTTTATTGCAGTGGCAGGAGATCTTGGCATGCCCATGTTTTCTCTCTCAAAGAAATAAATAAAAAAGTTTTAATTTATTTGAGAGAAAGAGGCAGAGAGAGGGGGAGGGAGGAAAGAGAGGGGGGGGGGGAGAGAGAGAGAGAGAGAGAGAGAGAGAGAATGGGCGCCAATGCCTCCAGCCACTGCAAATGATCTCCAGATGCATGTGCCATCTTGTGCATCTGGCTAACGTGGGTCCTGGGGAATTGAGCCCTGAACCGGGGGTCCTTAGGCTTCACAGGCAAGCATTTAACCGCTAAGCACCTTTCCAGCCCACTCTCTACCTTTTTCTCTCTCTTAAATAAATAAATAAATATTTAAAATAAAAAGACCTTGTCTGGCAGTACATGCAGGACAGACGGTAGGCCGGCTCTGTTCCTCATCAGCTGTGGGAGAAGGCAGTGGAGGTCTGCCCAAAAGTAGCTGGCTAGAGCCTTCCTTCCATGAGCAGTGGGTCTGCACAGATGGACAGACGCGAGAGGAGGTTCAGATGCATGTCTCCAAGCGAGCGGCAACCAGGATGGAGCTGGATGTTTCTGAGACAAAACTTCTCCAGCAGGATGCCCCCAAGCCGCATGCATCCCACAGAATCCCTAATTTTAGAACGTAGACTGGAATTTGACCAAAATAAACCTGGCCCCAAATATTTACTTTTGTCGTTATTTTCCAGTTGTGGAGGGGGAGAGAGAGAGAGAGAGACACAGAGAGAGAGAGAGATCAATAGGCGCTTGGGACATTTTACATGCTACCCACTTGGGTAATTTTCTTACGGTGCCCTCTTGGACACTCGTGTTGCGAAAGCTGGCAGTTACCAAACAAAGCAGAAATAGAGGCTGTTGGCACGGTATCCCAAGGCACGGCTTTCTAGCCGCTCAAATGTCTGCCACCTCTGGACTTCAGAGCTCTCCTCATTTCCTTTTTTTTTTTTTTTTTTAAACATGCGTAAACAAGTCTTCTGTGGGATGGTGACTAAAATGGATCAAAGAGAAAATGGCCGGCCTAGAGATATTTATTTCCATCCTACAGGCAGGACACATGGTACTGTCCTGTGTGCAGAAGACAGAGGAGAACACCATGTGTCTTCTCTCACTCTTCCACCTTACTTCCCTGAGACAGGCTCTCTCACTGGACCTGGGAGCTCACAGGTGTTTTTCGCTTAGACTGCCTGACCAGGGAGTCCCAGAGATCCTCTTGTCTCCACCCTCCTCCCCGGCATTGAGGTAACCGGTGTGTGTGCCCACACCCCACCTTTTATGCGACTGCCAAGGATGGAACTCAGGTCCTCATGCTTGGGCAACAAGCGCTCTACCTCTCTGAGCCATCTCCTCAGCCTTGAACTCTGAACTGTTACTTCAAGAATTTAAGACCAGGCTGGCTCAGTGGTTAAAGGCTCTTGCTTGCAAAGTCTGATGGCAGGTTCGACTCCCCAATACCCGTGTACACCCAGATGCACAAAGTGGTACATGCATCCAGAGTTTATTTGCAGTGGCAGGAGATCTTGGCATGCCCATATGTTTTCTCTCTCAAAGAAATAAATAAAAAAGTTTTAATTTATTTGAGAGAAAGAGGCAGAGAGAGGGGGAGGGAGGGAAAGAGAGAGGGGGGGGAGAGAGAGAGAGAGAGAGAGAGAGAGAGAGAGAGAATGGGTGTGCCAGGCCACTGCAAATGATCTCCAGATGCATGTGCCATCTTGTGCATCTGGCTTACATGGGTCCTGGGGAATCGAACCTGGGTCCTTTGGCTTTGTAGGCAAACACCTTAACTGCTAAGCCATCTCTCTAGCCCAATAAAAATATTTTTAAGAAAGAATTTAAGACAAAGAAAAGGCCATCTTGGGATAGTTTTAATGCTACGCTTTCAGATGTACTTTGTGCATCTGGCCTTACATGGGTACTGAAAAAGAGTCTGCTTTTTTTTTTTTTTTTTTAAGTATTTATTTACTTGCAAGAAGAGAAGGACAGGGGTTGTGTGGGGGAGGGAATGGGCTCACTAGCACCTCTTGCCACTGCAAACGAACTCCTGATACATGTGTCACTTTGTGCGTCTGAGCCATCTCTCCAGACCAGGTCTGTGGTTTTTACCCCCAGTTTTGGGAACACAAAAATTCTTCCCTGATTTAAGGAAAAATGTGGAATACAAGAGTTTCTGCTTGCAATTCTTTTTCAAACAGGCATCACCTTCCATGAAAACACAGATGTTCTCAGATTAACTCTGAAAATGTCATCAAATTGTTATGTTTGTATTTCCTGCTTCCTGCTCTCATAGTTTTCCGATAGCCTAAGTGAGTGACTAAATACTGTTTGGAGACTATATTGGCTTGCACATGTATTTATTTTTAAAAAGAACCAGAAAGCAAGGCATAGTTAAGTCTTATTTGTATCAAGTAGCTAAGAGTTTAAAAATTCAGGTGGCGATATGCATGGTAAAATGTCACTTCTGACAGCTTGTACTCTGAATTGCACACTTTGAATCCCATAAGAGTATGACTTTTAGGGAGATGTTTTACAGGAATGTTATAAAGGTATTTGTTCCTTAACTAGGAATTTTCTAGAATATAGTACTTTCACAAATGGAAATGGCCCTAGGAAACCTCTGGAGATAAAATTGCATAAACCACATATTTCAAAATAGTTACCACACGTTGGGGACTGAACATGGAATGAGAGGTACCATGTGACTCTTCCTACACAGAGCTCCACTCTGCCAAGATCAGATATTTTAAGAACACACTTGAACTATTGGTTGGGATGGCAGTTCTCTGGAAGTCTTCAAAGCATTGTAAGGGTTTCCCAACAGAAAAGTTCAAGGCGCCTTTCTCCAGACGACAGCTTCAATGTCACTCCAAGAACCCTAGACATGTGACGACACTGCGCCTCAGTGTTACCTCTGCACCCCCATAGCCAGCCACCAGATTGGGGCTCTTCTGCCAGCTCCCAGCCCACACCACAGTTCCTGCGTCTCTGGGATCTTCTGAGGCAGGTTTGATTACAAGTCCTTCCTCCCCCACTCTTCCAAAGTGACTTTTTCTGAAATGCAGATGGGGCTGGGCCCCCTTAATGCTCACGTGTGGCTCTACAAGGCTCCGAGCTGTTGTCACATTGCATAAGACGGAGAAACACAGGGCCTGCAAGGATGCTGGGTGGTCTCTGTCCCTGCTGCCCTAATATGTTACTTCTCTTGTTGCTGTGACAAAATACCTGATAAACGCAACTCAACAGAAGGGCTCATGTCAGCTTACAGTTCCAGGAGATCTAGCCCATAATGGCAAGGAGGGCTTGGCAACAGCATGGAGCCGCTGCTCACGCTGCACCCACAGCCAGGAAGCAGAGAGAGGTGGCGCTCAGCTTGCTTTTCCCCTTTTATTCACGCTGGGATCTCAGCCCACGGAACAGAGCTGCCCACAGTGAGAGTAGCTCTTCTCGTCTCAGTGAATCGAATCTAGAGACCCTCTCTGTCACAGACGCACCAGATATTCGTTTCCCAGGTGATTCTAGATCCGATCAAGTTGCTAAGAGAAAATAACCACCACACTGTCCACGATGGGAATGCGGCCAGTTTTCCTGCCAGGCCCGCGGGCTGTGCACAGAGTGAGAGGAAGTTCTCACAGAGAAGCACAGGGAACACCGCAGCCGGAGCTGGCCAAGTCACTGCTGTGAGCAGGCTGTGCGCACATGCCTCATTTGCTGACGACCTCTTTGGAACATGAAATGGTATCTCCCATCAATAGCATGCGAAAAGACAGTAAGGAGGTGTCCACACTGGGCCATAGGGCTGGTTACCCTCTAACTCAATAAAGCCACATTTGCAAGGAGAAAGAATGACAATCTAATGAAAGACTCATTTTGCCACCTGCTGTAAGGACGCTTTTATTAAAGTGACATCCTGGGACTGGGAAGATAGTTCAGTCCATAAAGTGCTTTCCTTGTAAGCATGAGGACCTGAGTTTAATCCCCATAAAAGTCGGGGAAGGTGGGTGGTTTGTGTTTATAATCTCAGTGCTGAGGAAGAAAAGACTGTCTTCTAGAAAGATCTTTGGAGCTTTGTGGCCAGCCTGGCATAACTGTTGAGTTCTAGGCTAATGAGAAACCATGTCTTTAAAAATAAAATGTGGACAGTGCCTGAGGAACAACACTTGAAGCTGTCTTCTGGCCTCTACATGTGTGTGTGCGTGTACACACACACACATACACACACACACACAAACACAGTAGTGGTTTGAGTCAGGCATCCACCATAAGCTCATGTGTTTAGAATGCTTGGTCCCCAGCTGGTGGCAATTTGGGAGGGGGAGCCTTGCTGGAGGAGGTGTGCTGTTGGGGGCGGGCTTAGGGGTGTTATATGCAGCCCCCCTTTGCCGGAGCTCGGCTCGTTCCTTATACAGTTCTCCACTTGCTGTGGCAGAGGTGACGTCCAGCTTCTGCTCATGCCACGTTTCCCATGCTATCATGAAGCTTCCCCTAATGATTGTAAGACAAAATAATAATAAAAAAACTTCCTTCTGGGGCTGGAGAGATAGCTCAGTAGTTAAAGGAGCTTGATTGTACACCCTGACGGCCTGGCTTTGATTCCCCAGTACCGATGGAAAGCCAGCTGCACAAAGTGGCTCATGTACCCGGAGTTCATTTATAGCTGCAAGAGGCCTTGTTCTCTCTCTTTCTGCTTGCAAATAAATAATTAAAAAAAACACTTTTCCTCCCATCAGGTGCTTTTGGTTGGGTGCTTTGTCCCAACAAGAAGAAGGTAACTACCACACACACACACACACACACACACACACACACACACACACACGGCCTGGCGGGGAGGGAGGGAACAGCATCCCCATCACTCCAGACAGGAGGATCTTCCCACAGGATGGAGCAGCTGGCAGTCCCTAGCCATTTGCAATCCCTTAGGGAATCTCAGCAGTCCCTGCTGCTCCCGCTTCCAGATCCCCAACACCACTTCCCAGACCATCCAAGGCTCGGTCTAGGGACAAATCAGGTTTCTTGGTACACAGCAGAGCAAGCCTTCCTTTGGAGAACTGAATTCGGGAACCGAGCTTCAGGAAAGTAACATCTCGGGGCTGGTGGACACACTGGCTCTGGCTAGCTCCTCTCTCGAGCAGTGGTCTTCACTCCCGTGGCCTGGGACAAAGTCCTCAGGCACAGCTGACCCTAGAGACAGGGGCCAAGACAAGAGGACCAGACAGGGGCCACGGAAAGTACTGTCCCCTTGCTCTCATCCCAGGATGACCAACTGTGGTATGGGGCACTTCTCCATGGGGGGGTCTGTCCCTTTACCACAGGCGTGAGGCCTCACAGACCTGGGAAGTCACAACAGTGCAATGCCACTAACAAAGCTGCTCACACTAGCAGCTGGGGAAGCTTTCTCATACCAGGCTGACCTAGGCACCGAGAGACTAAAAACAGATAATAAGGAGATGTTTCTGCCCTCAGAGAACTCCCCAAATAGCCAGAGAAACAGATACATATCCAGTGACCCATGATGCGGTCTATACCCAGGAGCGCTGACTGGGACAGGGGTTGAACCAGGCTGACGGCAGAGCCACTGGTCCCTGGGACCCTTTGATTCTGTCCTGATCACGGAGGAGACTGTGGCACGGGGCCTGCTGCTGTGAATGAAGGTCACCAAGCACAGCTGGAGGTGGCCCTTGTCAGATGGGAGCGTGGGAAGAGAGCTACAAGAGTAGTCTCCGACATCCTGTTCCCGAGCAGGTCAGAGACCGTGATCTGAGAGGCGAGGCTCTGTCCTGGCCACCTCTTAGAAACTGTGAGACAGGACAATGGGTAAGGAAGTCCTCCGACAACTCTGAAGGGTTCAGGCTCTGCTGTCCTGACCCTGGCTCCCTCTCTGGGTTACAGTCATGTCCTGAAGGTTCTGACTTGATGAGGCTCATGTAGGCTCTTGGGACACTGGTTCAGACCCACAGCTGACACAGAGGATTTGGGATGGGTTGAACCCTGGCCTACAAGACCGAGGAAGTGTGGTGGGAGGTCTCGCAGATGGTTAGGGGTGGGGGAGAGAGCAGAACTTGGCTGAGTTATAGATCGTCTTACATCTAAGGGAGCTCACTAGACCAGACCATTTGCCTCATTTCACTTAAAAGCACATAAATTCCCTGAGAGCGCCCGAAAGTTCTGCATTAAAGGGGTGAAAGTAGATGCACCACCTTAAACAAGACAATGTTCTTTCTGACAGAAAGAATTCTTTCTCTCGCTCTGTCTCATCTCTCACATAAAAAAAATAAAGGCCAGTCTATTGGGCTTGCCTCAAAAAAATATTTTTGGTGTCTGTGTACTGTATGTATAGCGTATGCTTGTGTGTGTGTATGTGTGTGCAGATGTGCACACCTATGCGTGCATCCGCTGGTGTTCCCCTCTATCTTTCCTTCTACCTTGCTTCCCTGAGACAGAGTCTCCCATTGAAGGTGGTATTTCTGGTTTTGGTCAGTCTGGGGGAATTCTCTTGGCCTTTCTCCCTCCCCCAGCAAGAGACTGGGTTTGGAGGCGTGTGTGCCCACACCCAGCTTTTTACACGGGGGCTGCGGATCAAACTCAGGCCATCTCAGGTTCTCATGCTTGCGCTACAAGTGCTCTTAACCACCGACCCATTTCCCTAGGCTCCATTTTTATCTTCTTGAGACAGGTTAGCCTCGAACTCACGACCCTCCTGCTTCAGCCTCTGAGCGTGTGTGTATATGAGCATGCTCAAAGTCCAACTCTCAAAGAGGAGGTTTCCACACTGAAATGTCTTTCTTACCCAGCGGTTCACCATCCGAGCGTCCAAGGAGAGGGCAGGGGACTTGTCCGGCATGCTTTCTGCAGAACTCTTGCAAGTGAAAGAGCTGGAGAACTGTTCCCTTCTTAGGAAGCATCAGTCACACCCCTGCCCAAGCCCATGCCCCAGAGCAGCCAACTGAGGAAAAAGAGCCACTCCCATAGCGGTCTGCTTTTGCAAGACTTGGCACACACCAGGAAACGGCCTATCTGCTGGTCAGAGGATCTGAGGACCCACGGCAAGAGGCCAGGCCAGCGCCGCGTCCAAGACAAGGTACCCTACCACAGCCTCAGTGACTCAAGCACACTTCAAGGGGCTCCGACTTTCATCCAGAAATTGAATAGATTCACAGGAACCTCCCCCTTTGCCAGATAGAATGCTGAAGAGTAACCCCCCCCCCCCACCCTGTGGATGTTACTGTCTATGGTAAAGGGAACCTGGCATTTAAGGATCTTAGGATGGGAAAATTATCCTGAACCATCCAGGTGGGCATTGGATGCAGAAACCTCATCACAAGGGTTCTTATAGAGCCAAGGTGGCTACAGAAGGAAGGGGGGGATGTGGGGTGGATGTGACAGGTGTAGATAAGTAAGTGTCCCTCAGGAATGCCGTCCACCTTTTCTTTTGAAACAGGGTCTTTCATTGACCTGGAGCTTGTCAACCAGGCCAGCCAATGAGCACCGGGAATCTGCCTGCCTCTCTGGAGGTGGGGTTTACAAACCTATACCACCGCGCCCAGCCCAGCATTTTTACATAGGCACTGGGGATTGAACTCAGTCCCTTGGGCTTGGAAGGCAAGGGCTTTACCAAGCTATCTCCCCAGCCCCAGCATCTTCAGTGACTTTTCTGTGCACTGGCTGTCTTAGCTAGCTCCCTCTCCGACCATGCTCACTCATGCAAAGCAGACTCCTTCCCCAGGGTCCTGGCAAGCGTGGCTCCTATAACCAGGAAGACCTCCGGAATACAGTCCACTCTCCTGAGGAAGGGAGCTCTGGCCTTGTCCCTTGCCATGTTCCATGTTCCATGTTCCATGTTCTATTCCACTCCGTGCCATTCCATTCCTGCCATTCCTTTCTCAGGCGCAGGCTCCTGCTGGCTAATCGGCTCTTCATCACTTGGCATCAGAGCCTCCCGACTGAATCCTCAGCACCTGGCTTAGGGTTAGAAAACACCCAGTGTCCTTAAACAATCCTCCCTGGAAGTGGCTTTTGTCACCTACCACACCTATTTCCTAGTCTGGTTTCTACCTCACACTTCACTTTTAAAATAAAGATGGAGGTGAAAATATATTCAGAGACTCCGTCCCGTCATGTGTTATCCACTTGAGGCAAAATTCCAATCCTGTTTTCCCAGCGAAGGGGAAGCTCTGGATTCTATGCTGAGGAAAACATTTTGTACGTTCCTAGGTGAAGGCTCAGTCTCAAAGCAGTCCTTGACCCCTTGGTCCAAAGACCCCTAGATACTTCCCAAGGAGTCCATGGTAACATGCCTGCTATAGGAAAGGGTAGCTTTCCAACATTAAAACATCAGTGGAAAAAGCCAGGTGGTGGCGCACATGCCTTTAATCCCAGCACTTGGGAGGCAGAGGTAGGAGGATCACCGTGAGTTCGAGGCCACCCTAAGACTACAGAGTGAATTCCAGGTCAGTCTGAGCTAGACTGCTGACCCTACCTCAAAAAAAAAAAAAAAAAAAAAAAAAAAAAAAAAAAAAAAAAAGGCACTGGGAAATGACGTGTGCAGGATCAGTGTTGGGGAGCAGACGGAGGACAGTAATGTAGATCCTGGGGCTGAAGGACCTGCATGCAGTGGGCACGCATGCATGCCACTGAGTACAATTAGCATACATGTCTCCTGCAGCACCCTTCTGCATGATTCCACCCCCTCCCCCCACTTTTCATCTGCTCCTTCTCTCTGCACAGTTAGCATCACCCAGGCCTCTATACCCCACCCCTTCTTTCTACCTTTTACAAGCTAGTGGTACAAAACTTGGAATTTCTTTCCTGAAAACTCCAGCCCGTAATCATCTTCCCTAATGTCTACCATGCCCTTGGGGCCCTTGGCTCATCCAGCTCTTTTCTCAAATATCTGCTGTCAAACACAATAGCCTGAATTTTATACGTCCCTCACTCATGTATTATTCAATGCCACAACTCCAATGCCTAGACGCTTGAATTAAGGCTGAATGAATTACAGAATGAAGGCTTCATTGCTTACAGTTGGTCTCTGGCTCAGAGAAGAAACTGCCTTTAACCCTCTCTGAAATTTCTAAGTAAAAAGTTTGATGACTCAGTGATACTGTGTACAAAATGAACATTTAGTAGTAAAACTCTACCTGCATACTGTGGTCTGAATATTTGCTTTTAAGTCTGCCTTTTTTTTTTTAGAGATGACATCCACTTACTAAGGTCTAAATTTATTCATCTATATCGGGATATAATTCAGGACAACTTACCAGTGGTTAATTTTCTAAATAATTACAGTGAAAGTGTCTAATGCTTTAGGGGAAATGTGGCTTAATTATTCATCAGTATATATAAACGCTATCTTCCTTTTATAAACCAGAGGGTTATATTAAATTTTCATTGACAAGATCATTCATACTCTACTAGGAAACCCCACTGGAGCAGACAGAAGCAAGAAACCCAAGTGCCAATCAAACTGTGACGGTGCTCATGACCCCCAGAGTGCTGAGGTGTCCTCTCTGGTCTCCGTTTATCTAACTCTGATCCCATCGGACACCACCTGCCCTCTGGCCTCCATGTCAGGAGATTTGTGCAGAACAAACAAGGTGGTTTGTGGGAAAGTGCTTTGTACACTGTAACGCACTGTGTTCATTTCCTCGGGCAGCCACATCAAAGCACGACAAGCTGGGTGGCTTTAATTTACTGTCGCACGGTTCTGAAGGCCAGACGTCTGCTGTCCCGCTCTTGGTAGGGCCATGTCTCTTCCTCGCCTGCCTCTGCTAGCTTCTCATGTTTACCTGCAGAACCTGGGCGTTCCTTGTCTTATAGAGACATCGCTCCAATCTCTGTTCCCATCTTCTCCCTGTGTCTGTCTCTGTGCTTCGCTCCATATAAGCGCAGGGGCTGGGGAGATGGCTCAAGGTTAAAGGTGCTTGCTCTGCGAGACTGCTGACCTAGGTTCAAACCCCAGCACCAAAAAAAAAAAAAAAAAAAAGCTGCAAGCAAATGTGATCCCAACGCACTTTACAGAAATGGAGGGCAGAGACAGGAGAATACCAAAGCTTGCAGCCCGGGTAGTCTACCCTTCCCAGTGGCTAGAGCAACAAGAAGAGACACCATGTTTCAAAACAAGGTGGGGCTGGAGAGATGGCTCAACGGTTAAAGGTACTTGCTTGCAAAGCCTGACAGTCCTGGTTCGATTCCCCAGTATCCATGTAAAACCAGATGCACAAAGTGGAGCATGTGTCTGGAGTTCATTTGCAGTGGCAAGAAGCCTCGGCACGCCCATAGTTATTCTTGTTTTCTGTCTTTCTCTCAAATAAATAAGTAAATAAACAACTTAAAAAAAACTTTAAAAAAATCAAGGTGTAAGGAGAAAATACACTAAGGTTGTCCTCTGACCTACACATGTGCAGCATGGCATGTGTATACACACACATACACACACACACAATGAGCCCACTAGCATAAGGATTCATTACTCTCCTATGACCTTACTTTAACTGCGTAGATTTGCAATGATGATTTTCAAATGGGGTCACTGGGGATTAGAATATTATTCTATTTTGGTGGGGAGGGACACAGTTCAACCCACAAATACCATGTGAGTAAAAAAGTCACTTTAAAATCTTAGTAGGGGCTGGAAAGATCGCTCAGTGGTTAAGGCGCTTGCCTGCAATGCCTAAAGACCAGGGTTCATTTCCCCAATACCCACATAAAGCCAGATGCACACGGGGGCACATGCACCTGGAATTTGTTTGCAGTGGCTAGAGGCCCTGGCACACCCATTCTCTCTTTCTCTCTCTCTCCTTGCAAATAGATAAATAAAATATAAAAAGTCTCTCTTAACAAAAACTCTACTGGGTAACATTAGCTTAGGTAATTTGGACTAATCTTCCTAGCGAGCATGAGACAGTCTGGAGAAGAACTTGTTTCAACTTTTCTTGAAGATATGGCAAACTAACAAATAACAGAGGACAATGGAGCCACGATTCAGGGACAGAGAAAAATCCAGAGAGGTGAGCCTGGCATTGGGCGACACTGTTCCCCGAGGAGTGTCTTCCACTTCTGGAAGAGGAGACTAAGTGTCTGAGCAGCCGAGGAGTGTTTAGGACAGCTTGTGGGGCTGGGCGGACTACAATGGGAGTCCCACTCTCAGGGGACTGTACCCTAAGCAGACTGGTTCTCACAGGCACGTCAGCCTTCAACTCCTGAAAAATGCCCGCCGGAGCCTGGCGCCAGCAGCAAGAATAAGTATTCCCTAAAGGAAGGTAACAGGAACCAGGGGCTTAGGTTATTTCTGTTCTTTATTTAATTTTTATTTGTTTGAGAGAAGGAGCGAGACAGAATGGGCACACCAGGACCTCCTGCCTCTGCAAATGAACTCGTTGCAGATGCACACATCACCTTACGCATCTAGCTTTATGTGGGTACTGGGGAATCAAACCTGGGTTGTCAGACTTTGTAAGCAACTGCCTTTAGCCACTGAGCCATCTCTCCAGCTCTGGCTTAGGTTATTTCTATAAACTATCATCTGATGTCTAGTGCTTCATCAAAAATAACGAACTATATGTGGCTATGAGGCAAAATAAATGTACTCTAAGTTAAAAAGAAAACAACAACAACAACAACAACAAAAAACAAGTAATGAGCCAGGCGTGGTGACATATACCTTTAATCCCAGTGCTCAGGAGGCAGAGGTAGGAGGATTGTTGTGAGTTCAAGGCCAGCCTGAGACTACATAGTGAATTCCAGGTCAGCTTGGGCTAGAACGAGACCCTACCTGGAAAAAAACAAAACAAAAAAATAATGGGGGCTAGATAGATGGCTTGGCAGTTAACGTGCTTGACTGCAAAGAATGGTGATCTCGGTCCAATTTCTCATATAAAAACAGATGCACAAAGGGGCCCATGCATCTGGACTTTGTTTGCAGCAGCTGGAGGCCCTGGTGTGCCCAGTACTCTCTGTCTCTGTTCAATCTCTTTCTGCTTGCAAATGAAAAGAATGTGGTCAGTTTGAATTTAAGTCCACCCCCCCCCAGTAGACTCAAATGTTTTATTAAAGCTGTAAGTTGAATTTCTAGCCACCTGCCTGGAGCGGTGTCAGTGTGGGTGGATCCTGGGGTTTCTGGGAGCTGATCTGAATTCCAGCCTAAGGTATTTGGAGTACTGGAGCTCTGCCTGGGGTTCCCAGAGTATGCTTGCTTGTACTAGTGTTGTGTTGTTGTTTTTTCTCTCTGCATGGATGTGGCAAAGGGAACCAGCTTCTTCCATCATTGTGGAACTTCTCCTGGATCTGTAAGCCTGAAATAAATCCCTTCCTCCCATAAACTGTGTCTGGTCTGGAGGTTCATCCCAACAATGTGAGGCTGAATATGACAATAAATAAAAAAATATATTTTTAAAATTAGGCCATGGGCTAGAGAATGCTATATAGGCTGGTAGACTCGTGACCTCACAGTGGGTGGCGTTTCATCCACAAGAGCTGCGTCACCATACCGTGCCCACAAACACTTTAACACAGAGCAGAGAGGACAAAAAGAATGAGACATCAGGACAGAAGAAGGACTACTTGGCAAGAGGAAAGGGCTCAGTAAATGGAGTTGGGAGAAAGAGGATGGGGGAGAGTCATAGGAGGGGATCATGATCAACCCCACCATATTAATGTAGTAGCATTCTCAATAAAAAATAAATATGGGGCTGAACCTGGCATGGTGGCATGTGCCTACAATCCCAGCACTTGGGAGGCAGAGGTAGGAGGACTGCCATGAGTTTGAGGCCATCCTGAGACTACATAGAGAATTTCAGGTCAGCCTGGGCTAGAATGAGACCCTACCTTGAAAAACCAAAAAAATAAAAATAAAATAATAAATAAAATAATAAATAAATAAATAAATATGGGGCTGGAAGGATGGCTTGTTGGTTAAGGTGCCTGCCTGTGAAGCCTAAGGACCCAGGTTTGATTCCCCAGTGCACATGTAGGCCAGATGTACAAAGTGGCACATGCTTCTGGAGTTCATTTGCAGTGGTTAGAGGATTTGGCACACCCATTCTCTCTGTCTGTCTGTCTGTCTCTCTTCTCTCTCTGCTTGCAAATAAATAAATAAATATTTTAAAAATATGGCTGGAGAGATGGCTTAGTGGTTAAAGGCACTTGCTTGCAAAGCCGGCTGGCCCAGACTCAATCCCCTGGCCACCCACGTAAAACCTGCTGGCATTTATTGGCTGTAACAAGATACACTGAGTGTGTGTGTGTGTGTGTGTGTGCAAGTGCACACACATGCATGTTTAAGTAAAAATATAGGCTCTCAAGGGCTACAAATACAGGTGTTATGAGTTGTGTAATTAATAAAAAAACACTCAAAAGAGTAGAAAGAGGTAAAAGATCGTTTCTTAAGAGACTAGAAACAGAATAAGAAAAATAACATATAGAAATTCAAGGGCTTAAAAATAACTAAAATTATTAATTCAATATTTCAGTTTAATAGCAGTTTAAACACAGCTAGACGAGCAAAGTAGTGAACTTGATAACTCAAAACACAAAGTTTAGTTTAAAACTCAGAGCAACAGGCTAGGCAACAAGGAAGAGAGGGTAAGAGATGGGGGATGCGGTGAGAGCAGGCGTCATGTGCTTAGAGTCAGAGAGAAATTCGGGCCGAAGAAATGGCGGCCAAAACCTTTTCAAATCTGAGGGGTACATCAAGCTTAGACTTAAAATGTTCAAATAGATGAACCCCAAACAGAGTTAGTTAAGGACAAAACCAGTGGCTAGGGAGGTGGCTCAGTTGGTAAAGTGCTTGCCTCTCAAGCCTGAGGACCCGAGTTCAATCCCTACTAATCACAAACACGCTGCGCGTGGTGGTGCCTGCTTGTAACCCCAGCACCAAGGAGGCAGAGATAGGAGGCTCCCTGGGGCTCCCTGGCCAGCTGCTCTAACCTAACTGTCAAGTTCCAGGCTGATAGGAGAGCCTGTCTCCAAGGAATGGACGGCATTCCTGAGGACGATGCTTGAGGTCGTCCTCTGGCTTCTAGATGTACACACATGCATAAAAGAGTAAATTTAAAAAAATCTGAAAAATTATATCTAGGCACATAGTAAAGTACTTAAAACAAAGCCAAAGGGGGCTGGAGAGATGGCTCAGCGGCTAAGGCGCTTGCCAGCAAAGTCAAAGGATCCAGATTCCCCTCCCCAGGACCCACGTGAAGCCGGATGCACAAGAAGGCACATGCATCTGGAGTTCGTTTGTGCTGGCTACAGACCCCGGTGCACCCATTCTCTCTGCCTCTCTCTCACACACTAATACATAAACAAACCATTAAAAAGAAAAAAAAAAAAAGGGCTGGCGAGATGGTTTAGTGGTTAAGATGCTCGTCTGCGAAGGCTAAGGACTCATGTTTGAATCTCCAGGTCCCACGTAAGGCAGAGGCATGGTGACACAGCGCGCAACGTCGCACATGCTCACAAAGGGGTGCACACACCTGGACTTTGTTCACAGCAGGCTGAAGGTCCTAGCGTGCTGATTCTCTCTCCCTCTCTCTCTGCCTCTTTCTCTCTCCCTCTCAAAAAAAGAAAAGGAAAGAAAAGAAAACAAAGACAGGGAACACCACGAAAGCAGTCTGAGGAAGGGACCCATATTATTATCAAAGGGTCGGCACTAAGCTATTCAAATGATATTAATGAAAGCATAAAAAGCCAGGGCACTGGACTACCATCAAAACAGGGACAGGAAGCACCCAAATGTTCAGAGAACAAACAGTGCCAATGTTGAGCAAACACTTTAGAAAGAAATGACAGAAATCCTGCACACATTCCTCCAGAGAACAATAACGAACTCATTTTCTGAGTCAAACCAAGCCAGGACTTAAAACCATGACAAGGTCAATACATAAAAGTTAAATTTGCCATTAACAAATTGGGTTTATTGCAAGGATGCAAGTCATCATATTCACAGAATAAAAGAGGAAAATCAAATGATCATCTTCACAGATTCAGAGAAAAATGTGATGAGAGTCAACGTGCATTTAAGATAAAACTCCTTGCAAAGTCGGACTAGATGAGAGCTTCCTGAATCTGATAAACGGTGTTTATAAATAACTATCACATTCATCATCCTCAATGGTGACAGACTGAAGGCTTCCTGCTGAGATCAAGGACAAGACAAGGAAGCCTGTATCACCGCCTGGATTCAGCATCATGCTGGATAAAAAGAGTTCAGTGGTTAAGGGCACTTGCTTGCAAAACTTCCCCACCCAGGTTCAATTCCCCAGTAACCACATAAGGCCAGATGCACAAAGCGGTACATGCATTTGGGGTTCATTTACAGTGGTGGGAGGCCCCGGTACACCCATTCTCTCTCTCTCCTTGCAAATAAATAGATAAAATATTTAAAAAAGAAATAAAATGAGCCGGGTGTGGTGGTGCACGCTTTTAATCCCAGCACACAGGAGGCAGAGGTAGGAGGATCGCCATGAGTTTGAGGCCACCCTGAGACTACATGGTGAATTCCGGGTCAGCCTGGGCCAGAGTGAGACCCTACCTTGAAAAACCAAAAAAAATAAAGAAAGAAAGAACATGTCACATGGGGGGGGGGGCATGGTGGCTCACACCTTTAGCCCCAGTGCTGGAGAGGCTGGAGTTAGATGATTCTCCTGAGTTTGCAGCCAAACTGGGCTACAGGGTGAGTCAGTCTGGACTACAGTGAAACCTAGCTTCAAAGCAAAAAAAAAAAAAAATCAAAACAAAAACAAAAAGAGGGGGAAAAAAGTCATTTTGACAAAATAATGAACACATTCATTCAGCAGCGGACAAGAAAACGGCTCAGGTGCAGAGATGCTGAGAGGAGAACCCTCGACGCCAGGCTCCTGGAGCCCACTGGCACCCCCGCATGTCAGGTGAGGCTCACTACTCTGGACCTCTTCATCTGTACCTCAAAGCAACTGGCCTAGAGCCCCACCATTCTGATTTGAGGTCAGAATAGACAATTTAAATATTCCCCATTTCTCATTGCCTTCCCCAAACGTGATGGTCTCCCAGGAAACCTAACAATAGTTCCCGGGGGGGGGAGGGGGAGAAAGCTAGGAGTTAAGCTCTGTGTCCTTCTAGCCCAAAATATTCCAGGCAGCCTAGGGCTATGCCCCACTGTCTTGCCCTGTTTGTCCATTTGGAAGGCACAAAAGGCAGTAGATAGGTCAAGTAGGCTTCTTTACAATACCATTTGTGGGCTGCAGAGATGGCTTAGCAGTTAAGGTGCTTGCCTGTGAAGCCTAAGGACCCATGTTTGGCTCTCCAGGTCCCACATAAGCCAGGTGCACAAAGTGACGTAAGTGCACAAGGCCACACATGTGCACAAGGGGGCACATGCATCTGGAATTCGACTGCAGTGGCTGGAGGCCCTGGCGTGCCAATTCTCTCTCTCTCTTTCTCTTGCTCTCTTGCATTAAAAATATTTTAATTTGAAGCTGGGCATGGTGGTACACGCCTTTATTCCCAGCACTCGGGAGGCAGAGGTAGGAGGATCACTGTGAGTTCAAGGCCACCCTGAGACTACATAGTGAATTCTAGGTCAGCTTCAACTAGAGTGAGACCCTACCTCAAAAAACCAAAAGAAATTTTTTTTAATTTAATAAAAAAATTATGCAATAAAGGGCTGGAGAAATGGCTTAGTGGTTAAGCACTTGCTTGTGAAGCCTAAGGACCCCGGTTCGAGGCTCGTTTTCCCAGGACCCACGCTAGCCAGATGCACAAGGGGGTACACGCATCTGGAGTTCGTTCGCAGTGGCTGTAGGCCCTGGCACGCCCATTCTCTCTATTCCTCTCTATCTGCCTCTTTCTCTGTCTGTTGCTGTCAAATAAATAAATAAAAATAAAAACAAAAAATTATATTAAATAAATAAATAAATAAAATACTGTTTGTCATTTTCAGACTTGTGTGTATATGTGTGTGTGTGTGAGAGAGAGAGACATGTGGTGTGGTGCATGCACATGTGTGTACAGATGTGCACACCCCATGCACGTGTGTGCAAAGGCCAGAGGAGAATGTTAGGCGTCCTCTTCTTACTCATCTGTGGGTAAAAGCGCTTGTTCGCAAAGCCCGAAGGCCTGGCCATAGATTCCCCAGAACCACCTGAAGCCAGATGCACAAAGGGGTACGTGAGCGGGGAGTTCCTTCACAGCGGCTGAGGCTCTAGCATGCCCATGCTTTCTCTCTGTGTCTGCCTCCTTCTCTCTATCTCAAATAAATAAAAGGAAGGAAGGAAAGACAGAAAGGAGGGAAAAGAAGGAGGAAGGGAGAGAGGGAGGGGAGGGGAGAGAAAGGAAGGAAGACTTGTTCATCCTTCCTCCCTCAGCCTTCTAGGTGGAGCTACACTGCACTGCCTCCGTGGTTCTTTCCTTTCGGAGCTCACTTCTCCCCAGCAGCTGAAGGGAAGGTGCCCCTCTGTAGCCTGGACTCAAACCCAAACTTCCAAGCGCACTGACAACAGCTGCAATCTCCTTCAGCGAGGCCAGCCAGCGAATACGATGCTGTTACTTGCTACTAGACACCCAGGCAAACCCTACTGTGGAAAAGCAATGTTCACAGGTACTGTAGCCACATCCGTGGTCCTGCTTTGACTGACTGAGTCAACTAACTCACTCTCCATGAGAAACTGTTTTGAAGGAAACGAGGAATTGCAGTGATTTAAATGGCCATGCGCGCTCACTCCCACTCCCCCCCCCCCTTCAAGCATCCTTGAAAGAGACAGGACAAGCATTTCACCAACCCAGTCAGAAAGCACGGTGGCCTGACCACCCACTGCAGAGCAGGAACCTCAACCTTGGACCCAGCTAGGGCTTCAAGACAGCAGGGACCACGCTCACAAGTGGTGAGCGCACACCTCCTATGGCACCCTCATCCCCGACTTCCCCGCTGGCTCCACCCTGTGCAAGGGAGGAAGTCAGCTTGTGTTTTCCCTGGAACAAAGGGGCACTTACCTTAGTGACAAGTCAACATGTTTCCTGAATACCAAAACAGACAAAAAGAAAAATATTTATGCACCGTTTGTAACCGATTTGAAAACTACATCTGATCAACTCCTGCAGATTCTTCATAAGTGACGCGATGTATTTCTAGTGAGCTGAGAAACCTTATCAGATTACCTTTAAAATCAACTTCCCGATCTCTGACCAAGTTTAGCCTCTGACGA
This sequence comes from Dipus sagitta, assembly GCA_036346955.1. NCBI lineage: Eukaryota > Metazoa > Chordata > Mammalia > Rodentia > Dipodidae > Dipus > Dipus sagitta. The sequence goes on from CM070786.1 coordinate 6,649,785, forward strand.
CCATCAGCTTAGTAAGTAAACTCTTGTGTGTGTGGTCTATATTGGGTATCTTCGTCAATCGCTCTCAACTTTATTTTTTTTGAGACAGAGTCTCTCACTGGGCTAACCAATTCAGCTCGACTAGCTGGCAAGAAAGCCTTAAGATCCTCCTGTCTCCACTTCCCAAGCATTGGGATTACAGCCTGGGCATCTAAACTCGGGTCCTCACGCTTGTTGTGGTGAGGAGCACTTGACCAACTGAACTGTCTCCTAGCTCTGGCAAGAAAAGTCTCTGAAGTCCATTCTAACCACTGGATGGGTTACTGTGGGGCTCAAGTATGAGAAGACCTCTCATTTAATCTCGACAATAGCCCACGAGGCGGTTACTATCCCCATTTTGCAGACAAGAGAACTGGAGCACAGAGCTCAAATCACTTGCTCGTCTGACCAGAGCCTCTGAGATGTGAACCCAGGCAGTCTGGCTCCTGTGCGCACGTCTTGACCACCCTTCCAAGAATGTGAAGAGAACAGAAACGTGTGACGCACTCGCTCTGTGGGACATGAAGGTTTAACGGTTAACGGGGCGTTCCACTCAAAGTGTGCTCGTGTTCACTCCCAGGCACCGCGGGTTCTGAGCACGAGCCGTGGAGATGAGCTGTCCCTCCACTCCGTCCAGTTTGCCCGGACCTGGCGACACGGCCCTGGTCAAGGTCACACAGCTCCCTGACCCACGGAGTCCCTGGCGGAAAGAGCCAGACTCTCTCACTGCAGGACCGTGGAACTAGCCATCCAGGACTGTTTCTTCCCTCCTGTTGCTGATTAAAAGAACACCACAGACACCAAGGAAAACAGGAAGCTGGTTTCCAGATACCCCAGAACAGCAGCCCTACTGTTCCCAGCTACTGGCAGGAGGCACAGACAGTCCCCCCCCCCCCCGTGTGTGTGTGTGTGTAGGGCGTGGGAGGGGGACACCCCACCTGGAACGAAACAGTCAGCCTCGGGGCAACGCTGGGCAGGCTGCAGGCAGTCTGGGATGAGCACTATAGCCAGCCAGTTTATCCAAAGTAACCCCTGGGTATTCCGCTAAGCTCTAGAAGCCAGGGGCCAAGGAGCACCATCCTGACAGTGTCTGGTCAGGGTCCCAGCCCTACAGCTGAAAGGTGGTAACCTAATTTCTGTGGCATAAATGCAGACAGAGGCTCAGTGTGCTCAACTGAGGGACTGGCGCCTGGTTTTGTCCACCTTCCAAGCCCCCAATTTTATTCATTTTTTTTTAAAATCATGTCATGCTGTGAAATGTATTTCTTGAACTCAGCCAAAAGGCTTTCTTGATTCTGGGCTGGAGAGATGGCTAAGTGGTTAAGGCGCTTGCCTGTGAAGACTAATAACCCAGGTTTGATTCCTCAGTACCCAAGTAAAGCCAGTTGCACAAAGTGGCGCATGCATCTGGAGTTCGTATGCAGTAGCTGGAGGCCCCTGGCGTGCTCATTCTCTCTTCCCCTTTCAATCTCTGCTTGCATATAAATAAGTAAGATATTTTAAAAAGAATATCTTGATTTTTATTTTGCTAACAAAACAAAAACCAATGAGTTAGTGTCAATTTCTTTATAAAGAAAAATACTGGGCTGGAGAGATGGCTCAGCGGTTAAGCGCTTGTCTGTGAAGCCTAAGGACCCCCAGTTCGAGGCTCGATTCCCCAGGACCCACGTTAGCCAGATGCACAAGGGGGCGCATGCATCTGGAGTTCGTTTGCAGTGGCTGGAAGCTCTGGCGCGCCCATTTTCTCTCTCTCTGCCTCTTTCTCTCCCTGTCTGTTGCTCTCAAATAAATAAAAATAAACAAAAAATGTTTAGAAAAATACTGGGCTGGACATGATGGCTCATATCTTTAATCTCAGCACTTGGGAGGCAGAGGTAGGAGGACAGCTGTGAGTTTGAGGCCAGCCTGGGCTACTCATAATGAGACCCTGCCTCAACCAAAGCAAAACAAAAAGCAACAAGGCAGGGAGGGAGGAAGAAAAACGCTAAGCTTGGCATGGTGGCTCATGCCTGCAATACCAGAACTCAAGAGGAATGGCAGGAGGATCACCACGACTTTAAGGCAGGCCTGGGCTACACAGTAGGTTTCAAGTTAGTCTGGTGTGGTAGTTTGGATGCGATGTCCCCCATAAACTCATGCGCTCTGAACGCTTGACCCCAGCTGATGGCAATCTTGTAACTGGAGGCTTGTTGGAAGAGATGTGTTGCTGGGGGTGGGCTTAGGGGTGTTATAGCCAGCTCCCCCTTGCCAGAGTTCGGCTCACTCGCTCACTGCTCTTTTCTACCTGCTGTGGCAGAGGTGATGTCCAGGCTCTGCTCATGCCATGTGGCTGGAGGCCCTGGTGTGCCCATTACACACTCTCTCTCTGAAATAAGTAAATAAATAAAACAAAACCCTCCAAAAGAAAAGAAATATATTTATTTTCAAAATGTATGGTAAGTGTTTGAGGACATAAATACATCTAACCTGATTTAAATATTACACATTGTATTTGACACATATACTACTCTATTCATGTGAATTATTTTTGTGTATCAGTTAAAAATAAAACTAAAAAAATGAAATGCAAAATTACTATCAATATATGTTAGATATTAAATGACAAAGATTTATAGAACCCAGTACTGGCATGAGGACACAGGGCTAGCGACAGTGTTGACTGCTACTGTCATTTTGGAACGCAATTTGAATGTGTCCCAAGAGTCATATGTGCCTATAGACATCCTTTACCCTGTAATTCCATTTCCCGAGTGTCCTGAGGGATTAATTTAAAATATGAAGAGGCGGAACGAATCACGGGTCTCGCCTCCGCATTACTTCGGAGTGGAGTAACTGGGAAGTCGCCTAAGTGTTACAGAACTGGGGAGCGGCGAGTCAACGTGGATGTATTTAGCCAGTCAAATATTAGTCATTGAAAACGATGGCGATGGTGTCTTTAGAACAAAGTGACAACATACAGTTCACTGCATGAAAAGAAGAAGTGTGGGAAAGAAGAGTGAATTGAGATTTCTGTATAATATTATGTGGACCACCCAGGCCATGTATTAAATAAACTACTCGTGACAAGACCCCAAAGAAATACACCCAAGCCGGGCGTGGTGGCGCACGCCTTTAATCCCAGCACTAGCACTTGGGAGGCAGAGGTAGGAGGATCGCCATGAGTTCGAGGCCACCCTGAGACTCCATAGTGAATTCTAGGTCAGCCTGGGCTAGAGTGAAACCCTACCTCGAAAAATCAAAAAAAAAAAAAAAAGAAAGAAAAGAAAAAAGAAACACACCCAAAAAGAAAGAGAGAAGAGCACGCTCGCCCGCATGTACCACGGCGCCCACTGGGCTGGACCCCGGCCCACCCGGCCCACCGAAAGCTTTCAGATTCCTTCAGACAGTGGAGAGGACGTTCTACCTGAGGGCCCCACTTACCACTCGCAGCAGGGCCTGCTACACTGCTGGCACTTGTGAAAGTCCCACACGGGGTACACCTGCCTTTCCTTTTGCCCGCACGGGCAACTTCCCCTTCCCCTCCACCCACAGGCAAACCTTGGGGGTGGGCTCAAAGTGGATCCTTACCTTCTGCTTTCTTTGTAGAAAGGAATGTCTGTAACTGATGGAAAGGTGGGCTTGTGTATTTCACGCCCATTTCCTCTAAGCACTGTGTGAAATTCCTAACACCTGTGTGACAAATATCCCATGGTGTGAGTTCCTCATGGCATCTCTGGGCCTAGCCTGTCATACCAGCTCCTCGGGTCACATCTAACACACACATACATGTGTGTATGTCCTAACATACTAATTTCTTAATTTTTTTTTTTTTATTGAGTCCGGGTCTCACTCTAGCCCAGGCTGACGTGGCACTCACCCGAGTCCAGGATGGCCTTGAACTCACAGCAATTCTCCTACCTCAGTCTCCCAAGTTGGGTTTAAAGGCATGTATCACCACACCCAGCTCCTAACATACTATTAATAGGACCAAGTGCATAGGATTAAACTTCTTTAAGTCTCTCTCTCTTTAAAGATAAAATTGCACGTGTCATATGTAACTTTGTTTTTTGTCGTTGTTGATTTGGTTTTGATTTTTCCATGGTAGGGTCTGTCTCTCTCTAGCCCAGGCTGACCTGGAATTCACTATGCAGTCTCAGGGTGGCCTCAAACTCACAGGGATCCTCCTACCTCTGCCCCCAAACGCTGGGATTAAAGGCATGCGCCACCCTGCCCAGCTTAACTTTGTTTTTTGCATGTATATGTGGTGTGCTATGTGTGGTGCATGCATGGTGTGTGTGCATATGAGTGCACCCCATGTACATGCATGCAAAGGCCAGAAAAAAGGCCAGGTGTACTCCTCTATCACCCACCCATGTGTTTCCTTGAGGTGGAGTCTCACTGAACCCAGAGCTGCTGGTTTTTTATTTTTATTTTTATTTTTATTTTTTTCCCCAAACTGACAAGCAAGCCCCAGTGATTCTCTGGTCTCCGCTCCCAGAGGACTGGGGTTACAGGCATGTGTAGCCATGCCCATCTGTTTATGTGGGTGCTGGGGAATGGAACTCAGGGGTAATCAGGCCCTCTCAGGTCTGCTTGAGTGGCAAACACTCTTACCCATTGAGCCATCTCCCTAGCCCCATATGTAACTTCTAAGAATGTACTTTTCTTCATGTCAAGAAGTCTCTTGCTAAGGTAGGTGGGTGTGGTGGCACATGTCTTTAATCCTAGCACCCTGGAGGATAGCCAGAGGTAGGAGGATAGCCATGAGTTCAAGGCCAACCTGAGTCTACATAGTGAATTCCAGGACAGCCTCAGCCTAGGCTAGAACAAGACCCTACCTCGAAAAACCAAAGAAAAAAAAAAGCCCTAAAACTTTTTTTTAAAACCCTAAAGAAAAAAAGAAGTCTTAAAGCCAGGCATGGTGGCACATACCTTTAGTCCCAGTACTCGGGAGGCAGAGGTAGGAGATCACCATGAGTTTGAGGCCACCCTGGGAATTCAGAGTGAATTCCAGGTCAGCCTAGACTAGAATGAAACCCTACCTCGAAAAACCAGAAAAAAAAAAAAAGAAGCCTCTTGCTAACTTGAATAATTAAGAATGCATAAATAAGCCAGGCATGGTGGCGCACCCCTTTAATCCCAGTACTTGGGAGGCAGAGGTAGGAGGATTGCTGTGAGTTCGAGGCCACCCTGAGACTACATAGTGAATTCCAGGTCAGCCTGAGCTAGGGTGAGACCCTACCTTGAAAAACCAAAAAAGAATGCATATATAAAAATCCTTAGTTTTCACCACCATCCCAGAGTTATTTAAAGCAGATGCTTTCAGAAGGACCACTAATGGAACCAAGGAGATAGCTCAGCGTTCTGCAAACCTGCTGACCAGAGTTCAGAGCCCCCAAGCCCATGCAAAGCCAGATACAGTGGCTGATTCCAAAATCTGTGGCAATGAAGGAGTTTAGAGAATCCTGAAGTTGGCTGGCCAGCTAGTCTGGTGTTTACAGCGTCAAACAATGAGAGAAACCCTGTTTCAAGAAAGGAGGAAGGCAAGAACCAGCACCCTGAGGTTTTCCTCTGACCTCCACATAAATGCTGTGGTGTACACACACACCAAGAAGGTCCGTAAGTGGCCAACAAGACCCTCGTGGCCAGAACCCAAATTCCAGAGATGTTAGGAGGCTGTCATTGCTGTTTGATGGCATGATTTTTGTAATCTGGTGTCTTTCAGGTCAACCTTTGATCCTAAACACTGACACCGACACCCTCGGGAGCCACACGTCTCATACCAGAAAGGAGGCAAGTTTTCATTAGGGCCAGCCCCGTCTGGGACCTGTGTCACAGTAAGAGCTGTTTACAGCCCCACGCTCCAATTCTCTTTCCCCTGCACTAACCCAAGCTGTCCCCCACAGACACACGTCCCACAAAGCAAGTGCACACACCTTCAAGCGCCTGGCACAGCCAAAGCGCATGGACGGGGTGGGTAAAGGCAGCTATGGCTTAGGAAGAAAGGAAGTTTAAAGTTCAGAGGGCGAAGTGACACGCTCAGATTCAGTGGATGCCACCCACCACAGTGGGGTGGAGGGAGACGCCTTCTGCCAGTCTTTGGAAATCAGATTCCAACCGTCTGGGTCTGCCAAGGCACCAGGGACCCCTGTCTTGGGGACTCTCGTTCCAGAGATCCTATGTCGACCAGACTCTCCCTCCCAGGACCTTGTGAGCCATCAGGGAGGGACTAGTGAAAACCCCTACCATGAGCCATCATCCCCACTCGGAGCTGGAAAAGATCTTAGAACTTTATCTACCAGGGTTCTGGCAGGAAACACAGCTCTCAAAACGGGTAATGTGAGGAGAGTTTAGTAAGGGGACCATTTACAGAGGGGACCGGAGTGCAGCATTCTGGGGTCAGTCTCAGTGGTGCACCGTAGGCTGGAGAGAGTGAAGAAGAGGCTTCTGGGACCAGACAGCCCTCTGCCAGGGCCCTGGTGACATCACAGGGTGGGGCCCAGAGAATCAGTACTCCCTCCTATCTCTCCCTGCTCCACTCGGCAAAGACCACAATAGGGGGCCAGGAAGCTAGGGAGATCCCTTCGTATGGCCCTACTGAGCAGTGTCCAGGGGGCACAGACAGGGTGGGGAAGAGTTTGGAAGGGACAAACAAAGAACATCCTGCATAAAAACTAACTCGCCCGACCTCTCAGCTTGAAAGGCTCTGTGTCTGCAGCAGGGAGGGGACGCGGTGGGTGAGTGGCAGAGCAGGGCGGTGAACCGAGTCCCCAGCTGTCAGCCCTCCCCATCCGACGCAAGGATCCCTTTTCCTGTGTGCATAACCCAAGCCTTGTAAAAACAGCCGAGCTGGAATTTGCGGGGATCTGCTTTGTGGATGGTTCGTTCCAAAAACAACCCCTCCCTGGTACAGTGTATGCTCCGCTCCCTGCAGCTACTCCCCACATGCCTGAGGTTCAAGTCTGTCAGCTCCACCTGGGACACAAGGGAGTCCAGGTTCTCACAGTTTAAAGGGACCATAGCTCAGAATTACATCTTGCAGTAGGTATGGGCATGTAGACACAAATGGGTCTCCAGAACACACCTGCAGCTCTCTGGAGAAGAGACTCTGCTGCGGGAGGAGTGCACCAGGGAACGCATCTTCTATGCAGCTACCAACTGGAACCGCCAGGCCTCCAGTGAACCTCCAGTGAAGCTCCAGTGAAGCTCCAGTGAAGCTCCAGTGAACCTCCAGTGAACCTCCAGTGAAGCTCCAGTGAAGCTCCAGTGAAGCTCCAGTGAACGGCCAGTGTGCCCCCACTCTACTCACACACAGGAATAGCTGTGCATTGACCCACAAGTTGCCCGGGCCTGGAAAAATACTCCAGGATATTTTAAAATATCACATGTTCTTCCAAGCCTTTTCAAGTTTGACTGGCTAAAAAAAGAATGAATCACTATGATCCGTTATCTGAGCTACCCGTGAAAAATGAAAGACCAAGATGGTTGAGTCTCAGTTTCCTTTAAATAGCCTGTCAACCTTGCCCCTTAGTGAAGCAAAGCAAGCTCATGATTAATCTCATCAGATGTTAGTAACATAGCCATGTAACTACGAAATCAAAAATAGGCTGGAGAGATGGTTTAATGGTGAAGGCATTTGCCTGCAAAGCCACAGGACTCAGGTGCAATTCTCCCGTACCCACATAAAGCCAGACGCACAAAGCGGCACATGCATTTGGAGTTTGTTTGCGGTGGCTAGAGTCCTTGGAATGCCCATTCTCTCTCCTCTCTCTCTCTGTCTCTCTCTCCCCCCCCCTACCTGCCTCTTTCTCCCTCTCTCAAATAAATAAAATGATATATATATATATTTTTATTTTATTTTTTAAATACAGAAAGGAGCTCCTGAGGAGATGGCTTAGTGAAGATGGAAGTTCATTTGCTTGCTAAGCCTGCCAGTCTGGGCTCAATTCCCCAGCCACTCACATAAAGCCAAACAGGCATTGATTGCAGTGGCAAGAGACCCTGGCATGTACATCTCCCGACAACCCCATGCATGTGCACACACAAACGCACACACACACACATGTGCAAATAAGTAAATAATTTTTTCTTTTAGTTTTTTGAGGTAGAGTCTCATTCTAGCCCAGGCTGGCTTGGAATTCACTATGTAGTCTCAGGGTGGCCTAGAACTTACAGTGATCCTCCTACCTCTGCCTCCCAAGTGCTGGGATTAAAGGCATGTACCACCATGCCCGGCTGTAAATAAACATTTAAACAATTTCATAAACGTAAATAACATAGGGCCTGGGGAAACGGCTTAGCAGTTAAAGGCATTTGCTTCCAAAGCCTGTGGGCCCAGGGTCCAATTCCCCAGTACCCATGTACAGCCAGATGCACAAAGTGGTGCATGTGTCTGGAGTTCATTTGCAGTGGCAAAAGGCCCTGGCATGCTAAAACTCTCAACCTTTCTGTCTCTCTCTTTTTCTCATGTGCACAAGTGTAAATAATAAATATTAAAGATATTTATTTGCAAAGCCTTCTGGCCTGGCTTCAATTCCCCAGTCCCCATGTAAATCCATATGCACAAATAAATAAATAAAATATATATATTTAAGTGCATATGATGTATTTTGATCATATTCACCCCTCATTAGCCTCTCTTATTTCCCTTACCACGTCTACTAAATCCCTTCTTCATCTCACCTAACCTCCTTCCTACTTATGTCTTTTGTGAGTGTGTATGCGCGTGCGTGACTCACTGAGTTAAATCAGGGTTGCTTGCATGATAGGTGGGGGAGTTATTTACCCGAGTATGGGCAAGTTAGCAGTGGATACACCACGGAAGAACACGACTCCTCCTCCCTTAGCTTCTTGACTTTCATATTCATTCATTCATCCCGTCTTTAAATGTCGGCATCTCCATGTTTGGAGTTAAAGGCAGAACAAAGAAAGGAGACTCAGCGAGGCGGGTGGGGGCCAAGTCACAAAGGGAACTCTCCCACCTTCTGCCGGGTCCTCGCAGGCAGCGAGGAGGCGCTGAGGCTCCGAGCAGAGGCGTGATTAGATGGCATCGTGTTGTGACAAGTCTCTGAAAAGATGCACTGGAGGAAGAGGAGAAGGAGGAGAAGAGCCAGAGGCAGGAAACCAGAGTGAGGAGGCTGCAGGAGACGAGGCTGTGCATAAAAACACAACTTCTCCAGACCAGGGATTTGCGTCAGGTAGGACGCAGCAGGGACGCCCATCGCGGATGCGTGGGAAGGGACGCGTAGCCACGGATGCGGTTGCTCTGGTGAGAGGAGGGTGGACAGAGAACCACAGACGGTATCAAGACAAGGGCGACTGGTACTGTTCCTAGGACTGAGTCCAGAGGCTGGGTCTACAAGGTACTGAGCCTTGTGAACCTAGGACAGGGTAGCTCTCCAGCTGGGGAGTTGTAAGGGGACCCCTTGCTCTGACAGAGGTCTTTTCTTCTGTCCTGGTGGGTCATCACTTCCCAGTGAAGTGCTTTGCCCCCTGAGCTGGGCTTCACAGGGTGAGGTTCTTTCTTGGATTAGGGGAGGTGAGAACTCTGGGGGTCTCCCTATTCATGGGGTAGGTACTTTCCTCTCAGGCCTGAGGGAGAGCGTGCTTCCTTCTTGGTGCTTGGGAAGGGGCCAAGTGCTATGAAGTCACCTGAAAGTGCACAGGACCCTCAACTAAGGGGAATTAATGTTTGCCCAGCAAAACCTCCCAGGAACCCATCACCAGCACGGCTCTTCTCGGCGACCTGGCCACCCCCTCTGCTGAAGATACCAGTGTCATACAATCACATTCAAGGTTTCAGTGAAAGGCTATTTTGGTGGAAGCCTGGCACACAGCCAGTCGAGGCAGCCGCCTTTATTCTACAGAATTCTTCACACTGACATTTTTTTTTCTGTCTAGTTCTCCAGCCTTGGGCAAGCTGAGCTGAAGAAGTTCCCAAGCCGCAAGGCTACGTGGCAGGGATCTTTTAAGGAATGCGGCATCCTCTGGCATAAGCCTCCTGAGTAAACCAGTAACTTAGTGGTGGTGAAGGCTGGCTTGGGAACATGGTTGCCAGACAGAGCAACTGCATGAGGACACGGCAGACACCCTGCCCAAGAGTGGCTGTGCCCTGACTCCGGGAAGGAGAATAAATGCACCGTGGGCAGGAAGAGAGACTACTGGGTTTCCACGTCGAGTGGCTCTAGGTTTAAGCTTGGTACTATGATGTCACCTCAAAGCCCACACTGACAGGAGTCCGGTGGGCGTGCGTCAGGATGTAACACGGTATTTGCTAAGTAGCCCCGCCTGGTCAAGCCTGTGATAACCCTTGTGATAGCAAGAAGGTCCTGCCTCTAGCATTCGAGCCCCAAAGTCTAGATAGATATACTCTCTATATCTATACCAGAACTTACAAAAATAATCTGAACTCCTACTGAAGGGACAGAGGCGGGTGACGCATCCGTCCTGCTCACTGCCCCTTCCTGGTCACTGAATGCAAGCTCTCATGTCCTGTGTGGCCCCAAACTCTCTGCCATCCCTGCCCCAACCTTTCAAGTCAGCCTCACACCTCAGGGTTCAAAGCTGTGGGAGAGTGGCAGCAGCTGAAATAGCAGCAACGGGAGGCCTCGCCGGTGAGTCACCGGTTCAAAGTGTGTGCACACACATTCCTTCGTTAGTCCTCTGCTGGCCGCCTTGCCTCTCAGCCCCGACAACAGCTTTCTAGTCGAATGACAAAGGCCCGCCTCAGGAGGGTCCTCAGGTTTTCTGGCTGTCTTTCCCTGAGTCCTTTTCTCCTATATTTTTGTACAGAACACTCTTGGGGTTGGGGAGATGGCTCAGTATTTAACAGCACTTGCTGTGCAAGCATGACGGCTTGATTTGACCCAAGCTCGATCCTCAGCACCCACCCCCACCCCCGCCCCCGTAAACAGCTAGGCGTGGCCACTCATGCCTGTCACCCCAGTCAGTCACTGGGGCTCACTGGTCAGCCAGTCTGGCTGAAGACAGCAACTCCAGGTTCAGCGAGAGGACTCTGCCTCAAGGAGCCACTTATGGATGAGCAAAACAGGGCACTGGACATGCTCCTTTGGCCTCTGCATGCGTGCATACGGGGCACACACATTGGCACACACACATACATACACACACACTTATACACACACACACACATTAAGAAATAAAGAGAGGGTTGGAGAGACGGCTTAGCGGTTAAATGCTTGCCTGTGAAGCCTAAGGACCCTGGTTCGAGGCTCGATTCTCCAGCACCCACGTTAGCCAGATGCACAAGGGGCGCATGCGTCTGGAGTTTGTTTGCAGTGGCCAGAGGCCCTGGTGTGCTCATTCTCTCTCTATCTGCCTCTTTCTCTCTCTCTGTCCACCGCCTTAAAATAAATAAAAAACAAACGAACAAACAAACAAACAAAAAAAGAAATAAAAAGAGGGCTAGAGAGATGGCTTAGCAATTAAGGTGAAGTCTAAGGAACCAGGTTCGATTCCCCAGAACCTGTGTAAGCCAGATGCACACATGGTGGTGCATGCATCTGGAGTTCGTTGGCAGTGGCTAGAGGCATTCTCTCTCTCATAAATAAATAAATAAATAAATAAAAATAGTTTCTTTTTAAAAGAAATAAAAAGAGCCCAGACACTCCACTGAGTCCCGGGGTTGGCCGGCCAGTTGGCTGACTCTGGCTCACGCTTGCTTCTCTGCAGCCAGAGCACAGGGAGCTCAAACACCTGAGGCCCACAGCGTAGCGGTACCATGATGCTCAGCGCCAGGGCCATGATGCCTCCTACTGAGGTGGGTGTTGCCCCTGGAGCTGAGGAACACTGCGTTGACACTCCGAGGTAATGCACCGAGGGGGATGTGGGATCCAGGAGCATTTGCCACAACCCACAAGCAGAGAAGCAGGTGCAGTATGTCCTGTGCTCACGGAGCAGCCTGGCGTCAGGCTCTCCTCGAGTGTAACGCTCTGTGACAGTGGCCACTGACTCACCCAGGACATCACCTGTGTAGTGGTAGCAGAGAGAGCAGAGACAAAAAGAGACAAGACAGACCAGCACAGAAGCGCAGGGACAAAGTGGGCAAGGACATCTGGAAGCATCCTACAGGCGGGGAGCCTGGGTACCCAGCTCTAAAATGACGGCGTGCTGTTGGGTCCCCAGAGCTCCCGGCTTCCTGAACAATGAGGCGCTCTTGGTCTCCAGGAAGTTCGGAGAGGCCCACGATGAATGAACTGCTTGTTGCTGTGATCTGTGTTGATCTCGCTGGAGGCCTTTCGGGCAGGAGGATTTCCCATCCTCTGAGGCGAACAAGGTAGGTCTCTGGAAAGTCGAATGAGTGAGGATGGCTGGAACAGTGAGACGTTATCACTGGGGGGAAACCGATCTTCAAAGAGATGAAACGACTTGTGGATACAGATACTGTGAGCCACTCTTCCATCAAACATGCCTTCTTCTCGCTTCAGTACAAAATGCTTCTGAGTCTTTAGGGGTGGCCTTGTACCCAGCTAAAACCTTCCCCTTGCCTGACCCCATGGTGCCCACGAGACACTTCTGGCCAACGAGAGTTTTGGAAAACAAAAAAAGAAAGCTTTGCTGCCCTGACATAGGGATTTCTCCTTCCTCCTTCTTCCTCCTCAGCTCACTGCAGCCACTGTGCAACCATGAGATGGAAGTCATTTGACAAGGACAGTCCAGGTAGCGTGGAAAGAGAATGGGTTGCTGATGGCACCATACAAGCCCTGGATGCCCTGCAGAATTCTCACCATGCCATCATTATCTCCTTATTTCAGCCATTTGCTGTGGTTTGGATGTGTCTGTCCCTTCAGGATTCACGTGCTGGGGGACTTGATCCTCCCGTGCAGTGCTATGAGGTGACGGCACCTTTCAGAGGTGGGGTCTAGTGGGAGATCCTCCAGTGTCTGCAGGAAATGCCTTCAGAAAGGATCGTGGGAGCTCAGTCTCTCTCACTTCCTGTCTGGCAATGGGACCTCTCGTTCCCACATGGACTCCCCACATGATGTCATCTCTCACCGGGCCCTCGCCAGAGGCCGTTACGGTTTCAATCTGAAGTATGCCTCAAGTGTCTGAATGCTTTTTCTCCAGCTTATGGCATGACTTTCAGAGTCCGTGAAAACCTCACGTGGTAGGGTGTGGTGGGAGAAGTAGGTCAGTAGGGGCTGGACTTTGAAGGTAATAGCCTGGCCCCTCTGGTTTCCAGCCTCCTCCTCTGCTTCCTGGTCTGACATGATGTGAACGGCTTGCCATCAACTCCCACTGCCATGATGCACTGGAATCTTTGAAACTGAGAGATCAATCCTTTTTTTTTTTTTTTTTTTTCGAGGTAGGATCTCACTGTAGCCCAGGCTGACCTGGAATTCACTATGTTGTCTCAGGCTGGCCTCAAACTCACTTGATCTTCCTACCTCTGCCTCCCAAGTGCTGGGATTAAAGAACTCACCCTCACGCCTGGCCTAATAGTTTTTTTCTCTAAAGGACCTGCGCATGATGGGGCCAGACAACATTCTGGAGAGAACCCTCCTCTCCCCTCCCTGATGAGCTAATGACAGAAATGAGAGGAAGATGGAGTGCAGTGGGACTGAAGGGGACAAGGGAGGGTAATGTGGAGTACACGTGATTAAAATGTAATATAGCCGGGCGTGGTGGCACACACCTTTAATCCCAGCACTCTGGAGGCAGAGGTGGGTGGATCTCCATGAGTTCAAGGCCACCCTGAGACTACACAGTTAATTCCAGGTCAGCCTGGACCAGAGAGAGACCCAACCTCGAAAACCAAAAAAAAAAAAAAAAAAAAAAAAAAAAGTAATATATTTCTATGAAAAATTAAGCTAAATTAAAAAGTGACCCTTACTATTCCCAGTAAATAGTATCCTACAACTTCAGTGCTGACTTCCACTGCTGAGCCTCACCGTAAAGAACGTGGGTTCAGATGTCATATAGACACTTCATATTCAATATTCCCTTTGCTTTCTTTCAGTGCCTTTAAAAAATGCACGTTCATTTATTTGAGTGAGAGAGAGAGAGTGAGTATGAGTATGCCTGGGCCTCTTGCCATTGCAAATGAGCTCCAGATGAGTGTGCCACTTTGTGCATCTGGCCCTTCATGGGTACCAGGGAATCAAACCCAGGCTGGCAGGCTTTGCAAGCAAGTGCCTTTGTTCACTGAGCCACCAGCCCAGATTTATTAACCTTCTGTTCCCCTTATGCTGACCTCCCCCCACCAAATAACTTCCACAACCAAAGGAGCAGATGTATAACATTCTCTGGTATTTGGTCTTTGGCTCCATTCCCTCCTAGCTCACCCTCCAGCCTCTCCCTCCAGAGCACTGTCCTTTACTGCTTTTAGCCCAAGGCACAATTCTGTGATTATTTTCATAGTAAGAAATATGTCACTGTGGTTAAAGGCCTGTTCAAACTACCCAGCTCTCAGAGTTTGTCTTCTCACTGACTAAATGGACGTGATATGATCCACCTCCCAGTTTTCCCGCTGGCTATCAGGGAGAGAGACTTCTGAAGTTATTTAAAGAAATAACAGAACACCTTTTGAGCACTTACTATGATTGAAGCTCAGTACATATGGAAACTTACAAGCACCACTATTATCTCAGTCTTACAGATGAGAAAGTTGAGGCCCAGAGACATTAAGTAATTCATATAAGGTTACTTAGTGAATAAGTACTGAAGCTAAGAGGAGACATTAGAAAAAAATGCGAACTGTGAGGCGTGGTGGCGCATGCCTTTAATCCCAGCACTTGGGAGGCAGAGGTAGGAGGATCGCTGTAAGTTCAAGGTCACCCTGAGACTACATAGTGAATTTCAGGTCAGCCTGGGCTACAGCAAGACCCTACCTCAAAAAAACAATCAAAAAAAAAAGGTCTGGCTTAGCAGTTAAGGCACTTGCCTACAAAGCCAAAGGACCCAGGTTTGATTCCCCAGGACCCACATAAAGCCAGATGCACAAGGAGGCACATGTGTCTGGAATTCATTTGCAGCAACTAAAGGCCCTAGCACACCCATTCTCTCTCTCTCTCTTTCACTGCTTTTTTCTCTTTCTCAAATAAATAAATAAAATACTTATTAAAATAAAAAATAATAAAAACAACTGGGGCTAGAGAGATGGCTTAGCGGTAAGTGCTTGCCTGTGAAACCTAAGGACCCTGGTTTGAGGTTTGATTCCCCAGGACCCACGTAAGCCAGATGCACAAGGTGGCGCATGCATCTGGAATTTGTTTGCAGTGGCTGGAGGCCCTGGTGCACCCATTGTCTCTCTCTCTCTCTCTTGCTCTCAAATAAATAAATAAATTAAATAAACAAAAAAAGCCAGTAAAAGAAAAATGTAAACTGTGGTAGTTTGAATGTGGATTGTCCCCATAACCTCCTTGTGTTTGTGACTAAGTCTCATACTTCATCCGCAGCTGTTGGAGCCTTTGGGAGGCGGAGCCTTGCTGAAGGAAGTGTGTCACTGGGGGCGGGCCTTGAGGTTTATTAGACCAGCCCCACTTGTGTGCTGCTGGGACAAGATGTGACACCCTGGCTGCCATTCTGCTGTGCTTTCCCTGCCATGATGAAGCTTCCCCTAGACACTGTAAGCCAAAATTAACCCTTTCTTTCCATCAGTTGCTGCTGGTCGGGTGTTTTGTCCCCGCAAAGAGAAGGCGACTGCTACACAATTCCATAGCTTTGCACAATGACACCTTACATTGTAATACTTCATTGCAACTGTCTATATGACCTATGACCAAGAGTAGAGAGTCTTCAGGATTTTGGGCCCTCCTGGCCTCCTCACCTTTATATATATATATATATGTATAATTTGAGAGAGAGAAAGAGGCAGAGAGAGAGAGAGAGAATGGGTGCACTAGGGCATCT
Source organism: Dipus sagitta (assembly GCA_036346955.1). Classification (NCBI taxonomy): domain Eukaryota; kingdom Metazoa; phylum Chordata; class Mammalia; order Rodentia; family Dipodidae; genus Dipus; species Dipus sagitta. The sequence continues at coordinate 6,665,652 of CM070786.1, forward strand.
AACCATTGTAAATGAACTCCAGAAGCATGCGCCCCTTGTGCATCTGGCTTACGTGGGCCCTGGAGAATAGAACTGGGATCCCGTGGCTTTGCAGGCAAATGCCTTAACTGCTAAGCCATCTCTCCAGCCCTCACCTTGCCTTTTTAATCTGCCGTTGTCTCTGGTCCTCATGCCTTTGGCTTGAACTTGACCTTGTGAGCCTTGCTGGGCTCACATTTCTCTCAAGGTTTACTTGGCACTACAAGTGGATGCCCCATGCCAAACACCAGAGGAAGCCACCTGACGAGATCCTGTTTGCCTCAGACCACACGATGGCCACAGACCAGGTCACGAGTTGGCGGCTCATATGTGTGGCACTCCCCTTGGATTAACGTGTTATGGAGGGTGGGAGAGGCTCTGGAACACAGTCTGCCATGCAGCTCCTTGGCCCAGAGAGATGGATCTTCTCAGGGGCAGGACTTCTGATACTGAAAGAATGGAGTCACTTTACAATCTAAATGGGACTGCTGGGCTACGGAGATGGCTCAGTAGTTAAAGGCACTTGCTCGCAAAGCCTGCCAGCCTGAGTTTGATTCCTCAGTATCCGTGTAAAGCAAGATGCACAAAATGGTGCATGTGTCTGGAATTTATTTGCAGTGGCAGGAGTCCCTGGCTCTTCTGTTCTCTCTCTTTCTCTCTCTCAAATAAATACGTAAATGAAAACATAAATGTAATGGTTTCGTCTCTCCCTAGATGAGCTCCTACATTCCTATGAATTTAAATTTAAATATGAATTTAAATACATGCTAGTGGGTTTCCAACTGACATCTCTAGACAAGATTTCTCCTTTGGGGTCCAGCCTGGGACTTCACTGCCTTCTCATAACCTCTTCCTGTAAGTCTCCAACACCTCAAGCCCTATATATCTAAAACAGAAGGACCTGCATGGCCTTCCGTATATAACCTGACCTGCTCACTCCTCCAAGTTCAACTCATGTTACTTTCTTCCTCATTCAGTTTACTCACTAGGATCTTGCTGTCGCCTGGATTGTATACCCAACCATTTTCTGAATCCTAGTCTTTAGCACCTGTTGTTTTCTTTGCTATAAAGTGATCCTTGCAGGCTGGAGAGATGGCTCAGTGGTTAAGATGCTTGCCTGCAAAGTCTAAGGACCCGGGTTTGATTGCCCAGTACACACATAAAGCCAGATGCATAAAGTGGCACATGCTTCTGGAGTTTGTTTGCAGTGGCTAGAGGCCCTGACTTGCCCATTCTTTCTCATAGATAAATAAATAAATAAAATATTTTTAAAATGAGCCTTGGGCTGCAGAGATTGCTCAGTAGTTTAAGGGGCTTGCTTGCAAAGCCTGACAGCCTGGATTCAATTCCCCAGTACTCATGCAAAGCCAGATGCACAAAGTGGTGCCTGCATCTGCAGTTCACCTGCAGCAGCAAGCGGCACTGGCTCTCTCTTGTTTTCTTTATCTCTGCTTGCAAATAAATTATTTTAAAAATAGGGCTGGAGAGATGGCTTAGCACTTAAGGCACTTGTCTGTGAAGCCTCAGGACCCATGTTCAACTCTCCAGGTCCCACATAAGCCAGACACACAAGGTGACTCAAGCACACAAGGTGGCACGTGCATCTAGAGTTCAATTACAGTGGCTGGAGGCCCTGACATACCAATTCTCTTTCTCTCTTGCTCTCACATTAAAAAAAAAAAAGGCCAGTCTGTTGGGCTTGCCTCAAAAAAAAAAAAAAAAAAAAGAAAAGAAAAGAAAGAAAAGAAAATAGGGCTGGAGAGATGGCTCAGTGGTTAAGGTGATTGCCAGCAAAGCCTAATGACCTGGGTTCGATTCCTCAGTATGCATGTAAAGTCAGATGCCCAACTCTCTCTCATTCCTTCTCCTCTCTCTCTGCAAAATAAAATGATCCTTAATGACACATCCTCCACGAGCCTTCTCTGACCACCAACTAAACTGACATTTCTACCAGTTATTAATTTACTGCTTTCCTATATCTACCATACTCCGCAGTTAACTAATGAATGAATTAACTTTCTTTCTTTCTTTTGTATTTTTTGTATTTTGGGGGAGGGCTTCACACTAGCCCAGGCTGACCTCAAACTCACTCTGTAGCCCAGCCTGGCCATGCACTCATGGTGATCCTCCTACCTCAGCCTCCTGAGTGCTGGGATTGAAGGAGTGTGCCACCACGCCTGGCTTAATTAGCCTTTTGTTCATTTATTATCATCTGCCCTCCCCAAGAGCCTCCCTGGAGTCTATGAAAGCAGAAACTCTGTCCCGCTCATTGCTGTGTGTGCTGCTTGGCACAAAGCAGGTCCTCAGTAAATATTCCTTTAATGACCAAATGGAATGTGGGTCACGCCAGCAGCGAGTAACATATTTGATACAAGCTGGAAAGGAGCGAAAGCATTTGTGTAAAGCTGCTGGCGCGGGGAGTGTGGCGAGCCCTCAGCAGGCAGCAGCAGGAATGATATTGTTACGGCCGCTGTTAGGGTTAGCCAGATGACATTGTTAATATTTGAGCTTCACCCGCAGAAGTGCAGTTCTGTGTGGTTTAACCTGAGGCTGCTATAATTAGCTGGACAGGATGTGCGGCTTGAATCCGTGTTGTCCGCTCAGAGCCAGAGAGCCCAGCTTCCGAGCAATGTTCTGAGGATGGGGGCGTCTTTGCGGCAGGCGGCAGCACTCTTCACCAATAACCCCTGTGGGTCAGAGGCTAGATGCAGCCCTGATCCGAGAGCTCTCTGGGGTTTCCTGGGAGAAGAGCGTCTTTGTAGAGGGTCTTGATGTTTCTGAAATGACGCTGGACGAATTCCAGTCTCTGTCCGGTTCTTAGGGAACACATGTGGGAGATAGTTGGAGCGCTGTGGTTTTGCGTACAGTAGTTCTTACATGATCAGGACGAGGTGTGGCTTAAAGCCAAGAAACATGTTTTCTCTATAACTGGGCTGGCTTCTTGTGTTAGTTACTTTTCTCATTGCTATGACAAGAGCCTGACAAGAGCCAGTTAAGTGGGGGGGGGGGGGTTACTGTGGCTCACAGTTTGAGGGTACAGTCCCTCATGGCGGGGAGGCATGACAGCAGGAGGCAGCTGGCCACATCACATCCAGTCAGGATGAAGGGAGAAGATAAATGCGTGGGCTCAGCTAGCTCTCTCCTTTAGGGAAGGTCTTCCCATCTCAGTTAACCTAATCAGAGCACTCCCTCACAGACATACACAACCAGAGATTTTCCTCTCGGGGGATTCTAGATGTTGTCAAGTGGACACTGGAAGCTAGCCCTCTGGTGGTTTGAATGTGAATGTCTGTCTGTCCCTCACAGCCTCAGGGATTTCTGTTTGTTTTGTTTTGTTTTTTGGTTTTTTTGAGGTAGGGTCTCACTCTAGCCCAGGCTGACCTGGAATTCACTATGGAGTCTCAGGGTGGCCTCGAACTCACGGTGATCCTCCCACCTCTGCCTCCCGAGTGCTGGGATTAAAGGCGTGCGCCACCACGCCCGGCAGCCTCAGGGATTTTTGATTAAGGTGAAACTCGCAACTTAAATCTCTAGCAGCCTGCTGAAGGAGGTGTCCCTGGAAGCAGGTCTTTCAGTCCAGCCCTAAGGTGTGTTCAGAGCCAATGTGAGCTCTGCCTGTTCGCGTTAGCTGGCTGTTGGCAGTGTCTGTCTGCTCTGGGTCTGTGGAAGTGAGCCCGCTTCTTCAGCCATGATGGAGTTTCCCCTGGATTCTGTGAACCTGAAGTAAACCCTTTCCTCCCGTAAGCTGCTTCTGGTTGGGTGTTTGTCCCAGCCATGAGAAGGTCACTGCTACACCATCACCCATCTGTATAACTAACATACCACAACCAAATTTTAGCTGTTGACATTGAGTGTGACTTAGTCATCAAACAGCAATGGACTGGGAACATTTTAGGCCACTTTTCTTCCTATTTTTCTCTCCAAGAGTTTGTGTTCCCACATTACACATTTATTTATTTGAGACAGAGGGGGTGGGAGAGAGAGACAGAGAGACAGAGAGAGAGAGAGAGAGAATGGGCACACCAGGGCCTCTAGCCACTACAAATGAACTCCAGATGCATGTGCCAACACATGCACCTGGCTTATGTTGGACCTGGAGAATCAAACATGGGTCCTTAGGCTTTGCATGCATACACCTTAACCGCTAAGCCATCTCTCCAGCCCCAACACACATCACACATTTTTTTCCTCCAGCATAATCATTCATTTTTCATATTAGGCACCGGTGGTGGTTTGTATGTAACACTCTTTCCCCCCCCGCCCCCGACCACCTAATGGGCTCATGTGTTTTAACACTTGCTCCCCAGCAACGTGGTGTTATTTGCAAAGGTTATGGAACCTTTAGGAGGTGGAACCTTGCTGGAGGAAGTGTGTCACTGGGGGAGGGCCTTGAGGTATTAAAACCCAGCCCTGCTTGATGATCTTTCTTTCTGTCTACTTCCTACTTGCTCCTGCTGTCTGCTTGTACTCTGTGGAACTATAGGGCGAAGTAAACTCTTACCTTCCCTAAGTTGCTCTCAGGTATTTTGTCACAGGAACAAGAAAATAACTGATAGAATACCTGTGAAAACAACGGTATTTCCAAAACTTTGTTTTCTCTTTAAAAAAAAATATATTTGGGAGCAGAGAGATAGACACACACACACACACACACACACACACACACAGAATGAATGGGCACACCAGGGCCCCGTGCCACTGCAAGCAAACTTCAGATGCATGCACCACTTTGTTCCTCTGGCTTTACATGGGTGCTGAGGAATTGAACCTGGGCCAGAAGCCTTTGTAAGCAAGAGCCTTCAATCACTGATTCATCTACCCAGCCCTTCATTTTTCACACAAAAGTGGAAACAGCCACTGGATGCTTAGACATGAAGATTGTACTGTGTCACTTACCCAATGGCTCAGTACATTGCTTAGATCCTTCATTTCTAGAACAAGGATCAGAACATTTGTTATGTCACAGATAATAAAACAACTGCTAAAAACTTATACAAGTGCTTTTCTTTTTGAGAAAGGAAACTGTTCAGTTTTATGTAAGTATTAAGACCTCGCTTCTTTGCATCCAGGAGTTAGCAAAGTGCTGTTAAGTATCATTTTAAGGGCTGGAGGGATGGCTTAGTGGTTAAGGTGCTTGCCTGCAAAGTCAAAGGACCCAGGTTCAATTCCCCAGGACCCAAGTAAGCCAGATTCACAAGGTGGCGCATGAGTCTGGAGTTTGTTTGCAGCGGCTGAAGGCCCTGGTGCACCCATTCTCTATCTGCCTCTTTCTCTCTCTGTCTCTTAAATAAATAAATATCATTTTATGTTGGGCTTATGTGACATGTGCAGAACTATGAGGTCCTTGTAAGTTTCCCCCCATAGTCCTCATCCAGCTTAACCACACAGGCGGTCACACGAGGGGAGGGTGAGCAGAGAAACGGTGCAACTCTGAAAATCAACGTAACCCCACAGTCACGGCTCAGGAGCTCCTCATACCTACACGGTGCCATCCAGACTTTAGAGAGATGGGGCTGGCGAGCAGAGCCAAGTGATATTATAAATGGAAATACTTAAGCTGTTACACAAACTTTTCCAAGCAGTGTGAGATCATTCACAGAACGCTGCAGCTGGAAGGTGTGTGAGAGCCTCAAGTCACAGGGGGTCTGAACACCCCACTCAGTTTACTCACTAGAGTCAAGTCTCGTAGCAAGGCAGAGGCCAGTCTCTACTGGAGTGCCCTGGCACTTCCAGGTACCAGATGAGCAGCTGCATGCTAAGGTGTTCCCCTCCCTTGCTCAAAGAAAACAAGATCTCCCACCTTTTTCTTCAGAATAAAACCCAACCTGGTCTTTAAGTCCCCGGTCCCACCTTTCTGGTTCTATTTCACATCACTCCAAAGAGTTCCACGGTCTTCCTTCTGTACCTAGATCATCCTTGTCTGTCCTGTGGTCCTTACGACATCCCTCCGGCATGCATTCTCCGTGGTTCTTCTACCAAACCCTCCCCATCCTGGTCTTATCAGGTTGTCTGCACCTCCACGAGAGAATGGACCACATGCTGCCGTCAATTCTTTTACAGTCTGTTTCACAACTTTCATTTGACTGCATATTTCTAGAGGGCTAGAATGCATATTTAGCCGGGTATGGTGGTGCACGCCTTTAATCCCACCAGTTAGGAGGCAGAAGTAGGATGATTGCCATGAGTTCGAGGCCACCCTGAGAAAACAGAATGAATTCCAGGTCAGCCTGGGCTAAAGTGAGACCATACCTCAAAAAAACAAAAACAAAAGAATGCATATTTGATTCATATGAATTCATTATTCCAGTCCTTTGCTTATGTAGTAACTCTCATGAAACTGAGAACAAATGTGTTTATAACACATTTCTCTCGTCTGTTTATAAAGTTAGATTGCCATGAAGGCTCAGTGATTCTGGGTGCACAGAATTTAAAAAGCATGATTTTTCTCATTTCCCAACATTTTCTTTTAGAGAGAGTAAGAGAAGGAGAGGAGAGAGAGAGAGAGAGAGAGAGAGAGAACTGGTGTAGTCACTGCAATCAAATGCCAGATGCTTGAGTCACCTAGTGGTCACGTGTGACCTTGCGCTTACCTCACCTTCTGTGTGGCTGGCTTACATGGGATCTGGAGAGTCGAACATGGGTCCTTACACTTCGCAGGCAAGCACCTTAACCACTAAGCCATCTCTCCGGCCCCCAACATTTTTTTAAATAAAAAATTCCAAGCACACAACAAAGTCAGCCTAAGGCCATGTAGTCTCTACCATTAATATTTGACTATACTTGCTTTATCAGCTACCCATATACCTGCCTATTCTTCTAGCATCCTTCTAGATGATCTCTATGATGTATCTCAAAATAAATTACAGGCACTACTTTACTTCTCCTGAATAAGTCAACATGCCTGCTTGAGTTAGCTATAACTTAATTTTGTGCCCAAGTATTAAGTGCTTACTCATTGAGTTTGAGTTTTTTTTTTAATTTACTTATTTATTTCAGTGTGTATGTGTGTGTGTGTGGTGGTGGTGGTAGGGGTGGCATGTGTGTGCCATGGCATGTGTGCGGAGGTCAGAGGACTATTTTCAGGTTATTTTGAGGCATGATGTCGCTTGTTGTTCACAGCTCTGTGAGCTTCCAGGAAAATTGCCTTATCTCCGCTTTGCTTCTTGCTGTGGGAGCACTGGGATTACAGAAGCCCGCCACAGGGTCCAGCTAGCTTTGACTATCATATACACCTGAGTCGCCCTTACTCTCCTAGGGAAATTACTGTTTTGATCTTCCTCCCCACAACTCCCCCGCCCCATACACACCACCATAGACTAGGTTTTCAACACTAGATTGATTTCTTGGAGAAAATAACTGTAAACTCTAGACAACACATAAGACATAACTACCTTGGGGAGTGCGGAAAGACAGATTCGGGAGGGGCTGACACTTGGAAGATGGGAAGATGCAGGTATGTTTCTCCGTTTTATCACTCTGGACAGTCAGCACAGCTCTAGGTGGCTGAGGCCTCAACGAGGTAGCACGTGGATCCTGGGGGACAGGTTCCAGGGTGCCTGTCCACATGCACTGGAAAGAGAGACAGCAGTCCAGACAGCTTGAGGGCAGAAAGGAAGAGGCCCACATCTTTATAAAAACTGCCCACACCTCTGACTGGCCACCGAGTCCTGCATGCTCAGAGGACAAAGCACCATGTGAGCGCAGATGAATCAGAGCTAAGGCTTGTGGGTTTTAGTTCAACTAAGCTAACGCCGGTGCCTAGACCAAACGAACAACTCTTCGCTCCCAAAAATGCCTTCTCAGAAAAACACCGGAGAATACGGACTCTCTAGAATGTACACGATGTCTGAGACACGATCTAAAATCGTTTAATGTGTAAGCAGGAAAATGTGGCCCATGTTCAACGTGAGATGATCAACAGGGATTTCAAGGTACCTCACGTGTCGCCATTAGCAGAAAAGAATTCTCAAGCAGCTGTTATAATCAGGCTCAGTGGCATAAAAGATTATATGAGTGGAAAGACTTGGCAGAAAAACAGAAGCCATAAAAGAGCTCCAAATGGAAGTTCTTGAATTAAAAACTGTAGTGTATGAAAAAAAAAAATCATTGGGTGTGTTTAACACAATACAGGTCAGTGAACTTGAAGACAAACCAATAGAAATTACTCCATCTGAAGAACAGAGAGGGAGCAAAAAGATTTTAAAGGATGAACATAGGGTTAGGGTTAAAGGTCAATGTTAAAGGTACTTGCTTGCAAAGCCTGCCTGCTCCTATTCAATTCCGCAGCACCCACTAAAGCAAAATGGCACATTTGCTTGTGATCCCAGCATGCTTATAACAAGGGGAGGTGGAGCCAGGAGACCCCAAAGCATGAGGGCCAGCCAGACTGATGTTTGTCTGTAGCTGCAAGAGACCCTGTTTCAAAGGAGGTGGAGGAAGAACTTGAATGTTCCTCAAGGTTGTTCTCTGACCACCACAGTGCACTGCGCACAGGTGCACGTGCACACACACACACACACACACACACACACACACACACGCGCGCACGCACGCGCGTGCATAAACAGATAACAATAAAAAAAGGATGGGCAGGACCTCAGGCCTTAAAATATCAAGAAGGTGTCTGGAGAGATGGCTTAGTGGTTAAGCGCTTGCCTGTGAAGCCTAAGGACCCTGGTTTGAGGCTCGATTCCCCAGGACCCACGTTAGCCAGATGCACAAGGGGGTGCACGCGTCTGGAGTTAGTTTGCAGTGGCTGGAGGCCCTGGCGCGCCCATTCTTTCTCTCTCTCTCTCTCTGTCTCTCTCTCTCTCTCAAATGAATAAATAAAAAATTGAATAAAAAATATCAAAAAGGTCTAGCACGGGTGTGACTGGAATCCCAGAAGAACAGAGGGAGAGACAGGGGCAGAAAAAAGAAATCTGAAGAAACGGTAGCTGACAATTCTTTGATTTTCACCCATTCCAGAAGCTCAGTAAACTTACAGATTTGAGAAGCCCAATGAACTCCAAATAGGATTTAACGACAAAGAAACCACAGAAAAGGAAAACGAAAGCAGTAGCAAGAGAGAAATTATATATAGCAGAATGCTCACACTACTGCAGTAACCTCTAGCTTCTCATCACAAACCAGGGGTGCCAGAAAATAGCAACAGAAACCTCCACCCTGAAATTCTGTATCCAGTGAAAATAGCCTTCAGAAGTGAAGGTGAGGACTGGAGAGATAGATGGCTTAACGTTTAAGGCACTTACCTGCAAAGCCAAAGTACCCACGTTCAATTCCCCAGGACCCATGTAAGCCAGATGCACATGGCACATGCATCTGAGTTCATTCGCAGTGGCTGGATGCCCTGGTGGCACCCATTCTCTCTCTCTCTCTCTCTCTCTCTCTCTCTCTCCACTCTCTCTGTCTCAAATAAATAAAATATAAAAAAAAAATGAAGGTGAGCCGGGCATGGTGGTTCACACCTTTAATCCCAGCCCTCGGGAGACAGAGGTAGGAGGATTACTGTGCATTCAAGCCATCCTGAGACTACAGAGTGAATTATTAAATACCAGGTTAGCCTGGGCTACAGTGAGACCATATCCCAGGGGTGGGGGGGGGGAGGTGAGCTGAGTGTGGTAGCACATGCCTTTAATCCCAGCACTGGGAGGCAAAGGTAGGAGGATCTCTAAGAGTTCCAGGCCTGCCTAGGACTATAGAGTGACTTCCAGGTCAGCTTGGGCTAGAGTGAGACCCTACTTCAAAAAAAAAGGTGAAATAAATACACTCCAACTTTGTCATTTCCTTGTTTTCTCCCTTCTTCCCTCTCTTCTTTCCCTCCTTCCTTCCTTCCTTCTTCCTCTCTCATCTTGTTTTTATTGAGATAGAATCTCACATACCCCAGGCTGGCCTTGAACTCAACTCACCTTCCTGCAGCACCCCCCAAGTACTGGGATCACTGTGTGTACTGAAATTTCTATATTAAAACTTGGTTCGCAGTTTGCACACCAATTCATATAACCCTTAAAATACTTGTTTTAAAATTAACTGTAATCAGGGACTGGAGAGATGGCTCAGCAGTTAAAGTGCTTGTTTTCAAAGCCTGACGGCCCAGGTTTGACTCCCCAGTACCCAAGTCAAGCCAGATGCACAAAGTGGCGCATGCATCCGGCGTTCATTTGCTGTGGCAAGAGGCCCTGGCACCTCTCTCTCTCTCTTTCTCACTGTCTTTCTCCACTTGCAAATAAATAAGTAAATAAATATATATATATTTTAAAAAATTAGCTGTAATGAAACATATGTGGGCTGGGGAAGAAATCAACATAACAATCTACTCTTAATTTTCCCTTTAATATTGAATATGGGCAAGAGGCGACTTTCATGTTATCTGACCTAAGACTGAGCTTCATTTCCATTTTGCTACAGTCTCCTGGTCTAATCGGTTCTGTTATCACCTCCCACGTTTCCCACAATTGCATATTAAGATGTAGTGATTCCTTGAAACATGATTCAGGCTTAGAGAAAGAAAGGAGAACTGACCATTTAAACACACACACACACCACCTGCTACCAGTTCAAAATGAAGGGTGGGCATGCTATTAGGCATGAAGAAAGGCAAGAGACTGGCCAGGGTATCCTGAAAGGACACCTTCAAGTTGGAGAGTTACCTGCAAAGCCTGGGAGAGAGGCAATATTTGCATTAGAGATCTCAACCGGAGGCAGCATGTTTCTCGGGCCTGTCCCCCCACCCCCAGGGTTCTGGAAGCGCGACCTCTGCCATGGCCTCTGACTTCTTTGAGTTCTTGTAATACTTTTCAGAGCTGCGAAGTGTTAACGTTCGTTCATTTAGGATCACTAACAACGTGATGGGGACACAAAGATTCCCTTCATACCGCCCTCTCCGCTTTCCTTAAACCTAGAGGCAGGCTGTTTTCCAAACTGTTAACATCCTGAGCTGACTGCCAGACTCAGTCATTAACGAGCCTGTGACATCTAAACAGCAGCTGTGCTCCGTCCTGGGAGAGGGCGGCCTCACCCAGACGGTGACACCGTAAAGGTCAGCCGTGTCCTGCAGCAGGAAGTCCACTCCACGGTTGGTGGCACATGCCTGCACAACGGAACAGTCTATGTTTGTCCCAATTCCCTTTCCTCCCTTTTGGCTAAACTTCACTGGTCATAAATGTTCCGCTCACCCCGCACAGGAAGTGGGGGCTCCGACCTTCACCCCGCATGCCTCCCCGCGGCTCTTACACAAGCTCTTTTCGACCATGAAGTCTCGGCTGCCACTGACAATGGCGGGTCGAGAAAGGGCCGTGGAATAAAGTTAAAGTGCTCCTCGGGAAGCAGGGAGATGGCTCGGTGCTTGCTCTCAGAGTGTGAGGACCTGAGTTCAGATCCCCAGAACCCGTATAAAAGCCAGACGCAGTAGCACGCATCTATCATCCCAGCGTTCCTGGGGTGAGACAGGAGGCAGAGACGGCTCCCAGGTCCGCTAGCCTGGCATACATAGCAGCAAACAACAGAGCCCCTGCCTCAAACGTGGTAGAAGGCTGTCCTTCGACCTCCACACACACGCCATGACACACATACGCCTGCGCTCACGCGCCAACACACATGCACGCAAGGGGAAGAGAAGTCAAAAGTCAGCAGCACACCTAATATTTGCTGGTTATTAGGCAACATTCTAGTGTTTTCTTATGTTAGCTCCCCACTCCTGTGAGGGTGATTTCCCCCCACTGTACAGGTAGGAAAGCTGCCACTGCTCAGTTTCAGTGAGATGCCTATGGTCACCCTGGGAAATCGTGAGATCATGCAATGATTGTATGACTCAAGTCAACGGGTCTTTCTGTTCTGGGAACATTCCACAGTAGAGCTACCATTTAGAAATCCAACTGGATTCAGGCAAATAAACTTGTCCTCTTGATGGGAGATAGGCAGAGAGTTGATTATAAAACTTACCTGGAGGGCTGCAGAGATGGCTTAGCAGTTAAGGTGGTTGTCAGCAAAGCCAAAGGATCCAGGTTTGATTTCCCCAGTACCCACATAAAGCCAGACGTACAAGGTGGCGCATGCGTCTAGAGTGCGTTTGCAGTGGCTAGAGGCCCTGGCATGCCCATTCTCTCTATATGTCCCCCTTTCTCTCTCAAATAAATAAGAGAATAAAATATTTTTTAAAACTCACCTGGAGGAATAAGTGCACCACTCTAAAAATTACAATGATGAGGGAACACTTGCCATTACTTGAGAATATGTTATCAGGCTAAACCACAAACCAGTGACGTTTGTTTATTATACAGTGCCAGGCTGACAGTAACAATCAGAAATGTTGGCTCTCACTATTACAGTACATTAAGTGCATTATCTGGATTGCCATACTTAGCTTTTTGCCTTTCTAGTAGGAATACTGTGAGGACAATTTCATTTCCTTCTTACAAATCAGGAAACTGAGGCACAGGGTGTCTAAAAAATTTGCTAATGTTCATAAAGTATGTAAATGAAGTATCTAGAATCTGAACTAAGTCTGTCTGATCTTAGAGGTGAGGGTAATACTGTGGCTCTGATATGAACTGAATGCTGGGAGAATATAAGGGTTTATCATTAAGGATTCATCAGAGAAATCAGGGTGTATCTGTATCAAGAATATTCTCAAATACGAGGAAGACATGTAAGTTCTGATAGGAAAAGATGCCTATGACATGTGAGCAAAACTACAATGCTTTGATTTTCTTTTTTTTTTTTTTTTTTGAGGTAGGGTCTCACTCTAGCCCAGGCTGACATAGAACTCACTCTGTAGTCCTGGGCTGGCCTCAAATTCACAGCAATCCTCCTACCTCTGCCTCCCAAGTGCTGGGATTACAAGCACGTGCCACTGTACCTGGCCATGCATTACTTCAGTAACAAACAGGTAAGATTTTTTTTTTCTTCTAGCCGCTGCACTTGAACTCCAGACGCGTGTGCCACCTTGTGTGTATGTGTGACCTTGTGCGTTTGGCTTCCATGGGTTCTGGGGAGTCAAACCTGGTTCCCTATGCTTCACAGGCAAGCACCTTAACTGTTAATCCATCCCTCCAGCCCACAGGTAACATTTTTAAAGTGACTCACTAACCCCCTCATAAGAATACATTCATTTCAAAGGAAAATGCTTCAATTATTATGTCAGACAGCAGTATGAAAGTCCAGGAGGGGGCTGGGAAGATGGCTCAATCAATGGTTAAAGACAATTGCTTATAAAGTCTGCCAGCCTGGGTTCAATACCTCAATACCCATGTAAAGCCAGATGCACAAAGGGGCATGTGTCTGAAGTTCATCTGCAGTGGCAAGAGGCCCTAGTGTGTCCATACTCACACATACACTCTCTCTGCTTGCAAAAAAGTATACATACACACACACACATATATATATATATATATACATATATCTATATATATGTATATTGTCCAGGAGTTCAATTCCACAGTTTCTATAGTAAGCTGTCACTATCTCTGAGCATGGACAGCTTTAAGACAGATGTCTTTCACAAACAGCTGTGTCCTAGCTTGTAGCTGGCCTGCCGCCCCGCACACCTGTGTGTAGGAGTAGAAAGGCTCTTGGCTTTACAAATCATTTCTTCCAGACGGGGCAGTCAAGAAGAGTAGAGTGCAGAGAAGGGACCAAGTACTTAGATCTCCTGTGGTCTGTGAGGCCAGTTCATTTTAGACTCAGTGAGCTCAGGCATGGATTAATCTGGTCCAGGGCAGACCCCAGACTTATGATAAGGCCTTGTGAGTCTGCCATGGTGATGATGGAGAGGTCACCTCTAGGTGAGGGGCAGGGATGGAGGGAAGTCTGGTCAGTTCTAAGTGCTCCGGACCAGGCTGGGTCTAGACCCCTTAGCACAAGGACAGTCCACTGGCTAACTGTACTTCTGGGGCCAGCCTAGAGGACACACTGCTGAGTCATAGCAGGCAAACCTCAGATGGTGACAGAATGGAAGGGTCACTAGGTACTACATGTGGCTGGTGGGTTCCAGATAGAATTTCCCTGGAGTCCTTTCAAGAACAAAGTAGTAAATCATTTTATTTTCTGAATCACCGAGGAAGGGATTTTCTCCTGCCTTCCTCTTGCCTCCCTTCCTGTTAGGAAGTATGTAATCTTTCTCAGCCTTATAACTTCATTCGAAACTTGGTGTGACTCTGGCAGGTGACAGTCTGGTCACTTGCCAAAGGACAAGAAGGACATCCTGTGACCAGGAATCTCCAGAGCGCTTAGACCTGATCGAGGCTTTGGTTGTGTGCTGTGGATACCAGCAGTTGGCAAATGTTTCTCAGATGGTATGGCTCAAATTTTTTATAGCCACACACATTTTCAACCTTATATTTTTTAATGTTTTTTTAAAATTTTTATTTCTTTTATTAGAGAGAGAGAGAGGACAGGCCTCCAGCTGCTGCAAATGAACTCCAGATGCATGTATCACCTTATACATCTGGCTTATGTGAGTCCTGTGGACTTGAACCTGTTTTTTTTTTTGTTTGTTTGTTTGTTTTGGCTTTGTAGGCAAGTGCCTTAACCACTAAGTCATCTCTCTAACCCATCAACCTTTTATTTTTATTATTATTCATTTTTTTATCAGAGAAAACAAAATCACAGTTTAAACTAAATGGTCAAAAAATCCACTTTGAACATGTTTTAGTTTATTTTGCATGTATATGTGGTATGCATGCATGTATGCAAGCATGTATGTATGCGTGTGGGAACATGTGTGTGCGTATGTGTAGAAGCCTGAGGTTGACACTGAATGTCTTCCTTGACAGCTCTCCATCTTACTTACTGAGGCAGAGTCTCTCTCTCTCTCTCTCTCTCTTTTTTTTTTTTTTTTTTTTTTTGGTTTTTTGACGTAGGGTTTCACACTAGGCAAGGCTGATCTGGAATTCACTATGTAGTCTCAGGGTGGCCTCGAACTCATGGCGATCCTCCTACCTCTTCCTCCCAAGTGCTGGGATTAAAGGCATGCGCCACCACGCCCGGCTCAGAGTCTCTCGTTTGAACACACAGCTCGCCACTGGGTAAGAGCCAGAATTTTCTGCATGGTTCGGAGGGCTGCAGTCCTCTCAGGCACTCTCCCCACCTCTGGGACCAGAAGCCTCCCAGCTTGAGTATCACTCCCATTAGGTTTGGCGACAAGTAAGCCTCTCAGGCAACTGCTAGGAAATGAGGCTGAGGCTTGGCCTAAAGATGGTTCTAGAAATGAACTTGCTTTCTTGCTTCTGAAAGTTCTGGAGCCATATGGTATGACAAGCACCAAGAACTTGATCTAAACCAGCCTGTCCCTTTTCAAGAAGAACTGAATGACTCACAGGGCATCCCGAGAATTTCTGCAACCAGCACCCGGGACTGCTTGGCAAGTGCTCGTGGATGTGCGTGACCCACCCCCAAACTGAAACAAGCTACTAGAACCAGCCTCTCAACACCTAGGGTCTGCCCGTTCTTGCAACCTGGAGACTAGCACCGCTGTGCCAGGGGTATCAAGGGAGGCTAGCCCAGCAGTGGGACCCAGGAAGGCCAGGCTTTGGCAACAAGAGAAGTTGAGTGTTGTACAGGAGTTTACTAAAAGCATTTTCCAGATTAATTAAGCTTTGTGTCACTTTAACAGACTGATGCAGTCTTATCTCAAGCTTAAAAAATATTACTACTGGAGCTGAGGTGACGGCTCCGAGGTTAAAGGCACTTGCTCACAAAGTCTGCTACCCCGGGTTCGATTTCCTGGCACTCACGTAAAGCCATATGCACAAAGTGGTGCATGCATCGGGAGTTCAGCTATAACAGCAAGAAGCCCTGGTCCTCCCGTAGTCTCCTCGCCACCTCTCTCTCCTCCCAAATAAATAAATTAAAAATTTATATTTGAAAGCATTACTATGAAGATCCTGTTGCTGAAGACGCCACAGGTTGTGGTCACAGGACATTCAGAAATCAAGCTGGGACTGGGATTGCGGCCACCTTCCTGCTGAATGGCTGTCACAGTGCTGGAATGTGCGACGTGAGCTGCTGGGCCAGGAAAGCCATCAACAGTCTTAGCAAGCAGTGGCTTGCTACAAAATCTACCAGCCAGGCGAGAGGTACCCACGGGTAGTGGCACATAGGTTACGGGGGTGATCAACTGCTCCGTGAGCGGATGTGAGGTCTGCTCAGTGGGAGGAAATCCATGCCTGGTACCGAGAACCAAGTCAGGAACCTAGGTTTGGGAGGTCATAGACCCTAGAGGGACGCGACCACTGGTCTTTGGCTAAATGGAGACATTATGCCTGCTAAAATATGTATGCTTATGCCCTCTGATTAATACTGCTCTGATTTTCAGTTGCGAGAAGCTTCCCTTTTACAGGTGACGGTGAATACCAGGGAGACCCAGGACTCATCACAATGACGGGACGAAGAGAAAGCGTAGTGCCTACTTCTGGATGAGTCATCTCTGTCATACCCACCAGGGCGCAGGGAACACAGCATCGGACGTGGCACAGTAAGTACAGAGCGGCTCTCACTGATGGCCAGAGGAGCTTCTCTATGGAGGTGGTGATGGACACTTGGGAGATGCAAAACTCATTAAAGCAGAAAATAAGAGGCTGTCGAGAACTCAACATTATATGGGATATCTCTCCCGCCCTTCAGCCTCAGGGAACATTGTAGAAGAGGGGAGCAGAAAGGATATAAGAGCCACAGGGTGGAAGGAATACTTTGGGGCACTGTCCTCCCAACAGGGGATGGACCGACTGGTGCACTCATGACCCCACAGTGCTTATCGACACCCCCATAAGACCTGCACTGTTCTGAACCCATCAACATTTGACATGGAGGATGGAAGAGGAAAGAAACAATGAGACATCACAACAGGAGATGGACTGCCTAGAAAGAGGAGGGTCCGGGCTGGAGGGATGGCTTAGCAGTTTAAGGCACTTGCCTGCAAAGCCTAAGGACCCAGGTTGGATTCCCCTGTACCCATGTAAGATGCACAAGGTGGCACATGTGTCTGCAGTTCACTGGCATTGGTTGGAGGCCCTGGTGCACCCATTCTCTCTCTCTCTCTATTTGCCTCTTCCTCTCTCAAATAAACAAATAAAAAATAATAAAATTTAAAAAAAAAGAGGAGGGTCCTTGGTGGGTTGGAGGTGGGGGAGAGGCAACAAAACAGGATAATGGGATGGGAATATGATCAAGTTACAGTATGTTCATGTATTAAAGTTCTCCATAAAAAGAAGAAAAGAGGGCTGGAGAGATGGCTTAGCGGTTAAGTGCTTGCCTGTGAAGCCTAAGGACTCCCGTTCAAGGCTTGATTCCCCAGAACCCACATAAGCCAGATGCACAAGGTGGCACATGCATCTGGAGTTCGTTTGCAGTAGCTGGAGGCCCTGATGTGCTCTCTCTCTCTCTCCCCCCCTCCCTATTTCTCTGTCATTATCAAATGAATAAAAATAAAATATTTTTTTAAAAAAAGAAGAAGAAAAGAAAGAAATAATAGTACCATGGAGTAAGAAAACCTTAGTGTGTCTGGGGAGATGGCTCAGTAGACAGAAGCTTTCACCTCACAAGCCTGACCACATGGCCTTGAATCCCCAGAACCCACATAAAGCCAGATGCAGTAGTGCACATGTCTAGACTCCCAGTGATCCCACAGCAAAACGGGAAGTGAAGTTAAGAGAACCCCTGGACGCTCATGGGCCAGCTAACTTGGCTCATGCAAGAGAGATCCTGCCTCAAGCAAGGTGGGAAGCAAGGACCAGCACCTGAGGTCGTGCTCTGCCCTTGCACACGTGCCATGGCACGCACGCACACACACACATATACACACAATAAAACACTGTTAATACAGAAAATATAAGACAAACTTTCAGCTCTCCCATTGGTGTCGGCCCGACACTGAAGGTCAGGCTGTTTTTCTTGCTGCGGAGCCAACACATACAGCGGCCCGCATGGGTCTCCCAGAGCCGCGCTTCACGAGAACTGGCTGCTGCGGCCTGTCCTGCGTCCCTCACGGCCCCCCACCCTGCACTAACACGGTCTTCCCGGCACCCTTCTCCCAACCTTTGCCTTTGCCCATCTGCACGGAGGGAGCCTGTTACGTAACCGCCCCCTTCTCGGGGCACCGAAATGCGGAGCGGTCGGTCGTACATTGCTTAAATTATGCAAGCCTTGACCTTCTCGTGGGCAAATCCGAGTGTGTTTGTCTTTAGCTTTCCAGGCGGTGCTGCGAAGAGCGGTTACCACATCGCGAGTCATTCCTCTGATGTGCGCTCATGCCACGAGGAGGGGACGGGGAACTTCTAGCCTGGTAGAACTTCTAGCCTGGTAGCCGTGCAGCACAGCCCTCTCTCCGGAGTCTCATCACTGCTCACGGTTTTCATGACACAACTGTGTTAGCAAACGTCCATGGAGCACCTACTACGCGCCAGACATCGTTCCGAGCACACGAGGGTTCTTGTAGCATTCTGGGAGGTAGGGAGTATATATATATATTTTCTAATAATGTTGATGATTTTTTATAGTTTTTGTTCTCATTACACAGATGAGATGACGAAACAGGGTTTTTAAAACAGGGTCAAACGGGGGCAACATCCACTCTGCCTCACTCCAGTCAGAACACAAACCCCATCTCTTCTTTGAGCCACAGCTGCCCGCGTTGGGTCTGGTTTCCTTGGGTGTCCTGGCGGCGGGGGCTGGGGGCAGCGGGAGGAGGGGACAGACAGATGGAAAGTCACAGAGGCGGAACAGCCCCAAGCAGAAGTATTCTATCCTATACATACTCTCTCTCTCTCTCTCTCTCTCTCTCTCCTGGACAAATGGGGGGAGGGCTTCCAATGACAACGCCACCGCGCTCAGTGTTGCTATGTCACACCTAAAACTACACCTATACCTTGACCAGGTCATTTGGCCCTCAGCAGGGGTGTTGTCCTGAGCTGAGCCTGTCACTTCTGGGATGGGAACCTGCACGTGGGGTCTCCCAGAACTGCTTCTAGAATGGGAATATTTCCCAGGAGCCTAATGGAATCTCTAAGGGGAATAGCAGGGGGTGAGATAAAAAAGAGACCAAAGACCAAGTGTTCCCTGTATCAGGGTCATCTGGAGTCCTGCCCTGGACCTCTGCAAGCAGGGTTTCTCCTACTGGGCCCTCCGCCTGGATTTGTAGAAATCTCTCCAAGTAATTTTGATGTACTCTGAACATGATACCCATTGCTTTGTGTCTCTAGGGCTTCATGGTTAGACATAAAGAAAAAAAAAAGATGGATTATAAAAGCAACTTCAATTTTATTTTCTTGGGCTGGAGAGATGGCTTGGGGGTTAAGGCACTTGTCCACAAAGCCTAAGGACCCAGGTTTGATTCCCCAGTACCCACATTAAAGGCAAGTACACAAGGTGGCGTATGTGTCTGGAGTTCATTTGCAGTGGCTGGAGGCCTGGGCGCACCCATTCTCTCTCTCTCTCTCTCTTTCTCTCTCTCTCTCTCTTTCTCTCTCTTAAATAAATATAAGGGACTGGAGAGATGGCTTGGTGGTTAAGGCATTTGCCTGCAAAGCCAAAGGATCCTGGTTTGACTCTCCAGGACTCACATAAGCCAGATGCATGAGGGGGCGCATGCATCTGGAGTTCGTTTGCAATGGCTGGAGGCCCCAGCACACCCATTCTCTCCTTCTCTCTTTCTCAAATAAATAAATAAAATATATTTTAAAAAATAAATAAATACAATATTTTTTGAGGTACAGTCTCTAGTCCAGGCTGACCTGGAATTCACTATGTAATCTCAGGCTGGCCTTGAACTCACAATGATCCTCCTAACCTCTGCCTCCCTAGTGTTGGAATTAAAGGTGTATGCTACAACGCCCAGCTCTGAAACTTTAAAAAATAATAAATAAATATTTATTGTTATGTACGCCAGGGCCTCATGCATTGCAAATGAACACTAGATGCTTAAACCATTTTTCTGCATCCAGCTTACATGGATGGCTTGGGAATTGAACCCCAGGCAAGGCAGGCTTTTCAAGCAAGTGCCTTTAACAGCTAAGCCATCTTCCCAGCCCCTGTAACTTTCAGTTCAACAAATCACACTCAGGTCTGAGAATTGGGGCTTTAGTCTTGGCTGCACCATTAACTTGCTGGCTGACTTTGAGGGGCGTGCTCCTTCATCTCTTTGACTCTTTTTTGTCAGTAGGATCAGGGGAAGAGGCACCTCTCTGGTCTAAATCCTATGTGTGCTGCCCACCCAGGAGTTTATAGGGAAGGGCAACAGTCAGGATGGGCTGGAGGGGGTCGTGAGGTCTTGAGAGCAGACAGAACGTGGTCAGAGGTGGTCACACTGTTAGGGTAGACAGCATAGTGAGGAGATAGAGACCCCTGATGCAAGGCTGTGGGGAAGTGAGAGGGAGGGAGATGAGAAGGCGCCTCTATGGACAAGGAAAAGCCTAAACGCCAGGCAGGAGGATGTGGTGGTTTCAGGTCACTGAAACCTATGAGAGTCAAGAAAGGGGGATCTGAAACATGAAAGAACCCAGAAAGAAAAGTGACAGGGGAGGGGCTGGAGAGATGGCTCAGCAGTTAAGGCACTTGTCTGCAAAGCCTTAGGACCCGAGTTCCATTCCCCAGTACCCATGTAAAGCCAGATGCACAAGGTGGCCAATGAGTCTGGAGGTCATTTGCAGTGGCTAGAGGCCCTGGTGTGCCCATATTCTCTCTCTCTCTCTCTCTCTCTCTCTTTCTTAAATAAATAAATACAGTGACGGGGGAAATGGTACTTTGGGTCGGGGACTGTGGCCGCCCACATAGGACAGAGAGGCTGGGAGGGCGTTGGGGTGGAGGCAGAGGGAGAAACATTTGTGAGCAGAGATCAGGCTGCTCGAGCGGAAGTGATGGGAAAAGGGAGGAGGACAACATGATCAAGGGAACAGCTCCAGGACCCGGGGGGTTGTGGGTGCTCTATGAGTCCTCCACTTCTTTCTACGTTTGCCATCTGTAGCTCCGGTCCTCTCTGCGGTGAGCAGATAGAGCTTTGTGATAAGAAGCAGAACCGCCCAGCTCAGCATTTCCAGCACACAGCTCCCCAGCCCTTGGCAGCTCAGGTCTTTCTCCCACCAGGCTGTTTCTCTCAGGCCCTCATGCGTGCATGGCCTGTGCCCTTGCCAGCTGAGCCGTCTCCTCAGCTCCTCATCTGCTCCTCCCTACAATTCCTGTTCTCACATTTTTGGTTTTGCTTGCTTGCTTGCCTGCTTTCTTTCTTTCTTCTTCTTTCTTTCTTTCTTTCTTTCTTTCTTTCTTTCTTTCTTCTTTCTTCTTCTTTCTTTCTTTCTGAGAGAGAGACAGAGAGAGAGAGAGAGAGAAAGAGAGAGAGAGAATGGGCACACCAGGACTTCCAGCCACTACAAAACTCCAGACACATGTGCCACCTTGTGCATCTGGCTTACTTGGGTACTGGGGAATCGAGCCTGGGTCCGTAGGCTTCACAGGCAAGTACTTTAACTGCTAAGATTCTCTCCAGCCTCGATTTACTTTTTTTAAATATATTTTTTTCTATTATTTGTGTGTGTACTCATGCTCCATGGTGCATGAGAGGCTGTCTATCTTGTTTGAGACAGGGTCACTTGTCTTTTCCAGGGCCAGTCCTGTTTGCTGCTGGGAAAGTCAAGACTCTCAGGCCTGTGAGTTTAGGGATTGTCAGTACTCTGCTTCCCGCTGCTATAGGTGGGATGGGATGATGGTACCCTTTTGCATCAGGCTTTACGTGAGTGACAGGGATCCAAATTCCAGTTGGCAGGCTTGTGGGACAAGCACCTTTAACCACTGAGCCATCTCGGCAGCCCACTCCCCTACACGCCACAGTCCTTGGTCCTTTGCCAAGAGGCTACCGCAAGGCATTCCTTTCCTCTCTCCAGACGGTTCCTCCTGCCTTTGTCCTTGGGGGCGGGGCCAGGGGAGACTTCTTGCAGAGCCCTGTGGTCTGTCCTTGGGAGAGAGCCATGAACTCCCTGCCATCCCACAGTGGTAGACCAGCACTCCTCCTGGAGTCAGCTCTGAGGAGTCATCCTTCTTTTCATCCTCAGAGCCAGTGACTTAGCAGCTGCCCCTGGAGTGCCTTCTCCAAAACGAGATGAACGAGCACCTTGGAAATCCCTCACAGACACCACTGAACCTCAGAATCGTGAACACAACCTTCCCAACTCCTAGCACCACTCCTTTACTCCGGAGACACGCTGGACCTCATGAATTCCTGTAACGTTTCAAATCCCAAAGGCCCACTTTGACCATGAACCTTTGGCTTCTTGAATATGCATATTCGAACTACATATCAGGTTCTTGGTACCCTCTCTAATTCATTTGCTCCTCCCCTGCATCCTAGAGTCTGAGGCCAGGGATTTCTGTTGCCCTCCTTATTCTTCCATCCTTGTGGCTCTGAAATGCCTGCCGTGTCCCCCCCCTCCCCCAGCCCAGAACCAAATGTGCTCCCCCTGCAGAGAAAAACTACACAGCCATACTGTTTGGCTTTTTTTTTTTTTTCTTTTTCTTTTTTTAGTTTTTCGAGGTAGGGTTTCACTCTAGTCCAAGCTGACCTGGAATTTACTATGTAGTCTCAGGGTGGCCTCGAACTCATGGCGATCCTCCTACCTCTGCCTCCCAAGTTCTGGGATTAAAGACATGCACCACCACACCCGGCTTTTGTTCAGCTTTCTTACCAATGCAGGGTTTATAGCTCCAGGTTTCTGATCAGCTCAAATGCCCACAATCCATTGAATGTCTCTCCTACTGCCTCTCATTTCTGTTGGAGACGGTACCACTCTAACCATAGAGTTTCCACTCTTGGCCAGTGGTCTTTCTCTGATTTCACCAAGAGACTGGAAGCCATGTGTTTTATAAACATTCATATTTCCCTTGTCTCCAGTTCTGGTTTTTTTTTTTGTTTGCTTGCTTTTTTTCCCTTTCTCTAATCATCTCGTCTGGGATGACAGACAGGGTGTCCTGTCTCCTTAAGGCTGATTTCTATCTGTGGTGGAATCCAGGCCCTCCAAGCTTCACTCAATGGATAACTACTTCTTTCTTGGAGCTTCTAGCTCTCCTTCCCTGGCTGTTTACCAAGAGACAACAAAAATGTTCTGACACTCCCCTCCGCTCCCCTCCCACCCTCTCATCTCGCTCCTGCCAAGCTCCTTGGAAAGTTTGCTATTTTTGTAGGAATGGTGCAGGCTCAGGCAAACATCTGAAACAATACAGAGGCGCAGGGAGAAGATCAGCATTACCCAGCGTCTTAGCGCCCAGCGATGACTGTCACTAAGATGCCGGCGGTCATGCTTCCAAACGATCTTCTATGCACACATCCCTCACATGTTCTGTGCACACATCCCTCACATGTTCTGTGCACACATCCCTCACATGTTCTATGCACACATCCCTCACATGTTCCATGCACACATCCCTCACATGTTCTATACACACATCCCTCACATGTTCTATGTACACATCTCTCACATGTTCTATGCACACATCCCTCACATGTTCTGTGCACACATCCCTCACATGCTTTATGCACACATCCCTCACATGTTCTATACACACATCCCTCACATGTTCTATGCACACATCCCTCACATGTTCCGTGCACACATCCCTCACATGTTCTATACACACATCCCTCACATGTTCTATGCACACATCCCTCACATGTTCTATGCACACATCCCTCACATGTTCTGTGCACACATCCCTCACATGTTCCGTGCACACATCCCTCACATGTTCTATGCACACATCCCTCACATGATCTATGCACACATCCCTCACATGCTCTATGTACACATCCCTCACATGTTCTGTACACACATCCCTCACATGTTCTATGCACACATCCCTCACATGTTCTGTGTACACATCCCTCACATGTTCTGTGCACACATCCCTCACATGTTCTGTGCACACATCCCTCACATGTTCTATGCACACATCCCTCACATGTTCTATACACACATCCCTCACATGTTCTGTGCACACATCCCTCACATGTTCTGTGCACACATCCCTCACATGTTCTATGTACACATCCTCACATGTTCTATGTACACATCTCTCACATGTTCTATGCACACATCCCTCACATGTTCTGTGCACACATCCCTCACATGTTCTGTGTACACATCCCTCACATGTTCTATACACACATCCCTCACATGATCTGTGCACACATCCCTCACATGTTCTATGCACACATCCCTCACATGTTCTATACACACATCCCTCACATGTTCTGTGCACACATCCCTCACATGTTCTGTGTACACATCCCTCACATGTTCTATACACACATCCCTCACATGATCTGTGCACACATCCCTCACATGTTCTATGCACACATCCCTCACATGTTCTGTACACACATCCCTCACATGTTCTATGCACACATCCCTCACATGTTCTGTGTACACATCCCTCACATGTTCTATGCACACATCCCTCACATGTTCTATGCACACATCCCTCACATGTTCTATACACACATCCCTCACATGTTCTATGCACACATCCCTCACATGCTCTGTGCACACATCCCTCACATGTTCTGTGCACACATCCCTCACATGTTCTGTGCACACATCCCTCACATGTTCTATGTACACATCCTCACATGTTCTATATACACATCTCTCACATGTTCTATGCACACATCCCTCACATGTTCTGTGCACACATCCCTCACATGCTTTATGCACACATTCCTCACATGTTCTATACACACATCCCTCACATGTTCTATGTACACATCTCTCACATGTTCTATGCACACATCCCTCACATGTTCCGTGCACACATCCCTCACATGTTCTATACACACATCCCTCACATGATCTGTGCACACATCCCTCACATGTTCTATGCACACATCCCTCACATGTTCTGTACACACATCCCTCACATGTTCTATGCACACATCCCTCACATGTCCTGTGTACACATCCCTCACATGTTCTATACACACATCCCTCACATGTTCTGTGTACACATCCCTCACATGTTCTATGCACACATCCCTCACATGATCTGTGCACACATCCCTCACATGTTCTATGCACACATCCCTCACATGTTCTGTGTACACATCCCTCACATGTTCTATGCACACATCCCTCACATGATCTGTGCACACATCCCTCACATGTTCTGTGCACACATCCCTCACATGCTCTGTGCACACATCCCTCACATGTTCTATGCACACATCCCTCACATGATCTGTGCACACATCCCTCACATGCTCTGTGCACACATCCCTCACATGTTCTATGCACACATCCCTCACATGATCTGTGCACACATCCCTCACATGTTCTGTGCACACATCCCTCACATGCTCTGTGCACACATCCCTCACATGTTCTATGCACACATCCCTCACATGATCTGTGCACACATCCCTCACATGTTCTGTGCACACATCCCTCACATGTTCTATGCACACATCCCCCACATGTAGAAGTGTGCACACAACTTAACTCAGCGAGCCTGTACTGTAATGTGCTCTTTTCAAAAGAAGCTACTTGTGGGGCTAGGGAGATGGCTCAATGGGTAAAGGCACTTGCTTTTCACTATGTCACCTCAGGCTGGCCTCGAAATTCATGGAAGTCCTCCTACATCTGCCTCCTGAGCACTGGGACTAAAGACGTGCACCACCATACCAGCTTAATTTCTTTTTCTTTTTTAAAAAATTATTTATTTATTTATTTATTTATTTATTTAAGAGAGAGAGAGAGAGAGAGAGAGAATGGGCACACCAGAGCCTCCAGCCACTGCAAATGAACACCAGATGCATGTGCCCCCATGTGCATCTGGCTTATGTGGGTCCTGGAGAATTGAACCGGGATCCTTTGGCTTTGCAGGCAAGCACCTTAACTGCTAAGCCATCTCTCCAGCCCCTAATTTCTTTTTCTTGTGTGTGTGCGGGTGGGTGTGGGTGTACGCATGCATGTGTGGTATATGCACATGTAGGTGTCCATGGGGGCCCATGCACTTGTCTGTGGTGGCCGTAGAGGAAAGTCAAGTGTCTCCACTCCACTGCTCTTCTGCCTATTCTTTTTTTTAAGAGTAATTTTTTTAAGATTTATCTTTATTTATTTATTTATTAGAAAGAGAGAGAGAGAACGGGTGCACCAGGGCTCCAGCCACTGCAAAGGAACTCCAAATGTATGCCCCATCTTGTGCTTCTGGCTTATGTTGGACCTGGAGAATCGAACCTGGATCCTTAGGCTTCACAGGCAAGCACCTTAACTGCTAAGCTATCTCTCCAGCCCTCTTCTGCCCATTCTTGCCTGAGCTGAAATCTCTTACTGATCATCAAGCTTGCCTTTTTTTTTTTTTTTTCCAGATGCCCCAGGAATTCTCAAGTTTCTGCTCTCCTATGGGACTGGGATTACAGATGTGTGGCATGTCCAGCTGTTTCTGTGGTCCAGGGGATCTGACTCAAGTGGTCTCTCAGCCCCCCACCCAGCCCCTCATGCTTGCACAGGAAGTGCTACTAACCACTGAACCATCATTTCTCCAGCCTACACTTTCTGTAAAGTTCTTCAAAGAGATTGTTAAACACATTTCACTAATTCGTACTCTAATCCAAGGTGGCCATTTCCCCTAAGCTCCTTTCTACACTTAGTTTTGTTGTTTAGGTACCTAATATCAAGAATGCAGGGCTGAATGCAGGTCTAGAAATGTTAAACAGATTTTTTTTCCCATTTGTATAGGGGTAGCGCACTGTATTAAATAAATAAGGTCTTAGCTATGTGGGTTTCAGAACAGAAACTAATAAAATACTCTCTAAATTTAAAAAAAAAGGCAGGGCTAGAGAGAGGAGCTTAGCAGTTAAGGCTGCTTGCCTGAAAAGGTTAAGGACCCAGGCTCAATTCCCCAGTACCCATGAAAGACAGATGCAAAAGGTGGAGTTCATTTCAAGTGGCTAGAGGCCCTGACGCACACATTCTCTCCCTCTCATAAATAAAATATTAAAAAAGGATTACCAAAAAAGGGACAGCAATACAGATTCTATAGACACTAAAGGTAAAAAGATATTATGGGGGTTTGGAGAGGTGGCTCAGTGGTTAAAGGCACTTTGCTTGCAAAGCCTGCCTGCCCAGGTTCAATTTCCCAGTACCCACATAAAGCCAGATGTACCAAGTGGCAGATGCATCTGTAGTTCATTTGCAGTGGCAGGAGGCCTTGGCATACCCCTTCTCTCTCTCTCTCTCCTCCTCTTCCCTCTCTCTCTCTCAAATGAACTAATATTTTTTTTAAAGATGTGAACAACTTTCACCCATTATTTTGAAAATGTAGTCCAAATGGACAAATTCCTAGGAAGAAAAAGCTTGCCAAAACTGATATGTGAAGAAATAGACTACGTGAACAGTCCTGTATCCATTAGGTAAATTAAATATATACGTTAAGGCCTTGCCACACAGAAACTCTAGGACCCAGCGGCTCTGTATTCTACTGAGCACTTCCGAAGATAAGAGCACTGGCTTCACACGACTTCCTCCAGAGAATAAAAATCCCCAGCATGTTTTCTGAGGCCAGCGTCATCTTGACACCAGAACACCACAAGGACTTTTGTGTTTTGTTTTGTTTTGCTTTGTTGAGGCAGGGTCTCACTCTAACCCAGGCTGACCTGGAGCTCACTCTGTAGTCCCAGGCTGGTCTCAAGCTCACACTCAACCCTCCTACCTCTGCCTCTCAAATGCTGGGACTAAAGGCATGTGCCACCACGCCTGACTCCCACAAGGACTTTCAGAATCACACGCTGCTCTCTTTTGAACATGGAGACAAAGTCACTGGCATCACTAAGCTGTCTTCCTGGACACTCTCCTTATCTGCAGAACCAACTAAAGGCAGTTACTGCATTTCACCACTTCACATTCATCTCTACGGACACATAACGATGTGTGCTAAGGCTCAACCAGAGTCCAGTGTTCATCTTCTTCATTATGGAAAATTCAAAACTACAAGGAATATAGGGAATAAATATAACAAATGTATAGTCAGGCTATCCAACTACCCATCACTGGAGAACCTTAAATGTTCTATTTCTCTCAAAAAAAAAAAAAACAAACAAAAAAACAAAACAAAACAAAACAAAAAACCTTTCATTCAAAGACATTAAAGAGGGCTGGAGAGATGGCTTAGTGGTTAAGCGTTTGCCTGTGAAGCTTAAGGACACCAGTTTGAGGCTTGATTCCCCAGGACCCATGTAAGCCGGATGCACAAGGGGGTGCACGCGTCTGGAGTTCATTTGCAGTGGCTGAAGGCCCTGGCATGCCCATTCTTTCTCTATTTCTCTCTCTCTCCCCCTCTCTCTGCCTTTTTCCCTCTCTCTCTCTGTCTGTTGCTTTCAAATAAATAAATAATAAACAAAAAAATTTAAGACACACAACACTACACAGAAACCATTTTGGCATGTTTCAAACTCTGTATGTATGGTATCCCCTGTATGTGTTCTCATAGAGCTTGCTTTTTGGCTCAGTGTTAGATGTTTTCATTTTAGCAATGTTATACTATGACTGTTTCAATTGCACTGGATATACTTCAGTTTATTTCTTTAGGATTTTTGTGTGTAGTCTGTGTGCTGTGCTGTGTGTGTGGTGTACACATACGTGTGTAGATGCACGCACCCCATGTGCAGGCACGCAGAGCCCAGGAGAACACCACATGAGCCCCTCCATTGCTCATCTAGCTGTTAACTTCAGATGGAACTTTCTCGCTGACTCTGGATGCCTTTTTCACAAGCCCCAGCGATTTTCTGGTCTCTGCTCCTCACAGGAATGGGGTTACAGACATGTATAGCTATTTATGTGGCTGTTAGAGAATCAAACTCGGGTGGTCTCAAGCCCCTTCAGGTTTTCATGTTTGTATGGGAAAGCGCTCTCACTCTCTGAGCCATCCCTCCAGTCCCAGATATTAGTTTGCTATGATTTCTTCTAACGAGATCTCATTCCAGCTCCTCACAAGAGCATATGTCTAAAGAGAAGCAAGTGGGCCTTTGCCAGTGAGCCCTCTTTTGTTTTTTAATAATGAAATCCTCTCTTGTGACAATGAAAGTTATATTCTCACTGAATCATAGGCAGGTGGGGGCAGCAGTATATTTCACTAAAATGTCACTAGGATAGTTCCATGGTGGAAGGAAATGATTTTCTGTCTCTGAAGCCAAACAAACAACAAAAATAAGTTTTAAAAAAGGAAACAGAGGGGCTGGAAGATGGCTTAGCGGTTAAGCACTTGCTTGAGAAGCCTAAGGACCCTGGTTCAAGCCTCGATTCCCCAGAATCCATGTAAAGCCAGATGCACAAGGTGGCACATGCATCTGGAATGTGTTTGCAGTGGCTGGAGGCCCTAGTGTGCCCATTCTCTCTCTCTCTCTCTCTGTGCCTCTTTCTCTGTCTGTCACTCTCAAATAAATAAAAATAAAAAACAATTTTTTTAAAAAAAGGAAACAGAGTTCATTATGCAAACAACAGATAGAACAGTATGCATTTAAAGAGAGAGAGAGAGAGAGAGGCCTGTCATCTTGGATGAGCCAAAGAATTTACTCTGTTAAGGAGCTGCTTACAGCAGGCACAGAAAGAGGCATCTGTCGTTCAAGATGCAAAGCATAAAGGGCTTGCAACACTCTCATCCATTTTTCAAGTTTGCTTTTCACACTGAAAATAGACAGGCTAGGTTTAACTCCTGCCTCTACTATCTGGTAGATGTACAACTATATCACAGATGAGTTACTTAACATCTCTGAGACTCAATTTCCTCCTCCACGCAAAGCGGAAAACACCGAGCTCTTTTCTTTTAATTCTTAGTTATTTGCATGTGTGTGTTCGCATGTATGTGTGGGCCATGCCAGGGTCTCTTGCTACTGTACACAAATGCCTGTCTGGCTTTCTGTGGGCGGGCGGGTGGGGGACTGAATGTGGGCTGGCAGGCAAGCAAGTGCTTTTCATTGCTGAGCCATCTCCCCAGCCCCAGTAACAAGCATCAAATGACACACATGTAAAGAACGTGGCCTATGGTAATCACCAAACCATAGCTTCTGCAGTACTTGGCACATCCTTTCCTCAAAGTACCTCCAATAAAGCAATGGGGTCCTATTCATCTGTGCCTTCCAGAACCCAGAAGGACTGACTAGCACACAATGGTACTCAGCAAATGTTGCCTGAATAAGTGAATCAGAGCTAATATTAATAATTATCCATAACAGGAAGTGGTTATTAAATGCTTCTGGAACATGATTTATACATAATATTTAATTCTTGTCATAACCTTGTAAGGTATTTACTACTATGAAATCAAGCCTCAAGGAGATTCACTAACCTCTCAAGAGTTCACACAATTCATAAATGATGCGGCCAGCATTCAAACCCAAGCCCACTCCCCCACATATTATGCTCTCCCAATGGCATCACGCATAGACAGGACAGAAAGGGATCAAACAAGGTGACATGATCTGCATCGTAGAGGGTAAGTAACCATGCCAGGTCCATCGCAGAAAGCCACCCCAGGAAGTCACAGTGTGTCGAGCACAAGAGACTCTTCATGGTGTGGAAACGTTTCTGGACAGGAGGCTGAAAAGTGGTTGTGGGTTTAGTCTATAGTGGGCTATAGGCTAAGGGAATCCATGTTTTATTTTTTATTATTTTTAAGTTTATGTTTATTCATTAATTTGCAAGGAGAGAGAAAGAGAGAAAGAGAGAGAGAGAGAGAAAGAGAAAGAGAATGAAGCTAGCCATGATGGCGCACACCTTTAATCCCAGCACTTGAGAGGCTGAGGTAGGAGGATTATTGTGAGTTTGAGGCCAGCCTGAGACTAAAATATTGCATTCCAGGTCAGCCTGGCCTAAAGTGAGACCCTACTTAGAAAAACAAAACAAAATAAAACAAAAACAAAGAGAGAGAGAGAGAATGAATGAGGGTAAACATTTGCTAACCAAACAAGATAACAAATAAAAAATACAATTAAATTAGGACAGTCATGAAGTTGAAGCTTAAATTTTGGTATTAAGGCCAAAGCTCATGATCCACCCTTCTTCAAAATTTTTAAACAATAATTTATTTGTTACAAGGAGAGAGAGAGAATAGGTGCTTCTTGTTGCCCCAAACAAACTCCAGATCCATGCACCACTTTGTGCATCTGGCTTTACGTGGGTACTGGGAAATTGAACCCAGGCAGTCAGGCTTTGCATGCAAGCTCCTTTACCACTGAGTCACCCCTTCAGCCCTCCATGTTTTATTTTGGGGTCACTGAGGAACAACTTTAATCAGACAGCTGCATAGTCATAACTACATTTTAGGGATCCACCTCCAGCAGCCAGCCCTGAGGACCGGAGAAGATGACTAAGAATGTCTACCTATCAGCGTTCCCTCATGGAACATGAGAGCCCACTGCTCCCAGAGACGCTCCTGGCAGTCAGTGGTTGCTGGGGGAGGAGGAGTCGTGCTGTTCAGTGGTGGAGCCCCTGGTAAGCTGGCCATGCTCCAGTAAATGACCCCGCCTGTGCTCATGCAAGTCACCCTAATTTAACTCAATAGGACACACACACACACACACACACACACACACACACACACAGAAAAGTAGAAAGCGTGCCGGGCGTGGTGGCACACGCCTTTAATCCCAGTACTCGGGAGGCAGAGGTAGGAGGATCCAGAGGTAGGATGATCGCCATGAGTTCCAGGCCACCCTGAGACTACATAGTGAATTCCAAGTTAGCCTGGGCTTCAGGGCGACCCTACCTCAAAAAACAGAAAAATCAAACAAACAAACAAAAAAAGAGTAGCAAGGTAATGAGTTGAAAGGAAGGAGGGGTTTGGTGGGAGTATATGGGAGAGTAAGAGAGGGTGACAGAGTAAATGTAGAGCTAGAGAGGTGGGCCAGGGGATGCAGCACTTGCCTGCACAAGTCTAAGGGTCTCACTTTGATCCCTAGCACTGATGTTAACAGCTGAGAGTGGCCAGTTAATCCCAAGGCCTCAAGGTCCATCTCCAGCCCCCGACAAAAAAAAAAACCCACAAATGTCATCTAGATAGGATCCCACTAGACACCCCCAGAGTGATAAAGGAAAAGGAAAGACAAAGTGGAGGACTGGTCAGTATGTGTATTAGCTGGGACTGTCACATGGCTGACAGGAATGCAAACTACAACTGCCAAAGGGAAAGTTTTGGGGACAGGAGAAAGATTTTATCTTGATCTCTGTGGTATTTTTAAGTTTGTCAAACCATACAAAACTTTGTAACCTTGTGTTACAGCAAAAAAAAAAAGTGGATTTTTTTTTTTTTACTTTTAAAAAAGTTACCTCAGCAGTCATTAACATATTGTCATGGGTGATGGAGGAGCAAATAAATAAATAAATAAATAATTTTAAAAAGAGAGGGAGAGAGACAGAGAGAGACTAGTTTGAAAGAAGGGCTTCAGTAGAAAGGGGATGGGGGACAAAAAAAAAGTAATGAGAGGGGATTATGATCAAAGTACAATATTATATGTATATGAAAATGGTCAATGAAAAGTTTAAAACTGAACATAGTTCTATAAATACATTAAATGCAAAACCAAGGAGTGTTGGGCGTGGTGACACATGCCTGTAATTCCAGCACTTGAGAAGCTGAGGCAGGACTGGTTTATAGAGTGAAACCCTGTTTCCAAAAATAGTGGGGGCTGGGGAGATGGCTCAGTGGCTAATGGCACTTGCTTGCAAACCCTGTCAGCTCAAGTTTGATTCCCTAGCACCCACATAAAGCCAGATGCACGATGTGGCACATGGGTTTGAGTTCTTTTGCCATGGCAGAGAGCCCTGGAGTGCTCTCTTCTCTCTCCCCTCCCCCTCAAATAAAATAAATATTTTTTTTAACAAAATCAAAAAAAAAAAAAAATCAAAGAAACTAAAGCAAGGATGGTAAGGAGAGAAGTCAGGGCCGCAGTGAGAGAGACTGTCCCGTGCAGTAGGAAAAGCAACACTTACTCCCCAACTATCGCTAATGCATCGACACAGATGTGAACGGCACACACATTTTATCCTCGCTTGATTATCACTGGATGTATTGTCATGGAACAAAAGTGAATATACTCTGCTCGGCTCACAAGCGGGGAAAAGAAAGTATGGCCATGGTCTCTGGAGCCGAATCCAGGGGGCTTTGACTTGTATTGAAGCAAGCCAAATACTGAGAACAAACTTATGTTGGGCCAAAGCATAAAAGCCGATCCTTGTTTGGGATACAGAGGGGGAGACATACAATTTGCCAAACAGCATTACTTCTGACTGGTACTAAAAGGTTACCCTTATTCAAGCCATGCCCT
Organism: Dipus sagitta; assembly: GCA_036346955.1. NCBI lineage: Eukaryota > Metazoa > Chordata > Mammalia > Rodentia > Dipodidae > Dipus > Dipus sagitta. The sequence continues at coordinate 6,698,959 of CM070786.1, forward strand.
GCAACTTAAGTTACATGCTAATTTTGAAAAGAAAGAACGGCACCAGTCATCAAATGTTAAGCCACTTCTCTTCATTTTTTTTTTTTTTAAAGTGCTCCGCATACAAGGATTTGGGAACATTTTGGCAAATAACCTTAATACAAATTATAACTACAAAGAAGCCCTTTCAGTTTTTAACTTGCAGCAGCCTCTCCGAATCAACACGAGCGGTTATGAACGTGCGTGATTACATAACCCTCAGTGCCCATAAAGACCGCTGTTGATGGGCTCTTGGTTTCAGAGCACTGCAGCACCAGTGTCTGCAGTCCCCAATCCCCGATACAAAGTGTCCACGTCCCAACCCGCGGCTCCAAGCAGTCGCCGAGCTTTCGCCCCTCTAAGTGATACATTATTTCAGAGCCAGAGAGACCCATGTTTTCTTAACTTGATGTTAAACTGATCATTAAACATACATCTCCATCTAAGAACAATGTATGCTGAGGGGAAAAAGACAACAAGCGCTGACTTATTTAGGGCTGTAAAGATGGCTCCGGTGCTTGCTTGCTTACAAAGCCCAACGGCCTGGGTTCGATTCCCCCAGCACCCAAGTAAAGCCAGATGCATAAAGTGACACGTGGGCCTGGAGTTTGTTTGCAGTGGCAAGAGGCCCTAACACCCCCATTCTCCCTTGCTTAAGTAAATAAAAAAATATTTTTCTAGAAGAACTATCTGCCAGGCATAGTGGCACATGCCTTTAATCTGGATCACTGTGAGTTCAAGGCCAGCCTGAGACCAGTGAATTCCAGGACAACCTGGGCTAGCGTGAGACCCTACCTTGAAACACCAAAAAAAAAAACAAACAAGTAAAACAAAACGAACAAACAAACAAACAAAAAACAACAGCAACAACAAAACTATTAAAGGAAAGGAGATTTTTTTTTTAAGATGGGTCACTAAAACACACACACCTGATCAAGATCTGTAAAATGAGTTTTAAGGTATAGATTTGAGTTACTCAAGCAAATTCCTCCATTCCCTTTCCCAGTAGCTGGATACTGCTGGACTCGGTACTACGTACTAGTTCCAAAACCAGTGAGGAAAACACCGTGTGTGTGTGTGTGTGTGTGTGTGTGTGTGTGTGTGTGTGTGTGTAATCATTTGTGGCCAGTTATTTCCTGTCCTTGTCCAGTAGTGGCTGAAAAGTCCAGCAAACTGGTCAGCACTTCCCTGCAGTCCCCCTTGGCTGTCACCCTGCCCTCCACCCCCAAGCAACACCCAAAGGGAAAAGATCCTGAGAATTAAACTTGCAGGAATGTGGTCCCTTTGGAACAGCCTGTCCTTGAATTCCAAATGGGCTCTGTGATGGTGATGGTGGCGGATCAGGAACACAGGAAGAGACACCTCTCCTGGGCAGGTCTGAGAGGACATTTCTGGGAAGGATTAACTGAGAGGGTTGATGTGGGGCAGCCCTCCCAGTTACAGCGTACATAGATAAAAGGTCCCAGGAAAACTCAGGGCTTTGGCTGGCCTTGCCTCTTGCTGGTGAGTGCATCTGCCCTGTTACTGCCTCCCCTTTGCAGACACTGAAACCCAGCACCTTTGCTCCTCCAATGTGGGCTCAAAACCAACAGCTCTCCAGGGATCCTCCAGGCCTTCAGCACCAGATTGGGGCCCTCCACTGAGTCATCCAGCCTGATGGATCCAGCAGCTACCAGGTTTTCTGCATCTCGGGTGTGCAGACAAGAGAGCCATTATTGGACTACCCATCCCCATGTTGTGTACACTCGTCTAATAAATTCTCTGCGTACGTGATATTAATTCATCAGTTCTGTTGCTCTAGAGAACCATGACTAATATAACAACATGGCGTGTGCTCCAGGTCTCTACCGTAGCTTGGGGCATGTTTCAGGAGACCACCGACGTCTTCCACGGCCATCTGAACTAGACACAGACTTTCCCAGGCACTGGCCAGGAGGCCATGTCCGGCAGCCGTGCATGCTGAATCCAGGGATAAGCTCTGCTAAATTGAGCCCTCCTCTGTGTTTATCTCCAAGAAGTCATTTGTTTTTTGAGAGAAAGGGGAAGAGGAGAGAGAGAGAGAGAGAGAGAGAGAGAGAGAATGAGTGCACCAGGGCCTTCAGCCTCTGCAAATAAAGTCCCCTTGAATGCATGTGCGACAGTGCATGCTTGCGTCACTGTGCATCTGGCTTATGTGGGACCTGGAGATCCAAACACAAGTTCTTAGGCTTTGCAGGTAGGCGCCTTAATCGCTAAGCCATCTCTCCAGCCCCAAGAAGGCATTTTTATTTACTTAAATGGAAGGTTTCTTAAATAAGAAAGAAAATGAAAGATATGAGGCTAAACATATTTGCTAACCAAACAGAATAATAAATCAAAAATACATTTAAATTAGGATAGTCATGAACTTGAAGCTTAAGTTTTGGTGTTAAGGCGAAAGTTTATGAATTCATCCTGTTTTAAATATGTATTTATTTGCAAGCAAAGTCAGAGAGAAGAGACACACACACACACACAGAGAGAGAGAGAGAGAGAGAGAGAATAGGCACACCAGGGCTTCTTGCTATATATATGTATATTTATATATGTATATATATTTATACATATATGTGTATATGTATATTTATTTGTGAGAAGGGAGAGAGAGAGAAAATATATATATATAGAGAGAGATTATGGGTGTGCCAGGACCTCTTGCTTGCAAATAAGCTCTAGATGCATCCACTACTTTGTACATCTGGTTTTATCTGGGTCCTGGGGAATGGAAGCTGGGTCAGCAGACTTTGCAAGCAAGCACTTTAACTGCTGAGCCATCTCCCCAGCCCCTTCGCTTTTCTATCAGTCTTGAGCATGCTGATAAAATAAACCCTTAAATGACAACTGTCCAACCCAAATCTGCTATAAGATATTTAATTTGGCTGGTCATGATGATATACATCTGTCATCTCAGCATTTGGGAGGCCAGGGCAAGAGGATGACTGGTTCAAGGCCAGCCTGCATTATACCTATTGAGACCCTGCCTCAAACAAACAAAAAGACAAAAATCATATTAGAGTTGGAGATGCCTAAAAGTGAATCAGGGACTTGCGCACCAGCAGGATGGAGGAGCTATGTCTCTCATGCTACACTAAACATTACTAACCCTTTGACATTTTTATGTGGAACAAAAGGCAGGTTAGACAGAACCTGTGGCTTCTCTGGGTTTTCTTTCCTTTCTTTTTTTTTTTCTTTTCTTTTCTTAGTGGATCTAAGATCTAATCCTAAAGAAGCTGGATATGGGCATTGAAGGGGACCAGAGGCCTGAAAAAGGAAAATCTAGCAAGACCAAACTCTTTCAGACAATAATCACTCCAGGGCTAGAGAGATGGCTTAGTGGTTAAGGAGCTTGCCTATAAAGCCTAAGGACCCAGGTTCAATTCCCCAGGACCCATCTAAGCCAGATGCACAAGGTAGCGCATGCATCTGGAGTTTGTTTCCATTGGCTGGAGGCTCTGGTGTGCCCATTCTCTATCTGCCTCTCTCCCGCAAAATAATAATAAGTAAAATATTTTTAAAAACTCACTCTACTGCAGCCAAACACCCCTCCCCACACACCCCTGTTGCCAATCCTTTAATGCTAACAGATCACTTCAGGAGGACCAACCGAAGATTCAACCCGCCTCTCATCGGGCTATGATGATGTATGCCACCACCCCTGGGGAGGTCAAAGAAGGCCAAGCAGCCAGCAGGAACTTTCTTTCCTGCAGACTGGTAATGAGCGCCAGCAGTGAGACCACACGGTCACAGTCACAGTCACGGTCACGTGACCAGCTAGCACTTCCACACTAACCCAGTGAGGAGGCGCTCGCTTTCTCCCTGGGGTGGCGTCAGAGGAGGCATGGGGAGAGTCAAGGATTTTGCTACTGCTGTAGTCAGCTCCACATTGCTTGGACGAGCATTCAACCAGTCACAGTTTATGGGAGGAAGGGATTTATTTCAGGCTTATAGATCCATGGAGGGTGGGGAAAAGCTGGCTCCCTCTCACACGTCCAAGCCGAGAGGCAGCACTGAGGCTGGACTCCAGAATCTGCCCCCAGTGACACTTCCTCCAGCTGTACGGCTGGAGACCCAACTTACAAGTTTAATTTTAATAAAGTGCCTCGGTCTGTGGAACCATACATTTATACTAGTACACTCAAACTCCCACAACCACCCACATGGTGGTCCTCAGACCATCCCCACTGCACTTTAGCAAGTGGTAAGGAAGCAGAGAACCCTCTTCTGATGAGCTAAAGTCAAAAGAGGCCAAGGAAACCAAAAAAAAAAAAAAAGGATCATTCAAGCCAGGCGTGGTAGTGCACACCTTTAATCCCAGCTCTCAGGAGGCAGAGGTAGGAGGATTGCCATGAGTTCAAGGCCACCCTGAAACTACATAGTGAATTCCAGGTCAGCCTGGGGTTATGGTGAGACCCTACCTCGAAAAACCAAAAAAAAAAAAAAAAAAAAAAAAAAAAAAAAAAAACGCCAAGGGGGCAGCCATGACGCCTGTGGCCACTGACAGGACAGGACCATGCTCTGTCCCTGCTGCAACTACAAAGAAGCCCACCTACCAGCTCCAAGAGCTTAGGTGACACCCACAGTCTCGTAACGTGACATGGAAACGTCCAGATTTCAACCGCAATCTACTAGTCCTACCAAGGACCAGGAAGTCTCAAAGTGAATGAAAGAGAGCAGTCAGTAACAGATGTCAGCACCAGGACAACAGAGATAGTACTTACTTGACAGAGATCTTTAAAATACTTATTTTTTATTTGCAAATAGAGAGACGGGGTGGAGAGCGTGGAGAATGGGAATGGGTAAACCAGGGCCTAGTGCCACTGCAAACAAACTCCAGACATGTGCCACTTTGTGCATCTCACTTTACGTGGGTCCTGAGGAATCAAACCTGGGCCTTCAGGCTTTGCAAGTAAGTGCCTTCGACCACTGAGCCATCTCTCCAGCCCCTATTAACAGAGATCTTAAAGCAGCCATGATGCAAATGCTTCCACAAGCAGTTGAGGCATATGGAAAGGAAATAGGGGGGAAAAATCAGACAGCCATGGCAAAGAAGAAACGATCAAGAATAAGCAAGTAGAAATTTAGAATGAAAAAGTACAGAAACTGGAATTTTAAAAACTAAATCCCAGTAAATAGGCTCCACAGCAGAATGGAAGATAAAATCAATGGCCTTGAAGAGAGAATAGAGACATGACCCAATCAGAACAGCAGCACATAAAAACAAAAAACTAGCAAAACTGCACTGATGAGCCTTCAGACCTACAGTCAGATACAACATTGATGTCACTGGAGTCTCAGGAGACAAGGAAGAGCATAGGTGAGAAAATGTTCAAGGAAAGAAATAATGGTTAAAGACTTCCAAAATTTGAAAAGAGACATAAAATCGAGGCCAGGGAGATACCTTGGTTGGTAAAATACTTGTCATTCAAACATGAAAAACCAGAATTTGACTCCCACCACCCACATTAAAATGAAAAGCTAGCTGGGTATAGTGGCGCCTGCCTTTAATCCCAGCACTCAGGAGGCAGAGGTAGGAGGATTGCTGAGTTTGAGGCCACTCTGAGACTACATACTGAATTCCAGGTCAGCCTGAGCTAGAATGAGACCCTACCTGGAAACCTACCTCCGTCCCCCCAAATAAGTAAATATAAAAAACAAAACCCAGATAGGTGGCATAGGTTTATAATTCCATTGTTAGGGAGGTGGGGACAACAGGATCAAGGGGCTTGATGGCCAGCCAGACTAGCCTATTTGGTGAGTTTCAGGCCAATATGAGACCCTGTCTTAAAAATGGGGACGGCCCCTGAGGAATGACATCTGAGGTTGTCCTCTAGTGTCCATATGCATGCACATATGTGCACATGCAACCACACACTCATACACACACACACACACACACACACCATAAACCCAAAAAGCTAACACAAACACATTGGGGATAGGAAAACACCCTAAGAGGGCTAAAGAGATGGTTCAGTGCTTAAAGGCATGTGCTTGCAAAGCCTGGTGCCTCGGGTTCCATTCCCCGTACCCACATAAATCCAGATGCACAAAATGGTGCATACATCTATAAAGATTCATTGACACATTTGTTCCCTTGTTTGCAGTGGCAAGAAGCCCTGGTGCAGCCCCCACACCCTCTCTCTCAGATGATAGCTTATACCTACACAAAGATTTGCACATGAATGCTTATAGAAGCTTTACTTACACTTGTTAAAACTTAGAAACAACCTTGTGAGTGGATAAGTAAACAGTTGTACATCCACATGGTGGGACATGATTCAGCACTACAAAGGAATGAATTCCTACCCTACAAGAAGGCATGGAGGAAACCTACATGCATATTAAGTGAAAAAAAGCTAATCTGAAAAGGCCACATACATGTGATAGTTTGAATGGGAAATGTGCCCTCTCCCCAGCCTCATGTGTTTGTGACTAAGCCTCATGCAGTTGGAGCCTTTGGGAGGTGGAGCCTTGCTGGAGGAGGTGTGTGACTGGTGGAGCCTTTGGGAGGTGGAGCCTTGCTGGAGGAGGTGTGTGACTGGTGGAGCCTTTGGGAGGTGGAGCCTTGCTGGAGGAGGTGTGTGACTGGTGGGGCCTTTGGGAGGTGGAGCCTTGCTGGAGGAGGTGTGTGACTGGTGGAGCCTTTGGGAGGTAGAGCCTTGCTGGAGGAGGTGTGCCAGTGGATATGGAACCTGATGCTTTTTAGTCTAGCCCTACTAGGTGTTCACTAGCTAGCTAACTCTTGTTGCTATCTCCCAGCTGATGGGGCAAGACGTGATGCCCAGCCTCTGCCATGTCATGTTTTCTCCAATATGATGACACTTCTTCTTGAGACTGGAAGTTGAACTAAACCCTTTCCTCCCATAAGCTGATTTCAGTAGAGAATTGTGTCTCAGTAACAAGAAGGTAACTGTTAGAACAAGTAGGTGGAACACAGGGGATATTTTTAAGGCTATAAAGATTATTCTGTATGATACTATAAAGGTGGACACATGTCATTACCACTGTCTAAACTCATAAAATGTACAATGCCAGCAGTGAACCCTAATGCATGCTTCTGGGTGTTAGGAAATCATGATGTGTCAACATATGTTTGTAGAATGGTAATGAATGTGACACTCTGTGCAGGATGTGGAGAGTGGGGGAGGATATGTACATGCAGGGGTCAAGGCTTATATGAAACTCTCTGTTCAGATTGGCTGTGAACCTGAATCTACTCTAAAAAGTAAAGAGTGAAAGCCAGGCATAGTGTTGCACACCTTTAATCCCAGCACTCAGGAGGCAGAAGTAGAAGGATCACTGTGAGTTTGAGGCCACCCTCAGACTACATAGTGAATTCCAGGTCAGCCTGGGCTAGAGTGAGACCCTAACTTCAAAAAGCAAAAACAAAATATAAAGAATAAAGATTGGGGTTGGGGATTTAGCTCAGTGGATGAGCGCTTGCCTAGCAAGCGCAAGGCCCTGGGTTCGGTCCTCAGCACCGAAAAAAAAAAAAAAAAAAAAAGAATAAAGATTATTTAAGAGGCACAGGGAACTGAATGAAAAGGAAAATAAGAATATATCAAAATTTGTGGGGCCCAGCTCCACAGTGCTGCACTGGAGACCCACAGCACTAAATGCACGCCTTAGGACAGAAAACGTTTCTAGTCATCTCAGCCATCAAGAACCTAAGAGTAAAACGGACCCCAAACAAACAGAAAACAGTACAAAGCAAACAGAAACGTAACAGAGAAAATGAATGAAACCAAGAGCTAGTTCTTTGCAAAGATCAAGAATATTGAGAAACCTCTACCAAGACTGACAAAAATAAATACATGTATACATATATACATACATACATGCATGCATACTGATGGGGACACAAATTACCATGGGGCTCATCACGACACAAGTATGCACCAGAAAATAGCACAGGGATAATACTACCAACAGCTCTTATACATGAAGTGTCTCAAATCTCCAGAAACCAAACCCAGCACAATCCGCCCCATGTGAAAGAGATGATGTGAATAGCTCTATAAAGACTGAGAAATTTGGGCCATACGTGGTGGTGAACACCTTCAAACCCAGCACTCAGGAGGCAGAGGTAAGAGGATCTCTGTGAGTTCCAGGTCAGCCTGGACTTAAATGACACCCTACCTCAAAAAAACAAAAACAAAAGCGGGGAGTGGTGGCGCACGCCTTTAATCCCAGCACTCGGGAGGCAGAGGTAGGAGGATAGCTGTGAGTTCGAGGCCACCCTGAGCCTATAGAGTGAATTCCAGGTCAGCCTGGACTACAGCAAGACCCTACCTCGAAAAACCAAAAAAAAAAAAAAAAAGAATAGAAATCTAGAGGCCCTAGCATGTCCATGCTCTATCTGCTTCACTCTCTCTCAAATAAATAAAACATTTAAAAAATAAATTTCTTAGCCGGGCATGGTGGTGCACGCCTTTAATCCCAGCACTCAGGAGGCAGACGTAGGAGGATTGCCGAGAGTTCGAGGCCACCCTGAGAATACATAGTGAATTCCAGGTCAGCCTGGGCTAGTGTGAGACCCTAGCTTGGAAAACCGAAAATAAATAAATAAATTTCTTTAAAAATCTGAAAAAAAAAAACCAACAGCTGATATTATTGGTGAAAATCACGTTTCCCCTCAGAATGGGAACGAAGCAAAAATATCTATTATTGTATGCATGTGTTTGTGCACAAGTATGTGGGTTGTGTACGCATGGGTATGTGCAAATACGCGTGCTGAGGCCCGAAGAGGACACTGAGTGTCCGTTATTGCCCTTTTACCTCACTTCCCTGAGACACGGGTCATAGGTATGAGAGGCCGTGCCTGGCTTTTTATGCGGGTATTGGGGATTGAACTTGGGTCCTCACATTAGCAGAGCAAGTATTCTTATCCACTGAGCCATCTTCCCAGCCCCAAGGATGTCATTCTTATCAGCCTGTTTCAACATGCTGCTGAATGCTATAGTCGTGCAATAAAGCAAGAAAACATAAAGAAAAGGCACTGCAAACCAGAAGAAATGAAGAAAACTAACTGTTCTTATTTGATGGCATGGTTGCCTATATAACCTTCCCCCCCGCCCCCGCCACAAGCCTTCATGACTAATAAGTGAGCTTAGCAAGGCACAGGATGCAAGATAAGTCAACTAATTTTATTTTTGTATACTAGCACTGAACAAGTGGTCACCAAGATCAAAACTTATAATTACTTAAGAAAGAAAGAACACAAGTGTGTATTCAATAAAACATGCGTAGGGCTTGTTTACTGAAAACCGTACAGTCCCGATGACAGAACCAGGCAGAGAAATCAGTGGAACAAAACCCAGAATTCAAAACCAAACCCAGGCTAAGGAGACAGCTCAGTGGGAACACTGGGGTTAAGACTCAAGACTTATTTTAAAAATGGCCTAAGGGTTAGGGAGATGGCCTGGTGGTTAAAGGCACTCGCTTTCAAAGCCAGTCAGCCTGAGTCCGAGCCTCCCCAGCATTCATGTAAAGCCAGACTTGAAGCAGCACATGCATCTGTGATCCCAACATGCCTACAAAAATGGGAGACAGAGGGCTGGAGAGATGGCTTAGCGGTTACGGCGTTTGCCTACAAAGCCAAAGACCCAGGTGCAATTCCCCAGGACCCACATTAGCCAGATGCACAAGGGGCACATGTGTCTGGAGTTGGTTTGCAGTGGCTGGAGGCCCTGGCGTGCCCATTCTCTCCTCTTTCTCTCTCTCTCTCTCCCTCTTTCTCTGTCAAATAAATAAATAAAAACAAAATATTAAAAAGATATTGTTCTACTCTTACATGTTTAAAAAAAAAAAAAACGGGAGACAGAGCCAGGAGAATCTAAAGGTAGCAGGCCAACTAGACTGGCATCCTTTGTAGCAGCAAGAGACTGTTCTCTTTTTTGTAGGGGGTCTCGCTTTAGCATAGACTACTCTGAACTCTGTAGCTCCGGGCTGGCCTCACAGTTGAACTTGCAGTGATCCTCCTACCTCAGCCTCCTGAGTGCCGGGACTAAAAATGCGTGCCACCACGCCTGCTTGGGACTCTCCCTCAAAGATAGTGGAAGGGCACAGACGCCTTGAGGCTGTCCTCCGACCTCCACACATGGTACGCCCATGTGCACCCCACCCCACCACCACAAATAAATAGATAAGTAAATAAATATTTATTTACTTTTAAAACTGACTCAGAATAGATTGTGCACCTAAATATAGATCTGTAAATTTTGGGGAAAAAGACATAGGGAAAAATCTCTGGGATCTGGTGCTGGGCTGAATTCTTAAAACTCAGCACCAAAAACATAATCTATAAAGAGAAATATTTATGTACTACTTTTTTATTTTTTGAGGTAGGGTCTCACTCTAGCTCAGGCTGACCTGGAATTCAGGCTGGCCTCGAACTCACGGTGATCCTCCTATCCCTGCCTCCCTAGTGCTGGGACTAAAGGCATGTGGTTTTTATATCAAATTTTAAAAGTTGTCCTCTGTGTAAGACTGTTTTCAGGCCACGTATCTGAGGACTAATAACTAGACTGTGTGAAGAATTCTCAAAACTCAGCAGTGAAAATAAGAGAAATCTTAGAATAAGATATGAAGAGCCGTGTCACTAGAGAAGACAGGCAAGAAAAAGCAAGCACATGAAAAGAGGCTGGCATCACCTAGCATCACCCACCCTCACGGGTGTTCATCTGTAAGAAGGGCTACACGGCTAAAAAGCGACACATCAAGTGCTGGTGAGGCTTTGGGGAAACTGAAAGCTTCGAACATGTCTTGTAAGAAAGAAAAGTGGTTACATTTACTCAAGAAAACATTCTGTAGCTTCTTTTGAAGTAAAAGCAAACAAGCACGTAAACTTACCGGGAGAAAGGAGGATTCAAGTTTACACAAAAATGTTCATGTGTGCTGACAGCTGCTTTATTCATGATACCCCAAATCTAGAAATAATCTGATGTCGTTCAAAAGATGAACAGTCAGACGAGCTGTGGTGTATCCATACCATCGAACAGCGGCACAGTGCTCAGCAAAGATGAGAATAAGAACATAACATCAAGGCTGAAGAGATGGCTTAGTGGTTAAGGTACTTGCCTAGGAAACCTAAGGGCCCAGGTTCAACTCCCCAGAACCCACATAAGCCAGATGCACATGGTGTCACATATGTATGGAGTTCATCTGCAGCAGTTAGAGGCCCTGGCACACCCATTCTTTCTCTCTCTCTCCCCCATAAATAAATAAATAAATAAATAAATAAACAAATAAATATTGTTTCTTTTTTTTCGAGTTAGGGTCTCACTCTAAATAAATATATTTTTTAATATTTTATTTTTATTTATTTATTTGACAGAGAGAAAGAAGGAGAGAGAGAATGGGCACACCAGGGCCTCCAGCCACTGCAAACGAACTCCAGACACATGCGGCCCCTTGTGCATCTGGCTTACGTGGGTCCTGGGGAATCGAACCTGGGTCTTTTGGCTTCACAGGCAAACACCTTACCCACTAAGCCATCCCTCCAGCCCTAAGTAAATATTTTTTAAAGGAACATAACATTAGTGGGGCGTGGTGGTGCACGCCCAGCACTCAGGAGGCAGAGGTAGGAGGATTGCCGTGAGTTCAAGGCCTCCCTGAGACTACATAGTTAATTCCAGGTCAGCCTGAGCTAGAGCGAGATCCTACCTCAAAAAACCAAAACAAAACAAACAACAACAAAAAAAGAACATAACATTAATATAAGTAATAACCAAGATGATGCCAGAGAACCATGCTAAGGGAATAAAGGAAATTTGGAAGGATCATATTCTGTTTGATTCTACTTAGTTAAGTTTTTTTTTTTTCTTTTTGAGGTAGGGTCTTGCTGTGGCCCAGGCTAATCTGGAATTCACTATGTAATCTCATGCTGGCCTCGAACTCAGAGCCATCTTCCTACCTCTGCCTTCCAAGTGCTGGGATTAAAGGTGTGTACCACCATGCTCGGCATGATTTTTAAAATGACAGAGCTTTAGAAGTAGAGAACAGATTAATGATTTTCAGTGGGGGACAGTGATGGGTGTGACTATAAGGGGCAACAGAAGTGACCCTCCTAGGAATGGAATTTTTGTCTTGAGAAGGTCACTGTCAACATCCTGATTGTGATATCATACCGCAGTTTTGCAAAATATTAACAGTGAAAGAAACTGGGTAGATGACCACTGTGTGACTGATGCCCATCTTCTCTTTCTTTCAACAGGCTCTTGCTGTGTAGCTCAGGCTAGCCTCAAACTTGTGATCTTGTCAGGCTCTTGCCTTAGCTTCTGGAGTGCCCGGATCACAGGTATGTACCACCACATTTGGTTCTTTTTGACTTCTTATAACTGCATATGAATCTACAGTTATCTCTAAATAAAAGTCTAATTTTAAAAAGTTAGTCGGGGCCTGGAGAGATAGCTTAACGGTTAAGGCACTTGCCTGCAAAGCTAAAGGACCCAGGTTTGATTCCCCAGTACCCACGTAAGCCAGATGCATAAGGGGGCACATGCATCTGGAGTTCGTTTGCAGTGGCTGGAGGCTCTGGGGTGCCCATTCTCTATCTGTTTTTTTTTTTTTTTTTCTCTCTCTCTCTCTCTCTCCTTGCAAATAAGTAAATAAATAAAGTTAGCTGGGTGTGGTGGTGCACGCCTTTAATCCCAGCACTCAGGGAGGCAGAGGTAGGAGGATCACTTGTGAGTTCAAGGTCAGCCTGGGACTACAGAGTGAGTTCCAGGTCAGCCTAGGCTAGATGAGACCCTACCCTTGAAAGCAAATAAATAAGCAAACAAAAAAGTTAATTAGCTGGGCACAGTGGTACACACCTGTACGCACAATCGGGAGGTGTAGGTGGAAGTATTGGTTGGTTCATGGCCAGCCTTGCAGAGATTGAAACAGCATGAGACCTTGTCTCAAAATAAATCTTTTGAAAAGTTAATCAAATGGAACTTACTTCAGATCTGTTCATTCATCTGAAATGACTGTGCCCAAGAGTTTTCTCTCTGTTACATTCCCCCCCCCCCCCCAGGTAGTGTCTCACTCTAGCTGAGGCTGACCTGGAATTCACTCTGTAGTCTCAGGGTGGCCTTGAACTCACAGCAATCCTCCTACCTCTGCCTCTGGAGTGCTGGGATTAAAGGCGTACGCCACCACGCCCGGCTCTCTGCTACAATTTTGTTAGTATCCCAAAGTCAAAGGTTTCTGAGTTCAGGCTAAGTGAATCAAAACATTTGTGGGAAGCATAACCCAGCACTTTGGGCTCAAAATATCCGCACAAATAAACGGGCCTGCAGTAATCTCAACAGCGAAATGTCTTAGCTCACAAACAAATTAGCTGTTTAACTAGCATTTGAAATGTTCTTGGTAATATATTGCATATGAGTTGAGGTTTCTTGGTCGTGTTTTGCTATTGTGCAATTCCCTCACATTATTTCTTTCCCTCCAAAGGGGTATGAAAATTTTCCCTTTTAGTTAAAAAAATTTTTTTGTTTTCCTCCACAAAACACAAGTACATTTTCATTAATGTTTAAACCGAAAGGCAAAGTTTCCTCACTTGCCACCCCAGCCCTCTTCCCTGAGAGGATCTTTCCAGGCAGTCTGTGGCCTTTCAAATTACTTTTCTGGGTCTTTCTAAACAAGCGTACAGTTTTGTGAGCTTGATTTTTTTTTTCAAACCAAGTTAGGATCATACTATTTATACCATTTTTCAAATTCCTTTCCTCCATCAAAATGTCTTAGAAACTTACATGTCAGTATGCTTAGATGTCCTTTAACTGTTCTTTCCAATAGCTCATGTACCCTAGTCTAACCATATTTGCCTGTTGACACAGCATAGCTCGGATTTTTGCTGCTGCACACAGCGCAGCTATCAGAGAAAATCCTTACCTGGGTTTCTCTGAGAGCAAATGAGGTTATGTCTCTACGACAGCAACTCAAGTGGGGCTCTGAAGCTGCAGCTACCATTGCTGGCGGAACCCACAATTTTCTCTCCTCCTATCCCCAGTGTTCTCTCTCTCCTACCGCAAAAGCCTGGAAATTTCTTTACTTTCTTTGCAGCTGAGGCCACGTGACCCAGTTCTGGCCAATTAAACACGAACAAAAGTTTGCTGGCTGTCGCCTAGGAGTGCTATGCTTTCCAGGTAAGAAAGGCAGGCTTGACAGGCGTCGCCTCTGTTTTCCCACCTTGCAGGTGGCTACGGCATGTGAAGGATTGAAGCCACGACTGAACGACAGAGAAAGAGAGAGAGAGAGAGCGCCAAGGGAATCATGATGACATTGGCTTTCTCATCAGTGACTTGCTCTACCAAAGCCCAGAGTCTTCCTCCAGGCTGCTTGTCATTACAGCACGGGAATAAACTCACTTCGGTTTTTAGCTGCAGGGAGTCTAGTTTTCTGTTACTTGTAACCAAATTCATTCCTAAAGTACTAAATTACTTTATTTACTTAGTTATTTATTTTTGAGAGGGAAGAGTCAAGGTAGGGTCTCACCCTAGTCCAGGCTGACCTGGAATTCACTGTGTACTCTCAGGTTGGCCTCGAAATTACAGCACCTCTGGCCTCCTTGGGATTAAAGGTGTGCACCATCCACCAGCTTAAATTACTTTTTTTTTTTTTAAAAGAAACTGATTACATTTTATCTTGTGTGTGTGTGTCACCTCAAACAAATTCCTGGCCAGCTTTATGGAGGTGGCTGGAGAATTGAATCCAGGGCCCTTCAGGCTTTGCATGCAAGTGCCTTTAATGGTTGAGCCATCTCCCCAGCTCCCCTAAGTCACTTTTTTTAAGTTTGTACTTTCTGTCTTAACAAAAGGTTACTAAAGAATATCTTTTTTTCCAAAAACCAGCTTTGCACAGTGGCAGTCCTTTAAACGTTTAACCAGACTAGTGTGGAAATACTTTGTATATTCATTGGCCGTTCGGATCTCCTCTCCTGTGGCTTTCTTGCTCATACCTCATGTTTACTTTCCTAAGGTGGTGAGCTATGTACCCACCACAAGGGGAACTTTACACATAGTAAAGTCGGCTGAGTTAACTTTATGGGGAAATTCATCTCTGTATCTTTATGCCGTCAATGGAATGAAATGCTACTGTAAGGAATAAACTGTGCGTGACAAACTAGAGTGACAGTCATCTCGGAGTGGTGACAGTCACGTGGCAATGTGTCAGGAGGTAACTCAACTGGCACAAAACACCACAGCCCGTACGTGGTACTCCCCTTGTGACCGCACACGGGAAGAAAGGCTTGTGGAATGGCAGCATATTGGTGGGACAGGCAGAGTCCTCCATGGAGATCCTCCCTGAACTCTCACATTCAATCCAAGAGTGGCCACTGTCATTCCTAGTCTGCAGCATAAATAAGGAAAACAAGCACTGCAAACACTGCAGGCCCAATATTTAATAACGAAGTGACTGTCTTCATTTAAAATGGTATAAGATACATGAAAATTATCTACAGATATCAACATACATGGGAAACATTGTTGAACATGTTTGGTGGTTTATTAATCAGAAGACATCGACGTTTTAAAATTTGGCTCAAGTTTATTGCCACACGACAGATGATCAAAATCATATCCACTTTTTTTTAAAAGTTATAGCCGGGTGTGGTGGCACAGGCCTTTAATCCCACTGAGGACTAAAGCAGTCACTCAGGAGGCAGAGGTAGAAGGATCTCTGTGAGTTTGAGGTCAGGCTGAGACTACAGAGTGAGTTCCAGGTCAGCCTGGGTTAGAGTGAGACCCTGCCTTGGAGCGGGGAGGAAACCCAAAACTACAATAAAGTGAAAAATTCAATTGAGTTAGATTTTAATACTTTAGCAAGAAGGATCTGCTAGCCTGCCAGCCGCACTGCCTGTGCCCGGGGGAGTGCAGGTAAGGAATTCCCCTAATCAGTTAACAAGTAACCAATCTGACACTAGAAAACAAACAAGCTAGGCTGTTAAGGATATGAAAAAAGACTGTCATGGAAAGCAGTGTAAACAAGTGGCTAGAACAAACCCAACCCTTTCGTGTGTGTGCACGGTCTGGATTTTGCTTGGACAGACTCTGCTTTAAAAGTCTGGCCAACAAGAGGAAGAGGGGAGTTTGGCAAAGCGCCTGCCCCAGGGAGTCAGGTGGGAGCAGCCAGAGGGCTGAGGCCCCAAGAAATATTTCTCTGCTTTAGGCCACACCTCTCCCGGTCAGAGCTGAGAATTCCCCGTGGCCAAGCTTCTCGTAAAAGCATTTAGTCCACAGTGGATGAGTAGACCAGGCTCGAGACCCTCCCTCAGGGGACTAACCCAGCCTGAGCCCTCAGAACTCAAGCCCCTATCACAGGAAGGCCAGACCACCAAGATGCTTTGACCCCAGAAAGACATGGGGTTCACCTGGAATACCCTCTTGCAGATTTCTTTTAAAAGCTCATTTATAGGGTCTGAGAAGAGTTTGAAGTCTTTATTTTACATAAAAGAAACCAGCCTGTAGACATGGGCAATGTTTACTGTCTACAGAGTGCAAAATGGTTGACAAATATCAGCCTGAAGGGGCCTCCCGGGGTTCTTTCCATTTTTTTCTGGTGGGCTTGCCCCGGGGCGGCTGCTTGGGGAGAAGCCCAACTCTCCTCCCACCTTTAACCCTGCTCCGAGTAGGACTCCACTCTTGGCTCACTGACTCTGCTAGGGTGGAGGTAGATTAAGGGACCTGTGGCCAGGTCAGGCCTGACGAGGGGAAGGGAGTCCTGCGAGGGAGGGAGAGGGGGTGTCCAGGTGTGGGGGTCACACATGGCAAGAAGAGGATGAAGTCAACTTTAGTTTCCAGAACAACCAGGCCAGATCGCTTGGTCCTTCAAAACAGCCTGTCAGACCTCAGGATACAAGAACACCATGAGCAGCGGGCCACCTGACAGAAGACTCTAAGTACAAGGAGACAAGACACCAAGAATAAGAGCAAGAAGGAAACAGAGAGGGGACTGGGCCAACTTGTGCCCCCCCCAAACAAATCAAGTGCAGCAGTACTAGCTGGGCCTTTGGTTAGCCCTCCCCACAGAGACAGTCCTGGAACCCCCACAGGCTTCCCAACAGCCTGTTACAAGGTGGGCCTTAAAAGGGGCCTGGGAGGGCCAGGCTTGTGGGTCCTCTGAGACAAGAGCTTAAAAGGAAGAGGCATGAGTATGGGGGGGGGGGTGTCTGTGCCCTGCCTCTCCACACCCTGCACTCTCCCACTTGCACAGACAACTGAATATACCCAGTCATGTGCACAGACAGGCCCACACGTGTGCACGTTCTGGGTCAGGAATGCAGATGCACAAATGATCTCATTGTGTGTGAACACACACACACACACACACACACACACACAAAGGAACCCAACACATTCAACCTGCCAGTCAGGTGGTATAGGCACAAAATCACACACAAACTGTCACACACATACAATTCCTGCAGGCTCTGGCTGCTACACACACACACTCCACGATCTCTCAGTCCGGTTCAAATAAACCTCTCTATCAGGTAAGTGGCCAAACTCATGGCGTGTCAGGAACGCACGCACACAGACACACACAACCTATAGATATACATCCTTAAGATCCCACTGGGCCTGCGAGTGCACACTCACGACCTGTCAGGCGTGGGGCACCCTCACAGGCGCTCTTATCAGGTGCACACACCATACCTACCAGGGGCACACACACACACTCACACACACACACAGACCCCATCACAACTTCTCTTGCCGCGCGCATGCACACTCACCCCGGCCCGGTCGGCACACGCACCCTGGCAGCCTCCCTCTGCTCCAGGCGCACCCCACGCCCACGCACCCTCCAGGCCGGGGGCACCCCTCCCCCCAGGCCTGTGCCTGGCGAACTCCAGCGGCAGCGTGGGGTGCACACACGCGTCCTCCGTCCCCCCCCCCCACTCCACCACCACCGCCACCGCCACCGCAGCGGCCCGCGCGCCCCTCCTCACCTTTCTCGCTGGATCCCGGCGCTCGGCCCTTGTCCTCTTTGGGGTTGGTCACCTGGGTGATGATGGCCGGACCGTCCATGGGTGCGCGGCTCGGCGGCCGCCCGCAGGCCCGGCCCCCCGCAAGCCAGGCGTGCGGGGGCGCGGCGCGGTGGGGCGCTCGCCGCTGCCGCCTCCTGGGCGCGCCCGCCGCCCGGCCCCGCGCTCCGAGAGAGGCGGCCGGGGCCCGAGCCCCAGCTCCCGCCGCCGCCGCCTCTGGGATCGAGCGGCCGCCGCCTCGTCACCATGAACCCCGGAGCCGCGCCCGGGAGAGCCGCGCACGGGGTGGGGTGGAGGAGGAGTGGGGGGTGGGAGCAGGAGGGACGGGAGGCCCGGCGCCGCCGCGGGGAAGTGGGAGCCGAGGGCGGGCGGGCGAGAGAGGGAAGGAGCAGAGAGCGGAGCGAGGGCGGGAGAGAGGGAGCCGGAGGAGGGAGGAAGGGAGGGAGGGACGGAGGGAGGGAAGGAAGGAGGGCGGGTGGGTGGGTGTGTCCCGGGCCGGGGACCGGCCTCCGCCGCCAGCGCTGCCCGCCCGCCCGCCCGAGGGAGGGAGGGAGAGAGAGAGAAAGAGAGAGAGAGAGAGGGAGAGGGAGGGAGGGAGGGAGGGAGAGGAAAGGAGGGAGAGGGGTGCGGGGCCGCGTGGCGGGGCGGTGAGCGCAGCGCGGGAGGGGGCGTCCGTGCGCAATGGAGAGGGGTCTGGGGCGGATGGAAGCGGCGCAGGGCCGGCGGGGTAGGGGGCGTCCCAGGGTATCCGGGGAGCCTGGGAGAATGGGCTGCGCGATCCTGGCGGGAGGGATGCGCGAGGAATCTGGCCGAGGGCTGGGCTGAGAGCCGTGAGGATGGAATAAACAGGGCCCGCGGCTGGACCCGAGCCATGCTGAAGGGGCGTGCGGGGTGGAGGACCCCGGGCTGAGGCTGGAGGAGGGGGGGGGTCGTTCACCCGGGGAGGAGGACGGAGACCGCGGTGGATGTCGGCGGCGATGGGTGAAAAGGGGATGCTGGGGGAGGGGAGGGGTGTCCTGGCCGAGGGAACCGTGGGCGCGGAGGGGCTAGAGGGGAACCGGAGACTGGGGCTGTCCAGGACGGGGCGTTGGAGTGATGAGGAGCTGCTGGTTTAGGGGAGGGGTGTTTTTGGAGGGAACCCCGAGGATGCACGGTTAAGATGGGAAGGCCCGGGGTGGGTGCGTGGAGCGCGGAGTCTTGCGGAGCAGGCGGAATCCACATCAGCGCTCCGGTTGAGATGCAGTGTGCCGGGCAGGGCGTCCTCCGGGCACGTGGGGGCTGTGGATGTCCACCGTGGGGGTTGGCCTGGGCACTGGGCCATTTCCGGGTGCTCTGCAGTTTGTGGGGGGTGCTGTCCAGAGCTATGGGGCCAAAGCAGAGGGGCCTATGTCGCTCCGGGCTGGGCAAGGACTATGCATGCGTAGGGTATTGGGGCGCCATCGGGCTTGGGGTGATAGCCAGTGCATGGGCGTGACGGTAAAACGTCCCCTGGGCTTCCAGGGTCTGCGCCCTTTGGGGCCCGCGACTCGGGCTTGCAACTTGCAGGCCACCCCGGCCGCGCTGTCAGCCAGTGGGCGGGGCAGTGCCGCAGGAGGGCGGGGCCGGGGATGCTCGCGCGCGCGCTCCGCCAATCAGGAGGCGGGGAAGGGGTCTGCGGGGGCGTGACGTGTGGTGGGCGTGGCCGGCCGCGCAGGCTGAAGGAACGAAAACTGACTCCGCCCTCTTGCGCGCGCACCTGGGGGTCCTTGCGGCCTCATCCCGTCCCAGCGTGGCTTTAAACCCCCTGGGACTTCACGTCCGTGGGAACCGGGAGCCAGATGCCTTCCACCCGTGACACCCAAAGTTTGAAAGGACACTTCCGGGAGCGCCCACTGTGGGGGTCAGCCCCAGGACCTCCGTGATCTCTCCACCTGATCGGAGTCCCCTGTGGGAGACCGCCCAGGGACGGGGCTCCTGTTGCTAAAGGTAGTTATTGGGCAAGAGGTGGTCCTCCAAATTCCAGACCTCCAGTGACATCCTGGTAGGGTGCTTGGAGAAGGAGCATGCCAGGTGCCCAGGAGCAGATGCTCTTCTCAGAACACCTTTGGGACCCCAGTGACAGCCTGGGGCAGCCGAGCTCTCCTTTGTGGTTAAGAAGGCAAAGCGTGGTGTGAGGAGCCCATGCCCAGGGTTCACCTCTCTAACCCTCCCAAGTACTGCCCAGGTCATGCTTAGGACCCTGTGGCACCCAGGACTTCCCTTGTCGCAATTTCTGGGTTTTTTTTTTTTAATGTCCTTTTTTGTTGATGTTGTTTTGTTTTGTTTTGTTTTTGGAGGTTGAGGCTCTCTTAGGCTGGCCTGAGACTCACAGTGATCCTCCTACCTCTGCCTCCGCAGTGCTAGGATTAAAGTCGTGTGCCACCACGCCCAGCTCCAACTTCTTTTTAAAAAAAGCTTTATTGACAATTTTCATAATATACATAATCAGTTTTGGTTAAACCCCCTCCAATACTTTCTTTTGTCCTCCTTTTCTTTTTTTTTTTTAAAAAAATTTTTTTGTTTATTTTTATTTATATATTTATTTGAGAGCAACAGACAGAGAGAGAAAGAGGCAGATAGAGAGAGAGAGAGAGAATGGGCGCGCCAGGGCCTCCAGCCACTGCACACGAACTCCAGACGCGTGCGCCCCCTTGTTCATCTGGCTAACGTGGGTCCTGGGGAATCCAGCCTCGAACCGGGGTCCTTAGGCTTCACAGGCAAGCGTTTAACCGCTAAGCCTTCTCTCCAGCCCTTGTCCTCCTTTTCAACTAGCTCCTCTTGATGTCTTCTTTTCCCTCTCCTCCATCATCCATGATATGTTGATGGGCCCAATATTATGCAAGTAAAGACGGCCACTGTGACACTGTGAGGACGTGAACGCCTTGGCCACTCTGTGTTCTGAACAGCATTCGAAAGCATTCCTCCTGCCACCTCTCCTCCACAGCATTCCCTCTTTGCAGTGTTCCCTGAGCCTTGGCAGGTGTGATAAGAGTTTCTCGTATCCTCACTTCTAACGCCTGTCACATATGTTACAGAGTCCTACTGGACTCAAATGTTCACTGAATTTAATTTTAATTTTAAAAGTCCTAAATGGTCAGAACGGGCCTTCCAGAGATAGCTGTGTGCAGAGGCCTAAGGTTCTGCTCCTTCTATGGTTCGGGGTGTATCTCCACAAACGTAACCATTCCTGGTGCCTGATGCCTGGTGGGAGAAGCCTGGCAAATATGGAAGCACTTGAGCTCATTGGGTCACATGTTTAAGGCCTGGGTTCCTTGGGTCAAGGAAGTGGAGGTACTTTAGAAAGCATATTCATTTGCAAGCAGAGAGAGATAGAGGAGAAAGAGACAAAGGGGAGAGAGACAGAATGGGCACACCAGGGCCTCCAGCCACTGCAAACAAACTCCAAATGCATGTGCCACATTGGGCATCTGGCTTTACGTGGGTCCTGGGGAATCGAACTTGGGTCGTTAGGCTTTTCAGGCAAGCGCCTTAACCGTTGAGCCACCTCTCCAGCCCGAGTGGAAGCACTTAAGACAGTTGTGTTCATTTGGCTCAATAAGACCTCCACACTTGTGGGTATAGGGCCATGGGGAATGCTTTCATATGGGAAGTCTTTCCCTTTTGGCTGTAGCCGTGACTCTCTGGAACTCTCTAGTGACAATTCTTCCTTATCTGCGTCTTCAACCCTCATCAGCCTCTTGAGATCGCTGCCAAGAAACTGCTACCTTCATCGAAACTGTCTCCAGTTCGTGCAGGAAAGCACCTTGCTATCTTTTCAGTCCACTTTCCCCAACCTCCTCATCTAAAAATTCACTCGATTAATAGAAATCAAAGAAAAATATTACCCATAGCTCTGTCCCACCCTTAAATCAATTTTATTTTCCTCCATTTTCTCCCTGCCTTTGTCTGCACAGACTGACAAGATTTTTATGTGGCTATTAAAAAAAAAAAACACATTTAAAGTGATAAGATTAGCGTTTTTCTCCATGTGGTGGCATAGCCATTTTAACTATCATTATAAATGATTGCATAATATCTCACTGAAAGTGTCTTAGATAACACGGTATCCTTGTTTTGCAGATAAAGGAAAGATGTTTAAATCGCTATGCCAACTGATTAGCCAAGAGGAGGAAATTTATCTTTGCCTTAGTTGTGCCAGCATAATCAAGATGAATCAAACAACTAAATACAAAAAAAATAACAAATAGGGCTGGAGAGATGGCACTTGCCTGCAAAACCTAACCATCCAAGTTCAATTCCCCAGTACCTACATAAAGTCAGATGTATAGTTGGGCATGCATCTAGAATTCATTTGCAGCGGCTGGAGGCTCTGGCAAGCCTATTCTCCCCCGCCCCCAACACACACCCTGCTTGCAAACAATAAATAAATACAATTAAAAAACAAATAAAGGGCTGGAGAGATGAGTTAGCAGTTAAGGCACTTGCCTGCAAAGCTTAAAGACCCAGGTTTGATTCCCAAGTATCCATGTGAGCCAGATGCACAAGGTGACACCTGCATTTGGAGCTTGTTTACAGTGACTAGAGGCCCTGGTGTGCCTGTTCTCTCCCCACTCCACCCCCATAAGTAAAATACATAAAATATTAAAATAATACAGGGCTGGAGAGATGGCTTCGTGGTTAAGCACTTGCCTGTGAAGCCTAAGGACCCCGGTTCAAGGCTCGATTCCTCAGGACCCACGTTAGCCAGATGCACAAGGGGGCGCACACGTCTGGAGTTTGTTTGCAGTGGCTGGAAGCCCTGGCACGCCCATTCTCTCTTTCTTTGTCTCTCTCTGTCTCTCTCTTGTATGTCGCTCTCAAATAAATAAACAAAAATAAACAAAAACAATTAAAAATACAAATATACCAAAACAAATATGGGTAAATACTGTGTGTGTGTGTGTGTGTGTGTGTGTTGTGTGTTTAGGGGTGTTCCGGGCTCTTTTTGCCATTGGAAACACCACCAGATACTTGCATTACTTTAAAAAAATGTATTTTTTTTTTAAATAGAATGAGTGAGTGATTATGGGCATGCCAGGGCCTCTTGCCACTGCAAATGAACTTCAGATTCATATGCCACTCAACATCTGGCTTTACGTGGGTACTGGCAAACCAAACTCTGGTCATTAGGCCTTGCAAGCAAGTGCCTTTAACCACTGAACCATCTCTCCAGCCCAAGTATACTTTTTTTTTTTTAATAGGCTGGGTAAGATTTTTTTAAAGGCAAATGGAAAATGTAGAAAAGATCACACCCTAAAAAGAAAGTGCTTCACAGAATGAAAGAGCAGACACTAGAATGCCAAGGGCAGGAGGACATGAGGCTATGGCAAGTGAGCACAGCCCTGAGGGGCCATGGATGGGGGCAGCTAGGAGGACAGATGGGAGGCATTGGTGAGGGCAGCCTGGTCTGGACTCTAGTAGAGCTGTAGTTTAGAGGGGGGCTTTGGGAGGAAGAGCAGGAATGAGAACTGTTCTTGGGATACCAGAGTGAGGTGAGGGATGAGGTAGCCCCTGGTGAAGGGGACTGGGCATTGAGATCATGTTCTGTAAATGGCTGGGGCTGGGGCTCTAATGATGATGGATGGGGCTCTGGTCAAGCAAACACGTACAAACCAGGAAGCACACTGGACTTTATGTAGAAGAAGGCATGGAAAGGATAATAGATACCTGTTTAGAAGATTCCCATGCACTCTGTTGACAATAGCTAAGAACTGGAATCAACGTAGATGCTCATCAATAGATGAATGGATCATGAAAACATGGTACCTATGGACACTGGAATTCTATTCAGCAGGGGAAAAAAAAAAGAAAGAAAGAAAGAAAGAAAAGAAAAAGTAAAAAGAAATTCCTGAATGATATGTCCATGACTCATTGTGAGGGGAGGAGCATGGCACAGCAGTAGCTGGGCGTCACCTCTTGCTACAGCAGCTGGAAGGGAACAGAAAGACTGAGCTGGCTCTTGATGCACAAAGTGGTGCATGGATCTGGAGTTTGTTTGCAGTGGCAAGAGGCCCTGATGTGTCCAAACACTTTCTCTCCTCACAAATAAATATTTTTTTTAAAAAGAGCGAGTTGGCTCTGGACACCCAGTGGGCTGGACTAACAAACCTCAAGACCCACACAGGGGACACTCCTTCTCCAGCAAGTCTCCCAAAGGCTCTACCAGCTGGGGATTGAGTACAAAGCTTAATCGCAAACACACGAGGCTCTGGGGACATTTCACATTCAAACCACCCCAGGAAGGAAGGGAAGTAAGGTCTGGGTAGAATAAAACTCCTGGTGGTTTGTAGGATGGGTACACAGGTATGTGAGTCAGTCTCCCTATCTCTTGTCTGTCTGTCTGTCTCTCTCTTGCTCTAGGACAACCCAGGTGACATTTCTCTAGTTAGCATCCCTTCTTTCCTACTGGGAACCAGTCCAGGAGTTTGCAGAGAGCTCCAAAGAGGCTTGACCCCGCCTAGACAGGCCATGCCACACCCACATCAAGTATGTGCCCATGCTTCATCATTCCAGGCTTGGCCCAGTGTCCCAGACAAACCATCTGAAGTGGGCCACAGCCCTTGGCAGTCCAGGGAGCCACCACAGAGGAGCTGATACTAAGAAAGTTATCTTCTAAGGCCTCACTTTTGTGGGTGAGACACTTCTGCATCCAGTGTGCAAGGAGAAGGCTGCATCAAGGAGCAGTGGGCACAATGACGGGGGAAGAGGCTTGGGTCCAGAAGACCGGGTTGGACTTGGAATTTAACTTGTGGGTAAGCTGGACCTACTGATAACTTTTATTTATTTGTCTGAGAGCAAGAGTGTGAGAGAGACAGACAGTCAGAGGATGGGCACACCAGGGCCTCTTGCCACTGCAAACAGACTTCAGATGCATGTGCCACTTTGTGCATATGGCTTTAAGGGTGTACTAGGGAACTGAACCCAGGCTATCAGGCTTTGCAAGCAAGCACTTTTAACCACTGAGCTATCCCGCCCCATTAAAAAAGATTTTACTAGGGTTGGAGGATGGCTTAGTGGTTAAGGTGCTTACCTGCAAAACTAAAAGTACCCAGGTTTGATTCCCCAGGACCCACTTAATGCCAGATGCACAAGGTGGCTCATGCATCTGGAGCTTGCTTGCAGCTACTGAAGGCCCTGACATGCTGATTCTCTCTCTTGCTTGCTCTCTCTATTTGCCTCTTTTTCTCTCTCAAATAAAATATTTTTTAAAAGATTTTATTTATTTATTATTATTATTTTTCTTTTGAAGTAGGGTTTCACTCTAGCCCAGGCTGACCTGGAATTCATTACATAGTCTCAGCGTAGCCTTGAACTCACGGCAGTACTCCTACCTCTGCCTCCCAAGTGCTGGGATTAAAGGTGTGCGCCACCACGCCTGGCTTATTTGTCTTTTAGAGAAATAGAGTACATAGGTGCACCAGGGCCTCTTGCCACTACAAACGAACTCCAGATGTATGCATCTGGCTTTATGTGCATACTGGGGAATCGTACCCAGGCCTGACAGGCTTTGCAAGTAAGCGCCTTTATCCGCTGAGCCATTCATCTTTCTAGCCCACTGGTAACCACTCGAGAAAAGGGACCAAGCATCACTTGGAGCACCGATCTATAGCTGAAAGGAAATGCAAACCAGCTATAGCTACAGTGAGGACTCTGTCGGTTCAAGTAACCAATGCAAGGCTACATGCTTGGGCCGGAGGGCTGGGCAGGGTGTGAACTCCAGCTGGACCCAGGAGACCAAGGCGTCAGGAATGCCAGGGAGTAAACTCACCTTATCAAGGGTGTCCAGGACATCATCCCTAAGGGGGGAACAACACATGTTCTGCCCTCAATGCCGTGAGCCTTCCTTACCTGCTTGTCATTACACATACATTCTTCCATCAAATGCTGGATTCAGTGACACCAGGCTTTCGTAGAGAGCTAACTCTTCTGTTCCATCCCCAGAAACGTCCTCTATCTGAGCCCCAGGGAGACCTGGGCAGCACCCTTCCCTCTTACAGACACTTCCTGCTCAAGTATAAGCCCCTGCCCCAGAATGGGTCAGCAGTCAAGCAAGTGTGTCCTGCCCCCTGGTGGCCACCGTACTGTGAGGCCCTTTTCCTGTCCAGCAGACCTCTACCGGACAGCTCCTTGGCCTACACCATAGACAGAGTGGATCTAGTCTTTTTGTATTTTAAAATATTTCATTAATATTTTATTTATTTGCAAGGGGAGAGCGAGAGAGCCCATGGGCATTCCAGGGCCTCTTGCTGCTGCAAATGAACTCCAGACACATGTGCCACTTTGTGCATCTGGCTTTATGTGGGCACTGCGGAATTGAACCCAGGATGGTAGGCTTTGGAAGCAAATGCCTTTAACCATTTAGCCATCTTTCCAGCCATTTAGTCTTTTTAAAAAATATTTTAGGGCTGGAGAGATGGCTTAGCAGTTACGGCACTTGTCTGCAAAGCCTAAGGACCCAGGTTCAATTCCCCAGATCCTATATAAGCCAGATGCACAGGGCGGTGCATGGGTCTGGAGTTTGTTTGCAGTGGCTGGAGGCCCTGGCATGCCCATTCTCTTTCTTTTTCTCTCTCTCTCTAATAAATGAATAAAAATAAAAAATAAACAAATATTTTATTTATTTATCTATTTACAAGCACACACAGAGAACATGAATCTCTGATCCTGCCACTGCAAATGAAATGCATGTGGCACTCTGTGCGTCTGGCTTTATGTGGGTACTGGAGAACTGAACAGGGGCCAACCATCAGGCTTTGCAAGCAAAGGCCTTTAGCCACTGAGCTGTCTCTCCAACCTAGAGTGCATGTAGTCTTCTCTTCCCTCCCATCTTGCTGCCATGATCGGTAGTTTGGTTTGACTTTCTCCCAAGGTATTAACGGAGAAGTCTTCAGGCATGTGAGGGTCTGTAGCTCTCTGGAGGGGATAGAGAGCAAGGGACCTAGGGGGCTGTACCCTGCTTGGCGTCTCGTCTTGGAGGAGGGAGCTGAAAGGTAGAGAGAATACTGACCACTGGTGAAGGAGAAAACGGCAGCCAGCCAGGACATTCTGGCCTAAAGTTGTTCAGGAAATGTTTGGGAAGTTTAGGGGTAAGACAGCCTGCTCTGAAATAGACTCTGGGTCCTTGGGACTGAAAGCAAATATTTTCGGGGTGTCTAAAAACCCAAGACGGCTTCCTGGAGGAGGGTACTTCTCTTCCCAAATACCTTCAATGTTCCAGGCCTGCTCACTAGAGAACTTGGGTACAAAAACGGGACAGACACAGCCCTGGGCTCAGTTTCTCCTGAAATACTTGACTTGAGGGGGACCATGACTCCACCCTGAAACCTTATTACTAAGAAGGAATATTTTAAGAAGTCATTGGGCTCGAGAGATGGCTCAGTAGTTAAGGCACTTGCCTGCAAAGCCTAATGACCTGGGTTCAGTTCCCCAGTACCCATATAAAGCCAGATGCACAGTGGCGCGTACATCTGGAGCTCATTTGCAGTGGCTAGAGGCCCTGGCATGCCCATTCTCTCTCTGTCTGTGCTTGCAAATAAATAAATTTTTTAAGAGACCCTGAGCAGAGTAGTCAGGCTCCAAATGTCCTCAGTCCAAGAATGCCTTAGACTCCCAAAAGGGCAGAGTCTTAAGCTGCGGTGGTGACTGGAGCCCCTTGAGGTAAGACCTCATATTTTTAGCTCCCCTCCTCCCACCACGGAATGTCCCTTTGGCTCTGGGTTAACCACAGACACCCACTTTTATTCCCTGGCCTGTGCATACAGAGGCTGCCTTAGAGCCGGGGTGAACAGAGCAGACATGGCTGACACTTGCAGTGTGAGTTCTCGGCCACCCACTGGCCTCAGGCTGCAGATACGAAGTAGCCACATGGGCTGGAGAGATGGCTCAGTGGCTAGGTGCCCTTCCCGCGCAAGCGTGAGAGCCTGCGGTGGCCTGAAACCACCCAGGTTCAAATCTATAGAGCTCACATAAACAGCTGGGTGTGGCCATGCACACTTAAAACCCCAAAGAACAGAGATTGGAGAATCGCTGGGGCTCATAGAAAAGACTGTAAACTCCAGGATCAGTGAGAGACTCAAAACAAGAACAGACAGAAGAACAAGAAGAGACGCCCAGTGTCCCCCCTTCTCTGGCCGTCATAAGCCAGCCCTCCGCAGCAGGCTAGAGCGTGACTCTCTTGAAAGGCCACATACACGTGCATACCCTCTTCCTATACACACCACATCACACGCACAAGCACACGTACACAAAAAGAAGGAGGCATGCATGCATAGCCACATGTGTGTGGAGTAGGAGGATATGTACATGGGCTTGTGTGACCCCCCCCCCGCCCCCCGCCACCACCAAGGAAAAGCTGCAGCCTTCTTGAGTCACTCACACGTGACATCAGCTTGGACAAAAGGCTGCGCATGGCAGCACCTCCCACTCACATCATTCCCCTTAGCAAGGCCCTGGCCAAGCCGGTCTGGTCACAAACACCTGGGTACATGCAGCTACATGCTCATTTGAACACAGTCCCACATACATGCCACAACACGAGGCGCACACATGACAAGGCGGTCTGCCCGGGCTGGTTTCTTGATGTTGATACTGTCTGTTCTTCTCTGTCTCCCCCACCCCGGCCCTTCACGTGTCTACCCTGACAAGTACTGTCGTCGCCCTTCAGCTGCCTTGGAACTCAGCCTCTTGGTCTTGGACATGTCCTCATGTTGGGCATGTTCAAATGAGAGCAGAGGAGTTAAACTTCTGCTCTGCGCAGAGACGTCTTCAGAGGCCTGGTGACGAGACGGTCGGACCCGTGCACACTCTCACACTCGTGCCCGTCGGATTCTCCAGCACTCTCTCACGTACCCCTGTGCACATTGCTACTCTCCCTCCATACACTGCTAAGCTTGATTCTTAGGTGGGACTCTCAACCCCGATGAATGGTCACCGTCCATCCCTTTGTCTCAGATTCTCCTGTGGCCTCAGGAAGCCTTCCCTCTGGTCCATACCTAAGGGCTAGCTGGTGGGAAGAGAGGACGCAGTGAGGGACCTAAAGGTCTTGGAACTGAAAGAGGAAATAGAGAGATGGCTTAGCAGTTAAGGCACTTGCCTGTAAAGCTTAAGGACCCAGGTTCGATTCCCCAAACCCACGTAAAGCCAGATGCTCAAGGTAGCACATGCTTCTGGAGTTCTTTTGCAGTGGCTAGAGGCCCTGGTATGCACACACACTCTCTCTCTCTCTCTCTCTCTCTCTCTCTCTGTCTTTCATAAATAAATACATACATTTTTTTTTCAAAAAAAGAGGAAACAGGTAAAGAGGCTTCCTCTCACTGGGTCTTGCTTCTCCAGGCAAGAGTATGCAGGTGACAGCCTATTGTCCAGAATCCTCTGCAATGAGTACAGCATTCCTGTCCTGGTTTGGATTTGGAGATGGAACTAAGCAAGTAATTTTTTTAATTCATTAAATTATTTTCAAAATGTTAAAAGAAAATAGTTTGTCCTGTATTTTGTTGTTGAGACAGGGTCTCATGTCACCTAGACTGACCTTGAACTCACCGGGTAGCTGGGGATGACTTTGGACTTCGATCCTCCTGTCCTTGCCTCATGAGCACTGGGATTATCCGTGTGCAATTCCACACCTGGTTTTACGTGGCTGCTGGGGATTGAACCCAAGGCTTCGGGCCTGCTAGGCAAGTGCTCTGCCCACTGAGCCACATCTCCACCTCTCAAGCAAAATAGTTTGGACAAATAAAAATACTAGCCACCCAGATTTGACTTTCAGAGTTCCTGGAAGTCTTTCATGTTTACTGTGCCTATGTGTCATTGATGGCTTTGAGTAAAGAGAAATGAACTGACTGCTTAGGCACACGGGGCTCAAGCTGGACACTCTGTGTCCCCAAAGGTGACAGGTTTCCTTGGCTACATGGAATAGAGGCCCTTGGGAAAAGACCAGCATGAGTGTGCTGGAGCAGGGGTCTCTGCCATGTGCAAATCCATGTGATAGAGAATTCCGGATGACCAAGTTCCCCAGCTGAAAGTGAGTCCTACGAGTAGGGTCACTAGAGACCAGAACTTGGACTTCTCCAGATAAGTTACTTGTTATTATGATGCAGCTGCATTTTCCATCTCTGCTTCTCTTTGAATCTGACCACTGGACTTGAGAGCGAGAGAGAAGCGTGAGAGAGAGCAGGAGTGAGAGAGAGGGAAAGCAGGAGTGTGAGAGAGGATTGGCGAGCCAGGTCGTCCAGCCAATGCAGTTGAGCTCCAGACACACATGCCACATTATGCACGTGTGCGACCTTGTGTGCTTGTGTCACGTTGTGCTTCTGGCTTACATGGGAACTGGAGATTTGGACATGGGTCCTCAGGTTTCACAGGTAAGCATCTTAACCACTAAGCCATCTCTCCAGCCCTGGTTGTACAAATTTTTACCCACAAACTGGTGAGGAGTGGGGCCAGGCAGTGATGATTTTCAGGGATCAAGGTAGGCTCACAGGGTCCACATGGGTGAGAGATGGGAGGCAAGCTCTGGGCTGGAGCTGTGACTGCCTCCCCAGTGCCGAACCTCAAGACATCGCATCATTTTAAATTTGAACCTCATCTTCCAGCCTCATCAGGTAAGATGAGTTTTCTAAAAATATCTTAAAATATTTTTTATTTTATTTATTTGAGAGGGGGGGCAGATAGGTAGACAGAGAGGGAGAGAGATAATGGGCACACCAGGGCCTTCAGCCACTGTAAATGAACTCTAGGCGCATGCGCCACCTTGTGCATTTGGATTATGCAGGTCCTAGGGAATCGAACCTGGGTCCTTTGTCTTCACAGGCAAATGCCTTAACTGCTAAGCCATCTCTCCAGCCCAAGATGAATTTTTTAAAAGCTCACAGAATGTGAACTCGACCTTCAGTAGTTCTCTTGCCCCACATGTGGCAGAGGTGGTCCGGTCAGCCCTGATGCGGTCAGCTGTGGGGAAGGAAGTGTTTCCTGAGGTGCAGAGGAGCCACTGCCTCGTTTTGGATAGATCCTGTGACAGCTGAGACGTGTAAAGCCCCTCTCCACCCATGTGAGACAGACGTGAATAATGGCGCTTTGTAGATGAGGAAGCAGGCTGAGGGAGGTTAAGTGGTCTGTTGGGTCATCCGGCCAGTGCAGAGCTAAGACGGCAGGGACCACCCTCATGCTGGGGTTCCGCTCTGTCTAGGGATGACTTTTTCGTTAGAGAACTTTCTCTTTTCAGATGGCAGTGATCTTAGGATGACTCAGAAGGCATCGCGGTGTTGAGAAGAAGTGACAGAGGAGTGCTCAGCACAGCAATATCTATCAGTCCTTCCAAGGCTCAGGGTCCATTGCGGAAGAGGTGGCGGAAAGAATGTAAGAGCCAAAGGAAGGGTAGGACTCCTTACAACGTGCTCCCCCCAGACACAAAATGGCCTGGATATCCATGACCTCATAGTGCTTGACACTACCTACACAAGACCATCATAATAGGAGGAAAAGGTGACATCAAAATAAAAGAGAGACTGATTGAGAGGGGGAGGAGATATGAAGAAGAGTGGAGTTTCAAAGGGGAAAGTGGGGGGAGGGAGGGTATTACCATGGAACATTGTTTACAATCATGGAAGTTGTCAATAAGGGTGCACTAATGGGCTGAAGAGATGGGTGCTTGTGCCAGTGTTTGCATGTGGCTCATGTGGGTGGCTTGGGAGTTGAACCTTGGTGCAGTCTTTGCGAGCAAGTGCCTTTAACTGCTGAGTTATCTTCCCAGCCCCTTGTCCTTAGGTTATTTTATTTATTTATTTGATACAGAGAAAGAGGCAGAGAGAGAAAGAGAGAGGGAGAGAATGGGCACTTTAGGGCCTTCAGCCACTGTAAACGAACTCCAGATGTGTGCATCTGGCTTATGTGGGTCCTGGAGAATCAAACCAGGATCCTTTGGCTTTTGCAGGCAAATGCCTTAACCACTAAGCCATCCCTTCAGGCCTTAGGTTTTAATTTATACAGTTGCTCCCAACATTAAAAACAGCCGCAGGGGAATGTTCAGCGCTAAGAAGGACATCTCAATCCAAGCCTCCATGGCTCAGGAGCTATTGTGGAAGAGGCGGAGGGAAAGAGCCAAGGGAAGGGGAGGAGTGCTGACAATACTGTCTTCCAGACACACAAAGTGGCCTTGATGTTGATGACCCCGCAGTGGCTGACACTGTCTATACGCGAACTGTTTATGCAAGAGGGGAAAATGATGACATCAAAATAGAAGAGAGACTCGTTGGAGAGAAGGGATTCAGTGGAGGGGTTTTGGGAAGGGGAAAGAGTGTGTGGTGAGAGGGGATTATGATCATGGTATATTGCTTATACAGAAGTTGTCAATAATATAGTTTAAAAATAGAGTCATGGGCTGGAGAGATGGCTTAGCGGTTAAGTGCTTGCCTGTGAAGCCTAAGGACCCCAGTTCGTGGCTCGATTCCCCAGGACCCACGTTAGCCAGATGCACAAGGGGGCGCACATGTCTGGAGTTCGTTTGCAGTGGCTGAAGGCCCTGGCACGCCCATTCTCTCTCCCTCTCTCTATCTGCCTCTTTCTCTCTCTGTCTGTCATTCTCAAATAAATAAATAAAAATAACAAAAAAATTTAAAAAATAAAAATAAGAGTCATTACATGAAAATCTGAATTTCTGCTTTTTTTTTTTTCTTGGAAATTGGGAAGTTCTAGAACTGTGGACCTTTTCTTTCCATGTGGCCTAACGTATAGAGCCAGTACCTGTTGCACCCATCACCCGGGCCTGGTGGTCTCCAGTGATATAGGCACCTTACTTCCTGTAACACCTCACTCCTGACCTTCACACATGTAGTTCCCTGTGTGGAATCGGTGTTGGTGACTCTGCCTTTAAATGATCAGGAAAGAATATTCCCAGCCCAACTTTTAGCCATCCCCTTTCTCTGCCCCACAATACAAATGTTACGACATGCGGAAGGCCAGGGAGATGGCTCAATGAATAAAGCACTTGCAACTCACTCCCAATTATGAAGTCTGATCCCTAGACCCCTGGCTAGGACACTATGGATACAGTTTGGTCCCTAGACCTCTGGATACCCAGCCAGGACACTACAAAGAACCATATTCTAGAGATCCCCAGGCCAGTTGGAGGAATTTTCATTCACTCTTGCTCGACCATGATATCTTGTGCTCACAAATTCTATTTTGACAGAAAACACAATGAAATATGGTTCCACTCCCCTTATCTTGAGCCAGATAATCCCAGACAGCACTTTACAGATTGACAGCTCATAAACCACTGCAGCCCGTGGACAGAGGACGCAGATTCCAAGACAGTGTAGCAATACCCATGCCGCGGGGGGGCGGGGGGGGGGTGCCTTACGATAAGAAAGTGAAAGATCCCCGCTGGGAAAATGTTCACTGGGAATTTAGCAAAGAAACAATTTATTAAGTGACTAGTTCTGTTATGATAGGGAGCAAGCGCCTCTCAACGAATGAAATGCAAATTCAGGACGTTGTCAGGGAATAACACAGATTTTATATATTGGAGGGAGTCTGGCACATGGCGTGTGATTGGTGTAAAGTAAACTTTATAAAAGAAAATTTATTAAACACAGTGTTGTTACCAAATAAAGTAAATGGATGTTTATGTTTATGACATACTGTTTATTACAATGTTTGGCTTCTGTGTGTGTGTGTGTGTGTGTGTGTGTGTGTATCAGCTACTTTCTCATTGCTGTGAATAAACACTTGACCAGAGCAGTTAATGGAAAGAAAAGGGTTTAATTCAGTTTACAGTGTTCCAGAAGGTAGAGTCTATCACAGTGGGGAAGATATTAAAGACCCGAGCTGGAAGCTTTAGGTATCTGGTGCAGTCAGGTTCGTATTGCTGGTAGAAATCACCCAACCAAGAGCAGCTTGTCGGAAAAAAAGAGGTTTATTTTGGCTTACAGGCTTGAGGGCAAGCTCCATGACAGCAGGGAAAATGATGGCATGAGCAGAGAGTGGACATCACCTCCTGGCCAACATCAGGAGGACAACCACAACAGGAGAGTGTGCCAAACACTGACAAGAAGACACTGGCTATAACACCCACAAGGCCCCCTGCCCCCGCAAGGCCAGCCCCAAGTGACCCATTTCCTCCAGCAATGCTCTGCCTCCTAAAGGTTCCCTAACCTTCCAAAACAGTGCCACCATTGGGGTTGGGGGGGGGGAGGATCAAGTTCTCAAACACATGAGCCTATGGGGGTTCATTTTACATTCAAACCACCACACTCATGTTTGTTCATATGCGTGTGAATGAACGTGTGTGTGTGTGCGTGTGTGTGTGTTTGTGTGTGTGTGCCCGTGGAGGCCAGAGGGTGAGGGTCACCCTCAGAGGCTCTCCATCTTATTCTTTGAGACAGGCTGTCTTGCTGGGCTTCGGGTTGATGGATTCAGCTAGATTAACTAGTCGGTGAGCTCCAGGGACTCTCTGCCTGTGTGTCCCCAGTGCTGGGATTACAGGTATGCATCATTATGTGTGGCATTTATGTGGGCACTAGGGATCCAAACTCAATTCCTTGTGCTTGTGCAGCAAGCGCATTAGCCACTGAGCCAATCTCCCCAGCCTCTATTAAAACACTCTGAATTGAGGAGCCCGGAGAATAAACAGAGCGGATACCATGGCTGGTGATTCCTTTGGGTGTGTTCATGGCACACTGATTTCCCTGTTGTCCTTTTGGTTTGTAGTTTAATTTTTTTTCTTCTGGTATTCCAACAGTTTTGAGTGACTAGCTTCTTTAAATTTTTTTTAAATTAAATTTTTAAAAATTTATTTACTGGAGGGAGAAAGAGAAGAGAGAGTAAAGAGGGGAAGATAGCAAGAATGGGCTTGCCAAGGCCACCAGACACTGCAAATGAACTCCAGACTCATGCACCATCTTGGGTATCTGGCTTATGTGGGTTCTGGGCAATTGAACCTGGGTCCTTAGCCTTCACAGGCACATACCTTAACCACTAAGCCACCTCTTCAGCCCTTTAACAATATTTTTTATTTATTTATTTAAGAGATAGGGCTGGAGAGATGGCTTAGTAGTTAAGGCACTTGCCTGAGAAGACTAAGGATCTGTGTTCAACTTTCCAGATCCCATGTAAACCAGATGTACAAAGATGAGGCAAGAACAAGGTTGCACATGCCCACTAGGTGGCACAAGCATCTGGCATTTGATTGCAGTGGCTGAGGCTCTGGCATGCCAATTCTCTCTCTCTCTCTCAAATAAAAATAAAAATAGGGCTGGAGAGATGGCTCAGCAGTTAAAGGTGCTTGCTTGCAAAGCCTAACAACCTGGGTTTGATTCTTCAGTACCCACATAAAGTCAGATGCAAAAAGTGGTGCTTATGTCTGGAATTCATTTGCAGTGGCTAGAGGCCCTGGCACACTCATTCTCTGTCTCTCTGCTTGAAAACAAAATATTTAAAAGATTCTCAAGACATACCTTGCAGATAGCTGTTAAATTTTAACATTTGAGGGGTAAGCAAAATTCTGGTGTTTTATTTTTCTTTTAGAGAGAACGAGGGGGGGGGGACAGAGAGAGAATTGGCATGCCAGGGCCTCAGTCACTATAATCAAACTCCAGATGCTTGTGCCACCTAGTGGGCATGTGCGACCTTGCACATGCCTCACCTTTGTGTGGCTGGTTAACGTGGAATCTGGAGAGTTGAACGTGGGTCCTTAGGGCCTTAACTTCTAAGCCATCTCTCAGCCCTGGTATTTTAAGTTAGTATTCCACTGGGGCCAGAGAGATGGCTTAGTGGTTAAGGTGCTTGCTTGTAAAGCCAAAGGACCCAGGTTAAATTACCTAGGACCCACATAAGCCAGATGCACAAGGTGGTGCATGCATCTGGAATTTGTTTGCAATGGCTAGAGGCCCTGGCATGCCCATTCTCTCTCTATCTGCCACCCCCCTCTCAAACAAATGAATAAAAATAAAATATTTAAAATATATTAATTTAATATTCCATAGCTTAAGATAATATTGTTCAAGTAAGATATCATTTACATACAATGAAGAAAGTTATAAATATTTTTGGAGATAAATAGAGAGGAAAGCACGGGTGTGTCAGGCCTCCTGCCATTACAAGCAAACTCCAGACACATGCACCCTTTGTGCATCTGGCTTTATGTGGGTGCTGGGGATTCAAACCTGGGCTATCAGGCTTTGCAAGCAAGCACCTTGAACTATGAAGCCATCTATGCAGCCCCACCTTCGTGTATTTAAAATGAGTTTTTTTTTTAAAAAAATCTTGTTTTATTTATTTGCAAGCAGAGAGAGAGAGAGACAGACAGACAGAGAGAATGCACATGCCAGGGCCTCCAGCCACTGCAAACAAACTCCAGATGCATGTGCCCTTTGTGCATCTGGCTTTACGTGGGTACTAGGGAATCAAACTTGGGTCCTTGGGCTTTGCAGGCAAGCACCTTAACTGCTGAGTCATCTCTCCAGCCCTAAAATTAATATTTTTTAGTAGGTGCAATGAAGCTGTAGAGAAGAGAGCCGAGAGGGCCTCGTTGGCATCTCAGCATTTGCTCTTTGCTACAAGGGGACTGTGGAGGTTTGATTCAGGTGTCCCCCATAAACTTAGGTGTTCAGAATGCTGGGTTCCCAGTTGATGGAGATTTGGGAACTAACGCCTCCTGGAGGCAGTGTTTTGTTGGGGGTGGGCTCCTGGGTGTTATAGCCAGTGTCCCCTTGCCAGTGTTTGGTATACTCTCCTTTTGCTATTGCCCACCTGATGTTGGCCAGGGGGTGATGTCCACTTATGCCATAATTTCCTCCTGCCATTGTGGAGCTTCCCCTCAAGTCTGTAAGCTAAAATAAACCTTTTTTCCCCCCACAAGCTGCTTTTGGTTGGGTGATTTCTGCCAGCAATGCGAACCTGACTGCAACAGGGACAGAGAGTGAATCTCCTTGAAGGCGTTATGGCTTTGGGGAGGAAGTGGGATAAATAGGTGGCAAAATAGAGCACAGAGAACAGCCCCACTTCACCACAGATCATGTCATAACTCATCGTAATTCTCAACTTCTACAGGCTTTGACAGCTTGAAGCAAATGCTCCATTTGAAAATTGCTTTTGTAAGTTTATGGTAGAAGTGTTTGTTATTTTCCTGTTCTTACTAATTTTTTTTTTAAACAAAGGGGAGATTTTTTTGAAGTAGGGTCTCACTGTAGCCAAGGGTGACCTGGACTCATTGTATAGTCCCAGGCTGGCCTCGAACTCCCAGAAATTTTCCTACCTCTGTCTCCTAGGTGCTGGGATCCAAGGCGTGTACCACCATGCCCTGTGGGAACTAATTCTTTTTTTATTGATAATTTTCACACATGTACACAGTGAATTTTGATCACAATCGTTTCCTGTCACCTTCTCTTGTGCCTCTTCCCCCATCTCCCTTCCACTGAACCCCTTCTTTCCACCTTGTCCTTTTTTACTTCGATATCTTTTTCTTGTTTTGCCCTTCTTCACCGTTTGTGATAGAATGTTGATGGACCCAGTATTGTGCAGGCAAAGACAGCTACCATGAATTCACTAATGTAAAAGCCACTTGGTGTCCTGAAGACAGCATTCCAAAGGACTTCTCCCAGTCCTCTGGATCTTAAGTTCTATATCCTCTTCCACAGTGTTCCCTGAGCCTTGGAGGGCATCTCACTAATTTTTTAAAAAATATTTGTTTAGGACTAGGGAGATGGCTTAGCAGTTAAGGCACTTGCCTGCAAAGCCAGAGGACCTAGGTTCAATTCCCATGAAGGACACATGTAAGCCAGATGCACAAGGTGGCACATGGTCTGGAGTTCATTTGCAGCAGCTGGAGGCCCTGGAGCGCCCATTCTTTCTCTATGTGTCTCTCTCTGCTCTCTCTCTCTCTCAAAAAATAAGTACAAATAAAATATTTAAAAATCTTTATTTATTTGCACATGTGTGTATGTATCTGCTTGTGTGTGTATGTGTGCATGCACGCGCACCAGCCAGTGTCTTTTTCCACTGCAATCAAATACCGGATGGTTATACCATTTTTTTTTTTTTTTTTGTGCGTGTGTCTGGCTTTATGTGGGTGCTGGGGAATCGAACCTGGGTCAGATAGGTCTTGCAAGCAAGCGCCTTTAACCACTGAGCAATCTCTCCAGCCTAATTGGTTATTGATGTCCCTCAGCACTGTTCTCTTCTTACAGGCACCCCCAAATACCCAGTTTTTAAGCAGTTAGAAAAGCTGCATTGATGCATCCCCACCAGGGGGCGGCAGGTAGCTGGATTTCTTTATTGTCACAGTTGTGCTATATAAGGTGTCCCATTTGGCTTTTGAAAAGGCAGAACGGGGCCAACCCTGGCACCTGCTAGCATTTTGGTGGGTTCTACTCACTCACTTCCAGAGGTCAATAAAACACAAATTATATTTCCCAGCTTGGTCGCAATTTGCTGGGGGACTGGAGTGTTCTTTGGGGCAGCTCTGAGCCCTCCCTGGAATGGACACCCCCCCCCCACACACACAGCCAAACTCTGTCTTGGGGGAGGAGTTAAGACTAGCATAGGCCTGAGTGCACCTAGG
The DNA here is from genome assembly GCA_036346955.1 of Dipus sagitta. Lineage (NCBI taxonomy): Eukaryota > Metazoa > Chordata > Mammalia > Rodentia > Dipodidae > Dipus > Dipus sagitta. Next base: position 6,737,538 of record CM070786.1, read on the forward strand.
GAACTCGGATGATGAGGTTAGTTAGGCATCAGATGCCTCCTCTGTGTGGTCTCCTTAGATGCCTCCCTGGGCGCCTGTCTGTGGCTTCTGATGTCTCCACAGTGACTTTGAAGGACGTTGCCTGCTGCTGCCGACTCCGAACCCTTTTGAGCTCAAAGCCTCATCACGCAGGGCGTAGGGCCCTGACTCCTCAGCAGATGATGAGGACGTGTGGGACAGTTAGCTTCTGGTGAGAAAAAAATGTTGGCCATCGCGGATGGGAGAGATGGAGGAGAAAGGGCAGATAAACGACAGCTGTGTGTCTTGTTTCGATGGAGAACCTCCCGGTGAGGTCTGCACCTGATTATTTGAGCAGTGGGTGGCTCTGTGGTGCACCTCCTGCCTGAGGGCCCGTCTTTGATTTCCATCGCTTCACAGCTCACTTTCTTCACGCCTGTAGTTGCACGCCCAATAAGACGTTCATACATAAACCTTTGCCTCAAATTCTGTTATCTGGGGAACCTGTGCCAAGATGACATCCCCTCTACCCCACCACTGCTGCCACCAATCCTGGACACACTGCAAATGTCCCCGCGGGAGGCCCCCCTGTGTCTTGTCTAGGCTCCAACACAGCATTGTTCCCATCAGCCAGGGGCTGGGTCTTTGGACAGGACGCAGTGCCGACGCTCAGATCATCCCTTTTGTCATTCGTCCTCAAAGCTGTCGTTACTCCCCAAGCTCCACATTATCCTGTTCCAGATAATTCTGTAGGTTTTTATCATGTCTTCAGGAACTTGATAATATTCATAATATTCTTTCATTTTTCTTTATTACTGCTACTGTTTTTCTTTTTTCAAGGTAAGGTCTCGCTCTAGTCCAGGCTGACCTGGAATTCACTATGTAGTCGCAGGGTGGCCTCGAACTCACGGCGATCCTCCTACCTCAGCCTCCCGAGTGCTGGGACTTTAAAGGCGTGTGCCACCATCCCCAACCTTTGATGATATTATTTACAGATGACTTTAAAATTTGTGTATACTCTTATGAAAATTACAAAGTATGTAGTTTAAAGAGTCAAATAATTCTACAAGTCCTGGCACAGGAATGTACACAACCTGACACCCACTCCTGTTACTCACGCCCTGGAAAAATCCCTTATCATTCTTAGGTCACACCCCTTTCTCTCTAAAATTTTATTTATTTATTTGAAAGGATGGCCCAACTGCTTTACATTGAAACAATGGAAAGCATTCCTGAAAAAAGACTAATTGGGGTCTGGAGAGATGGCTTAGGGGTCAAGGCACTTGCCTGCAAAGCCAAAGGACCCAGGTTCAATTCCCCAGGACCCATGTAAGCCAGATGCACAAGGTGGCACATGTGTCTAGAGTTTGTTTGCAGTGGCTAGATGCCCTGTTGTGCCCATTCTGTCTCTTTCTGCCTCTTTCTCTCCTTCTCCCTCTCTTTCAAATAAATAAATAAAAATAAGGAAAGACTAAATAGTAGAAATGCAAACTCTTTTGAAAGGAGTTGACTGAAAGGAAGGCACCTGCTCTTCAAGGTCACGATTTTACCCCCTGAATTAAGAATATGGTTGTGTCCTGCAAACCTGGTATAGATTTGGGAAGCATTAAAACTGTGTGGAGTGCAGCACGAAGTGCACATGGTTCCAGGAGCTGCTGCTGAGACATGGCATATGGGCAGGGCATGATGACCCTCATAGGCCAGTGGAGCCATTGGAAAATAGACCATAGCTTGCATGGAGACCCAAAGATGTTTTGGATATGCCAGGACTGTGCAAGGGTTACCATGTAGTACTGTTGACTCAGGAGGGAAGTTTTCCCTAGCTACTCAGTCAGCTGGAATTGGAAAATCACAAGTCTGTCAGTCACCGACTATGATATCAGACTTGAATTGAAGATGTTTGATGTTTGCTTGATGGTTATTGACTTCACATTTGTCCAGTCTCTCTTTGTTATGCCTTATAGCAGTTGGAAATGTTTACTCTGTGCCTTTATAAGTTGAAAGTATATAACTTGTGTTGATTTTATAGGCCTCACAGCTAAGAGACAATTTTAAGTCTCAGACGAGACTTGGGACTTTAGAAGTATCTTTTTAAAATATTATTTTATTTTTATTTATTTATTTGAGGAAGAGAGAGAGAGAGAATGGACATGCCAGGGTCCGCAGCCCACTGCAAATGAACTCCAGATGCATGTGCCACCTTGTACAGCTGTCTTACATGGGTCCTGGGAGCCCCTGTCGCCGACACTGAGGGCTTGGTGCTCCTCCACTTCTTCCCTCCTCCCCCACCATTCACTCCCAAAGCAAAGCCCAGGAGAACACAGGCCTGGCGCGAAAGAAAGCAGCCGGAGAGGAAAGACAGCCCACGGTTGTCCCCTGGCATCCACACACCCACAGACAAATAGATGAATAGAAAAAAACACGTCATCAGACAATTGGTATTCTCAGACACACCGTCGTTTGTGGATGTCCAGGTGGCCCAGGCCCTCTGGCTCTGTGGATTGCTGTGATACCCTGACAGCATTCAAAGGACCCTGAAGAAATGATGTGGCTTCTATAGAGGTGTACACTCCCAGCCTGGAATAAAGGACTATACATTTGTCTGAAGTTGTGTGTCTTTTTCAGAGCCCACCCTCCTTAGACATTTTCAGTAAGTCAGGGTTTACAATATCTGATATTGCTTCACGAATGCCATTAAAATTTATCCCAATAATGATTGGTGCTGATATTAAACACTGATGAGTGGGATTCTAATTTATACCCTCACTTCCATCAGCTCATATGGTCATACACGTTTTAGTACACGATTAATCACAAATGTAGTATAAAACACATTTTACTATGCACTCTTATTGCCAATAGCTACATCTACAGAAATATCATTCATAAAACCTTCAAGCATGAGGAAGATCTATTAAATGGAAAACCCAGAGGAGGAAATAATTGTTGCAAATGTTATATAGTGCTTCTCAGCATCTTCTTGCTTTCCGAATTAATCTCTCTTCTCTCTCTCTCTCATTGGTTTTAAAAACATTTTTTTAAATTTATTTGTAAGCACAGAGAGATAGAAGAGAGACAGAGAGAATGGGAGAGTCAGGATGTCCAGCCAGTGCAAATGGACTCCAGATGCATTTACCACCTTGTGTGACTGGCTTTACGTGACTACTGGAGAATTGAACTCAGGCTGTTAGGCTTTGCAGGCAAGTGCCTTAACTGCTGAGCCATCTCTCCAGCCCTACATTAAAAAAAATAATTTTATTGGGCTGAGGAGATGGCTTAGCAGTTAAGGCGCTTGCCTGCAAAGCCAAAGGACCTCAGTTCAATTCCCCAGGATCCATGTAAGCCAGATGCACAAGGTGGTGCATGCATCTAGAGTTCATTTGCAGCGGCTGGAAGCCCTGGCATGCCCATTTTCTCTTTCTCTCTCTCTCTCTGCTTCTTTCTCTCTCTCTGAAATTAAAAAAAAAACACTTTTTATTGACAACCTTCATAGATATACATAATGGACCACGATCGTAATCCTCTCTGATCTTTGTCCTTCCTCTTCTATCCCCTCCACTGAATCACCTCCTCTTTTCAACTAATCCTTTTCTATTTGGATGGCATCATTTTTCCTCCCTCCTATTATGCAGGTCTTGTTTAGGTAGCATCTGCCACTGTGAGGTCGTGAGCGTCATCACCACTTTGTGTCCCGAAGACCGTATTGCAAATCACTCCTCCCCTTCCTTTGGCTCTTACATTCTTTCCACCATCTCCTCAGTAACAGTTTCTGAGCCTTGGAGGGTATGAGAGAGATGTCTTGCTACATTCTTGATAAAGTACATGCAAAGTACATGGTGCTAGAAGTTACTACATTTTCTCTCTCTCTCTCTCTCTTTTTTTTTTTTTTGTGGTAAGGTCTCATTCTGCCCCAGGCTGACCTGGAATTCACTGTGTAGTCTCAGGTTGGCCTGGAATTCACAGCCAATCCTCTTACCTCTGTCTACCGAGTGCTGAGATTGAAGGCATGTGCCACCATGGCCGGCCTTATTTTTGCTACGTCATTTTCAATATAACACATTTCAGATATATAGAACTTCTAGATCTGTCTTTCCTGATGATGTCATCTAAAAGAAAGGTGAACCCCTGCATTTGTTTGCTGAAGGAATGGCAATATGGGCTGGGGAGATGGCTCAGTGGTTAAAAGGAACTTGCTTGCAAAGTCTGTTACCCAGGTTTGATCCTCCAGTACCCCACAGGAAGCTACATACACAACATGGCACATGCATCTAAATTTGTTTGTAGTGGCAAGAAGCCCTGCTGTGCCCATACACACACTCTCTTTCTCTGAAATAAGTAAATAAAAATGTCTAAAAAGAAAGAAAAAAAGAAAGAAAGAAATGGCAAGAAAATAAGTCATTTCCAAGCTGAGCACCGTGTTGCAGTGGAATCCCGGGGGGAGGGTGTGTGGAAGCACAGTGCTGAAGTCGGGTTCTGCTCTGGGGGCATCGCCACCTGGGTGACCTCAAACATTTTTTATGAGAGAGAGAGAATTGGTGTGCCAGGGCCTCCAGCCACTGCAATTGAACTCCAGACACTTGTGCCACCTAGTGGCCATGTGTGACCTTGCATTCCTGTGTCACCTATGTGGGACCTAGAGAGTCCAACATGGGTCCTTAGGCTTCACAGGCAAGTGCCTTAATCACTAAGCCATCTCTCCAGCCCAATATCACTTTTTTTTTTTTTTGAGGTAGAGTTTTGTTCTAGCCTAGGCTGACTTGGAATTCACTATGCAGTCTCAGGTTGGCCTTGAGCTCACAATGATCCTCCTACCTCTGCCTCCTGAGTGCTGGGATTAAAGACATGTGCCACCATGCCCAGCTTGGATATCACTTTTTGGGACACCGTAGGGAGTGGGGACCTGAGAGGCAGCCCTGGAGTCACGTGAGGAGGGGAACCTGAAAGGAGTGCCTTTTTTTTTTTTCTATTAGCCCGAGATACAAAAAGCCAGCAGCACCCTGTGTGACTCAGAAATCACTCTGCCACTGCCCTCCCAAAGCACACCAAGGGAACTGCCAAACTAGAGCTCTGGTGTTGCACAGAGCAGAAGAGAGCTCTCCCGAGAGGCCTGGCTACCCACCACCCAGGGTGGTTTGAAAACCTCAAGGACTTAGTTTAAAATGGTCCTAGGCTGTTGACTCCCTCTGCCATCTTGCAGAAGCAAATGGAAATGATCCATGGAGGTCACTCTTTCAGATTCCTAGTCCTAAGGAAGATGAGTCGCTTATAGGAAAAATTTATAGCACCCACAGGAAATAGACACAGGCTGAGAAATAGCAGAGACAGACAGACAACAACCCCCAAAGATGTCATGTATGTACTATGACGTCTTTAAAGCTTAAAGAAACAACATGCAGATATTTGTATGTGCATGGATGGCTGTGTGCCAGCACTCAGGAAGCTGAGGCAGGAGCCATCTCTCTAGCCTTGCGATTAACTTTAGATTGTGGTACATTAAGCAAGCAAGTGATGGTAATTCTCCAAATTGTAGAGGATCTGCTACTTGCTTAGTGAATAGAAGAAGAATGAGGGGAGGCCGGGCGTGGTGGCGCACGCCTTTAATCCCAGCACTGGGAGGCAGAGGTAGGAGGATCGCTGTGAGTTCGAGGCCACCCTGAGACTCCATAGTGAATTCCAGGTCAGCCTGGGCTAGAGTGAGACCCTACCTCCAAAAACCAAAAAAAAAAAAAAAAAAAAAAAAAAAAAAAAAAAAAAAAAAAAAAAAGAATGAGGGGAAGAATGTAATGTGGTGGAAAAGAAATATAAAAAGGATAGAAAAAGGAAATATAAAGAAGATGATAGAAATAAATCCAATATTTTCAACAATACCAACAATTATCATGAAACTAAATGTTTTGGCATGGTAACAAAGATTGTTAGAATGCACTTCAAAATTCCAGTTATGAGGAATGGGGAGGTGGCTCAGTGGGTAAAGTGTTTAACCACACAAGCATGAGGATTTGAGTTCGGATCCACAGTCCCCGTATAAAATGCCAGATGTGCTCCATTTTGTGTGTAGTATGTGGCATGTGCATGTGTGTGCAGATGTGTGTGTCTGTGGGGTCCCTAGATCCTCGGGGGCTGCAACCGCAACCTGAAGCTGTCCAGGCGACCGTGGAGAGCAGGGTCTTGAGCGGAAGTGGGCACGACTGGACGTTACACACCCGGGAGATGACCTCAGAGAGCAGTTCCGTTTTTTCAATAGGGAAATGGGTTTATAAGCAGTTGAGGGTGGGAAGAGGGTCCTAAGAGGATTGGTGGGTTCAAAAGTTGCTAGTCAATGCCTAGGGACATTCATTCCAGCACGTAGGGAGAGACCCAGTGATCTACATAGTGGTGGGAAGAGGGTCTTAGGGAGATGGGCTGTGTGAAGGCTGCTGGCTGATACCATACAAGGAGTTTCCTAGTCAACTGGCCAAAGGTCACAGGGCTATGGGCAAAGCCTCCTGTAAGCCCAGGGGCGGGGGCGGTTAGCCATGCCTGGCAGCTCAGGCCTTTCTCCTGAAGGCTCCAGCCTGGGCGTGGCAGTGCCTGACATGTGTCCTGCGCATAGGCCTGTGGAGGCAAGAGGCAGATGCGACTGTCCTCCTCTGTGACTCCTCTGCAACGTGTCCAAGAGACAGTCTCTCGCTGACATGTAGCTCACATGGCTTTTCAGTCAGACCAGATGGCCAGAGAACACCAGGGATCCTCCTATCTCTGGCTTCCCTCAGTGCTGGGGTTACAGGCATGTGTAGCCGTGCCTCATTTGTTTTTCTTTACGTGGGTCTTGGGGATCAAACTCAGCAACTCATGCTTACACAGCGAGTGCTGAGTCATCTTTCCAGCTCCTGAAGAAACACGTTCTAAATAACTCATGGGGCAAAGTAGAAATCATAAAGGAAAATCGGAAATTCTCAAAATGGAATGGTAAGCACAAGGAATGCAGCCAACTCTGTGGGACACAGCAACGGAGAAGTCTGTAGCCTTGAAAGCACACCGTAGACGAAAAGATGGAAATTGCTGAGTCATCCACTCATTCTACGACACGAGAAAATAATGATAGCAAGTTTGTGAAACTGACCTGTGCCCCATGCCGTTCTGTGTCCTGTGAACACACCTGGGAATTTATGGCCAATTTGTCTGAAACTTCTGGCAGGGGTGAAATAAAAAGGGAGAGGTTATGTGCGATCTGGTCCTCCAATACTGTTGGCTTGGAACATGTATCTGAGGGCTCGTGTCCTAGGAACAGTGTGGAGCCATCAGGTAACCTTGAGAATGGACACCACATCCTGGTGTCTCTACAAAGCCGCTATGCAAAACCTTGATAACTTCACATGTGGTCTTTCACATGCGAGAGAGTCACTCTTATCAGGCTTAACCATTATTATTTTGGAGTGTTTATTTACATGGAACCAATTATTTTGCTAGCAGAAAAAGAAGAGAATGGATAGAGTTGGAGAGATTTTCATTTCCCCCCCACATTTCATAGAAGAAAGGTCTCCTAGAGATCCTTTGTTAAATGCTTCTGACTTTTCACCAGTGCGACGTCCTCAAAGAACACAGTTAAGTCTTGCTCAGATTGGTTCTCATTTACAGGATTTCTTTTCAGTTGTTGAAAAATCATATCAAATAAAGTCTAATATAGTTTGGACCAGACTGAGGTGAAACTGAGGCTTGGCGTCTGGCCCAGCTGTCTGTGCAGAGTGGGAATGTCTCACTAAGCTCTCTGTAGTTGGACGTGTACTTACAGTGAACCAACACGGTCTTAAGGACAGGTGGCTTTGTTGACGGTGGCCGACAAGCTGGCTGGTATAACAGGGTTTTCAGTAAGTGGCTCCATTACTTCCATCACTAAACAGTAGCTAATGAACAGACACACTTGAGACATGAAAGACAACTGCGTGGGTTTCGAACACATGATGGAACAGGGAGTAGACTTCACTAGTGGGTGATTCGTCTTTCATTTTTGTTGTTGTTGTTGTTGTTTGTTTTTTGAAGTAGTGTCTCGCTCTAGCCCAGGTTAACCTGGAATTCACTATGTAGTCTCAGGCTGCCCTTGAACTCATAGAAATCCTCCTACCTCTGTCACTCAAGTCCTGGGATTAAGGGCGTGCACCACCATACCAGGTGTTTTTTATTCCTTTTTTTTTTTTGTTTTTTCCTACTTAGGGTCTCACTCTGGTCCAGGCTAATCTAGGGTGGCCTCGAACTCACGGTGATCCTTCTACCTCTGCCTCCCGAATGCTGGGATTAAAGGCATGCACCACCACGCCCGGCTCCTCTGTTTTTAAAACATACTTTATTTATTTGCAAGCAGAGAAAGAGAAAGAGAGAGAGAGAGAGAGAGAGAGAGAGAGAGAAACAGACAGAGAAAGAATGGGTGTGCAGAGCCTCCAGCCACTGCAAATGAACTCCAGATGTATGCACCACTTTGCGCATCTGGCTTTATATGGTACTGGGGAATTGAACCTGGGGCGTTAGGCTTTGCAGGCAAGAGCCTTAACCACTGAACAATCTCTCCAGCCCTCTTCCTTTGTTAAGGCCTTTTCTTGGCCAAGGAAAGCAGTGTGGGCATCCTTAGAGAGGTGGGCGTGATTAGCATTGGTGTTGGGCCGGGTTTGTGAAGGCAGGAAGCATCATGCTTTCTGCAGACTGCATGGTCTCTCTGACGGGCGGGTCTTAGCTTGTGATGTCTATAAGCACGTGTACATAAGGTGGGGAGTGTGAATAAAACCTGCAAACACTGAGTAGTAACCAAAAGTGAATATAAAGGGATGAGCTAGAAGGGTGGGGATGGGCAAAAGGATACCCGTGACATGTAAACAGAAGGAAGAAGAAATACAGGGAGGGGAGGAGGGTGCTGCACACTACCCATTGGACCAGCATCCGAGGCGTGACGTCATCCTGCTCGTCGCAGAGGCATACTGTCTTCTTTCCAGATCTGCAACGTGGTGTCTCTTCTAGCAAGTCATTCACACTCTCCTGGAGATAACTTGATTTTATTTTATTTATTTATTTATTTTTTTGAGGTCGGGTCAGCCTGGACTAGAGTGAGATCCTCCCTTGAAAAAACTAAAACTAAAAATGAAAACAATTTCCATATGTTTCGTTGTTTCGAGTTGATCAGTGGTGGCACAGTGTGTAATTGCAGCATTTGACAGGCAAAGGCACTCGAATCTGAGGCAGAGAACCCGCCACAAGTCCTAGGCCAGCCTGGATTACATAGTGAGATCTGTCCAAAGAACAAAAAAAAAAAAAAAAAAAAAAAAAAAAAAAAAGGAGGGCTGGAGAGATGGTTTAGCGGTTAAAGCACTTGCCTGTGAAGCCTAAGGACCCTTTGAGGCTTGATTCCCCAGGACCCACGTTAGCCAGATGTACAAGTGGGCGCATCTGGACTTTGTTTGCAGTGGCTGGAGGCCCTGGTTTGCCCATTCTCTCTCTCTCTCTCTATCTGCCTCTTTCTCTCTCTGTCACTCTCAAATAAATAAGTAAAAATGAACAAAAAAATTAAAAAAATAAAAAAGGAAAAGAAAATGAACACATGGTTACTGTAGAAAAGGAAAACTTAAGTAGAACAAAATATAGAGTAAGAACACTTGAACACTTGATGACCCAACTGTCAAAGGGTACTTTTTAAAAATTGAATTCAGGACCTTTTGCATGAAGTATATTACTGTGGCAGTCAGCTTTGCTTGGCTGGGACAAATACCCAGCCAGAAGCAGCCTAGGGAAGGAAGGCATTTATTTCCGGCTTCCAAGCTCCATGCCAACACTGTCCATGCTGGAAGAAGCCGGCTCACGTTCACAGATCCAAGTAGGGAGACGCCATCACCAACCAGCATCACAAACCCGACAGAGGGCCAACTAACTGCTCTCCGCACAGTGGGGCCGGACTTAGATCTGCCTCCAACACACCTTGGGGCTGGGCACCAACATCGTTTTTGCTGCCAGTGTGTGCCGTGTGTAAGTGTGCCTGTTTATGTGCATGCGTGCACGCAGAGGTCAGACAGGAACCCTAGGTGTCAGACCTCACGTTTCACCTTGTGTGAGGTCGGATCTCTTACTCACCGCTGCATTCATTCACTAGGCTAGTTTCCTCACTAGATCCTTCTGTCCGCACTTCCCTCCTCCCTGTAGGTGTGCTGAGATTATAGGCTCCTCCAGCATCTGACCCATGTCTCCCGTCCTCCCCCCCCTCTCTCCAGTGAATTCATACGTGCCATGTCCCATGCATGGAGGCCAGAAGACAACTTTCAGATGGGTCCTGGCAGCTCCATCTCATTCGAGGAACGATCTCTCTCTGGACCCTACTCTGCTGTTATCCTTTAAATTTTTTTTAATATATTTTATTGATATATTTATTTATGAGAGAGAAAGAAGCAGAGAGAAAGAGAGAGAATGGGCGCACCAGGGCCTCCAGCCACTGCAAATGAACTCCAGATGTGTACACCCCCTTGTGCATCTGGCTTATGTGGGTCCTGGAGAGTTGAACCGGGATCCTTTGGCTTTGTGGGCAAATGCCTTAACTGCTAAGCCATCTCTCCAGCCCTTTTAAAATTTTTATTTACTCTGAGACAGAGAGAGAGAGAGAGAGAGAGAAAGAATGGATATGCCAGGGTCTCTAGCCACTGCAAATGAACTCCAAACGCATGTGTACCATGTACATCTGGCTTATGTAGTTATGTAGGTTCTGGGGAATTGAACCTGGTTCCTTAGGCTTTGCAGGCAAGCCCCTTAACTGCTAAGCCATCTCTGCAGCCCTCTGCTGTTATTCTTTGCTGTGCTCAGCGCCAGCTTCTGAGAAGTTCTCCTGTCTCTGCCTCTCACCTCATCACCAGCATGCTGGGATTGCTCTATGCACTACCTTCGTTGGTCTAGGGCTTGCCTAACATGGATGAAGCCCTGGGTTCAATTCCTAGCACTCCTAGACCAGGTGTGGTGGTGTATGCATAAAATCCCAGCCCCCGGGAGGACTAGAAGTTCAAGGTTATTTTTGAGGTCAGCCTGGGATACTAAAATAATAATAATAATAATAAAAGTCTTCTAGAGAAATTCTCCATGGCTTATGGACACAAGGAAGTCTGCTTATGAAGGGGAACCCTCCAATTCATTTGGACACATGCATTTCAAGTCGGATCTCAGAAACGCTCTGAGCAAGGCGGACCGTGAACAAAGTTTGGGGGTCAAGGACAGGAAATATCCCATCCAGCGGGCTGTCCATGTGCAGTCTAACGGGTCTCCAGTTGCTCTTTAATGCTCACTTGTCATTACACTGGACCTCTTGTCTTTAGAACCTTAGAGAGCTCGCATTAGCAAAGAAATTACACGCGTACTCCTGGGTCATTTGAAGCCATTTTTTTTTTTTATTCCAAACATGTATTTTGTAAACCTGGCATTTTCCAAACAGTGCAAGTGAAGAGTGATGCAGAGACTTGAATACACATGACGTGTAGGAGGGCTAGCTCTCCTGCCACATATCCTCTCGGGTCGCGTATATGGACCCCGACGAGGCCGTGGAAGTACAGAGCGTGGGTTCGCGCCATGCAATTAACCGCTTGTAAAGCTTTCAACCCACTCTGCCAGCCATACCATGCACATCAGGATTAAACAAAGTCAAACCAAACACGCTAACAAATCGGAAGTCGAGATCATTTGTGCTCTAAGGCGTCACACCGTGTTGGGGAAAATTTGTTCATTGTCCCTCTCTGCAGAAAACCCAGAGGACATTCTAGAAGGTTCACTTCAGCCCCACTGGCTCCGTAGTCTCCCTTTGATCATTCTTTGTTTCAGAAACTATTACCCACATGTGTTACACTTCATGTATCAAAACACGAACTAAAACTGCCTTCTTTGAGCATTTCTGAAATAGCATTCACTAGTTTTTTTTTTTTTTTTCCTAAAGGGACAGTTCACCCAAATACAATGTTTTTGGGTGGTACTGGGATTCAAACCCAGGACTTCACACATGCTGGGCACTGAACTGCACCCCCAGCTCTGAAAATAACAATTCTTTGCAGCACCAATAAATTCCAGGAAATTTAAACCAGGCACACATTCACTGGTACATTTCACAGGTAGTCAGGCATACTGCGGACGCTCCCCCAAATGCCTTACCCAACGGTGGAAGCATTGTGAATAAACTTCCCCTGCCCACCATGCTGGGGGTCAGCAGGTTGCACCCAGCACACAGTCACTACCAGGGTGTCCTTCTGTTTGTTCTGACCTCCTTGCCTTTGGCTCTAGGCCACACAGGGCTCAGTGGCGGGGACTTGCTACAGTTTGTCAAACCTCTGAACAGTGGACATGCTGAGAGGGGCTTGAGACCCCCCGCCTGGTGGCAGGGATGCTGGGTGTGAACCCTGTCAGTCATCAGGAAGCACGTCACCTGGTTCCCTCCCACCAGTGCCCCGGTGCTTCTAAACGTCATGGCCTTTTTGTGACAGACCCAAACTCTCTTGAGACCTATGTTAATCGAGCAAAAGGGGATTATTTTCAAAAAGAGGGGGGGCATTGTTTTACTGAGGTTTTACAAAGGTCCCTTTTCATAGTTAAAAAGTGCCTCAGCCTGCTGGCAGGTGGCCAAATCCACTGAGGACGCACCTAAAAGCTGAAGTAGACAAAAGATGACGCCCACAAGGCTATCTGGCAGGAATCCACAGCGAGTCAGAGGCAGAAGGGGGTGATGGGCTTCATGGTGGCAAAGATCACCCTGGAATGGAATCCAGACATGACAGCCCACCCTGCCTGCTTCCGCTGACAGCTTACTGAGGGCTGGAAAGGTGCTGGCTTAAGGATTCTCATAGAACGTTCCATTCCTTCTCCACCACTGATGCTAGCTAACTAAGTGGCCACATCATCAGCCCTCGCCTCACCTGCTACTCAACAGGTAGAAAGCGTGTCTGTCTCCTCAAGCAGTCCCTGGTGTTACCACATACAGTTTTCTTGAACACGGCCTCACGAAGTTGTAGTGACCTTCTCGACACACAACCGCTTCCGTGGGCCTACCGTTTGGGTCAGGCAGAAACAAACAGATCCCAGCTCTGGGACGACCCTTCCTCGGAGGGGCTCTGCTGGCTGGATGGTAGAACTGTGTCCCTGAGAGTCACCCTTCTCCAGTGACACCAAGTGTCCACACACCCCTTAAAGGACGAGGCCAGTGGGGACAAATGCCGATGGTGCTGTTCCGAGTTTACCCCCCAAGGCTCCTAAATGACTGAGGGACACAGGACAGGATTCACAGGATGCCACCGAGGGGCAGCTGCAAGTGTGGCTTGTAGCAGTCCGCATCCATGCCCACTGCAGCGGGCTGGCCTCCCTGAGGCATGAGGCAGTTGTGCCATTCTCTAGGAAACCTATGGCATCCGGCATAGCGCCTGCCAACAATCGGGGCGCCGCCATGGCTATTAAAGGAGCCAAAACTGTTTTCCCTGTTTCTTCTGATAAAACTCAAACTGGGTGAGGACCGGATTCTTGGCCTGACCCTGTCTCAACCTGACAGAGAGACACAACATTAGACTTCTACGACCTGCTCGGCTCTTGTGGTCCATTTCATGTCACCGGGAAGGGACATGTGGCACAATCATTGCCTTCTTGCAGCAGAATCACCTGGATAGGTACTAAGAACCAAAGACATGTGCCCCGTGCCAGGTGTGTGCTGGCCTCACACCCTCAACATTTTGGATGCTGCTATTAGTTAAGTACAGTATAGAAAACTGGTGTCCCCTGATTTTGGGTTCTGGGTCTGTTCAACCATGCTCCCAGAACATTCAACACATCAGATTATAGGAAGCAAGACCTTGTAAGAAAGATCCTTGGTTTGGTATTCGGTTTCATTTGTATTTGAAGCCATCTGTGCGTGGTGTGTGTGTGTGTGGGGGGCAGTGATAAGCAGGCTGGAATCAGGAATCACGACTATTTCCCATGTTTTCTGTCTTACTAGTTGGGGCACTGGTGGTGGGAGCCGCGGCAGCCACGGCTGGCAGCAGCTGCTGAGTGGTCACCGGGGACCCGGAGCCATGCAGAGCCCATTATGCCCTTCCCAGCTCTGCCCTTTCACAGTCACGCGGCACTCAGAACCAGAGAGCGGAGCACAGCTGACCCCAGATACTGTCACTCAGAGAGCTTGGGTTCCCAAAGCCATAATGTGGAGTGTTCACCTGTTGGGGAGGAGGGAGAGGGACACCGATGCTCTGCTCAGATCTCTGCGTGATTTCTGAGTCTCCTTGGGTTGGGGCGGGGTGTAGGGGAAGGGGGACTCCTGAAACTCTCCTCTGGAGGATGGAGCCATTTTGGCAGAAGAACCGAGAAGGTTCACATTGCCTTGCGGTTGTGGGCATATGGCGATCTGGCTCCCCACCTCAGAGCTGATTAGATTGGGACCACCCCATGCGACTTTCCCTGAACACCCGTGCCTGGCTCCCCCCCCCCCAGTCTTACGCTCTTGGCTCCCTTATTGCTATCTTCTGGAAAGTCTTCCTTAATAAGTTACTTGCACGCCTGTTTCTTTGATTCTTGAGAGCCCCCCTGAGAGACCTAAATCGGGACGGATGGTCCCAGGGAAGGAACTGTCTACTGAGGGCGGCAGAAGGGGCAGGAGAAACGGGGACCTCTGGAGGGAAGGCGACCCCCCCCCCCCAGTCCTCAGACACAGGCCTGTGCTCGGGGGACCACTCACTTCGTCCTGGGCTCGTGACCCCTGGGCCATGGTGTCCGAGGTTTAGCAGATGTCCACCCAGCCTTGTCGCTGGAGCAGGAGGGTGCGATGCCTGCTGCGCCAGGGTGATGTGGCGCAGGGTTTGAGGAATCCGGCTGTGCCAAGCAAGTTCCTGTTGGGATTCTCCCAGGGAGAGGTCCATGCAAGAGAGCATCCATGATTCTTCAAGCGCTCCAACGTGAGCTGCCTACGGGGGTCTTCCCCATCCAGGGGTTCTCTGTGGCACTCCCAGCTTGGTGTATTTTTCTCACCAGGTTGCTTCAGCTTATTTTATCTGAGTCTTTTTTTTTTTTAAATTTTAAACAGCAAGTTCCAAAGTACAATACGATTCTATCCTTTAAGATTTGTATCCAGGTACATGTACTTCCAAGATTTCAGTGCTTGAGTGAATTATAGAACTATTTAATAGAAATCATAAAACATCGATACAAATATAAAGACATGATCAATATAAAAGGCTTATATTTATAAAAAAATACTTTTAGGTAACAGTTTTCCCCTGAGGGTTGACCACGCATGTTGCATCCATAAATATTGCTCGGCTCTGTAGCTCTTCAGAGTACATCTTGGAAAGGAAGTGGCGACCGGCCCTAGTCATGTGACCTGGCTGGAAGTGGCTGCGTCGGGCTGGCACCTGGGCTTGGCAGGATGAGTAAGAGGACAGCATCAGTGGGGCCTCCGAAAAATCTGGAGAAGATTTTTTTTTTCTTCCAAATATGGAAGATACAAAGACAGGCTGGTGGTGGGGGAGGGGGGGTCACATGACTGGCGTGGCAGGTCACTGGTTTTTCTGGACCCAGTCCCAACTGTCTTCATTCTCTTTCCGGTTCTTCTCAGCCTCGATGATTTCTTTGTACCTTCGGCGGAAGAAGCCCAGCTGAAAGGGAGGAAGAAGATGGTTAGGGAGGCTGGAGGACGGGCTGTTTGGATTTCAAGGTGGCCAGGGCTATGAGGAGGCACGACCCGCCCTCCTGAAGCTGGGAAGGTGTTGCAGTCAGGTTCGCATCGCTGGCAGCAAACACCCGACCCAGAGCAGCTTGTGGAAAAGAAAGGTTTATTTTGGCTTGCAGACTCGAGGGGAAGCTCCGTGGTGGCAGGGGAAAACGATGGCATGAGCAGAGGGTGGACAGCAGCAACAGGAGAGTGTGCCAAACACTGGCAAGAGGAAGCTGGTTATAACACCGCCCCCCCCCCGCCACAATACACTGCCTCCAGGAGGCTTTAATTTCTAAACTGCCATCAGCTGGGGACCTAGCGTTCAGAACCCTACGTTTATGGGGGATACCTGAATCAAAGCACCACAGAAGGCCTAGAGAACTTCTCAGGTTGGACCGTTGGTAGAAAACACTGCGGCAAGCGGAGTGTCCTGCATGCGCTAAGTGCTGGGAGCCCTCAGATCGGCCGCTGCGTGCCAGGGACGCCGGCTATCCAGAGTTTTACTCAAAGGTGTTTGGGAGTTAGAAAAAAAAAAATCTCATGGTTAATCAAGTTTGAGAACTGTCCCGTTCTTTCTTCTAGGCATCTGTGATGTGCGGTAGGATGGCAGAAGATCCCACAGCTCTGATGGGGAAGAAGCCCGTATTTCCTGACTTTGTGTCGTGATCAACATTAATGTCCTGAGAGATACCAGGCATGTGTGGGACAATTCGTGAAATATTCTCACATGAAAACGTGTGTGTGTTCGTGCTTGTGTGCCTAAGGACAATCTTTTTTAAAAAAACATTTTTTAAACTTTATTTTATTTATTTGAGAGAGAGAGAGAGAGAGGCAGAGAAAGGGAGAGGCCGAGAGAGAATGGGCGCGCCAGGGCCTCTAGCCACTGCAAACGAACTCCAGATGCAT
The DNA here is from genome assembly GCA_036346955.1 of Dipus sagitta. Lineage (NCBI taxonomy): Eukaryota > Metazoa > Chordata > Mammalia > Rodentia > Dipodidae > Dipus > Dipus sagitta. The sequence goes on from CM070786.1 coordinate 6,754,111, forward strand.
GCACCACCTTGTGCATCTGGCTTATGTGGATCTTGGAGAGTCGAACCCAGATCCTTTGGCTTTGCAGGCAAACGCCTTAACCTGCTAAGCCATCTCTCCAGCCCCCCACCAAAGGACAATCTTGAATGCCATTTCTCCCAGGAGTGGTCTACCTTTTTTTTTTTTTTTGAGACATTAGCCAACTAGGCTAGCCTGGCTGGCAAGGAAGACTGGGTCTGACTGTTTCTACCTCCTCGCTCCAGTTATGAGCAAGCCTGGCTTCGTGCCGTGGGTTCTGGGACTTGAACTCAGGTCCTCATGCCTGCGAGACAAGCACTTTATTGATGGAGTATCGCCAAGCACCCAAATGACAAGCTCTTTAAAACCTCTGCAGGCCTGCATTCCACCTTGCGGTCACCTAGAACTTTCTCTCACTCCTGTGGGTTCCATGGGGGTCTGTGCACTGGACTCGCCTAGCAGGCACGTCATTCTGGTCCAGGGTGGAAGTTTCTTGAAAAGACTGCTACCTAACCTTGGCCCGATGTTGCATTTGGTCTCAGGGCTTTTCACACAGAGTCCTTCGTGTCTCTACTGCTAAATGTTTCCACACCTTTTGTGGCCCCAAATCTCACTTGTTTTCCGATGTCAGGGAGACCTGACATATCTTGCCCCTTGCACACCAGAACCTGTGGTCTCTGCTTTTAGGTCAGACATGACAACCTCTAGTGGGTGTAGAACACCCCACACCCCCACTCCATCTCCTGGCAGGAGATCCCTGAGGTCAGATGCCCCTCCCTGCATCTACCTTAAACATGACAACCTCTAGTGGGTGTACAACACCCCCACTCCATCTCCTGAGCAGGAGATCCCTGAGGTCAGACGCCCCTCCCTGCATCTACCTTAAACATGACAACCTGTAGTGGGTGTACAACACCCCCACCCCATCTTCTAGGCAGGAGAGCCTTGAGGTGTACACTGTGCCTATTTCCCAGTGGAGTAGTGAGGACCAGCTTGCCAGCACCCCCTTCTCTAACCCCCTCCCCCTCCCCGACTTCCTTTCCTGCTCCCCACACTGTTTCCTGCGCTCACCTGAACGTGAATTCCTTGCACTCACCCCAGTGCCTTCAAAGAGGGGGATTCAGGCAGAGGCGCCCCTTGCTCTGCTGGGGGGGCCTGCTGTGTTGCTGGTGTGCGGAGTCTCAGTATAGTTAGTTTGTGCTTCCCCACAGTCCTATGTGAATGCCCTCGAGACCAGTCATCTCTGCTGACTGCTGCCCACAGCGAGTGTCTGTATAGAACGCACCCGGGCAAACTGTAAAGCAGAGCCAGCCATCGTGGGCACACCTCTGTGGACCGGGCATCCAGAGAAACAGACATAGTAACTGTGTGTGCTCAATTTCTCTGGCAATAGCACAATACCCAGTGGGGTTTACTTAGCTCACAGCTTGGCGAGCTGAACACCCAAGGCTAGGTTAGCCTCTGGTGAGGGCCCCATGGTGGATGGCATCAGGGTGAGAGAGATCACGTGGCCAGACAGGAAGCAAGAGTGACTAGAGGGGCCTGGGGAGATGGCTCAGTGGTTAAAGGCACTTGTTTGCAAAGCCTGATGGCTTGGGTTTGATTCCCTAGTATCCACATAAAGCCAGATGCACAAATTGGTACATGCACCTGAGTTTGTTTGCAGTGGCTAGAGGTCCTGTTATGTTCATTTTCCCTCCCCCTCTTCCTTCCTTCCTTCCTTCCTTCCTTCCTTCCTTCCTTCCTTCCTTCCTTCCTTCCTTCCTTCCTTTCTTTCTCTTTCTGCTTACAAATAAATAAAAAATTAGAAAAAGTGTTTTTTTTTGTTTTTTTTTTAAGAATGATGGGAGAGGCAGTCTTGCTTTGTCCCTTACAATCTTTTCATGCCAGCTAACCAGGGTTTGAACAGAACTAGAGCAATTTTTGCCAAAAGAAGCATTCCACTGGCATAGTCACCTCCCACTCGACTCCACTGGGAATCAAGTTTCCAACCACAAACTCTTGGGAAACACACAGCAGATCCCCAAACCACAATGGTCATTTTGAGGGTCACGACCTCCTCAGGTAGAGAAAGCAGGTGGGCACTGATTGTGTAATGCATCAAAACACCCACACATCATTATTTTATTCATTCATTCATTCTTGTGGTGCTGGGGATGAGAGCCAGGGCCCTGCACATTATGAAGGATGACTCCCTTTTAATTCCAGAGAAGGACCATATTCTTACTGTAGAACCAATTAAACAGACTGGAATGCTATGCCTGTCTCACTCTGAGGCCCTCAGGGACCTTGCAAACGTCTTTTAATTTTCTTAGAACTTTGTCCTGCCCATATACCAACAGGCCAGTCCAGCCTGCTGAAGGACAAGAGACCTCTATGGAGGCCCTTTCCAGATGAGCCAACCCTTCATGGTGGACGGATGCATGGGGATGGAGTCTGGATAAAACCTAGATCTGTCCAGACTGCCAACCCACCAAACTGTGAACTACCCATGCGCCTGTTGTGGAAATTAATAGCAGTATTTTTTTTTCTTTTGCTGACTTAATAAATGAATCAGAGGGGAAGCTAATGTTCTACATATAAAGGTCATCAGTGAGCCTTGTCCTGAGGAACTAAACTTTTCTTGTTCTTCTGTAAGACAGAAAAGAGTCAGCTCACGTCTCATGGTCACGCTAGGATCTGGTACAGAGTCCACAGCAGCCCCACGCAGGAGCCTCTCACGTGCTCATGTTTTTACGATGTCATCCTTGTCACCAACAAAGTGACAGCACTGTCGTCTCCAGCAGACACCCAGAGCTGCTCTCACAAACACCCCTGCGAACTCCATGCTCCCCTCCAGCACATCAGGGCCCGAGAGTCCTGTTCCCACCACAACCTGTGTGTGATTACTTAATGGGAGGTCGGGGCTGACACTCACGTATATAATTTCTTAAGACCATTTCTCGGGATGGAGAGTTGGCTTAGTGGTTAAGGCGCTTGCCTGCAAAGCCTAAGGACTCATGTTCGACTCCCCAGATCCCATGTAAGCCAGATGCACAAGGTGATGCAAGCACACAAGGTCACACATGCACACAAGGTGACACGTGTACCTGGAATTTGACTGCAGTGGCTGGAGACCCTGGCGCGCCAATCCTCTCTCCCTCTTCCTCTCTCTCTCTTATAATTTTTTTAAAAGATCATTTCTTAAAACACACTGCAGGGCTGCAGAGATGGTTTAGTGGTTAAGGCACTTGCCTGCGACGCCTATGGACCCAGGTTTGATTCCCCAGTACCCATGTATGCAAGGTGGCGCATGTATCCAGAGTTCTTTTGCAGCGGCTAGAGGCCCTGGTACACCCATTCTCTCTGTCTGCTTCTTTTTTTCTCAGATAAATAAAATAAAATAAAATAATAAAAAAACCATACTGCACTCTCATGGCTAGGGGGTATTGAGTACAAGTTGTGAATGAAGGCTTGGGGTCACCACTCATCTTAGATATCATAGATTAGGAAATTAACTAGGATGATTTCCCAACAGATGGCAGTAGAGGGCCTCATAACAAACGTAGATGTTCTGAACTTCCTGCCAGAAGTCTTTAGGATGGGGTGGGGTGGGGGAGCCACTGCTGACTAGTTCATTCAAGGTGCCATATAGTCTAGTAGTAGCTATGTCAAACATTATTTGTTTGTTTGTTTGATTGGTTTATCGACTCATTCACTTTTCTTTCTTCCTTTCTTCTTCTTCTTCTTCTTCTTCTTTTTTTTTTTTTTTTTTTGGTATTTCGAGGTAGGGTTTCACTCTAGCTCAGGCTCTCCTGGAATTCACTATGTAGTCTCAGGGTGGCCTCGAACTCATGGCGATCCTCCTACCTCTGCCTCCTGAGTGCTGGGATTAAAGGCATGCACCACCATGCCCGGCCCTTTCTTTCTTTCTTTCTCTCTTCTTTCTTTCTTTCTTTCTCTCTCCCTCCCTCCCTCTCCCTCTTTCTTTCCTTCCTTCCTCCCTCCCTCCCTTCTTTCTTTCTTTGTTTCTTCTTTCTTTCTTTCTTTCTTTTTTGAGGTAAGGTCACACGGTAGCCCAGGGTACTGGGATAAGAAGCAAGAAGCTGGGGCTCTGTGCATACTAGGCAAAGGCTGTATCATTGAGACATACCCCAGCTCTTTCTGTGTCTTCTCTCTCTGTCTTGCCCCCTCTCTGTTCCTCTCACTCTCTCTCCAGGGACTCACTATGTTATTCAGGCTGGCTTGAACTCATGATCCTCCTGCCTTCGCCTCCTGAGTGCTGGGGTTATGAGCGCGAGCCACCATGTAATGTTGTTTCTGCTGTGTTGGCCCCCAGTCCGTTTCGGAAAAGGAGCGTGCCTTTGTGTTTTGGAAGCAAGCCCTTTAAGTTGTTGAGCCATCTCTCTGCAGCCCCACCTTCATGCTTGGGTTTGGGGCATGGTTTTGGCTTTGACTCATAGCACATTGACAGAGAGTGATTCCTCAGACAACTGTCATCCCAGGCCACAAGGTGTGATAAAGGAGCCCAGAGTGCTGGCTACTGTACAAACTTCAGCTAGCCACCCCCTTTGGCTCGGAGCTCCGGCATCTTTCTTTGTTTCTGCTTCAGAAATCAATCATGTCCTCAGACCTCTCCAAGGTGAAAAGCTGATGACATTTTCCACTGTTCCTGAGGGACACTTCAGGGACGTAGGGCGTTGGTCACATCACTGTGTCCTCAGCACTCACAAAGGGAGGACTCAGTTTCTGCCTAGTGTTAACACTTTTCTAAAACTTTTTTAGAAAGTTAAATTTTCAAATAAAAATAAACAAATAAATATGGCTTAATATTTTAAATGATTATGAAGCCTTTGAATGCATGCATTTGATTTTTTTTTTTTTTTTTGAGGTAGGGTCTCACTCTAGTCCAGGCTGACCTGGAATTCACTATGTAGTCTCAGCTGACCTCGAACTCACAGTGATCCTCCTACCTCTGTCTCCCAAGTGCTGGGATTAAAGGCGTGCGCCACCACACTCAGCTCAGCTATGCCATGCCATTCTGGTGTGTGTATGTGTGGTGCATATGTATATGTGGACAAGCATACACAATATGTGTGTGGAGGTCAGAGGACAACTTTCTTTTCTTTTTCCTTTTCCTTTTCCTTTTCTTTTTCTTTTTCTTTTTCTTTTTTTCCCCCCCTGGCCTGGTTTTACATGGGAATTGAGGAACTGAAGCCAGGCCAGTAGGTTTTGCAAACAAGTGCCTTTAACTGCTGAGCCATTTCCCCACCCTGCAGGGGGCTTTCTGTGGTAGGTCCTCACTTTCCAACCTGTTTGAGACGGGGTCTCTTGTTCTCATCGTTGTTCACTGCTTGTTTCCAGGCTAGCTGGCCTCGGACCTTTCGCTTCCTGGAAATTCTCCCGTCTCTGCATGCTGGGACAACAGAAGCTTACCACGGCTTCCAGCTTTTGTGCAGGGTCTGGGGAAATGAACTCCAGCACTCAGCCTTGTGGGGCAGACGCTTCATCTAGTGAGCAGTTTCCCCAGCTGGAGGATATTTCTTATTTTAAATGCCCCCCGCCCAGTCTTACTGAGGCATGACTGATAAATTTTTAAAAGAATATATTTAAATTACAGAATGTGATTTTTTTTTTCCCAAGCTAGGGCCTTCCTCTAGCCAGGCTGACCTGGAATTCACTATGGAGTCTCAGGCTGGACTTGAACTCATGGCGATCCTCACGCCTCTGCTTCCTGAGTGCTAGGATTAAAGGCATGTGCCACCATGCCTGGCCTGATGTTTTGATATATGCATACACTAGGGACTGTTTATTACAATCAGTTGAATGAACCTACCCCTCACCTTATACAGTAACATGAGTGTGTGGTAAGAGCATCTGGGATTTACTCTTAGCAAATTTCAGGGGTCCGTATATGCATTTTCAATTTTATATTGAAGTATGGATATAACGTAAAGCAATTCCCGAGAAAATTATACAGTTTTGCCATACATTTCTCTCTTGTAGGCCTTTCTTTGAGCACACATGCCCTTTTTCTTAGCAGTCATGGGTATTTGGGAGAAATTCTGAAAGTCCTGAGTGAATCTGTTCTTGCTTCCAGCTGAGCCCACCCCAAGGCTGCTGGGAAATGACTGATGATGAGTTTTAAGATGCACCCACAACTAGCCACACGCTTCCAATGTCCAACGGAGTCAGTGTTTTCCTGAGTCTTTTCTGGAACCTTCCAGGGTTTGCTCTGCTCCTTACAGGGCAAGAGGTTCTGTTTATAGTTGTTCTGTTTGTAGCAGAAGAAACACAGAAACCCTTGAGGAGGAGACTCGAGCCAAGTTTGCTTGGCGGGAGGCTGAGGGAGCAGTGTGTCCTGTGGTTTCAAGTCTTCGCTGGGCCTACTGCCCCAGAGAGCAGCTGCCAGCACCCTCCTGCGGACTTACGACTTTCTGACACAACTTCGTATTCAAACCTCCCAGAGAAACCCTAGCAAAACAGAGTCTCCCCGAACAGCTCACTTAGGTGAGTGCTGTGTGAGGAGACAAGCCTGGAAGGGGATGAAGGCTGACCGAACTCCAGGGTCAGCCTAGTCCACTTCAAGGTGAGTGGTCTTGTGGGGCCCATCCAGGGCATCTGGCCTCTTGGGGACATCCCTCTCCCCACTGGCCTTTCTGCTGTTTCCTGGGCAGCAAGTCCAAGGACCTTGGACGCGTTCCTCCTGCACACTCATGCACGGACTTCTGTTTACGGCCCTCTCAGTTACTTGGCTGTTCACGTAACATGTCTTTGTCTAGAGATGGCCACACTGCGATATCAAATTGATATCCACTTTGTAAACAAGCCTGTCCCACTGCATGTCTCTTACACATGGGTTTAAGTGAGGTGGTGTGTGGACGTTCATGTGTGCGCATGACTACACGCTTTCTTTGCGTGTGTATGTGTGTGCAGTGTGTGCCTGTGTATAAGTGGGCATGCAAGTATGTGTGTGGTTGTGTGGAGGGCAGAGGTCAACTTCAGGTTTTCTTCCTCTGTTGCTTTCCATCTTATTATTATTTATGTTTTTTTTTTTGGTTTTTAATATATTTATTTATTTATTTGCAAGGAGAGAGAGAAAGAGAGAAAGAGAATGGGTATGTCAGGGCCTCTTGCCACTACAAATTCCAAATGCATGTGTCAGTTTGTGCATCTGGCTTTACATGGATACTGGGGCTATCAGACTTTGCAAGCGAGTGCCTTTAACTGCTGAGCCATCTCTCCAGCCCCATGTTATTAGTTTTTGGAGACAGAGTCTCTCACTGGCTGGGCTAGACTAGCTCGGGAGCAAATCCTAGTGTCTCCACCGTCCCAGCACTGAGATTACAGGTAGGCACTTTACCACCACATCCGTCTTTTAGGTGAGTGTTGAAGTTTTGAACTCAGGTCCTCATGTTTGCGAGGTGAGCACTTTAACCCTGAATGATCTCCTCTGTTTGGTTACATACTTTCTTTTTTCTTTTCTTTTTTTTTTTTTTGAGGTAGGGTCTCACCCAGACTGACCTGGAATTCACTCTGTAGTCTCAGGCAGGCCTCAAACTCACAGTGATCCTCCTACCTCTGCCTCTCGAGTGCTGGAATTAAAGGCGTGCGCCACCACGCTCGGCTCTGGTTACACGCTTTCTTTGGAGAGGCAGGGATGAGTTTCCCACGCCTGGCTGGTGGCAAGGTGGTGACTGCAGTGATCTGTGGAGAAGGTACCAAACCTCCCACAGTTCTCTGCGTCATCTCACAAATGCTGTTCTCTTACATCTCTGTTCGAAGTCGGAAGCCATGCTGTCTGACATACCCTGTGAGCCCCAAACAAGCTCTGGAGTATCAGGCTCTGGGGATGGCCCCAGCTGAGGGAGGCCTCAAGGCAGCCCTCTTCCTAGGCCAGCAGGTTTTCTGTGTCTCTGTGGCCCCGGAGCAGGCAGGCCTGGGCCTCACGGGAGGTAACCGACCTGTGTGGCAGGCGAAGCAATGGTACGTCTTTGGTCTAAACCATCACGGCTTGTCAGAGAGAGGGACAGAGATGGAGGGTCCTTAGCTGAGGGGCGGCCTGAGTGTTCCGGAAAACCACCCACAAGGACAGGACTTGTGACACAGGGTGAGGGAGAAAGGGGTGCCTTGCTTCTGGCAGCGTGTCCCCTGGCTCTCTGCTGAGCTCAGGCTGGAGTATGAGCCGAGGACACTTCTCAGACGGGCGAGACAGCCACACAGAGCGGCCCTGCCCGCCGCGCGCTGAGCAAGCAGCCTGTCTCAGAACCGGGCCCTCAGCAAGAGGCACCGCTGGGACGTCCTCCGACCCAGTCAGGAGCTGAAGGGAAGGCGCGGGGCTCCTCCGGACCCTCTCCCTTCAAAGAGTCTCGTGTTTCAAAGTGTTCCTCCCGCACAGTGGCTTGGCAGGCTACCGCAATCCTCGCACATCGAGTTTAAATTATGGCTCCCCGTGTCGGCTACCGGCTCAGCTTTGGGAAGCTTGGTTAGGATCCCTTTCGGTATTTGGAGAGGGTTCTGGTTAGCTTGGGGCCCCCCCGTTGTGGATTTTGTGTGGGAGCCAGAGCCTGCTGCCGCCAAGCATGAGAGCCTGGGATGCCAGCGGGGCCTTTGGGAAGATTCTGGGAGCCGCAAAGAGGCAGCGGGAAAGAGAGAGAGAGAGAGAGAGAGAGAGAGAGAGAGAGGGGGGCCAGGGTGGCTGAGGGCAGGGACAGGGATGGGAGCCTAGATTGTGGAGAAAGCATTTGTCTCTGCAGGAGGCTCTCTGGTTTGGAGAGTTAGGAGCCCCACAGGGACGGTGTGGGAGGGGGCGACAGCTGGTGTCCTAAGCCACATCGACCGACCGTGCCCCTCTCTGCCATTCAACTGCATTCTCAGAGGGTTCAAGGGCACAGGAGAGCTCCGCTGTTTACCTCTGCTCCTCTGCCGCAGGCAGCAATGCCATAAACTACTCTCGAAGAGACATCAATACATGTGAGCTACAAAGGGAAGAGGGCTTGGACTCTGGCCATCTGTCCTTCACAAGCCCTCAGTGATGTGCTGCCTGGACAGAGCTGAGCATCTGGGCAGCTGGGTGCCATTTAGGCAACAGTGGCATCCCCTGTTGGGAATGGAGTTACACATGGGCTATGGCAATAAGCCCAAGCCACTGAGGCCTCCCACACAGGTCAGGCATTGGGCTCAGACCTTAGCCCCAGGAGCAGCAGGCTTCTGTGAGCTGTTCTGTCAAGGTGACAGTGGATCGCCACTCTCTACCCATAGCACATTATTCCTAGGTTGTAGACGCAGGCATGAGAGTTGACAAGATGTCTGGAGTTGAACTTTCAGGAGCACATCTCATTCACCTTTCCCAACCGCTTACTGTCAGAGTCTCAGAGCTCTCTCCCATCTTCCCTGTCTCCTCCCCATCACCTGGCCATGAGAAGGGTAGGCCACCTTCTCCCAAGCCACACCTCCATACCTCCACACCAACCGAGGCCCCTCTGAGGCATAAAGACTCCCCAGATGCCATTCTTACTTCTTCTTTCTGGCCCTCTTTCTTGGAGATACGTGTCTATCTCTGTATCCCTCCCTCTCTGTCTACCCCATCATCTGTCCTGATCCAAACACATACCTTCCTTTCTGTCCCTGTCCTTCTATTCTACCTCATTCTTTCTCTCTCTCTCTTCACTTGCTTCCCGGCTCCCTTCCACTGCTCTTTCTTCTGGGCTGATCCATGGCATCCCCCTCCTGGGTAGTGAACTATCTTTCAATAAATTTCGCTGCTTCTGCTACTGGCCACCTGTCTCTGTTCTGGAACTTAAGAACCCCTTTGGGGGTGGCCAACTGAACCCTGGTATCTGCCACTCTGACCTCTGCTGGAGGCCTCTACATGGTAGAATGTGTTCCCACATAAGCTCCACCCACCAAGCTGGATGTCTCGGTCTCCCTGTCACAGGAAGAAACCTGGCAAGCTATGCTCCCAGGGCCTCCCAACGGGTGCCTGCAAGAGGCCAGCAGGATGGTGTACCCCGACCCTTATCCACACTGCACCATGTGGCCTTTCATCCTGGAGTGGGGGTGGGGATCACAGTATCTTCTCTGCTGTGGAGAAGTCCCTGCACAGCACTGGTCACCCTCTGTCACAGCTATGAGTCTAGTGCCAGGTTGTAAGGGTTCAAAGGCAGGTAAGGGGCACAGTCAACACAGCATCTGATTCCTTGGCCAGGATTTGGGTCAGAGCACGTGTTCAGTAAGAGTGGGCTGAAATGAACACAGCTCCCTGATGGGTATCCAACAGCTTCCCCACAGCCCTCCATTCGCCCCTTGAGTTACGGCAAGATTGAGGTGTATAGAGGATGTCTGGCATCTTGAGTCCCCCTCAGCTAGGAGACCTGAGGCTGCTGGCCACCCCATCGCAGTCACCCCCCTATAAGCACACGTTCTTTAAGCAAATACAACAAAACCCAAATACAACAGGGGTCAGGTAGGGGGAGATGAGACACCCTCCCGAGGCAGATCTTAATGGGGCTGCCGCAAGTGGGGCATGTACCCCGTGAAGGGGAATGTCTTGTCCTGCCCAGCCAGGGAGGGGGAAAGCATTTGTTTTCACTTCAAGAGTCCTTGTACGCTGAAGGGAGCCTCCCATGTTCCCTCTCTCTACACGCCCTCCTCCCAAAGCCCCCACCACTCAGCAAGAAGCCTGTCTTTGCAGATTCCAAACCCCAGGCCTGTTTTGCTCTCCGCCCACAAACCAGAGGCGCTCTCAGCACGAAGAAGCCAGAGTTGGAGGAAAGAGAGAATTGAGATCTCACTGGCAATGAAGATTAAATAAACAACAAATTGGAGGATTAAAAAAAGAAGAAACAAAAACCAGGTAATATCCTCTGCTGGCAAACACAGAGGGAAACGGATGCTTCTGCTGAATACTGTCTGTGGGAGGGTAGATTGGGATAGCCTTTCTGGCAGTTTGCAATGTAAAATAAGTGCTTGGTATAATTCCACATCTAGGGTTTCATACTAAGGACGGGATGAAGCATTTGCACAATGACTGGACTTTAAGGCTATGTACTGTGGCACTGTTATAAGAAGTACAACCAGGAGGGACTTCGTTCTCACTCTAGGGGACTACACAGAAACACTGTAGCTGTAAGACAGGCTGGAAATGGGCTCCTAACAACAGGAAAGATATTCACAGTATCACAACAGGCTACAAAATAGCACACTGGATGCCTGGCTGCATGAGGTTGTAAGACAAACATATCTTCAAGTGATGTGCTCTGTATGTTTTTTCTTCAACCTCCAGAGACTCTTTCTGGTGAAGTACACCTAAGTTTATGTTTTGCCTTTTAAATATTTTCATTTATTTTGAGAGAGCGGAGGTGTATATGGGTGCTCCAGGGTCTCTTGCCACTGCAAATGAACTCCAGAAATTCCAGATTCATGTGCCACTGTGCATCTGGCTTTACATGGGTACTGGAGAATTGAACCTAGGTCAGAAGACTTTGCAAGCAAGCACTCTTAACCACAGAGTAATCTCTCCAGCCTAAGTTCCCCTAAATTTAAAGCAATGGAGCCCATCATTAATCTGAGAATTGTAAAATAAACACATTGTTTCCCTGTGTTTCTAGACTTTTCAGATACTCTAACTTCTATCTGTTATACTTTTTGCTTTCCAGATTAAGAAATGAGCTCATGACTTTAAATTTAGAGATATATATTATTAATATATTAGTACTTTTTAATATGAATTAATACATTAATATGAAAATAGATTGAGTACACTACTGGAAAATGTAACTAGCAGCCGGGCGTGGTGGCGCACGCCTTTAATCCCAGCACTCGGGAGGCAGAGGTAGGAGGATTGCTGTGAGTTCGAGGCCACCCTGAGACTCCATAGTGAATTCCAGGTCAGCCTGGGCTAGAGTGAGACCCTACCTCAAAAAACCAAAAAAAAAAAAAAAAAAAAAAAAAAAAAAAAGAAAATGTAACTACCAAACTACTCAAGAAGAGGCTGATCCAGGGCCTGGAGAGATGGCTTAGTGGTTAAGGCACTTGCCTATGAAACCTAAGGACTCAGGTTCAATTCCTCAGAACTCACATAAGCCAGATGCACAAGGTGGCACATGAGTCTGGAGTTCATCTGCAGTGACTGTAGGCCCTTACACATCCATTCTCTCTCTCTATTTGCCTCTCTCTCTCTTAAATAAATAAATAAATAAATAATTTAAAAAAGAAAAGGTTGATCCAATGTGAAAGCCTTGTTTATATCTATATACACAGAGAAAAAGGTCAAGAAAGAGACACACTATGCTCATCACAGTAATTACTGGCATGTAACTCCTGGTATTTTACATTTTTCCCCCTTATCAGTATGCTGTCATGTTTGATCAATGCATCTACATTATGGAGATTTTATAATCCCACAGAAATCAAGCATTTGGATTTAAAATATATGTCTTTAACAATCTAAGAGGTTGTTTCTAAAACAGGCACTTAGAAATTGCTTTTGTCCCCAAGCACCAACTCCTCTCTTGGTCCCAGAAGGTGACCAAAGTAGGACGAAGCCTGAAACATTAGCCTCCATTGTTGTATCTGTCTCCTTGACTCTTGCTTGACTCTGCACGGGAGTGCTTACCACTCAAGGAGTGTCCATCTAGGAGCCTGTGATACCCAGCTCAAGGCCCAATTCTCACTGTTCTAAACCCATAGTCACTTTGGAGTAAGACCAGGGCTTCCCAGACACGTTACCCCATCATGCAGTCGCTCGTCAACAGTAGCGATCATCCTATGGGAACCAGACTGCTCTCTCTAAGCGACGTAACAATTTCTTTGGCCCTCCTGGGAGAACCGGAAGTGAGAGAATGATTTACCCAAACACGCTCTACCAAGGCTGTTCAAGTGACACACACCTCTTACCACCTGCCCCACCTCTTCTATTTAAACCTCAAGCTCATGCTATAGTACCCCGAAGGTGGACTTGGGGTCAATAGACCCCTCTATCAGCAGATCTTCCCAACATAGTTCACGGATGAGATACGCTTTCCCTGCTTTACACCGTTACTTGTCTCTTTAATGGATGTACTGTTGCTGGGACAAACACCTGACCAGAAGCAGCTTATGGGAGGAAAGGGTTTATTCCAGGCCTCACGATGGTGAAGAAGCTGGCTCACTTCATCACACATCTACAGCAGAGAGAGAGAGAGAGAGAGAGAGAAAGAGAGAGAAAGAGAGAGAGAGAGAGAGAGAGAGAGAGAGAGAGAGCGCCAGAGTGCCAGAGCACAAGCTGCCAGAGCAAAAATATCTAAGGTTGGCCGGGCGTGGTGGCGCACGCCTTTAATCCCAGCACTCGGGAGGCAGAGGTAGGAGGATTGCCGTGAGTTCGAGGCCACCCTGAGACTCTATAGTGAATTCCAGGTCAGCCTGGCGTAGAGTAAGACCTTACCTCGAAAAACCAAAAAAAAAAAAAAAAAATATATATATATATATATATATATATATATATATATATATATATCTAAGGTGCCAGGCATGGTGGCACATGCCTTTAACCCCAGCACTGGGGAGGCAGAGGTAGGAGGATTACCATGAGTTTGAGGCCAGCCCGAGACTAAATAGTGAATTCCAGGTTAGCCTGGGTTAGACCCTACCTCGAAAAACCAAAAACAAAATCTTATTTTGAAGCCCTATCCCCAATACAATGGTTTGAAGGCAGGGCCTTTAGAAGGTTATTTGGTTTAGAAGCGATAGGAGAGTGAGGCCTTCACCAGAGAGTTAGCACCTATAAAGTAGAGACTACATAGTGAATTCCAGGTCATCCTGAGCTACAGTGAGACCCTACTTTGAAAAACAAAACAATAACAAAAAAATCCAAGGCTATGGGGACATTGCATTCAAGCCACCACAATGAGGAGAGGTGGCTGAGATGACTCTGTTGGGACTGCCTGAGCCAAGGGCTTTTGCCCTAAGACTCCTTTAACATTTCTACTGACGCTTGAGACCTGAATGCTAAAGGATCACGGATGCCCTCCAGCAATGGCCCCATGGTCTTCTGGAGCTGAGGAGCCAGTAGAAACGAGGGCTGACATGGGGCACCTGGACCGTGATTGCCCCGTGGAAGAGGCGGACCTTCAAAGAAGGATGGTGGCGGCACTGGTGAGGAGGGCGGAGGTTCTGAAGCAAAGGCCTCCGGGTCTTGGAAGGAAGGGAGGTCGGGACGGCAATCACGATGGACACGGGATGAAGGAGAGTGATGCTTAAGGCAGGACATGCCTCCGGATGAGCACTGGGCACTAGGGGTGGGCAGGGCACCTCTACACCCTGGCTCAGCCCCAAAGGAACCACCACAGGTCTGGGAGGACTTAGTATGAAGCCACTTGGGTGGGCTTCTAGGCCCACAGCCATCTCTGGACCCACATAGTCTGGGCACATGTCTCTCTTGTATCCCACAGGGGAAAAGAGGAGAGAATTGCTCTGATTTTCCATCTAAGCCAATGGTGAACTATGCTGGCCATTGTGACCCAAGATTTTGGTTTGGAGTATGAGTCTTACCTCCCTATGTCAGAATGGGTTTAACCCTCTTGGACTAGAGAAGGGGAGACTGAGGCTTCTCTCTCTCTCTCTCTGAAGTGGGCCAGATTCTCACTTGTAAATGGCCTCAAGAGGAGCTGAGATTCTGTCCCTTATCTGAAAGGGGACATGACCTCCCCAGACCTGTACTTTTTTTTTTTTTTTTTGGTCACGCATTGTGGTAAATGCCTTTATGAGAGAGAATTGGCGTGCCAGGGCCTCAGTCACGGCAATCGCACTCCAGATGCTTGCGCCACCTAGTGGGCATGTGCGACCTTGCACTTGCCTCACCTTTGTGCATCTGGCTTATGTGGGATCTGGAGAGTAGAACGTGTGTCCTTAGGTTTCACAGGCAAGCGCCTTAACCGTTAACCCATCTCTCCAGCCCCAGACCTGTACTTTTAAGGGAAACATCTTCCCCAGTGCTCCAGCCCTGGAGAGGCTAGAGACCTGACGCCCATGGGTGGAGACCCCACGGGCCCCTGTGATTGCCAGCCTCACCCTCCAGAGCAGCACGGCCAGCAGCAGGAAGATGAGGACTCCCACCAGCAGACTGATGGCGATGATCCATCCCACGACGTAGCCCCGGGGCTCCAGGTTGTGCAGGGCCTCGAAGACCACCTGGAAGGGAAGACAAGTGTGTGACCACGAAGCCCAAGGGTTTCCAGGGCTGTGATGACAACACCCACCCTTACCGTAATATGGAGTGAACCAAAGTATGGTGAAAACAATTGAAGATATATTATATATATATATATGTATATATATATTCTTTTTTTTTTTTTTTTGGTTGTTCGAGGTAGGGTCTCACTCTTGCTCAGGCTGACCTGGAATTCACTATGTAGTCTCAGGGTGCCCTCAAACTCACAGTGATCCTCCTACCTCTGCTTCCTGAGTGCTGTAAAAATATCTTTATTTACTTACTTGAAAGCAGAGAGAGAGAGAGAGAGAGAGAGATAAGAGAGACAGACAGAGAGAATGGGTGTGCCAGGGCCCCAGCCCCAGCAAATGAACTCCAAATGTATGAGCCATTTTGTGCATCTGGCTTTACATGAGGACTGGGAAATCGAACTCTGGCTGTTAGGCTTTGCAGGCAAGTGCCTTAACCGCCGAGTCATCTCTCCAGCCCTGACATACTGTATTCTTGAACTAGAACAGACAACATTCCACCTTGCTCTCCGATTTTGACACAAAGAACACAGGGTGTGTCTTGTGGGAGACAGTAAGTACTTTTGTCTGAGTGTTCTTGGTGTGGAAGTATTTGATCAACACCACTTCCCCCAACAGACTGCAGCTCCCACTAGGGCTAAGACACTTTTGTGGGTCTCACGGCTATGCCTGACACCTCGAAGGAACCCACCCGGGAAGGTGTGCCGTGTTTTGTCACATGAGCCACCTGCATTGGAGGTCCTATCACATTGAGGCTCGTTTCTCACGTCTAGGGAAACGCGGGAGTGCCCTGGAGCGGCCCATGTCAGCCTGTGGGAGCCAAGTGTGTGACTCTTTCCAACTCTAGGGACATAGTGATAGCAGTCTGAAATGGGTCGTGGTGGGACGGTAGTATCACAGAAACGGGCGAACAGTGGGAAGAGAACTCGCTGGTCCCAAGGGAGTATGACTTTGTACAATTCCAAGCAGCAGTTGTGCCCTCTGAGGCCCAGTGACCCCATTAACAAAGCACAGTCCCATTCAAGTTCCTCCCTGGTGAGGAGTCAAATAAACCAGCCCTGGGCAGTCCCTGTCTCTCTCCCTTGGCTCCAGGCTGGACTAAGCACACGTTTGTGCCCAAGCAGCACCTATCCTCTCCTTAGGGAAGGTCTAGCTCAACCTCAGTCCTCGAGACCAGCTGACATTTAGCCTCTGCCAGAAGCCAGTGGCCCAACCCTTTGTTCAAGCCCAAACAGCGACTGGGCCAAAGGGTGACTTGACTGTACATACTAGATATTTCTTCTTCAGGGCCTGGCTCCATCTCTCTGATGTTAGCCAGTGTTCCTCAGTGTTAAGTTCTATGTATTTCTTATAATCTCTTATCGAATTTATACAGCTGCCCCATGATGCCTTCTGTGCCCACTAGACATGGAGGTCCAGTGAAGACCTGAGTGGTAGCATGAATGTATGTCCCTCATAGATTTGGGTGCTTTATTAAAGCTTATAACTTGGGTCTCCAGCCTCCTGGCTAGAGGAGTTGTCACTGGGGGATAGATGCTGGGGTCTAGCCCAAAGGTGTATTTGGGGGCGGATGTGAATTCCAGCCCAAAGGTGTGCAGAGAGGTCCGAGCTCTGGGGTCCTGCCTGCTGCTGGTTTGTGCTGCTGCTCTTGGTGTTAGCTTATGGGTGTTATAGCCAGTGTCCCCTTGCCAGTGTTTGGCACACTCTCCTGCTGCTATGGTCCTCCTTACGTTGGCGAGGAGGTGATGTCCACCCTCTGCCCATGCCCTCACTTTCCCCTGCCATCATGGAGCTTCCCCTTGAGTCTGCAAGCCAAAATAAACCCTTCCTTTTCCCAAAGGCTGCTCTTGGTCAGGTGATTTCTGCCAGCAACGTGAGTCTGACTACACAACCACATAAAGCCAGCTGCAAAAAGTGGTACATGCATCTGGTGTTCATTTACAGTGGGAAGAGACTCTGG
This sequence comes from Dipus sagitta, assembly GCA_036346955.1. Classification (NCBI taxonomy): domain Eukaryota; kingdom Metazoa; phylum Chordata; class Mammalia; order Rodentia; family Dipodidae; genus Dipus; species Dipus sagitta. The sequence continues at coordinate 6,771,263 of CM070786.1, forward strand.
CACACACACACACACAAACAAACAAAACGTACAAGTAAATAAATGAATAAAGTAAACATACAAGTTGTTGGTTGAGAAGATCTTTCACCAGTCTGGAAGTTGTCAACTGGGCTAGCCTTGCTGGCCATTGGGCCCCACAGATTCCACTGTCTTCACCTCCTCAATGTTGGGATTACCAGTGTGTGTCACCATGCATGGCTTTTTATGTTTTATGTAGGTTCTGGGGATAAAACTTTGGTCCTCGTGCTTATGAGACAAGCACTTTACCAACTGAGCTCTCTCCCTAGACCTGGCCTTATTTATAGACTATCTACTGATTCAGTGGATTATTTACTGTTTCTTCCCTGGGGCTAAGTAAGCAAACAGAACCACCCCTAGGCCCTTGTCTCCAGTCCTGGGATGGGAGGATCTGAGGACATGTGGGTGGGAATGGGCCGTTGTCCGTGTGACAGACCACCTCGGTTTCACCTGCACCCACTGCGTTATCTTAAGGGAGGTCCGGCAGAGCAGAGGTGTTCCTTCCTGTGTGTGGACAAGTGAACGGACATTGCCTGTGAGGTGCAGCAGCCCCTGCTGGGAATAGGAATGGGGGCTCCTTAGCTGGTGACTTGGGCAAGGTACTTCTCAGAGCTTCAGTTTTCTCACCTGTGAAAAGCAAGTACAGCAGCCCTTCTCTAGAAGTTCAAGCCAAAAACATCTGCTAAACCTTGTCACTGACACGGAGTGCGGGGCCAGGCTGTGAGCTCCTACGGTTCGCTGTCAGCTCTGCCCCCTGCGCTAGCCCGCGTGACTTTTCAGGGGCGCTGAAATTCACATTCTGCCGAAGTCGTGTCAGATGCGTGGCTTTGTGGAAACACAGACAAGAGTAGCCACTACAGTTTAGTCTGGCAAATTCCACAAGAATGCCCTGTCACGTCCCTGGAATGTGTGCTGTCCATCTCTTCTCATTTCTCAGTGAGGTCGCTGGTCCTCCTGGACACGTGCTCTGTGCTTTAGCAGAACCCAGCCTCTCACATGCTGACTCAAGGAAATTCGCGTGTCAGTGATGAATTGAATGTCCTATGGTGTTAAGAAGTCAGGTCGGGGCTGGGGAGATGGCTCAGCAATTAAGGTAGTTTGCCTGCAAAGCCTAACGACCCAGGTTCGATTCCCCAGTATCCACGTCAAGCCAGATGTACAAAGTGTGGCGTATGCATCTGGAGTACATTTACAGTGGCTAGATGCCCTGGTGCACCCAGCCTCTCCTTCTCTCTCTATTTGCAAATAAATAAATAAAAAATATCTAAAAGAAAAAGAAGCCAGATTGCAGATGAAAAATGAGCGAACAGAAAAGTGAGGTGGGCTGAGGGTTCAGTGGGGACAGTGCTTGCCGTGAGAGCAGGAGAACCTGAGTTCAGATCCCCAACACCCACAAAAAATGCTGGATGTGGTGGTGCACCCCTGTAATCCCAGCACTGCGGAGGCAGAGACGGGGGGATTCCCTACGGCTTGCTGGCTAGCCAGTCTAGCTTGAATTAGTGAGCTCTAGGTTCAGTGAGACACTATCTCAAATAAATAAATAAATAAATAAATGAAAAAAGGTGGAGAGTGATGGAGGAAGACACATGACATTGACCTCGGGCCTCCACACCAACACGTACACATGTGCACGGGCACCCATGCTCACAAAGTGCTCATAGACGTAATATACGTACACACACACACACAGAGGGAGACATACCACAGACCACCGGGGGGGGGGGAGGTCACATCACGCTGGCCACCACTGTCTCTGCTGCCAAGTTGCTAGATGCCTCTAAGCATGTCTGGGGTCTAACAGCCGGAGCAGAGGAAGCCTGGCTGGGAAGAGGAGTCGGGCCCATTGGCAGAGCCGGCTGAACTCTGTAGGCTTCAGGTCCCTCAGCAGTTTTGACTGCTACTTTAACACAAGCCAAACTGTTTCCTTCCCATGCTGGACATCTTGGTCTTCGCTCCTTCATCCAGAACAGCTCAGTGCTGCCCCATGTGACCGAGGGGCTGCGAGGTAGAGGGGGAGAGACCGCCGGGTTGCAAGTCCAGAGGTCCAGAGCCCACCCTTTGCTCAGCCACTGTGAGAGCGGGCAAGACGTTTCTTCTCTGCAAGTATCACAGGTTTCTTCAGTCACTGGCGGAAGGGACCTCGTAGGGCTCACCCAGGGAGACTGCAGTGGGCTCTCTGGGGACTGCTCGACATTGTGCCCTCTCTCCCTAAGCGCACGCAGCACTGATGGCTGCGTGTAAGTGAAGCAGATGTCTTTCTAGACACGTGGTTCCCACAGTAGAGAGTAAAGGAACCCAGACATTTGCCCTGTCTCACTGGCCAAGAAGCATCATTCAGTTTAGCACTTTTTTTTCTCTTTTTTTGGAGACAGGGTCTTGCTATGCAGCTATGGCTGGATTTGAACTCAATTCTCCTGCCTTAGTTGCCTGAGTGCTTGGATTCTAGTCATGCCCCATCATGCCTGGCTCCCATTATTTCTTTTGTGTGTGTGGTGGGGGGGCTGTGGTCGTGGTGTGTGTGGTCTTGCCACCCCACATGCTTGCTTGCGGTGGCCTCAGTGGAAGGGAGGGTGAACTGTTCCATCTCTCTTCCTCCTGGTCCTGTTTTGAGCTGGAGTCTCCATTTACTAATTATGGAACTTGCTGAGCTCTGAAGATTCTTGGATCCCTGCTCCCCTGTGCGGCTGGGGCTACGGTTGCGCATGGCCACACCCAGCTGGTCTTGATGTTGCTGACACATTACTTTAAGTGTCGCGGATGGATTTATTACTAGGCAAGACCTCAAGCATCTATTCCATATTTCTAGCTATTCACTAAATGCTCTGAAAATACTACTTGTGTTATGGTATAAACACAAAGGGCATGTGGGCTGAGGATGTAGCTCAGTGACAGAGCACTTGTCATTATGTGGGAGGCCCTGGGTTGACCCCAGCACTGAAAAGAAAGACATGAGGAGGGCTGGAGAGATGGCTCAGTGGCTAAGGCGCTTGCCTGCAGGGTCTAACAACCAGGGCTTGATTCCCCAGGACCCACTTAAAGCCAGATGCATAAAGTGGTGCATGTATCTGGAGTTTCTTTACAGTGGCTGGAGGCCCTGGAGAGCCCATTCTCTCTCTGCCGGGCTTTAATCTCAGCACTTGGGAGGCAGAGGTAGGAGGAATGCTGTGAGTTTCAGGTTAGCCTGGGACTACATAGTCAATTCCAGGGCAGCCTGGGCTACAGTGAGACCCTACCTTGAAAAACCAACAACAACAAAACAGACACAAGGAGTCATAGGAAAGTTATTTCATTTTCCTAGATTCATCTTCATGTACACTTGCTAATTATCTTTACTTACTTATTTGAGAGAGAGTATGGGCACACCAGGGCTTCCTGCCTATGAAAACGAACTCCAGATACATGCACCATTTTGTGCATCTGGCTGAATGTGGGTACTGGGGACTCCAACCCAGGCCATCAGGCTTTGTCAGCAAACTCCTGTAATCGCTAAGCCATCTGTCCCCCCTCCCCGTGTACTTTTTATGGTTAAAAATGACTGTTTCTCTACTTTGGGCCACATCCTGCTAGATACCAACTAGTTCAAGTCCTCATCAGTCCAAAGCTGGTGCTGAATCTGAATACGTGGGAAATCTCACCGTGTGCAAATCCCCCCTCAGGGATGCTTGACAGACAGCTGGGTTCAGGAGGATCAAGCAGGGACAAAGTGCTTGTTCTAAAAGCAAAACATCTTCCCACTCAGAAAGGATTCTCTTTTTCCCACGAGGAAACCTGGGAACAGATCGCACTATGTCACTGAGTTCATGGACAAAAAGGCAGCTATGGAAGGGAGCTTCGAGAAGGGGCCACCACCGGATTCCCACGTGTGATCTTTTTTTTTTCTCTTAGGAACATGGCAAAAAAAAAATAAACAAAACCCTGGTCTCTTCTCAGGAACTCTTGCTAACAAGAATATCCCCACAGAGTGCACAGATTGGAGGAGCAATTGATGGACGTTGTGCTCTGGAGAAAGATGGTGTTGCACAAGAAGGTTGTGATGGTTAAGTTCTGTTGTCAACTATATGCTGGTTAGGAATCTTGGCTGGGTCTCTGAGGTTGCTTCCAGGAAGGACTGACTGACTGAAGGAGGAAGTCCTTCCCTGGAGGGGGCCATCCCCCCAGAGCGGCCGTCCTCCCGGGGGGGCCTTTACGTAAGGAAGCCTGGGACGGAAGAGCCCCTTCCTCCGGCCTGGCTGCCGGCGCTGCTTGCTGCTGAGCGTCTTCCCTCGCACGGGCATCTGTCCTGTCCGGCTGTCCTTCCTCGGCGTCGGGACCAAGTTTCCTCAGCCTTCCAGCGGGGACTGAAGAGCAGCGGCTCTCCAGGACGCCCCCAGGCCTTCAGGGCCGGATCGGGACAGCTGAGGCCTCCAGCCTTGTGGACTGAGCAGCTTCCGGGTTCCTTGACTCTCGGGCCTGCAGACTGCTGTTGTTGGACTGCCACAAGCTATCCAATAAATTCCCTTTTTAATACAATTCATTCTGTCAGTTCTCTTCCTCTAGAGGACCCTGATAAATACAGGCTGTTAGGCAGTGCCTTCATGGATCACAGAGCTAGGTCTTCAAATGGAAGTAATGTCCCCAGTCAATTTATTTCACCTACACAAGGTATTTCACCTATAGGGACACCTGTTAATTACCTCTATTGGCTCTAACTTGCTAACCCTGTGGTTTTCCAGAACATTCTAAGCCTCTAATGTTTAGCACGTGCTTCACTCTATAAGCTTTTTACTTTTTTTTTTAATTTAAAAAGTATTTTTATTTATTTATTTGCAATCAGAGAAAGAAAGATACATAGACAGACATAAACAGAGAGAATGAGTGTGCTAGGGCCTCTTGTCACTGCAAATGAACTCCAGATGAACGCACCACTTTGTGCATCTGGTTTTAGGTGGGTACTGGGAAATCGAACCCTGATGGTCAGGCTTTGCAAGTAAGCTCCTTAAATTCTGAGCCATCTCTCCAACCCTCCCTCCCCATTCACTTTTTTGCTTTTTTTTTTTTTTTTTAAGTAGGCTGACCTGGAATTTACTATGCAGTCACAAGGTGGCCTCGAACTCATGGCAATCCTCCAACCTCTGCCTCCCAAGTGCTGGCATTAAAGGCGTGTGCCACCACGCCCAGCCCCTATACACTTAAAATTTTTTTAAAATTTATTTGAGAGTGAGATAGAAAGATGGAGAAAAAGAGAGAGAGGGAGGGAGGATGGGCGTGCCAGGGCCTTCAGCCACTGTAAACGAACTCTAGATGCATTCACCACCTTGTGAATCTGGCTTTATGTGGGTTCTGGGGAATTGAACCTGGGTCCTTTGGCTTCTCAGGCAAATGCCTTAACCGCTAAGCCATCTCTCCTGCCCTGCATACACGTTTTAAACCAGAGCTAGCACAGTGAGCGGGGCAATTGCTCTCTCTCACCTTCCATGTGACAGTCTAAAGCAGCGATTAAGTGGCCAGAAGACAGGGAGGGAAAGAGAAAAGAGAACTCCAAATATTTAACCTGTCAGAAAAACTGACATCAAGTAGAGAAGGACTCGAGTGCTGGTCCCTCAACGCTTCCATGTTAGAGGACAGGTCTGCCCTGACACTCTGTCCCTGCACGGAGGGATGGCTGGTTCCTCAACGCTTCCATGTTAGAGGACAGGTCTGTCCCTGACACTCTGTCCCTGCACGGAGGGACGGCTGGCCCCTCATGCAGCCTGTCATCCCCCTGGACTCTCCGATGCTCTCATCCCTCGCTCACTGAAAACAAGAATAGGGTCGAGATTTCACTGAGATTCCTAAGGACTTGTATCAGAGTCTTAAGGCAACGACAGGAGACATTTCCACTGTTATTACAAAAAGTTGTGGCAGGAGGGATGGCTCAGAGGTTAAAGGTGCTTGCTAGCAAAGCCTGACAGCCTGGGTTCAAATCTCCAGTATCCATATAAAGCCAGGTGCACAAAGTGGCACATGCATCTGCAGTTGTTTATAGCAGCAAGAGGTGCTGCCGTGCTCATACCATCCTTCTCAAATACATAAGTAATTTTTTTTTTTTTTGATTTTTCGAAGTAGGGTCTCACTCTAGCCCAGACTGACCTGGAATTCACTCTGTAGTCTCAGGATGGCCTCGGACTCATTGGTGATCCTCCTACCTCTGCCTCCCAAGTGCTGGGATTAAAGGCATGTGCCACCATACCTGACTAAAAATGTTTTTTGTTTTGGTTTGTTTTGTTTTGTTTTCAAAAAAAAAAAAAAATAACCCTCAAATTTGTCACAGCAATGTTGATTGTCTGAAAGAGCAAGTTTCCCAGGAGAGAAGGTGAAATCAGGGAAGGAGGCACGAGGGGGAAACATGACCGCACAGCTTATAGCAAGGAGTTCACAGGAGGCCTTTGCCCCACCCCAGCCCCGACCTGACTGTGGGGATCCAACAGCACGACCCCTGCCAGGAACGGGCATGAAGGCCGGATTCCAAGACTGCCCTATCTTTCCATCCTCCCTCTGACAGCTAAGCCATGAGGTTGGCTGAGGGCTTCATGACAGCTGCACTTTAAGGAGGACAAAACCCGGTAAGAGTGAAAGAGAAGGTTCTAGCTTTCGGCAATTTGGCTGCGAACTCTTCAACTCAATCAAACAATTGTTTCTAATACACCCAGCGTTTACGCACAGAACAGCATGACTGGAGAGGCAGAGGTGTTTATTTTTATTTATTTAGGGAAGGGCCCCGAGAAAGATAAAAATAGTCCTGGCTTCAGAGTGGGAATCTAAGCCCCACTGAGGCTTATTTTATTTTTATTTTGACAGAGAAAGAGAGAGAGAGAGAGAGAGAGAGAGAGAAAATGGGCGTGCCGGGGCCGCCAGCCACTGCAAACGAACTCCATACGTGTGCACCCCCTTGTGCATCTGGCTAACGTGGGTCCTGGGGAATCGAACCTGGGTCCTTTGGCTTTGCAGGCAAATGCTTTAACCACTAAGCCATCTCTCTAGCCCCCAGACTGTTTTTCCTTTGGCCAGTCACACCATGAAACTTCCACATAGCTATGGTGTCCTCACAGAACAATGCTAGTTCAACAAACCTCTGGGGCTCTCTAGGGGGCCTGGAAGCCGGGCAGGCCTGGCCTTGGGTTTACCACAAGCTCTGGGACTTTTTTTTTTTTTTTAACCCTCAAATACCAGCTCCAAGCCCCCAGTGGCCCAGCTGCCCTCACCCCATCAGGAGGGCTGTCCCGGGTCGGCTGACTCACCGTCACTTCCTCTGGGTTCCCGTCAGCTACTTCCACCACCCGTAGGGCAGGATCCACCTTCACCTTGGCTCGAGCCATGAACTGGATGACAGAGGGACTGTCCTGTGAGAGAAACAATACCACTCAGGTAAGATGTTCCTCAATGACAACGGTTTTCATTTGAGAAATGCAGAGGGAAAACAAACAAACAAAAAAATCCCAAGATTACGTGTAGACCGGGCAACAATTTTACCACTCAGCTAGAGATTTCCCCATCGTGGGCACCCATGTGAACACACACATCCAGCTTCTCTTGGGAATGCTCTTAGTGATGGAGAATGTGGAACCACCATGGCGCTGTCAGTAATCAACACATGTAAGCTTGTATGCTGTGGTTTCCAAGTGGTAAGAGCCGGATACTGACAGGCACAGAGAGCCGAGGATCAAGAAAGCTGTTTAACTGTGTGCAACAAATCCAGGCTTGGCATTCCCCAAAAGGCATCTGATTCTCATTTTATAGGCATCTTCTTGCCCTGACCACAGCCCTCAAAACCCGTGAGGGTTTACAGGAGTTACTCTTAACTCTTTACTTGCTCTTGAACCCAGCTGTCTTAGGGTCAAAGCCATTGAACTTGAAAGAGGGTACCCGCTGGAGAGATGAAGGAGGGAGACACATCTAGCTGATTAATGGGCCCAAGGGGGAAAGGATGACACCTCTGAGATCCGGGAGGGAACTGTCAGTCAGCTGACTTGCTCGAGAGCCTTGCTGTGGGCTCAGACTCAAAGCCACGATCCAGATAATGAGAGAACGGCTCCGAAGCAAAGACGGAGACGGAATTTGGAAAAAGACAGGAGATTGGCAAAATCACGGCCTAGGACAGGGCCAGGACCTCGGGCCGCGCGCGCTGCGTGGGCTGTGGAGTAGGGAGGCGCCCGGTTCCCAGACAGGAACCGGCGTTTGTCATTCTGTGGCGTGGCTGGGCTCAGCTGGTGCTGCGTCTTGTACTATCCCAACCTGCCTCTGACTCAGACCGTCTGTCACTCAAGGAAGTTGCTGGGGCTTGGGGGTGTCCCCTTCTGATTCGGGTACAGGAAATTTAATCCCCAAAGTCACATGTGAGTGGTATTCCGAGGTAAACCTTTGGCAGGTTATTAAGCTTAGGTGAGGTGGGGTCTGTATGATGTCGGCCATCTAAGAAGAGGAAGAGAGACGCCCTTCCTGCCACGCCGTGAAGCAGCGCGGAGCCCTCACCCGAGCTGAAGGTTACGCCGAAGGGGAAGAGCGTGACAAGTCCAGCCGTCCTTGGACTTGCCAAGCCTCGAGAACTCTGAGCCAAATACATTTCTATTTTTTTTTTGCATGTGTGTGTATGCAGTATGCATGTCCATATGTAGTGCATGCATGTGTGCGCAGTTGTGTGTCTCTGTGCATGCTCATGCGGAGGCTAGAGGAGAACACACGTTCTCTCACTTCATCGCTCCTGCAGTTCTTCCTTGAGCCTGTCTTTTCCCCAGCCCAGAGTTGCCATTTTCAGCCAGCGTGGGTGACCAGTCAGCGCCCCACAGGACTGCGGTTACAGGTGTGCGTGGCCATGCCCAGCTTTGCGTATGGCTGCAGGGGTTCGATTTCGGGCTCTCTCAGACCCTCATGCTTGCACAGCAAGTGCTCTTAACTCGCCCCCTCTGAGCCATCCCTCGGCTTCAAGTTTCTATGTTTTCAACCACTCTACTCAGTCTCATGCGTTTTGTCACAGCCACAGAAAATGGGCCAGGACGGAGATGCCCAGACACCACCCCTGCCCGCGCCCCGCAACCACACCGGCTAAATGTACCAAGGGATGGGAAACTGGAACCCTTCCTCCAGACAGGGACTCGTCGCTAACCAAACCCCCAACACCACCTTGGGAGAGCACATGAGAATCCAAGCTCGTGTACTTCATGTGGGACTTGTGTACGCGTTATTGTTGTTTTTTTTAAACTATAAAACAGTTAAAATTCTCAAAAAATATTTTACTTATTTTCAAGGAGAAAGAGAGAGAGAGAGAGAGAGAAAGAGAAACAGCGGGAGAGAATGGGCATGCCAGGACCTCTAGCCACTGCAAGCAAACTCCAGATGCATGTGCCACTTTGTGCATCTGGCTTTACGTGGGTACTGGGGACTCGAACTCAGGTCATTAGGCATTGCAGGCAAGCACCTTAACCGCTGAGCCATCTCTCCAGCCCCAGCTTAAACTTTTTTATAGACATGGCTTCATTGTACCTACTGTTTGTTTTGGTGTGGTATTTTCAAATGTGAATAGAATGCACAACTCCATGTGTGCCAAGGAGTGTTGGGAGAGCACTTCAGAGCCCTGTGTGCTCTGATCAAACCCAACCTCCCTTTCCACACTCTCCTCCCCCATAAGATGGATGTGACTTGCTTCTGGAAGGACTGCCATTCAAAGGAATGGCTTGCTCAGACCATATAGGATTTTACATGACAAGAACCTTTCAGCAATTTAAGTTTTGTAAGTTGTGTGGTTCCATGCGCCACAGTACACCGTGTCTTCAGCCCTGAACCGCCATCACCCTGGGAGTTGGTGGTGATGACGGTGGTAGTGATGATCGCTGCCCATCAATGACCAGGCGGATGCGGGGCCTGGCGCAGACTAGAGAAAGCCCATGGACACTTCTGGAGAACTATGAACCCTCTGACAGTTTAAAGATCAGATCCTCCATTTCAAATGAAAACTTGTTAAGGTCATGAAAATAAAACCTCAGAGTCCCCTTGTCTGGGACCAGACCTTGAGGTCTAAAGGAAAATAAACAGAACTCGAGGACCAGGCCGGCCACAAGGCTGGCACCGTTCCACGTCCCCAGGGAGGCTGCATGGCCCTGGAGCCATCTGGTGATGTCCCTGGTGATGAAGGACGCTCCAGGAGCAGCCGGCCCATGTGGCTTCCAGGTCAGCCTGCTCGCTGGCCTCGCTCCATACCTGGAGTTTCTGCTGTAAGGACACTCGGAGCAGGAGCCTCCAAGGCCTCGCGTGTCACCACACAGCACTAAGCTGTCTTGCCTGGAGTTCCACTGGCCTGGCTGACTCCTAGTGACAACAGTTAATGGGACATAGCTCTTGGTGAAGGGTCACCAGTGGTCATGGGGAGAGGGCCACACCACAGTTCAACTAGGCCCAGAGGCAGCCATCTGATGGAGGGTGAGATATCAGAGTGGTTTCTCCTGTCAGTGCGCTCTGTGTACAACGACAAACGTGGCACTGGGAATACAGTCAGTATCGGGAAGAAACCCAGGCCCTCCAACTGCTGGGGACCTTTCTGAGGGAGGGACGCCTTGCAATGAGTCCCTTCTGGAAGAAGAGGACCAGGGGCAGGAAGGGGGGGGGTGCTCTAGTTCATGCTTGTGAGACTCCTCTCACTGTCCTCCAGAGAGGAGCGACACCAGGGGAGCCATGTGTGTGAGCCCAACTCCCCCAAACTTCCTCTCAGAGCAAACCAGAGAAGCCAGACAGTCCCCAGATCTCCATAGATATGTGGAGAGGAAATGGGGGAAAAAATAAGAAAGCAAACACCATCCCCTAATGCCTGCATGTTCTCGGGTCAGTGCATCACCACTGTGTCTAGTTAACAAATAACCATGAGGTGGTTTTGATGGTCCTCACTCCCCTGTGGGCAGGCGTCTACACAGCATACATGTACTCCTTCCAGAGGAAAACAAATAGGAATTGAAGGTTAACATACATAATTTGCTTTACTTTCATATCCAATTATTTTTGTGGCTTCCTGCTGGAAGTAGCCTCGCATACCTAGCCAGTTCTTATCTTAAACTGTAGTAAGCATACATGATTCTTTAAGGGTCACCCACTTACTGACTGAGGTATTTGGAACTGCTTTTGACAACCTCAAGTGACCTGAAGTTCAAATATTAGACTTCTTTGAAACAAGGGAGCAACTAACAAGGGGCCAGCTAACTAGGACTCATGGGTCAGATATGGTCCTCTGCCTGTTTCTACAAATAAAGTTTTATTATAACACAGCCTGCCCCTTACAATAGTAGAGTTGAGAGCAGTTGTAAAAGGCTATGTGGACTATAAATCCTCACATTGTTCCTACTGGCCCATGACAGAAATGGTTGGCCATCCTCTGATTATAAAACAATAAAGGAGCTGGAGAGGGCTGGAGAGATGGCTTAGTGGTTAAGGGGCTTGCCCATGAAGCCTAAGGACCCATGTTTGATTCCCCAGGACCCAGGTAAGCCAGATGCACAAGGCGACGCACGCATCTGGAGTTCATTTGCAGTGGCTGGAGGCCCTGGTGCACCTATTCTTTCTATATACCTCTTCCTCTCTCTCTCTCTCAAATTAATTAATTAACTAATTAATTAATTTTAAAAAAGGGGGAGCTGGAGAGATAGTTTTGTGGTTAAGACTCTTGCCTGGGAAACCTGAGAATGCATGTTTGAATCTCTAGGTCCCACATAGCCAGACGCACAGTAACGCAAGCATGCAATGTCACACATGCACACAAGGGGGCACATGTGTCTGCAGTTCATTCACAGAGGCTGAAAGGCCTTGACACGCCCATTCTCTCTCTCTCTCTCTCAAAAAAAGGGGGGGGATGGAAAGATGGCTCAGAGGTTAAGGCACTTAACTGCAAAGCCTAACAACCTGAGTTTGATTCCCCAGTACCCACGTAAAACCAGATGCACAAAGTGGTGCATGCATCTGGAGTTCATTTGCAGTGGCTGGAGGCTCCATTGTACCCATTCTCTGTCTCTCTTCTATCTCTCTCTCTTTTTCTACTTGCAAATAAAAAAAAAAACCTGGGCTGGAGAGATGGCTTAGCGGTTAAGCACTTGCCTGTGATGCCTAAGGACTCCGGTTCGAGGCTTGATTCTCCAGGACCCATGTTAGCCAGATGCACAAGGGGGCGCACGCGTCTGGAGTTCGTTTGCAGTGGCTGGAGGCCCTGGCACGCCCATTCTCTCTCTCTCTCTGCCTCTCTCTCTCTCTCTCTGTCACTTTCAATAAATAAATTAAAAAAAATTAAAAAAAAAAAACCTAAACTAAACTAATAACGTTCCCATCCGAGCAGAATTAACGTCACCTGACTATAGAATCTCAGATCCTGTCCTCCAAGGAATCTAAGGTAGTATAGAGCTTCCTCCAGGTGGCTCTAGTGGGGAGCTGCTTAAGTCAATTCAGTAGGTGTGGGGTGCAGCCCAGCATTCTGAATTTCTAACCTGCTCCCAGGTGGTTAGGTGGGTCCTTGGACCAGACTGAGCATCCAGCGTCTGATATTGTCCCCTGGAAACAGGTGCAGAAGTCTACTATGGGGCAGCGTGAGTACGGGAGCTGAGCCTGCGGCCCAGAGGACCCACCTTCTTCAGGATCTCCGTGTTCAGCAGTAGGTACATGTCGATGGTACGGCTATCTTCTTTCGGGAGAGCGCTGAGGTTACAGTGCATGGTCAGGCAGGAGCTTCCTGGCTTCTCACAGTCCTGAGGAGAAGCCAGAGAATTGCCAGGTGGGATTAAGAGCAAGAAATACCCACAGAGCACTGAGTTCCAGAAATTCGGTGAGGCAAAGGAAGCCCAAAGGATGGGGGGCTCAGTGGTACAGCCCTTGTCTAGCTGGCCTGGTCCCTGGATTCCATCCCCAGCACCAACAAAATAAAACAGAAAATAAGAAAAAAATCTCCAAATAAACAACAACAATAACAACAGAATAACAATCCATCAAACCAACTAAAAACCTCCAAACCCCACAAAACCCTAAACCAGATATAATTATTCTTTGCTACCACCAGAGGGCGCTGGAAAGAGTGCCTGCCTGGCAGATGCAAGAGTCCAGCTCTGACCTAGCATCTAGAGACAACATCTCTGGTTGATCCTACCAATAAGTTGGATTTCACCAGGAGAACCAATTCTTTTTCTTTTTTCTTTTCTTTTCTTTTCTTTTTTTTTCTTTTCCTTCTCTTCTCTTTCCCTCTCTTCCCTTGCCCTCCCATCTCCTCCCCTCCCCTCCCCTCCCCCCTTCTCCTTCTCCTTTCCTTTCCTATCTTTTTCTTTTTTAACTCTATAGAGGCTGGTAAGATGGCTCAGTGGTTAATGGCGCTTGCTTGCAAGGCCTGAGGGCCCAGGTTCGATTCCCCTGTACCCACGTAAAGCCAGATGCACAGAGTGGCTCATGTGTCTGGAGTTCATTTGCAGTGGCCAGAGGCCTTGTATGCCCATTTCTTCCCCCCCTCTCTCTCTGCTTACAAATAAAAACACAAAAAGAAACAACTACATATTTTGATACCATTCTCATGAATTTTGAGCACAAATGTGTTTTGTGTTTATGTTTGCCGCCCCTGCACAGGGGCCACGCTAGACATCGCCGTGTCTAACTGTCCTTGGGGCTTTTAGAAAGACTTGTGGTTCTCACTGGGCCAGTGAAAAAGTCCAAACCTTCAACTGGCAAAAGGCTGTGCTTCTCTAGCAGGGGGGAGGGTGAAGAAGGAGGGTGTGATGGATGCGAGAGATACCTAGTCTGCAGGCTTTTTAAAGGAGCTAAAGAAACACAGGTAGGATACAGGGAAGAGAGTCATGGGAAGACTTTCTGATTAGTACTTTTTTCTATGTTTTAAAACATTTTATTTATTTATGAGGGAGACAGAAAAAAGAGGGAGGGAGAGAGAGAGAGAGAGAGAGGGAGAATGGGCACACCAGGGCCTCTGGCCACTGCAAACAAACTCTAGATGCTTGTGCCACCTTGTGCATTTGGCTTTACATGGGTACTGGGGAATTTGGCTTTGCTGGCTAGTGCCTTAACAGCTAAACTGCCTTTTTCTTTCTTTCTTTCTTTCTTTCTTTCTTTCTTTCTTTCTTCCTTCCTTTCTTTCCTTTTTAAAATTTTATTTATTTATGAGAGAGAGAGAGAGTGTGTGAATGGGTGCGTGCCTTAACAGCTAAACTGCCTTTTTCTTTCTTTCTTTCTTTCTTTCTTCCTTCCTTCCTTCCTTCCTTTCTTTCCTTTTTAAAATTTTATTTATTTATGAGAGAGAGAGAGAGTGTGTGAATGGGTGCGTGCCTTAACAGCTAAACTGCCTTTTTCTTTCTTTCTTTCTTTCTTTCTTTCTTTCTTTCTTTCTTTCTTCCTTCCTTCCTTCCTTTCTTTCCTTTTTAAAATTTTATTTATTTATGAGAGAGAGAGAGAGTGTGTGAATGGGTGCACCAGGGCTTCCTGCCTCTGCAAATGAACTCCAGATGCACGTACCACTTTGTACATCTGGCTTTATATGGGTACTAGGAATCAAACCCGAGCTTGTAGGCTTTGCAAGCAGGTGCCTTTAACTGCTGAGCCATTTCTCTAGTTCTGTCGTTGGGCTATTTTAAGACTGCTACGACCTTTTTGATTCATGCCTCTCAGCGGATACATACACTCATTTCTTTTGGGCATAGACCCGCAAACGGTCCATTTTGCTGGGCCACAGAGCACATGCACTAGAAATGACCAGGCATTTTCCAAAGTGCTGTACAAGAACTAGAACTTTGTTTAGACTCATTCTACTCAAAGAAATAGTGTACTTTCTGCTCGGTGGGTCACAAAGGCGTTGGTCAGGCAATGGAATTTACAATATAAATTTAACACTTTGATTGAAACCTCAGGCTGAAAAACAGTCCCTGCGAGTTTTTTTTTTTTTTTAAGCCAATTGATAAAAAGCAGATTTGGGAAATCACATATACCAAAAAGAAGCCTGGCCTCTAATCTTAGCCTTGCCGACCTTGGAGGACCACCCCTGCCACTCAGCCACGAAGCAACTCCTTACTTACCAAGACTTTCCTTCCAGACTTGGTGAAAAAGGCAAATATGGTGTGGAAGATGTTTTCCTGTTCTTGAGGGATAATGCAGGGGTTGGGTTTTTCTGGAAAGAGCAGTTTCCTTTCTCTTGGCTCACCTGAAAATGAAAATGGAAATGACGTCAGAGCTGCGGTCCCCAGGAGGAAAGCCCGACTCTCCGGATGCAGAGGCAGGCAGGGTGTGTTCTTTCGCCTTGGTTCTTTCTCTGCTGGACCAGTGTGGCTGGAAAGTGTTTTGCCGTTTTTTTTTTTTCTGTTTTTGTTCTTAGACGAGGTTCTCAACAAGTTGCCCTAGGCTGGCCTCAAACTCCTGGGATCAAGTGATCACCCTGCTTCAGCCTCCTGAGAACCCAGAATTGCAGACCAAACTTCTAGCTGAAAAGTTAATTTTAAAGCAGAAGTTGTGCCAGAAATTATGGATGTTAAGTCCCTAAATGACTGAGCCTAGAGGGTTCACACTGCACAAAGAAGTGGCTAGGAAATAGGAAGAGTTAGGAATTAAATAGACTGAAATGAACCAGACTGAAATGAACCATACCTGACACCACACAGCAAGCTTTCCAGGCAGGTAGTACTGATGGGGACAAGGAAACTCAAGTCACCTGCTAACAGAGTCAAGAGCCCGGGTCTTCTGACACCTAAGGTCCATCGGATAAGTAAACCTCATGTACAGTCTAGTGCCAGAAGTTTTCAGAATGTTCCATAGACCCACCAAGGTAAAACCCCTTACGAGCCCTTCCTCCTTTTTTGGCGTATGTGTGTGAGTGCATGCATGTGTCTAGAGGCCATAATTGTTTTCCTCAGTTGCTTTCTAATATATATATATGTATATATACATATATTTATATATATACATGTATATAATATATATGTATATATACATATATACTATATATACATATAACTTTTATTTATTTGAGAGAAAGAGAATGGGTGCGCCAGGGCCTTCAGCCACTGCAAACAAACTCCAGATGCGTGTGCCCCCTTGTGTACATGTGTGACAATGCACGCTTGCATCACTGTGTATCTGTCTTACATGGGACCTGGAGATTTGAACATGAGTTCTTAGGCTTCGCAGGCAAGTGCCTTAATCTCTAAGCCATTTCTCCAGCCCTGTTTTTTTTTTAATATTTTTATTTATTTGAGAGGAAGAAAGAGAGAGAGAGAGAGAGAGAAAAGAATGGCCACATCAGGACCTTTAGCCACTGCAAATGAACTCCAGATGCAAGTGCTTCTTTGTGCATCTGGCTTCACGTGGTTACTAGGGCATCGAACCTGGGTTGTTAGGCTTTGCAGGCAAGTTCCTTAACCACTAAGTCATCTCTCCAGCCTTCTTTGTTTTTTGAGACAGTGTCTCACTGAACCCAGAGCTCACCAATTTGGCTAGACTGGCTCACCAGACACCATGATGTCAGGCTTGTTTACATGGGTTCTGGGGATCAAACTCAGGTCCTCATGCTGGCAGGCGGGTCCCTTGACAGAGAGGAAGGGATGACACTGGGCCCTCATCTCAGCTCCAACTAGAGCGTCAACTGCACAGGATGTCATTTTAAGCCAGGGTTAGGCCACTGAGAGAGAAAAGAGCCAGCTAAAGACGGCACTGAGCTGGGTCTGAACTCGTGGTGAGTCATCTGACCCGGCATTCCAGAGGCTGAGGCAGGAGAAACACTGGGAGTTCTCAGCCAGCCTGGACTTCCCAATGAAACCCTGTCTCAAAAACTCCCTAAAAAAATATTCTTTTTGATGTTTACATTCAAGAAATTGTGAGAAGCCGGGCGTGGTGGCGCACGCCTTTAATCCCAGCACTCGGGAGGCAGAGGTAGGAGGATCGCCGTGAGTTCGAGGCCACCCTGAGACTCCATAGTGAATTCCAGGTCAGCCTGGGCTAGAGTGAAACCCTACCTCAAAAAAACCCCCCCAAAAAAAAAAAAAAAAAAGAAATTGTGGAAAACCAAGTCATCTATATTTATCATCCTATCATACCAATTGTAGGTGAAGACTAGACAGGATGTAAGATTGCACCAGGAAATTCCTAATAATTAGTAATCCATATTTACAGTCCTACTGCTAAACAGAAGTGTTTGCTTAAACTTTTCTATCTTTAAGTAAAATGTAGTGTGTCTCTGTCTGAGTTTATTCTAGATTGTTTTGATTCCTCACTTGTAGGGAGCAAGGCTTAGAGTTTTTCCATAAAGAAACCTATAGTTTAAGGACTGTAGAGATGGCGTAGAGGTTAAAAGTATTAGCTTGCAAAGCCTGATGGCCTGGGTTTGATTCTCCAGTACCCACCTAAAGCCAGATACACAAAGTGGCACATGTGTCTGGAGTTAGTCTGAAGTAGCAGGAGGCTCTGGCATTCCCAACTCTCAAATAAATAAATAGATATTAAAAAATAACACTACTGGGATGGAGAGATGGCTTAGCGGTTAAGCGCTTGCCTGTGAAGCCTAAGGACCCCAGTTCGAGGCTCGATTCCCCAGGACCCACGTTAGCCAGATGCACAAGGGGGCGCACACATCTGGAGTTCGTTTGCAGTGGCCAGGAAGCCCTGGAGCGCCCATTCCTCTCTCTCTCTCTCTCTATCTGCCTCTTTCTCTCTCTGTATGTCACTCTCAAATAAATAAATAAAAATAAGAAAAAAATTAAAAAAAATAATACTACTAATCTTTCAATAATGAATTTAAAAACAAGACTGCCAAATTGTTCCCTATCTTTGGTCTGAACAAATTCCAAGATTTACTAGTTATTTCTGAAAATGAACAAAGTGAAAGGCTCCTTCCTCAAATTCACTACTATAAAAAAAAGAATGTTGTTTTTACAACTGTCCCATGGGGTTGGGGAGATGGCTCTATGGTTAAAAGCCCTTGCTCTGAAAGTGTCCCATGGTTTGGGACTTGTCCTTCAAAAGTTCTCATACATTGGGACTTTCTCAATTACTTTATTGAAACCACAAAACTCGGAGACGATCTGGCAGCCTGAGAGGGTCTCAGGGATGGATGCTGGGGTGACTTCAGAGACACTGGCAGCAGGAAGCAGCGTGCAGGCAGAGTTGACCATCCTTGTGTAGAAATTTTAAAGTGGCGGCAGAGACGGCTCGGCAAGCGGGAGGGCCTGCAGGGGCCTCCGGCTGCCGGAGTTCCAATCTCCGGGTCCACGTACAAGAGCTAGGTTTGGCCACACACACCCCTAACCCCAGTCTTGCAGGGGACCGGAGACCCAAGAATCCACGGAAATCCCCAAGGTCTGGAATTAGGTAAAGAGAGAGAGAGAGAGAGAGTCAGACAGACTCAGGACTCAAGGCCCTAAACAAGACCAGGTGGCAGATGAGCAGGGACATTCCATGTTCCATTCCAGTCACTCCAGTCAGGCGAGTGACCCCAGGACAGGCGAGCAAGAGGGGAGCCGCAAGGGCACATGGACACACATGCACCTCACAGGTTGGTTTTTTTGTTTTGATTTTTCTATTCTTTCTTTCTTTCTTTCTCCCTCCCTTCCTCCCTCCCCCCTTCCTTCCTTCCTCCTTCCCTCCCTTCCTTCCTTTTCTTCCTTTTCCCTCCTCTCTCTTTCTTTCTTCTTTCTTTCTTTTTTTTTCAGGCAGGGTCTTACTCTAGTCTAGGCCAACCTGGAATTCACTCTGTAGCTCAGGCTGGCCTTGAACTCACAGTGATCTTTCTACCTCAGCCTCCTGAGTGCTGAGATTAAAGGTGTCAATCATCATGCCTGGCTCCTAGCAGTTTAAAAAATATGTATGTTTTAAATAAATAAATAAGTAAATAAATAAATAAATATATGTGTGTGTGTATGGTGTGTGTGTATATATATATATGTATGTATAGATATGTGTGTGTACATATACATATATATGTATATATGTGTGTATACACATATCTGTATATATACACATGTATACATATATAATAAATAATATATATACATATATGTATTTGCAAGCAGACGCTGGATGCACATGCACACACACTTGACCTTCATGAGGGAAGAGAGGGGCATGTGTCACTTGGGAACTGCCTCGTGCCTCTGCACATACGGTACATGGACACTTGGGAGTTAGGATGAGCTCATGATCTTGCTTCTGGTCATCTTTCACACTCAAGAATGTGGGGCTCCATGTCCCCTGCATGTCCTCTGAATGTACAGCTGTTGACAGGCCCTGGAAGATGGTCATCTGTATGGACATCCTTGTGAAGACTCCCAGGTCTGGTTTGCCTGTACAGAACCAGACCCTCTGAGCCTTTCAGGACGCACTGTCCCTCACTGAAATCAGAGCTGGGGATAGATTCCCCTTGCTCTGCAAACTTCAGGGTTCCAAGTGCTTCGGGGTTCCAGGCAGGGAGAGGAAGCAAGTCCCCAACCTGACTAGTTTCACTCATGTGCTTCTGGTATGAGAACTGGTGCTGACAACAGGCCACAGGCGCCAGCAGTGGGAGGGGCAGGAGGACAAGGATGTGAGAACCAGTCAAGCTGAAGGGTCAACCTGGAGGTTGCGGAGTCACAGCTCAGACCTTGGTTTCCTTTCTGGAGTGGTGTGTGAGCAGGGACGTGAGTATGAGGTGATCTGATGCCATGTGACCATCTGCCCTTTGGGGAATTGGAGAACTGAAGTAGATGACCTAGCCTGTGTAGGATGGACATCTTGGAGGATGTGGAAGACCAACCCTGTGGAGGACGGACATCTTGGAGGACGTGGAAGACCTGGCCTGTGGAGGACGGACATCTTGGAGGACGTGGAAGACCTGGCCTGTGGAGGACGGACATCTTGGAGGACATGGAAGACCCAGCCTGTGGAGGACGGACATCTTGGAGGACGTGGAAGACCAACCCTGTGGAGGACGGACATCTTGGAGGATGTAGAAGACCAACCCTGTGGAGGACGGACATCTTGGAGGACGTGGAAGACCTGTCCTGTGGTGGACGGGCATCTTGGAGGACGTGGGAGACCCGTCCTGTGGAGGACGGACATCTTGGAGGACGTGGGAGACCAGCCCTGTGGAGGACGGGCATCTTGGAGGACGTGGAAGACCTGGCCTGTGGTGGATGGGCATCTTGGAGGATGTGGGAGACCCGTCCTGTGGAGGACGGGCATCTTGGAGGACATGGGAGACCCGGCCTGTGGAGGACGGACATCTTGGAGGACATGGGAGACCCGGCCTGTGGTGGATGGACATCTTGGAGGATGTGGGAGACCCGGCCTGTGGAGGACGGGCATCTTGGAGGACATGGGAGACCCGGCCTGTGGAGGACGGACATCTTGGAGGACATGGGAGACCCGGCCTGTGGAGGATGGACATCTTGGAGGATGTGGGAGACCCGGCCTGTGGAGGACGGACATCTTGGAGGACATGGGAGACCCGGCCTGTGGTGGATGGACATCTTGGAGGACGTGGGAGACCCGTCCTGTGGTGGATGGACATCTTGGAGGACATGGGAGACCCGGCCTGTGGTGGATGGACATCTTGGAGGACGTGGGAGACCCCCCCTGTGGAGGATGGACATCTTGGAGGACGTGGGAGATCCGTCCTGTGGAGGACGGACATCTTGGAGGACGTGGAAGACCCGGCCTGTGGAGGATGGACATCTTGGAGGACGTGGAAGACCCCGCCTGTGGAGGACGGACATCTTGGAGGACGTGGGAGACCCGCCCTGTGGAGGACGGACATCTTGGCCATTCATGCTCCTGGCTGTGGTTACATAGGAAGCATTTCAATTAGGAAAAGGGGTTTTCTGGGAGGTTCAGGATGGTCATCCTTCAAAGGGAGACTTAAGGCTACTGAGGCTGTGTGGTGGGGGGTCTGATTCAGAGCAGCTAGAATTTAGTCACTTAGTTCCTGGCCAGGGTCACCAAAGGAAGCACTCTTCTGTGTACAGGACAGGTCGGCAACAGGATGTCACCCAATGCCAGCTGGGTGCTTGTCATATTTTAAAATATTTTATTTTATTTTATTATTTATTTATTTGAGAGACAGAGAGAGAGAAAGAGACGGAGTCAGAAACACACACATAGAGAAGAGAGAATCTGAGCACACCAGGATTCCCTGCCACTGCAAAGAACTCCAGATGCAGGTGCCACTGTGCATCTGGCTTTACATGGTCCCGGGGAGTTGAACCCAGGCTGTGAGGCTTTGTAAGCAAGTGCCTTTAACCACTGAGCCATCTCTCCAGCCCACTTGTCGTATTTTCTTTTTTTTTTTTTTTTTTGGTTTTTCGAGGTAGGGTCTCACTCTAGCCCAGGCTGACCTGGAATTCACTATGGAGTCTCAGGGTGGCCTTGAACTCATGGCGATCCTCCTACCTCTGCCTCCCGAGTGCTGGGATTAAAGGCGTGCGCCACCACGCCCGGCTCCACTTGTCGTATTTTCAACACTCGGTCTTCACCATAGTCCCATGAGTTGAGTGACATTATGTCTCATTTTACAGATGGAGAAACTGGAAGGCACGAGGAGGCTGGATGACCAGCAGAGCTGCCCTGGCAAGCAGGTCACAGAGCTGGACTGGAGACTTGTCACCATGCCTCTGCACTGCTTCCCAGGCACAGGGGTTGAAGATGAGGTTGTAGCAGGAGCAGGGGAGGAAGGAAGCCATCCCTTCCCGTTCTTACCCAGCTCAGTAGGAAGGACCCACTAACTAAGAGCCTGCAAGTCCCAGAGTCCTTCATCCTGGCCCACTTTGCCATTGTAAAGAAAAAATAAAGATAAGCTGAGTGTTGGCCAGACCACGGGAGGTAGACATGCGTGTGGGCTGCAAGGCCAGGCTGTTCTGTGCTGTCTGGGCGCTGGAAAGGGAACAGAGCACCCTGGAATGTTGTTTTTGGGAGGCAGCTCTGAGATTAGACAGTCCTTGGCCTCGGCTGACAGATAATAAACCAGAGGACCCGAGTTCGAGTGCGGTGGCTGGTTCAAGGTCCGGTGACGGGCGCTGCCGGCAGCCTGCGTTCCCAGCGCACACGCTCCATTTCCTGTCGGTTGCTCTTCCGTGTCCTCCTCCCTTTCTTCCCCCCTTCTGTTCTTCCCTTTTCCACATCCCTAGCCGTTCACCCTCTTTGTTGCGTGGCCTCTGGACTCCCCCGCTAGATTCTGCTTGAAAGAAAACATGGGATACACTTGTCTTTGTGGGGCTGACTTCTTTCGCTTGACATGATGGCTTCCGAATCCCATTGCTTTTCCCTGCCTGCAGTCCAATTTCATTCTTTGTGGCTGAGTAAAACTCCACTGCGTGTATGTACTGCATCTTCCGTATCCATCGTCGGTTGATGGGCACCTAGGTATGCTCTGTGATTTGGCTACTGCGAGTTGTGAGGCCGACGTGAGTGGCACTCAGTGGCACCTGGCTGCAGCCCAGGCTTCCTCCTCCCGGCCTTCAGGACTCTGGCTTTCTCAGCCCTAAACTGAGGATGCCGGGTTACGGTTATCCTGAGGTGTGAATTCCACACTTCACGGCCCATCTGTGAATCTCCCCCCGGGAACTTGGGGTCGCCTAATGCTGTAGTTACCTTCACGATGCTGGGGCAAATCACCCGACCAAATCGGCTGGTGGGGGCGAAGGGTTTATCTCAGGCTTACAGTCTCAAGGGGAAGTCTCATCATGGTTGGCCAAGGATGGCAGCGCAGAGGCTGGACGTCACATCTTGCCACAGCAGCTGGCAGAAAGCAGCAAGACTGAGCTGAGCTCTGGCAAAGGGGAAGCTGGGCTGTATCGGCCCCTCAGCCCGCCCTGAGCAGCACGCCTCCTCCAGCAAGGCCCCACCTCCAAACCCGGCATTCAAACCACGCGAGTTTATGGGCACATCTGATTCAAACCGCCACACCTAATGTCACATCTGTACACAAGCACACGCCGCTTCTCCCACCCTCTTAGCTCAAAATCACAGGGAAGAAATGCTTTCTTCCAGTACCACAGACAAATTCCGGCACTACCCCACTAGAGTCTCTCACTGCGCTTCCATGGCTGGCTGAGGGGCCTGTGGTCAGTGACCCCTGCTTACCTCTGCCCACTCCCTCCTCAAGCTTTCCCAGTGAGACAGCCCAAGCCCACAGGCATCCCACGGCAGGGCCGCTCAGCAGGACCCCTGGGAGCTGGATGAGGTCTGCGGCTGCTGGAATTTGCACAACAGAACTTCCCAAGTCCACAAACAGGGACAAGAGAACACGAGACACACTGTCAAGGGCTGATGTCTGCCAAGGCAGTGAGTGAGGTTTGCTTTCTTTCTTTCTTTTTTAAAATTTTGTTTATTTACTTATGTGAGAGAGAGAGAAAGAGAGAGAGAGAGAGAGAGAATGGGCACACCAGGGCCTCTAGCCACTGCAAACCAACTCTAGATGCATGCGCCACCTTGTGCACCTGACTTATATGGGTACTGGGGAATCGAGCCTCAAACCGGGGTCCTTAGGCTACACAAGCAAGCGCTTAACCACTAAGCCATCTCTCCAGCTCCTGTGAGTGAGCTTTTCTATTGACATCTGTCTACCCTGATCCCAAAGAAAAAACACTCTGCATGCCAAAATGGAGAGGTGGTGACGTGGGAGGCTGTCAGGAGCCTGGGGTGCAGAAGCCCAAGGGGGAATGTGGGTCCTACTTCCTCTTTTCCCATCTCCAGCCAAGGAACACCTCTCTTCCCTTTGCCTCTCCTTTCTTTCTTTCTTTTTAAAATATTTTAATTTAATTTATTTATTTGACAGAGAAGGAGGGAGGGAGGAAGGGGGACACGAGAGAGAGACTGGACGCACCAGGGCCTCTAGCCACTGCAAATGAACTCCAGACACGTGCGCCCCCTTGTGCATCTGACTAATGTGGGTCCTGGGGAATTGAACCAGGGTCCTTTGGCTTTGCAGGCAAACACCTTAACCTGCTAAGCCATCCCTCCAGCCTGTTTCTTTCTTTTTTAAGAGATATTTTTATTTATTTGCAAGCAGAAAGAGAGAGGAGACAGAGAGAGAGCGAGAGAGAGAGAGAGAGAGAGAGCATAGGTGCACCAGAGCCTCCAGCTGCTACAAACAAACTCTAGATGCATGTACCTACCACTCTGTGCATCTGGCTTTACGTGGGTACTAGGACTCACACCCAGGTCGTTAGACTTTGCAGGCAAGCACCTTAACTGCTGAGCCATCTCTCAAGCCCCATCCTTTCTCTCTTTCTTGCATGATTTCTTTACACAGGGTTTGACGATATAGTCTATCCTGGCCAACACTCACTCTGTAGTAGTCCAGGCTAACCTAGAACTTGTCACAGTGGTTCCGCGTTGGCCTTGTGAGTGCTGGGGTTACAGGCGTGCATCACCCCCGACTCAGCTTGTTTCTTAGAGTTTCATGCCCCAAGCAGACCTCCCTGGGAGTGAGCTGTAGTTGCTTACAGCCCCCTGCCCTCTATACGGAATTCTGATAGGAGTTCTAATAGCCGGGGCCTACACTGGATCCTTGCAACACTCATGTGCAAAGAGTACGATCATCAGTAGAGTGACCCCATGACTTACTTCCTAAATTGGGACATTGAAAAAAAAACTACTTAATTGATATGTATCAACTGTACACATTTGTGGAGCACAGTGTATCTTAAAAAAAATTGTAGTTACTTATTTGAGAGACAGAGTGAGAGAGCAGATACAGAATGGGCACGCCAAGGCCTCCAGCCACTGCAAATGAACTCCAGACACGTGCACCACCTTGTGCATCTGGCTTATGTGGGTTCTGGGCAGATGAACCTAAGTCCTTAGGCTTCACAGGCAAGCGCCTTAACTGCTAAGCAATCTCTCAGCCCCATAGTGTGATTTTTTTCAAACACGTGAATAGGTGTATAAGGATCACACTGAGTAGCCGACAATCACCGCCGACACCTGACACTTGAGGACCTCCAGTGGCCTCTCAGCCAGCTGGTTTGGAACAGTTCATCAACTGTTGCCAACCACAAGCTCCCCACTGTGCTGTTGAAGAAATTCTTCCTGGGCTGGAGAGATGGCTCAATGGTCAAAGGCCCTTGCTGGCAAAGCCTGATGGCCAGGCTTCGATTCCCAGTACCCACGTACAGCTGCATGCACAAAGCGGTGCATGCATCTGGAGTTCGTAGGGGCAGGAGCTACGTCTATCTTGTCTCTCCCTCTCAAATAAGTAAATATTAAAACAGACAATGAATGAATAAATGTGTGAGCCACATGCATAAAAAGAGGAAGTTCTTCTCCTTCCAACTGCACCTCTGTGCCCGTTAACCATCTTCTCCCCTCCCCCCACCCCCGTCCTTGCTGGGCCCTGGAGGTCTCTGTTCTCTCTGCTGCGCCACTAGTGAGAACATGTGGCCTTTGTTGTTCTGTGCCTGGTTTATTTCACTTAACAATACCCCTAGATTTCATCCCTGTTTCCACAAATGACAGGATGTCATTTTTGTTATGGTTGAGTAGTATTCCATAGTTTAATTGGGATTTTTTTTTTTTTTTTTCTTGAGGTAGAGTCTCACTCTAGTCCAGGCTGACCGGGAACTCACTCTGTAGTCCTAGGCTGGCTTCAGACTCACATAGATCCGCCTACTTCTGCCTCCCCGAGTGCTGAGATTAAAGGTGTGCACCACCATGCCTGGCTTAATTGGAACTTTTTTTTTTTTGGTTTTTCGAGGTGGGGTCTCACTCTAGCCCAGGCTAACCTGGAATTCACTGTGTAGTCTCAGGGTGGCCTCGAACTCACGGCGATCCTCCTACCTCTGCCTCTTGAGTGCTGGGATTAAAGGCGTGCGCCACCACAGTTTTCACCTCCACTTTCCAGATGCATAAACTGGAGTTCCGAGCGCTCAGGTAACCTGCCGGGCACCTGTGAGCTCTGAAGGTGTGAGACGCACATCTCTAACGTCCCCACCAGGGTGTTCTCCTCCCCGCTCCGTTTCCCTTGCACTTGGGCTGCACAGCTGGTGTTCAAACACACCCTTGCTGCCTCTGCGGGACTGTTTATGCAGCCTCTGAGCCGGGCTCAGAGCTCCTGTGATGTAATCTTTTCAACAAGGTTTTCCTCTGACCTGGAAGTTGGCTCCTGGCAGGACATGCGTTCCTAACTCAGAGGAGCTAGCGTTGAATCCTGACGGGCAGAGCAGTCTTGGGAGTTGAGAGGAGGAGGAAGGAATGCAGGGAGAGGGGAGCAGCACTGCAAAACTTGGAGGTGCTCGCAGTGGATGAGTCTAGAGAGCCTCACATGCAACCGGGGACAAGCACGGGCTGGACGCTGGGCGAGCTGCGCCTGCTGGGGTTTGAGGGTGTCCCCCAAAGACATGTTAGTGTATGTGGAGGTAGCCCTTTGGGAAGTCAGTGGGTCACAAAGGCTATGTCTCTATAAGTAGATTAATCCATTCATGGATCGAGAGATTAGTGGATTACCAAAAGAATGCTGTTCCACTATGTGATGCCTTCAGCCGTGTCAGCAGCACACAGCAAGAAGCCCTCACTGCGCCTGCACCGTCTCTCGGACTTTGCAGGCCCAGAACCAGGAGCTCCATAAGCCTCTGCTCATTAGGACCGAGTACTAATCCGCAACATCCGTGATCACAACAAGCAGTGCGCTGAGACAAGGACCTTTGAAGGAAATCTTAGGAGCGGGGTCACTGGGCAGAGGGCCGGGGGGAGCCCGTGAAGGCTCTGAACCAAAGAGGAGGAGGACGTGGATCGGAGGCTCACAGCTTGCCCCGTCTCAGAACTAAGGAGCTGCCTTCTCTCAGGTGGCACTGCCAGTGTGTGCCAGCATCAACTCCATCGCCTGACCGCTACACCAGCTGTCTGGAGTTTCAGGGACAGGATCAGCCAAATGTGCTTGACTGGATGCCTCTAGAACGCAGAGCATAGCCAACAAAAGGGAGAAGGAGGGCTAGTGAGAGCCTGCCTTGACCCCCCCCCCCCCCCGCCCACCCGCCAAAGAAAAGAGAGAAGCAGACTCAAAATGAGCCATCGTCACCACCCAGGCGGCCCTTGGGGAAAGTCTGATCTGAAAGCGGCTCGTTGAACCGAATGGAGTAAAGGGCACAGGTTCATTTTCAGTAACATGTGTTTCCTGTTAAGTCACATTTCCCCGTTAACCATTGATGTTCTGTTCTCTGTTACTTCCCTGGGCCTCTTTTCCATATCATGTTACATCATCACAGCTGATGGCAACTGGGTAAACATGACCAGCCCCTGACGTCACCGCCCGCCTCTCTGGATTCACACGGCCTTTGAGACTGGAAACCCGGAGAATGTTTTGAATGCCTGCTCTGCTAATTCAATTACCCACTGCCCGCTCTGGGACCCGAGCTTTCCAGAAGACAGCGCTCCCTCATTCCTCCACAGGAGGCCTAACGTGCTCCGTAAGGGCTGTGGTGACATTCATCTTAGGATTCTGAGGGCTGAAATCAAAGCAGAAGTCATAAACCTCTTGAAAATTGACACCAGCCGGGTAGTCAGGCCTGGCCTGAGACACTCACCACTGGAAAGACAAATGAGACATGATGTGCATCTTACTCAAGATAGTGCTCCCCACCAAATGCTCAGTCACCCTGCTTTGCGTGACTACTGACGGCAGAGCGGCAAAGACGGCGGTCTATTCTTTTTATTAGTTACGATCTTTACTGTATTGTAAACAGATCATGTGTTGTGCACATGCCCACCAGGTTATACTCTTACATCCCCTCCCCCCGCCCCCACCCCACGGAGGGTCCTCCTCAGTGGGGTATGCACTGTGGGGTCGTGGACGTGTCAGTGTGTGTATGTGGTGGGGGGGGGCAATGCCCAAGCGTGCCCCTTCCCACCCTGTGGCTCCTACAGTCTTTCCACCTCCTCTTCCGTGATGGTTCCTGCGCTTTGGCGGGCTGTGTTTTAAGTCTACTTTCCTGTGGAGCTCTCGGCAGCCTCGTGATTTCTGCTTTGACGACGGGGTTTTAACCACAAATGCAAGACAGTACTTTCGTGCTTAGCATTCCCTCTAAGCCAAGCCTTGCGGTGCGGATCCACAGAGGGTGAGTGCTCAACGTGCCGTTCGCTTATTCTTCTCCTTCCACTGCAAGATCGGGCTAGACAAGCAGTAAAAATTTTGGCTAGCTCCTTTCATGGGCTCTCCTAGCTTTACCCTACCAATGTGTCAAACGTCGAGAACATCGCGTCTGAGTGCGCGCCACACTGCTTAAAAGTACTGGAGAGCTCTCAAAGGTGTCTTGGCATAAGGTGACTGATGAATTCTTTGGCTTTTGTGAAGATACCTTTTTATTTAAATCAGTTCTGCAAGTTCTGATTTTTTTCTGATACTCCTCTGGGTAGCTAGAAAATCCAATGTGTTCATATAAGTATCCAAAAAAATCCAAAGAGGAGGGCTAGAGAGATGGCTCAGCACTTAAGGTGTTGCCTACAAAGTCTAAGAACCTGAGTTCGATTCCCCGGTGTGTACACAGAGCCAGATGCACAAAGTGGTGAAGGCATCTAGAGTCTGTTTGCAGCAGCTGGAGACCCCAGGTGTGCCCATTCTCTCTCTCTCTCTCTCTCTCTCTCTCTCTCTGGTTCTCTCCTCTATCTACTTGCAAATAAATTAAAAAAAATAATCCAAAGAGGAAAATCTCTCCTATGATCACAGCACCACAGGTGAGCTAACAATTCCCTGTTCCCCTTCCATGTGCCTACGAAGAATCAGTAAAGAGTTCAAACACAGTTTTGTTGCTGAGAATGAAAAGCGAAATTGAAAGCAAGAACAGGTGTTCCCAAGCGACAGCCCACTCTAACTGCTGAGTCAGGGACGCATCAGCAGGGGACAGACTGAAAATAGCCTAGTATCACTTAGAAAGGAAAAGAGAGTAGATTTTAAAAGCCTTCAAACACCATCATTTTAACTGTAGACATCGTCTCTCTTTCTAGTTGAAAACCGACTTCTAAATAAGTAGTTATGTTCCAGCCCCTTCTCGGTCCTTAGAGGCCAGCACCACTGTGAAAAGCCGTGTTGGGTTTAAAAGGCCAGGGTGTTACTGAGACCAAAAGCGAAACAGAAAATAGAGTGACGCTCAAATACTCACCTTCTGGGGGGAAGGGTGGGCACAACATTACATACAGATCTGACCTCTCGCTAAGCCCGTCATTATTCAGCATTTTCGTCTCTTACAAAAGGGGATGAGGGCTGGTGAGATGGCTCAATGGTTAAGGCACTTGCCTGTGAAGCCTAAGGACCCAGGTTCAATCCCCCAGTACCTACGAGGGGCCAGATGCACAAGGTAGTATGTGCATCTGGACTTTGCTTGCAGCGGCTAGAGACCCTAGCATGCTCATTCCCCCCTCCCATAAATAAACACAAACTTTAAAAAAGTGGATAAATGTTGTTTCTATCAGCAATGCCCTCACCCCTTTTCCTAAACCTTTCTTATTTTGGGGGGTGCAGGGGGCAGTAACAGACCAACATGTTGGAGAGTCAAGAGTACAGGCCCTATACCAAGCTTTCTATAAAAGAGAATTCATTTGCATGTAATCAGAGAAAGACAGGCCCCAGAGGAGGCTCGGGGCTGGCTGTTACCGGAGTTAAAGTGATACAGATTGAGAAGTGGTTTCGGAGACACCAAAGGATTTCCAGATGCGGGTGGATTCTCTGGAGTGTGAAAGTGAGGCGTAAATACGTTGCTGAACACTTGACATGCAAGCCCCAAACGCTTTCCTTCCGCAGATAATGAGGCACTTTGGAAGCAGAGTGGCCTGTTGGTTTGGATAATAAATACGTCTATAACTCCCATAGGGGATGCAACCCAGACCTTGGAACTGCACTAGTTTGTTTAAATTCTGGTTCTTGCCTTTGGTGACATATCCATCTAACATTAAAGGCTCCCCCGGGTTGTTTCTGCCATTAGGAGACACACCACCTGATTACTACCCTTCTGTCCAAAGGTCGACCATCACCTTTGAGCTGCTGTGTTCACACACCACCGTCTGGGCAACCTCCTGCAGTACGCGAGCACACACACACCCGAGCTGTGAAAAGTGAGGCCTGGAGGTGATTCATTAAGTCTAAGGTTTCAGGGACTTCATGGGAGGCCTGAATGGGCTGCAGGTCGTAAGTTTAGATAATTAAAGGGGAGGCTGGCTCCCGGGGAGATAACTACTTCTCAGTGTCTTATGGTGCTGAGGCAATCCCTTCTGGTCAGGAAGAATTTGGGGGTGCCTGTCAGAAAGCCATTTTCCTTTCCTTTTTTTTTTTTTTTTTTTGTGCTTCTGAGCATAACACAATTAGACCTCAGCAGGTTAAACGAGAACCATGTGTTTCTGGGCCATGGCTGACAAGCTCTGCTTAGCCTCAGTGAAATTTCCCGTCATGGATTTCTTAACAACCCATCACCCCTGCACCCCGGGGCTCTGTGTCATGTTGCTTTTAAGGGATGAGGGAAAGTCAGCTGCATAATTACTGACTTTTAAGGTCCGTTCATGTGCGAGAAAACACCATGCACGGGCATTCCAACCGGCCTCCACGATGGCAGCCCAGTGTCCAAACTTCCAGATGTCATCACGTTCCTGAGCACAGGACACTCAGGGCTCCTTGATGAGGCCAGGCGCCCTCAGCCAGCAGGGCGACCACGACGTTGCCCATTTATTCTCGGCGCTCACGGGGGAAAGGGCAGCCTCTGACCAGCACAGCGCACACACAGCCCAGGCTGAAGCTGGTCCCCACCTTCTGGAGGGTGTGTGTGAAACACGGGCACTGTGTAAGCTTGAGCCCAGGACCGTAACTATCACTGCAGAATTCATCAACCATCTCCCTTCTCTTAAGTATTTGGCTTCTGTTGAGGGAAATAAATATATATAAACAAACCTACTCCTGACCCATCCCAGGAGCCTCACCATTCAGCTCACGCCCATGCACGTACAAAGAGAAGAAAAGGAAGGGAGGACTGGCTTAGGGTCGTTGCCAAGATCAATGGATGTGTAAGTGGGGAGGGTCCGTGACGAAAGCTTGTGGGCTGTAAGTTTCGTCTTTGATGCTTTCATTTACGACAAGGATTTAATCTGAGCTCAGAATTTTCCCTTCCTCCTTATTCTAATATTGAAATTAAGACAAACTGCTGTGGATTAATGGAATTTGTCAAAAAAGCTGTACTTGGGGATTTCAACTGAATGTTTTTAGGACATATGAGGCATTCTCCGTGTGTGTGTGTGTGTGTGTGTGTGTGTGTGTTTTGTTCTTTTTGAGGTAGGGTTTCTCTCTGGCCCAGGCTGACTTGGAATTCACTATGTCATCTCAGGCTGGCCTCGAACTCACGACGGTCCTCCCACCTCTGCCTCTGGAGTGCTGTGATTATAGCCGTGCGCCGTCACGCCCCACACGTGTGTATTTTGAGGCTAGAGGACAACGGTGGGTGTCATTCCTCAGGAATGCCATCTACCTGTTGTTTGAGGCAGTCTCTCACTGACCTGTAGGTCATCAAGTAGGCGAGGCTGGCTGGCCTGCGAGTCCCAGCAATCTGCCTATTCCCACCTCCCCGGTGCTGAGATCACAAGTGTGGGTCGACCAAGCCCTGATTTTTTGTACTTGGGTTCTGGGGATGGAACTCAGCGTCTCCTGCTTGTGAGGCAAACACTGCAGCTATCTACGCCCAGAGCCAACACAGTCCTTAGCTGTACTGCAGGGGAGAGATGGTATCTGAGGACATGACGAAAAGAACTTCATCTGACGGTGATCAATTCGGTAGACATGGTAGCCAATTCCTTCATTTGCCTGAGCACACTGCTTTTTTTTTTTCCCCTCGATGTAGGGTCTTGCTCTGGGCTGACCTGGAATTCACTCTGTAGTCTCAGGGTGGCCTCCAACTCACGGTGATCCTCCCACCTCTGCTGGGAATAAAGGCATGCGCCACCACACCCTGCTACAGAAAGAATGGCTGCACCAGGGCCTCTAGCTGCTGCAAATGGATTCCAGATGCACGCATCTTTTTGTGCATCTGGCTTTACATGGATACTGGGGAATCGAACTCGGGTCGCTAGGCTTTGCAGACAAGTGCCCTAAGTGCTGAGCCATCTCTCTAGCCCCCATCGCTTTCTTTTTTGCGTAGACTGGTTCAGACCTGCATTCGGAGGACTGTCTGGCTACATGAAGCTCTGAGGGAAGAGTGTGCCGAAGCAGGGCCTTCTGGGAAGTGTGATGGAAGGCAGGGGCTGGAAGTTGAGTCTGGCAGAATGAGAGGGAAGAGAGATGCTATGGGCAAGGGCAGGAGCCCGGGAAGTGCCCCACGGCCTTGCTCAGCAGCCTGGCAGACAAAGTGAGGTGGAGGCTCTGCACAGGGAGTCGTGTAGAACAAGTCCGGGAAAGGTGTGGGGAGGTCACGTAGGGTTTCAGACCTTGGGGTCTGAGTCATGGTCTCCTTGTGGATCTTTATGTATGTTGACACGTGTGTGCGTGTAGGTGCTTGTGTGTAGAGATCAGAGGACAACCCTGGGTGTTGGTCTGCAGATGCTGTCCACTGCTTTTGGCCTGGAGCTAACCAAGTAGGATAGACTAGCGAGCTGGTGAGCCCAGGGGCTGCCTGTCCAAACCTCCCAGTGCCGGGGTTACAAGCACACCACGCTTGACTTGTTCTTTCTTTCTTTCTTTTTTTTTTTCAATTAGCATGGGCTTTGGGGATTGAACTCAGGTCCTCATGCTTATGAGGCAAACACTTTGCAGACTGAGTTTTCTCTTCATTGTCTTCATTGATCTTTTTTTTTTTTTTTTTTTGGTTTTTCGAGGTAGGGTCTCAACTCTAGCTCAGGCTGACCTGGAATTCACTATGGAGTCTCAGGGTGGCCTCGAACTCACGGTGATCCTCCCACCTCTGCCTCCCGAGTGCTGGGATTAAAGATGTGTGCCACCACGCCCGGCTTCATTGATCTTTTAGGAAAGACTCTCAGCGTGTCCCAGAGTCACACAGAGCAGGGCTCAGAGCCACATGCACATCAGGACGGAAGGTCTCCACTGCAGAGTCGTCACTGCTGGAGCCACCGCGGCTCACGAAGAAACGCAACATCTGCTGCTCACTTTGCATTTTTATTCAAGCGCAGACCATGGAGAAAGCAAAGACGATGATGCCCTAGGTTGGGCCAAGGAGAAAGACAGGAACTGAAATCTTTTCTGGATGAGAAGGGGGAGGGATGATCAGGCCACAGTTCACCTTCTCTGTTAGAGGGAACTACGTAACTGTTTTCCATTTCAGCTTAGAAGAAAAGGTCAGGGGTCCTTGCAGCACCTGACACTACCTACACAAGACCCTCATAATAGGAGGAAAAGATGATGACGTCAAAATAAAAGAGAGACTGACTGAGAGGGGGAGGGGATATGATGGAGAGTGGAGTTGTGACGGGGAAAGTGGGTGGGGGGAGGGATTAACCATGGGTTATTGTCTACAATTATGGAAGTTGTCAATGAAAAAATAAATTAAATTAAATATAAAAAGAAATGGTCAGGGGTGAGGAAATGAGAGCACAAGGGAGGGGTTGAGGCCGGTCATAACGACGGGATTTGAGGGATGGTAGAATGGCTTGGAGGAGAGAACTTGCTAGGAACGTGGTTCTCTTGTCATGGAGAGACATCTTGATTGCACTCGGCCCAAAGGTGAAAGGTTGGATCATGTAATCCCAGAAGCCATTGCGGGGCTGAAAACCCATCTCTCACTGCCAGAGAGAGCTTTCTAAACCTTGTTAGTAGAAACCTCTTATCAGGAGAGCAAGTTTGATACAGGGTAAGCCTTTGAATTCCTACAGAAGAAAGCTGAGGGGGAGGAGGGGGAAAAAAGCCTATATTCATGACTGAGAACAGTAGTAGAGGTTGAAAAAGCATTGTGAGTCTCTCATTTTTTATTTACTTATTTAATTTTATTTGAGAGGGGCCAGATAGAGAGAGAATGGGCACACCAGGGCCTCCAGTCATTGCAATCAAACTCTAGATACATGTGCCACCTTGTGCAGCTGGCTTACATGGGTCCTAGGAAATCGAACCTGGGTCCTTTGGCTTTGTAGACAAGTGCCTGAACCACTAAGCCATCTCTCCAGTAGCCACTCACTTTTTAAAAAAATTATTTATTTATTTATTTATTTATTAGAGAGAACATGCCAGGACCTTTAGTCAGTACAAACTAACTCAGGACACATGTGCCACCTTGTGCAATTTTACATGGGTACTGGGGAATTGAACCTGGGTCCTTTGGCTTTGCTAGTAAGCACCTTAGCCACTAAAGCCATCTCTCCAGCCCATCACACACTGGTTTTTTGTTTGTTTGTTTGTTTGTTTTTGTTTTCCAAGGTAGGGTCTCACTCTAGCCCAGGCCGACCGAATTCACTATGCAGTCTCAGAGTGGCCTCGAACTCACAGCAATCCTCCTACCTCTGCCTCCGAGTGCTGGGATTAAAGGTGTGCGCCACCACACCCGGCTTCATCACTCGCTTTTGAATTGGGTTATGAGCTGGGCTGCTCTAAAGTGCCAGGCCTGGCTCGTGCACAAGTTGAGTCTCAGGCCTCCAGGGGAGACTTCATGTTGCAATTCCCCTTTAAGCATAGCTAAGTCATAAAGCCCAGGGCTTTTCCCACGTGAAACGTGCTGGCCTTAAACAACAGTGGCAACTCGTTGCTGCCACGGAAGTTAAGGGACTCACGTAGGTGGCAGAAAACTCCCCCAGAGTGCACACTAATGAGCACACACACAGAGACTTCTGGGCGTCCAGTCTGAGCACCATGTGGGGGTAGCCCGGGGGCTGGCATTTCCAAAGAGGGAAAACAAACATGCCAAGATCAAGGGGGAGAAACTTCTCGAAAACGCAAATGTGGCAAGACCTTCACACACAAAGACCTCATCACAAACTTCTGTACAACTGCTTAGTCCTCCACTTCAAATCAGTGTCTCCATAAGACCTTTCGTGACCACTGTATTTAAAATGGTAACTGGGCTGGATAGGTGGCTCGGTGGTTACGGTTCTTGCCTTTGAAGCCTAAGGACTCATGCTCGACTCTCTAGGTCCCAGGTAAGCCAGATACACACGGTTACACAAGCTCACAAGGTGGCGCATGTACCTGAAATTGAACTACAGTGGCTGGAGGCCCTGGTATGCCAATTCTCTCTCTCTCTGGCTCACTTGAAAAAAACGCCAGTCTGTTGGGCTAGCCTAAAAAAAAATGTTAAATGATAGCTTTCTCACTTCCTGTCCCCTTGACTTCCTTTTCTCCACAGCATATGTGGAGAATATCCTATATGTTTAATTTATTTACTATATGTTGTTATTTATATGTTTGTATTCCCTCACCAGAAGGTAAGCTAGACGGGGGTTGGAAATGACCCACTTTTGTCTATTTTCTGCATGACACAGCACATGACACACACTGGGTGTGAACTGTAGAGTGTCTGCTGAAGGGATGGACACGCGGCTAAAGGAACTCGCCCCACGGTTTGGCGGACCAGGAGATGGACGTGCAGGGCGCAGGTGGCCTCCTCAGCGCTCCGTGAACCAGGTGGGAACTTGTTAAAGATCGGGTTCTGATTCGGCAGGTCTGGGTGGGGCTTCAGACTCTGCACATTTCTGACTTCTGGGCACTACCAAGTCCCAGAAGGCCAAAGCGGAGAACATCGTGAGCTGTGCCAGTCACAGGGCCCCTGAGAGTGCCCCCGGGCTCTGCGGAGTGAGTGGGGGCCGGGCCGGGCACGGTGGAGCCTCAGTGCGCCCTCCCTCTCAGGGAACGTGGGCCAGAAGGGGGGTGCCAGCGTCAGGCTCAGACCAGTGCTGGGGACGCTTGTCTTGACTACGGGGAGTCACGCATGCGTGTTTGTTTCTAGTCTCCTGACTGAGGCCTCCAGTGAGGACGTCACTTAGTGACAGCCTGCGGGGAGTGTGCCTTCCCAGAACATGCAAATGGCCTCTGCTGGTCTATCTACCACTTGGCCACTCTTAAGAATACTGTTGGGCTGCAGGGATGGCTTAGTGGTTAAGGCGCAAAAGCCAAAGGACCCTGGTTCAATTCCCCAGGACCCAGGACCCACGGTAGCCAGATGCACAAGGGGGTGCACCCATCTAGAGTTTGTTTACAGTGGCTGGAGGCCCTGGTGCACCCATTCTCCCTTGCTCCCTCTCTCTCTCTCCCTCTTTCTCTGTCAAATAAATAAATAAATAAAAATATTTAAAAAAAGAATTCTGTTACTGACTGTATGAAAATTCTAAACATTGTTTTAATCCCAGCACTCAGGAGGCAGAGGTAGGAGGATCACCATTAGTTCGAGGCCACCCTGAGACTACATAGTGAATTCCAGGTCAGTCTGGGCTAGAGTGAGACCCTACCTCGAAAAACCAAAAACAACAAAACAAAAAAGTCCAAAACATTGGATTCTGAGAACTTGAACTTGAGGAAGAGATTTTTTTTTTTTTCTCCTGTAGCTAGCTCCTTCTATCAGTTGGGACTTTCAGGGTCACCAGTGGACTCATAGACAAGTGGCTCTGGAAATCCTTGGGACAGACCCTCTGTCTTCGCATGGAAGCAGGCATGCCCGGTGTGGCCCAGGTCAGAGAAGAACAGAACAGCAGCCGCTTGGTTCTGAGAAACCTCCAGCAGCTGAGAGGCTTCACAAAGTTTGTTTTTTTCCCTGTCTCTCCACAGCGGGGAAAGTCTCTTTACAACACTATAAATGTTCACATGAAAAGCTCTCAGAGGGCTGGGAAGAGGGCTCAGTGGATAAAATCCTCGCCACTGCAGCCTGAGTACCCGAGTCTGATCCGCAGACCCCACATAAAAGCTGGAAGCTGTAACCCCAGCACCTGATAGTGCGATGGGAAGCGGGGACCGGGGGATCTCCCCGAGGGGGTGCTGTGAGCCCAACAAAGAGCAGCCGAGTGAGGTCCCCAGGGAGAAACCAGGTTCACGTGAGGTGGACAGGGGAGGAGTTGCCCTCTGACCTCCACACACGCTCCATGACAGAAGCACACAATGTTTACTCACACACACAAAAAGTAAAACAAAGCTGTTGGAGAGTATCACACGCTGCATGAACAGAATATCGGGGGACAAGGAAGGGACCTGGTCAAGAGAGGGCTGGGGGCGCAGCTCCGTGGCACAGCATGTCCTGGATTTAACCCTTAGCACCAAAAATAAGAAAATAAGAGGACAGCTGTATGTGTATGGCTTGCTACCCTCGGGCTAAGATCAGGCCGTGGGTTGGTGCACATAGTCGGAGCTTTTCATCTCCCAGTTTAGCAGGGCCCACAGACAAGGACGCAGCTAGACCAGCAAGAGGGATGTAAGCAACGGAGCAGGCGACTCAGGGGGCGTGACCAGCTCTACTCTTGACTGTCACGTGGGATCTAGTTTCCCGCCCGTGTGATGGAAGAGGGTGGCAATGCCAGAAACCATGGCTACAGAGCACGCTGCTTCCGGAGCCTCCGCCCTGTAGGCAGGGCCCTTTGCCAGGCTTAGATGTGTCACAGGCTGTGGGCTTGCTGCCCACCCTGCTTTATAAGCTAGAGAGAGAGAGAGAGAGAGAGAGAGAGACACTCTGCCAGTCTGGCTCTCTGTCCCTACCATACTTTCCCGATGCCCTCAACCTAGCCTCTCATTTTACCTGTGTGGTGGCTTTCCTGAGCTTCATGCCCCTTTCTTCCCAGGGGTTCAGCAGGAAGTGGCACCCTCACATCCTTACCTCCTTTACCAGGAGCCCGAGACACTGGGAAGTCCCAGGGTTCTCTGACAGAGGACACGACAGGATGTGTTAAATCATGGCTCAGCAATCAAAAATCAAAACAAACCGGGCACGGTGGTGCTTGCCTTTAATCCCAGCAGAGATAGGACTACCACAAATTCGAGGCCAGCCTGGGATTAGAGTGAGTTTCAGGTCAGCCTGGGATAGAGTGAGACCCTTCCTCGAAACACCAAACCAAAACAGTCAAATCACTGAGCAAAGAGAGTCTGTTGCGATTCACGTCAGTATTTTCCCCCTAAAGTCTCTAACAGATGAAACAACTATTTTAGACAATGAATTTTCCTTCTAGTCAGTCCACAAGTATTCACTGAGCATATATTGTATTCTGAGCATTGCGCTAGGTCTTGGAGATAAAGCAGTGAGCAGACAGAATTCTCTGTCCTTATGTCGTAGGGGATGGAGAGGAAGCAATTTAAGAATACATACATAAATAACTAAATAAATAATCCGGGCGTGGTGGCATTCACCTATAATCCCGGCACTCGGGAGGCAGAAGTAGGAGGATTGCTGTGAATTCGAGGCCAGCCTGGGACTGCAGAGTGAGATCCAGGTCAGCCTGGGCTAGAGTGGAGACCCTACCTTGAACCAAACAAAACAAAACGACAAGAATAAATTAGTAAATAAATGGATAGAAATGTGGGTTGGTGACGAGGTGAGATGTGAGCTGGACAAGGGAATGAGGCACACCAGACGGAGGCCAGCCATGGAGAGACTCACTGAGCTGGTACCTGACAGACGGGGTCATGTGACGATGGGGGAGGGCATCCCAGGTGGAAGGAAGAGGAGGGCAAAGCTCTGGAGGTGGGGAACTTCTGCAGCCAGCCAGCAGGGGGCACTGTGGCAGATGTAGCGGAGCCAGCAGGGGGCACTGTGGCAGATGTCGAGGAGCCAGCAGGGGGCACTGTGGCGGATGTCGAGGAGCCAGCAGGGGGCACTGTGGCTGATGTCGAGGAGCCAGCAGGGGGCACTGTGGCAGATGTAGCGGAGCCAGCAGGGGGCACTGTGGCAGATGTCGAGGAGCCAGCAGGGGGCACTGTGGCTGATGTCGAGGAGCCAGCAGGGGGCACTGTGGCGGATGTCGAGGAGCCAGCAGGGGGCACTGTGGCTGATGTCGAGGAGCCAGCAGGGGGCACTGTGGCTGATGTCGAGGAGCCAGCAGGGGGCACTGTGGCTGATGTCGAGGAGACAGGGCAGTAGAAGGTGGAGGGGAGGTCAGAGAGTGACCGGTGACAGGCAGTGGGGCCAGTGGAGCTGCTGGGAGCGCTGAGGGGAAGAACAAGCTACTGGAGAGTTTTACACGGAGCCAGGTCAGGACCCAGCTCACGATCTCAAAGGTGCCCTCTGGTGCGAGGTCGAGGTCAGACTGCGAAATAGGAACAGCAATGGTGTGGGGGTGGAGGGGGGGGAAGGGCAGGGCGGGTCGTATTGTCTTCATCTGGGCGCTCGGAGCAGGGTGCTAGAAGCAGAGGTGCAAATCGTGCTGATATTCTGGAGTTTCTATGAAGGTGGGCATGTTAGGTTTGCTGACTGGAGAGAGGCAGGCAGACAGACAGACACATTCAGGATGACCCAAGCCAGAAGGCTAGAGAGTGCTATGGGAGAAGCTGGTTTGATTTGCTCCCTTCACTGTGAGGTACAGACTCCATTTACTTTCACCTGTGAGGATAGATACTTAATCTAACTGTGGTGTCTAGAGATAGGGCTTTGGGTGGGTTATTAGAGTTCAGTAAATTCATTAGAATGAAGGTCCTGTAATTAAATACACCCTGTGATTAAATCCTAGTTTGTTTTTTTTTTTTAATAAGAAGAACAGAGATTCCAGTGACACACACACAATGATTACTGTCACATGATATTGTATGCTGTCATGGGACTCTGCCAGTGAGATGGTCACCACCAGATTAGAGACCTAGACTTTTGAGCAGACTGGTAAAGCCCAAACAAACTTCTTTTCTTTACGACCTACCCAGTCAACAGTGATGTGTCACTAGCAACAACAACAAAAAAAAAATAGACCAAGAAAGATACTGTTTGTTGGGAATTTAGTGTAAGATAAAACTGAGATAGTTGTTAGGCACTGGGATAGTTTATTACCAAAGTCTGGGACTCTTGAGAGGGGTCTGTGCTAGAGAGAACCAGGTGGCGCCACCAAGGCAGACTCGAGTTAAATCGACATCTGAGTGAGACCTCAGAGAAGGGGTGCAGGAGAAATAAAGGAGGTCCTGGGCCCTTTAAAGTTGGGAAGATGCTGTGGGCTAAATGTGCTGGTGCTGGAAACGCTCTGTATGCTGTTGGGGGGAGAAGAGCCATTAATAATTTAGCCAGCAGAGGACCTTGTAAGCTGTATAATTGGCCAGCCAGGCAAGATGTGCCCACTGGTGAAATAGTGACAATTTTTTTTTTATTATTTAAAATATTTTGTTTTTATTTATTTATTCGAGAGAGGGAAAGGGGGGGAGAGAGAGAGAGAGAGGAGAATGGGTGCACCAGGGCTTCCAGCCACTGCGAAACGAACTTCAGACGCATGTGCCACGTTGTGCATCTGGCTTATGTGGGTACTGGGGAATCGAACCAAGGTCCTTTGGCTTTGTAGGCAAGCGCTTTAACGGCTAAGCCATCTCTCCAGCCCCAGACTGAGCTTCTTCCTGCATTTCCAGGCTTGGAGGAGGGAGGCAGCCAGGCCTTGGTTTCCTGACAGGCTACAGGTGCAGACCAGGGAAAGCACAGCCCTCCACTGGAGGGCGCCCCTGTGTCCACCTCTCACTTTTGTTCAGAGAAGCTTGTTTTTTTGCAGGTGGTAGTGATGACTGGGGAGACTCAAAACCTATCTCAGTGTTGAGAAGAAGTGACACTTGAGTGCTCAGCTAAATGAGACATCCCTCCAAGGCTCGGCGGACACTCAGAAGAGGTGGCAGAAGGAATGTAGGAGGCAAAGGATGGGGGAGGAGTTTTGGAACGCTGTCTTCTGGACACGACGTGGCTATTGCACTCATGACCTCACAGTGGCTGTCGCTACCTGCACACGACCTGTACGATACTGGTCCCATCAACATGCCATCATGGATTGATGGAGGAGGGGGAAAAAGCCATCAAAATAGAAGAGTGACTACTTGGAAAGTAGAAGCGTTTCAATGGAAAGGGATAGGGGAGGGGGACTAGGGAAGGATTATGCTCAAAACACATTATGTAAATGCACGAAAATTGCCAATAAAAGTTTCTTTTTTATGCGATACAGAGAGAGAGAGAGAGATTGGTGTGCCAGGGCCTCCAGGCACTACAAACAAACTCCAGATATGTGTGCTACCTTGTGCATCTGGCTTACGTGGGTTCTGGGGAATCAAACCTGGTCCCTAGGCTTTGTAGGCAAACACCTTAACTGCTAAGCCATCTCTCCAGCCCATCACAAAAATTTCTCAAAAAAAAAAAAAAAAGGAGTTGGAAAGTTGAGAAAGAAGGGCAGTGAGAAAGGAGAAGTCAGGGGAACGTGATACCCTGGGAATGTCCGAGCAGGCAGACAGCAGTCACCACACATGGGTATCACGCATCCCTTGGGACAAAGTTGGCTACAGTTGACTCAGGATCAGGCAGCCACATGTTTTGCACATAAATTTGAGTTTCAACCCCAGAGTGCACACATCTTACACTCAGATCCCTTATCCGTGGGTGCCAGTGTCCCACCGAGAACCTTTACGAATGTCGTAGATTTTCTCCTCAGAGAACGGTGCTCAGATACACGGGAGTGCAGACCACGCCGGGGCTCCCAGAGGCAGTGAAGGGCATCCTCGGACGAGTTTACAACCAGCCCCTCCCGTCCCTACAGAGGTCTTCTCATGACACTAACCCAACTGTCTCTCCGTGTAGAAATTCAAGTCTTACAGTTCTGCCAGCATCCCCTGATATGTCTCCAAAGTGCAGAAGAATTAAGATTTCTGGCCCTTTACTGTGGAAGTCATGGTGGATCGAGACAAAGCAAGCAGCAGAGGAAAGGAATGGAGGACTCACCACCATCTCCTGGACCTGGAATATCTCTGCTCCGCCCGGGGACAGCCGACTGGGGAAGGAGATGCTGACAGAGGGCCCCGGAAGCGTGCTCGGGCCAGCGTTGTATACCTGTGGGGGTGGGACACACGGACAGAGGTGCGGTGAAATAACAGCCCTTTATATCACGTCATGCAACACGTGCTCTATGATTCTGGAAATCGGACACGGAAACTTTCGGGGTTGGGAACAGGACATGATTTTAAGTGAAATGAAATATTAAATAACTGGGACTTTTAGCAAAATAGAAATCCTTGTAACAGGCTTGCAACAACTCCAAACTTCTAAATTATGTATTTAAAAATATATTATTTTTATTTATTCATTTGGGAGAGAGAGAGAGATAGAAATAGCCAGAGAGAGAGAGAGAGAGAGAGAGAGAGAGAGAGAGGAGAGAATGGGTGCACCAGGGCCTCCAGCCACTGCAAATGACTCCAGATAAATGCGCCCCCCCTTATGCATCTGGCTTATGTGGATCCTGGGGAGTCAAACCTGGGTCTTTTGGCTTTGCAGGCAAGTGCCTTAACCACCAAGCCATCTCTCCAGCCCAAATTATGTATTTTTAAAGCATTTTTCTTGTCCTTTACCTATTAAAAGTTGTACTTAATTTAACATACCTAGATTGTACTCATAGACTGCAGTGGGTAGGGGCTCAGTCATCATGACTGAGTTCATAACTGAGTCATCATAACTGGGCTCAACCTTTAGGACAGCCTCAGGATCCCCTAGGAGGTTTGCTGGAACACAGACCAGTGGTGTGGGAGGGTCACACCCAAGTGGTCTCGTCCATCTCTATTTCCAAGTTCCCAGGAGATGGGAGCTGGAAGCCATCATGGAGAATAGCGATGAGCCCAAGCTCTTTCCTTCGACGGTGTGAGCTGATGAAAACTGCAAAATACGTCATCTGATTCCCACGAAGGAGTGTTTTCACTGCTCTATCCAGCTCATTTGGTTGTCAGTACTGTTTGATAATATCTGCAAATCTCTTTTCTAGGTCATCTTAAGAAAGCTCAAGCTGGGGAGATGGCTGAGTGGTTAAAGATGCTTGCAAAGCCTGCCGGCCTGGGTCATTTCTCCAGTATCCATATAAGGCTAGATGCACAAAGTGGTGCATGTGTCCGGAGTTTGTTTTAAGTGGCAAGAGGCCCTGGCCCATGCTCATTACTATCTCTGTTTCATAAATCAATCAATCAATCAAACTTTTTTTTTTTTTTTTTTTGGTTTTTAGAGGTACGGTCTCACTCTAGCTCAGGCTGATCTGGAATTCACTATGTAGTCTCAGGGTGGCCTTGAACTCAAGGTGATCCTCCTACCTCTGCCTCCCAAGTGCATGCACCACCACACCCAGCTCCAAACATGTTTTTAATACCAGAAAAATCAAGAAAAGATTCTTTTCAAAATATCATCTCTCACTGATAATATATCTTAGTCACCCAAGAGCCCAGATGGGCATGTACAAGGATATTCAGGCTGTTTTATGCTTGCCACCACAGTTATATTAGAAGACAAGTTGGCAGAGAACTCTCCAGAGAAGGTGGGCTTTGCTAATATTGGAGGATCTCCTTCTCTATCCTAACTATTGGGATAGTTTGCACTATCCAAATCCCAGTTCCTGCCCACTCTCTCAAGCTAGGATGGAATGCTGTGTCCTTCCTCAGCCCATTCGCTGTGGGTTGAACTAAGGGCTATGCCAACCACTCTTTCCCCAGAGCCAGAATCTCTAGTCTACGCTTCCCTCATGAAAACACCTTCAGAGAAACATAAGCCCCAAAGCTTCAGAATTCTTTTTCTTTTCTTTTCTTTTCTTTTCTTTTCTCTCCTCTCTCTCCTCTCCTCTCTCCTTTCCTTTCCTTTCTTTTCTTTTCCCCAAGCAGGAAGCAACATTCAGTTTCTTGTGTATAACTAGTATCCCCTTTCTTTTCATTCATAGCCCCTTCTTCATTACACAGTCTGGGCCAATTGAACTCTTC
Organism: Dipus sagitta; assembly: GCA_036346955.1. NCBI lineage: Eukaryota > Metazoa > Chordata > Mammalia > Rodentia > Dipodidae > Dipus > Dipus sagitta. The sequence goes on from CM070786.1 coordinate 6,815,034, forward strand.
CAAATAATCCTCTTGACTCTCTTTTATTGCAAGAGAAGAAAAGTGTGTAAGTGACAAGGATGAAATAAAGTTATCTGGTATTTATCTGTTTTCTATCCAATTGCAAAAAGCAGAGGAAAAAAAGTAATAAATGGATGGAGAAGCGATTCTGAAATACAGGGGCACAATCAGTGCTGTCACTCTACAGTCTTAAAAAAAGAAAGAAAGAAAGAAAGAAAAGGTCCTAAGTCTATCTTTCCTGTTCTCCCCTGTAAATCACAGGCAGGGTATGACAGCTAGACTTAGCTGGTCAGGGACGCATCCTCTCTAAGCCAGGGACATGTGTTATCCATCATGGTTTTGGAGGTCTGCTGGCCGACAGAACAGTCTGGAGAGAGGAAGACCATTGTCTGTGAGAGTCCACAGTGCTTTATTGTCTCATCCTCCTGGGATTCACCCCACCATCACTTGTCATCCTCCACATCCAATTAGGAGAAACCGCAGGCAAAGAAAACAGTCATTATTTGGCCTCTGCCGTGAACTCCAAGGAGACAGATGGAAAGACAGGGAGCAGTTCTGGGTGCCAGGACCCGGGAGTGCGAGAGGTGACCCTCAGTGGGCGAGAGGAGCCCCTTGTGACTTCATCTACAGTTCTGGGACATGTGAGTTTTTAGTCAATGCCTGACCAGTCTTATCCAGCTCTGGGACCTTCAGCACATCCTTCCTTTCTTTCTTTCTTTCTTTCTTTCTTTCTTTCTTTCTTTCTTTTTTTGTTCTTCTTTATTTATTTATTTAGTTGAGAGTGACAGAGAGAGAAAGAGTGAGAGAGAGAGAGAGAGAGAGAGAGAGAGAGAGAGAGAGAATGGGCATGCCAGGGCCTGCAGCCACTGCAAACGAACTCCAGATGTGTGCGCCCCCTTGTGCATCTGGCTAACGTGGGTCCTGGGGAATCGAGCCTCAAACCTGGGTCCTTAGGCTTCACAGGTAAGCGCTTAACCACTAAGCCATCTCTCCAGCCCAGCACATCCTTTCTTGTTCAGGTCCATATATCCCTGTGCTTCCCCTTAAAGGGCATGGGCTAGATAATGCTGGGGCCCCTCTAGCTTTGCGCGAACAGATCCACATGTTGAACTCGGGGTTAACACTTCAAAAGCAAGCACCAGCGAATGACGCCAAAGGACTCGATCTGATCCAGTGCCTTTTGTGGCACAGTCTACAAGCTAAAAACAGTTTACATTATTAAATGGCCAATGGGGAAAAAGAGTAACATTTCATGAAACCTGAATCTTGGTGTCTTAACTAAAACTTTACCTCTCTCTGGTTGAGGCTGCCTCTGTACTCTGGCTGCATGGCTGGACAGGTGGTAGAGACTATATGCCCACTAATCTCAAATCTACATTCAGGCTCTTTTCAGGAAAAAAAAAAAAAAAAAAAAGAGGCTGAAGCCTCAAATTAAGAGAAGGAACAGGTCAGGCATGGTGTCGCATGTCTGTAATCCCAGCATTTGGAAGGCAGAGGTAGGAAGATTGCTTGAGTTCAAGGCCAGCCTGAGATTACATAGTGAATTCCAGGTCAGGTTGGGCTAGAATGAGACCCTACCTTGAAAAACTGAGAGAGAGAGAGAGAGAGAGAGAGAGAGAGAGAGAGAGAGAGAACAGTGTTGCTCATGAAGTGCACAGTCCACGCTGAGATGAAATAGTGCTTAGATAAATTAAGATGAATAAGCCCTGGGGGACCAGGGCACTTCCCCTGTGGTGCACAGACACCCTGGCTGGTCCCCAGGGAAGGAGTGGCTCCACCTAGTTGGCGTGGAAACCCAAGAGGAACAGGATGCTGTAAATCCTTGAAGACTCTCCTTAGGGTCTCAAGGGGGAGAGTCATGGGGAACAGAAGGCTTCGCAAGAAAGCTGGTGTTCGCGGTGGCGTGGCTCGCCCCCCAAGCACGGAGGGCTCGCTAGTGTGTGCGCCTGGAAACCAGACTGGAAGGGTCTTCTGGAAAAAACTTCACCTAGCCCTTTCACCAGGAGACACATTCCTGGCAACCTCTGTCCTCTCACAGGGCTTCCAGGGTACCTGAAGGGTGATGTTGAGGGGCTGAAAGTGACATTCCACGTCATCCAGCTGCACGAAGTTGGATGTGTCCACAGAGTCGCCGTACACGAAGGAGGCTGGAGACACGATTCTGAAAGGGGCAAGCATGAAAGCTGTCATCCCACCCGAGGTCAGGCATCCAGGTCACCGATGTCCTTTGAACTCACACATCTGCCTCTGTTTAAGTTCGTGTTTCCCACTGGATGTTTCCCTCCTGGACGGTTGAATCTTGCTCCCACGACTGGACACTGTTTGCCTAGGCTTTCTACGCAGACATTTATAGCCCACCATCTAGTCTTAGGTCACATCAGTGAGCTGTATAAACGTCTTACACTGGGACACTATTTCTAAAATGAGGTTACAAAAGGCAAAACTATAGCAACGTTTAAAAAAAACACTGTGTTATAGGGCTGGAGAGATGGCCCAGAAGTTAAGGTGCTTGCCTATAAAGCCCATCAACCTGGTTCAATTTCCTATTGTCCACGTAAATCCAGATGCACAAAGAGGTGCATGCATCTGGAATTTGTTTGCAGTGACTGGAACCCCTGGCATGCCCATTCTCTCACTCTCTCTTTCTCTCTCTGCTTGCAAGGAAATAAATAAAAGATTAAAAGAGACTGGATTATAATTTTTGTTTTGCCATGTGATTTTTTTTTTGCAGAGGAAGACAATAATAAGCTCTTAAAGAAATAAACATAAGCTATATATTTGGTATCCTAAATCCTACTGTGCAAAAAGTTTATTTAAATTTTTTTATTTAAAGTTGTGAGACTACCATGAATATTAGAAATTAGGTAATCAAGTGCTGGAGAGATGGCTCAGTGGTTAAACATGCTTGCTTGTAAAGCCTGACAGCCTGGGTTCAATTCCTCAGTACCCACAGAAAGCCAGATGCACAAAGTGGTACGTGGGTCTGGAGTTCATTTCAGAGGCAGTAGGCCCTGACATGTCCATATTCACTCTTTTTCTTTCTGCCTGTCTCTGCCTCTCTCTGTATCTCTGTTAAACAAATGAATATATATTTTTTAACAAAAGAAAGTAGGAAAATTCAAAGATGGCATTTTCTCTGAAGATTTCAACAATGGTCACCTAAGTCAGGTGACCAAGAAGTACACTCAGATGGTAACAATACTGTGATCAACACTGCGAATGTGAGCAAACCTGACACCTCCCCCAACACACAAACCTCAGACTGACACCTCCCCCAACACACAAACCTCAGACTGACACCTCCCCCAACACGCAAACCTCAGACTGACACCTCCCCCAACACACAAACCTCAGGCTGACACCTCCCCCAACACACAAACCTCAGACTGACACCTCCCCCAACACACAAACCTCAGACTTACACCTCCCCCAACACACAAACCTCAGGCTGACACCTCCGCCAACACACAAACCTCAGGCTGACACCTCCCCCAACACACAAACCTCAGGCTGACACCTCCCCCCAACACACAAACCTCAGACTTACACCTCCCCCAACACACAAACCTCAGACTTACACCTCCCCCAACACACAAACCTCAGGCTGACACCTCCCCAACACACAAACCTCAGGCTGACACCTCCCCCAACACACAAACCTCAGGCTGACACCTTCCCAACACACAAACCTCAGGCTGACACCTCCCCCAACACACAAACCTCAGGCTGACACCTCCCCCCCACACACAAACCTCAGGCTGACACTTCCCCCAACACACAAACCTCAGGCTGACACCTCCCCCAACACACAAACCTCAGGCTGACACCTCCCCCAGCACACAAACCTCAGGCTGACACCTCCCCAACACACAAACCTCAGGCTGACACCTCCCCCAGCACACAAACCTCAGACTTACACCTCCCCCAACACACAAACCTCAGGCTGACACCTCCGCCAACACACAAACCTCAGGCTGACACCTCCCTCAACACACAAACCTCAGGCTGACACCTCCCCCAACACACAAACCTCAGACTTACACCTCCCCCAACACACAAACCTCAGGCTGACACCTCCCTCAACACACAAACCTCAGGCTGACACCTCCCCCGAACACACAAACCTCAGGCTGACACCACCCCCAACACACAAACCTCAGGCTGTCTCCTCCCCCCAACACACAAACCTCAGGCTGACACCTTCCCAACACACAAACCTCAGGCTGACACCTCCCCCACCCCCGGCAATTAACAGACATTGGGGTTCTCCAAGCTGCTCACAAAACTCAACACAGCCATGACTTTTGGGGGCCATATCCAAATGGACACCCACCCATCTATTTTTATTTTATTTTTATTTATCTGAGAGAGAGAGAGAGAGAGAATGGGCATGCCAGGGCCTCTAGCCACTGCAAAGGAGCTCCAGATGTGTGCGCCCCTTGTGCATCTGTCTTATGTGGGTCCTGGGGAGTTGAACCTGGGTCCTTTGGCTTCGCAGGCAAGCGGTGCTTTAACCGCTAAGCCATCTCTCCAGCTTCCACCCATCTATTTTTAATTTGAGCGTTTATTGTATGACACAGTGAGTTCCCAGCATTGCCAAATGGCGTAAACTGGTTCATTCAAACCCACCCAGTTTTGTGTTCCTGCAAAGAGCAAAGGTTGGCTCGTGTGAGTAACTGATGGTTTCGTCAGGGGCTGCTCACACCTCACGGTGAGGTACGGCCTGACAATGACCCATTGGTCAGGTGTGTGGGGGAGGCGTTTTCTCTTATCCCCAAGGATGGGGCTTGGTTCTGGGAATCTCTCACTATCCTTTGGACAGGACAAGTAAATAAACCATATGGTTAAAAACAGAGCTGTGAACAGGATCAAATACATGCCAATCTGCAAATATATGACCAGGACGGTGCCGCAGATGCTCAGAGCTCAGCCGCCGCGGGAAGGCTGATGCTCAGTCCACTGGCTCAGAACCCGGCCACTGCCAGCAGGACAGCATCTCCCTCCACACATCAACGTTTCCCCCGGAGAACCCAGAAGTATTTGAAAACTGACTTGTGTTTGGGTCAAACGGTCCTCATTTGATGTAAACCAATTGTGCAGCTATTTTTCCCCTCACTATCAAAGAGGAATGTGCTCTGTTCAATGCAGCAGCCAGGAACGGGGACCGAGGCCTCGTCTTTCCAAGCTCGAGCTTTGAGTGACAACTGACTTGGGTGGTTTTGGGTCCCTTGCAGCCCACAGCCCGGAGCCTCGACTTCCAACACCGCCAACAGCACTGAGCGGCTGTTGATGTCACTTCCACGGATGGTCTGTCTGTCTGTTGTGATGGCTGTCTGTCTGCCCATCGCAGACCTTCACAGACATGAGGCCGAGCCATTTCTGGCTCTGCACAAGGAGGTAACTGGAGCAGACTGTGAAGCTAAGAGGAAGGACAGGCCCTGTGAGCAGTGCCCGGGACACGGGTGGCTGTTTCCTCTGGCCCAGGTGCCCTGGGCGGATATATTAATCCCAGGAACCACGGAGCCTGCCGCTGTGTGGCGTTCTCGAGTGGCATGGGGCCCGGGCATTGGGAATAGGTGTATATAAAGGGGTACACGATGTTCAAAGCAGTTATGTGGTTTAAAGGGGATAAAAGTTTGGAGCAAGGCAGCTTTCTTTCGCAGGTAGTTAGCTAAGGACACAAGCAGAGAAGAACGTGGATGCCGCCCTGCCTTGGAGAGACTCCAGTCTGATCCAAGATGTCGCTAAGGAGCAGCTTCCTGACTTAATTTCCTCCTGAACTTTTCGTGAGTGCTCTTCTCCCACTCCCCATACTCAGCTTTCCGACTAAGCTCTCCTGAGCCCACTAACCCATCAAGGTCCTTCATATACATCTGAACTTGGCAATGAGGCTCATCACAATCAGACGCCTAATTTATAAAACGACCTGATCCAAGTTGTCATGTGGATATTTTCCCTCAGGGGGACCAGGGTTTCCCAGCTTTAGTTCCACTCTCTGTCTTTTTTTTTTTTTTTAATTTGTATTTATTTATTTAACAGAAAAAGAGGGAGGGAGGGAGAGAGAGCGAGAGTAGCAGGGCCTCCAACCACTGCAAACGAACTCTAGATGCGTGCGTCCCCTTGTGCATCTGGCTAACGTGGGTACTGAGGAATTGAACCTGGGTCCTTTGGCTTTGCAGACAAATGCCTTAACCACTAAGCAATCCCTCCAGCCCCACTTCCGCTCTCTCTTGACTCTTTCATCACTGACCCTACTTTGGGTCTATGTCTTTCAATACTTTGCTAATCATAGACAAGAACCTGAAAGCCACTGGGATTCTTCAGAGCGAATGGATTGGCGAGTTCTAAGCTCATCCAGAGGCATCGTCTGTCACCTCTCAACCCCGCAAAAGAGGTATCACCACACTTCTCAGGCCACCAGCCAGGTGGGTATAGGCAGCTAGAGATGGGAGCGGGGTGTGACTCATTGGAGAGAGAGAGAGAGAGAGAGAGAGAGAATGGGCGTGCCAGGACCACCAGCCACTGTAAACAAACTCCAGACGCATGCACCCCCTTGTATATCTGGCTTATGTGGGTCCTGGGGAGTCGAGCTGGTGTCCTTTGGCTTTGCAGGCAAGTGCCTTAACAGCTAGGCCATCTCTCCAGCCCCACACTGAGCTTCTTCCTGCATTTCCAGGCTTGGAGGAGGGAGGCAGCCGGGCCTTGGTTTCCTGACAGGCTACAGGTGCAGACCAGGGAAAGCACAGCTCTCCATTGGAGGGTGCCCCTGTGTCCACCTACTCACCCAGTGATGGCTGTGTCCACTTCATGCATCAGGGGCACTGTCAACATGAGGGTGTTGTCATGCAGGGCTTCGGAGCGCTCCACGTTCCCGCTGTGTGGAGAAGAGAATGAAGGAACGTTGACTGGCACTATTTACCAAGTAGCAGAGCCACGTGTCCCACATCAGACCCCCGTGTCTCCATTCTGCAGGTTCCTCTTATTTGTCCTCATTCTGTTTGTCGTGGAGTCCCTTGGACAGGGCCACAGCACGTGTTCTATTTCGTTGCGTTCCACTTACAGAGACGTGGGGACAGGGGCTGGTGAGACACCACAGGAGGTCAAGTGCTTGCCACACAAGCGTGAGGACCTGAGTTTGATCCCCAGCACTCATGTAGAATGGCGTAAAAGGGGGGCTGGAGAGATGGCTTACTGGTTAAGGCACTTGCCTGCAATGCCTAAGGACCCAAGTTCAATTCCCCAGTACCAGATGCAAAAGGTGGTACATGAGTCTGGAGTTCATTTGCACTGGCTGGAGACCCTGGTGCTCCATCATCTATCTCTCTCTCTCTCTTTCTCTCTCAAATAAATAAAATAGAAAAAAAATTTAAATGGTGTCAGAAAAACTGGAAAAACCTATAATCCCAGCACGGGGGAGTGTTAGGGTCTCAAAGCCACTACTCATCGCCCTCCCTCCCCTTTAACCTGGCCATGCTAGGCCTGGGGCTTTGGGATTACCTCCTGGTATGGTCATCGAGGCTACGTCTGGGCTAAGAGGATGGAGGTCTACCCCTCAAACCCACACCCCTGCACACCACACAAGGCTCCCCTCTTGCAGGGCAGTCCCCCCCAAAGGGATGGATAGAAAAGCCTTCCCAGATGTCTCTCGCTCTTCCTTCCTGGCCCCAATGCTTTCCAGGTACATGCAAAGGCCTCTTTCTTTCTTTCTTTCTTTCTTTCTTTCTTTCTTTCTTCTCTTCTCTATCTCTCTTTCCCCTCATGCATGCCTCCCACTTCCATCTCTCTTGGTTCCCGAGCCCCCCTGCCTACCTGTCACCCTCCCTCTCCCAGTCACACTGCTGTCCCCACAATACACCCTGGCCAGTGGAGCTCATTGTGGATGACCTGAACGAGCTGTGCAGCAGCAGCTGGGCCCCGAAATCCAAATCCCGTGCCCTCCGGAATCTGCCCCAGGTTTGCTAACACCCACACAGCAAGCTTCTTCCATCCTGTCATCCCCGCTCCCTCCAGCATCCCTTGGCTTTCCCAAAAGTCTCCCCCTCCCAACTCCACTGCCCTGCTCTGAGCTGCTACTAAATAAACCCCACACCCCCAAAGGAATTGTATCAGAGTTTCTGTTCTCATCAACTCTTAACAGGGAGGCAGAGACAGGAGGATCCCTGGTGCTTGCTGGCTAGCTAGTCTAGCCCACTTGGTGAGCTCCAGTCAGTGAGAGACTTGTCCCAAAAAGTAAGGTGGGGAGTGATTAAGGAAGACCCCCCCCCACATCATCCAACACACACAGGGGCTCCCCCACATACGAACATGCACACGCACACCACCAACACACACACACACACACACACACACACACACACGCACGCACGCACGCAAAAAAGAAAGAGAGAGAGAGAGACGAGAAGGAAGCTAATGTGTCTGGGAGGTGACCCCAGGAAACACTGGCAGGAAGCAGAGAGAAGCTGCTGGAGGCCTGTGGGAGGCGGGTGGGGTTCAGGCCCCCTGGGGGACTCTGAGAGGCTCAGAACATGGGCCCCGGCCATCCCAACTGTGGGCACAAGCTGGGTCTTTATTCCCGACTGCGGAGAGCAGCTGTGGGAACGTGAGAGGACAGGAAGTCTCCCCGTCACACGGGTGAGTGGGCTCTGACCACAGGCAGCCTCAGGAGGGCGGCAGGAGGTGGTGTCGGCTGCCAGGCGGTGAGCGTGTGGGCAGGGGTTGTGGTGGAGCCCGGCTGCGTGTGCTCCCTGAGTGGTGGACCCGTGAGGTCAGGACACTGTAGCCAGGAACGGCGCTTTCTGGCCCTCAGATGTTTGTCACCTGGAGGGCTCACCCACCATTCACAGACAGCCAAGCCCAGGACAGCGGCCTTGGTCAACCCAGCCACGAAAGACACCCTGGGTATGCTTGTTACAGCCTCTGGCTCTAGTATTGATTCTCAGGGAAGAAAACAGAGAGAGGAAGTCTTCTGGAAGGGGTGGGGATTAAAGGAGTTGGTGCTACTGAATGGCCCTTGGGTGCCTGGCACTAATGTTGGGAACTCACTTTGACTTCAGGGTGACCTGGGGTGGGGGGAGGAAGGGAGGAGCCGCTCACATAGATCAGGGCCCTACAGGGGGAGGCTGAGCCTCCAGTCAGCTGAGCGGAACTCCAAGCCAAGGCCCCACCCACTGTGACACTTTTCTTGCTTCCGGACTGGGATTGGGGTGGGGTGGGGGGCTAGTTTTCCCCTAACTCATTCATCAGGCTTCAGTCTGAAGTTTGATGTCTATTCTCTAGAACCGATGTCCTGGGAAGAGGCATGGCGTGGGATTCATATTGCTGAACACAGGGAATGCTTACAGCTGGATACAACACATGGAATGAATGGCCGATCCAGGCCCAAAGCCAAGATCAGCCACCAGGGGTAGAACCTAGGAACCTTCAGACCTGGTGAGGTGTGGGTGTGGCTCGCCCTTGCCTACTCCCCACAGCATGGCTTCTGAGCTCCTGCTGGGCTCCAGTCTGTTCTATGCCCCCTCTCTGCACCAAGGCCTTCCTCTCCCACAATTCTATGACCCCCCTCAGGCCCATGGTCTTCCTCTCCCACCATTCTATGCCCTCTCTCTGCCCCATGGTCTTCCTCTCCCACCAGCAAGAGCTGAATTGCAACAGAACTAAAATAGCCTTCACCTCACATCCCCTCTCCTCTCTCCTGTTTTTCTGAAACAATGGTGCTGCATGACTCTGACCTAACAGGGCCACTGTCACTGCCCCTGGTTCCGCATCTGTCTTCCGTACATGGGATGGATGACATCAGTCTTCTCACAGCGTAGCCAGAGCATGTGGCAGCAGGGACAGGTGCCCACACCGCCAGAATCCTCGCCTCGCCTTGTCGAGAGAGCAGTTAAAGCCCTGGAATCACGGCTGTGGGCGGCTCAGGGGTGACTTCCCTGTGGATGTGATGGCATCATGCTGACCCAGGACCAGCCCCTCCCTTGCCCCAGCATCCTTCCAGGCATGAGTTATCTGGTTCCTGATGGCAGAGCTGTCCCGGGCCCTGTCATCTGTACAGCCACCTGTGGCTGCTGGCAGCTCGGGCCCAACAGTCTCATTTGTCATCAGGTAACAGCTCCAGAAGGAGCCAAGCTGAAAGGCTGAGACAAAGAGACCAACATCAAAGGCTCCCCGCCATCCTGCCAGCCCCCCCCCGTCCCCCTCCCACTCTGGGACAGTTTCCAATGGGCTGCAAAGCCAGGCTGCTGGTTACAGAGACGAGAGGTCACGAGACGCTGTTTAGTCTCAGCTTGATGCCCTCTGAAAGCTACAAGAGGCCTTCAAAGGAGGGCGATGGAAGAAAGGAATGACTGATATCTCAACTGTGCCTCTCAAGATAAGGAACTTTAATGACCTGCTTGCAGTGGCAGAGTGTTGTGAGGACACTGGCCCAGTGAGACCAATTGTCACCAACACCTAGAAAGACATCAGTGCATGAAATATCCCAGCGTTAAAAGATAACAAGGTCTTGACAACTGTAATTCAGGAAGTAATCACAAGTTCTCATATTACCTACGCTGCCAATACTAGGCCTCCTCTGATGTTATGTAGCAGTATTATTGAAGTAAGGGAATTCCTTGAGTTTAGTATGTAATTGACATTTTCTTTAAAATATTTTTATTAATTTATTTGAGAGAGAGAAGAGGGAAAGAGAGAAAGAGAGAATGGGTGCACCAGGGCATCCAGCCACTAGAGATGAATTCTAGATGCATGTGCCACCTTGTGCATCTGGCTTTACGTGGGTACTGGGGAATCAACCTCGGGTCCTTAGGCTTTGAAGGCAAGCACCTTAACCACCAAGCCATCTCTTCAGCCCCAGCATTTCCTTATGTGCCCTAAACTTAGCACTGAAACTGGTGAACAGTAGGTACATATCAGGTGTATATTGAGTGATAATGTGTCTAGCAAAGTAAGGGACCATTGACTTCACTCCTTAGAATTACCAAACCTTTCCAATAGTTTCAATGCCCAACCCTCACCCCAAATCTCAGACTCAAATCTCAGAGGTGGGATGGGGTTGGAGCAGGAATCAGTAGTGTGTGTATGTGTTCACATGTGTGTACACGTGTGTGTGCATGTAGAAGCCTGAAGTTGATGTTAGATTTCTTTCCTGATCTCTCTTCCATCTTACTTATTGAGTGTTTTTGTATCAAGTAGCTATCTCCTAAATTTCCAAAGGTCAGCCCAGACCTTCACAGCTCTCCTCATTCCTGAGGGGGGATGTCACCCACCCTCCTGTCCCTTTCCCTGTCTGTCCACTCAGCATCTGGGACCATCCTGTTGTCATCACTTGGGTGCTTCTGCCAGCTGGCTTGGCGGCACCCTCGGGCTGCAGATGGCCTTCCCCACTCGTCAATGCAGCGGCGTGGCCTTGAGAAGCAGCTGACCCGGCCTGATAACCCACAGAGGCCATCTGTCTGATATAGGAAACATATGGCCAGCCGGGAACTAACCAGGACTGCGACCTTGGACAGAACCTCACGTCTGCACTCTGTCTTTCCTCAGTTGTGGAGTCCTCCCCTCTGACCAGCTCATTCTCAGCCCCCCACCCTCACCCCCACCCTGCCAGCTCCGTCCCAGGTAGTCACCAGGTGCAACGGATAGTCATGTCACCCCGACTGGATGTCACTGTCCACTTGACTAGATCTAGAGTTACTCAGGAGACACACCTCTGTACATATCTGCGAGGGAATTTCCGGGGAGAATAACTAAGGGTGGTGAAGACCTGCCCTCAGGGTGAGTGGCGCTTTCCCCTGGCAGCCGAGGTATGAAGAGGCTTGAAGTAAAAACAGTGCAATACAGCAGGGTGCCGCGGAAGCTGTGCAGCCTGAGATGTGGCAAGCGCTGCCTCACACTCCTGCTGCGGCAGGGCCACCTGCTGCCACGCCGTCCCAGCCACGGTGGGCTGCCACGCCGTCCCAGCCACGGTGGGCTGTATCCCCTGAAACTGTGAGCCAGCACAAACCTCCCCTCCCCTCTCCTCTCCTCTCCTCTCCTCCCCTCTCCTTCCTTCCCCCTTCCTTCCTTCCTTTCTTTCTTCCTTCCTTCCTTCCTTCCTTCCTTCCTTCCTTCCTTCCTTCCTTCCTTCCCTCCCTCCCTCCCTCCCTCCCTCCCTCCTTCCTTCCTTCTTTTTAAGGTTTTCTGATGTAGAATCTCGCTGTAACTCACAGGGACCTGGAATTCACTATGTAGTCACAGGGTGGCCTCGAACTCAGTGATCCTCTTACCCCTTCCTCCCGCATGCTGGGATTAAAGGCATGTGCCACCACGCCTGGCTCCAAAGCCCTCCTTTCTTAAGTTGCTTCTTGTCAGGAATGGGGTCACAACAGTGAAGAAGTAACTAATACGCTGCAAGCAGACCTAGATAAGCACCATCCCCAGGCGTACGGATCCCAGTCGGCTGAGTGTTTATCCAAGAGTAACCATCCCTTTCTCCTTGACATCCCAGGAACCAGGGAAGCATGCTCCCGGCATGCCCTCTCCTGGTCCCGTGAATTCTTAATCTGGGAAAAGAGATGTCTAAGCCCCGCCCCTTACCTCTGAGCAGTGACGATGAACGTGAGAATGTCCTCTTCCCCAGACAGGTGGCTTGTGTCAAAGATGGCGCTGAATTCGTACTAGGGAAAAAGACAGCGGTGTCTGGCGCCAGTAAGCACTGGTACCTAAACTGCGTTTGTTACACTGCCCTGCAGTTAAAGGCCTCTGGCAGCTCACAGCAGGCTTTATTTACTTATTTATTTATTTAGTTTTTTTTGAGGTTTTTCTTTTTTGAGGGTGTGTGTGGATTTTGAGGTAGGGTCTTGCTCTAGCCCAGGCTGGCCTGGAATTCACTATGTAGTCTCAGGCTGGCCTCAAACTTGCAATGATCATCCTACCTCAGCCTCCCACATGCTGGGATTAAAGGCACAAGCCACCATACCTGGCTCGAGTGGTTATTTTTAAAATTTTTTATTTATTTATTTCAGACAAAGAGAGATAGAAAGTGGCACAGACTTGTGATCCTCTGCCTCAACTCTGTAAGTGCTAGGATTATAGTATGTGCCACTATACCTGGCTTAAAGATTATATTAAAAGAATAGTTGATGTCATTATCAGAGATGGGTATCCAGAATCGCTTGTCGTAAAGAAAAGATAGTCATAAAAGTTTTACAATGAAGGTATATCAATGTTGATTTGTGACGACATGAAAGTGTCTGAACCTCAGGTTACTCTTTCTTAAAAAGTAAGGTTGGGTTGGACAGATGGCTTAACGGTTAAGGCACTTGCCTGTGAAGCCTAAGGATTCATGTTTGACTCTCCAAATCCCATGTAAGCCAGATGCACAAAGCGACACGAGTGTGCAAGGTTGTACTTGCGCATAAGATGGCACACGTGTCTGGAGTTCAAATACAGTGGCTAGAGACCCTGGAGTGCCAACTCTCTCTCTCTCTCTCTCTCTCATAAACAATACAAAAAAAGTAAGGTTGTCTAGATGTGGAGTGACTACTAGGCAACTCTGGGTTGCATAATGAGATGCTATCTAAAAACATAAAAATAAAAATAAGCAAAATAGTGGGATTGGCAAGTGATGTTAAAGATATGTTAGTACTGCTGGGCATAGTGGCACACACCTGTAATCCCAGCACTTGGGAGGTAGAGGTAGGAGGATCACCGTGACTTCAAGGCCAGCCTGGGAATACATAGTGAATCCTAGGTCATCCTGGGCCAGAGCAAGACTCTACTTTGAAAAACCCTCTCAAAAACAAACAAAAAAAAATGGGAGAAATAGCTTCTATTTTAAAAGGTAAATCTTTGTCTTCTTTGATTCTAGGTTTGTTTCCTCAAATCGGTTTTGTAGCCTTCTTTTATCTCCTAACCTTGCACATACTAGATTGCTCCATGAATGTCTGAGTATTATAGGTTGAGCTTAGGAAATTTGTCACGTTACAAATACCCAATACACTGCAATATATTTTATTTGTCAAAAATTAAGTGGAATGTAGTTGGTTGATAATTTTGAGGGGGTTGGTCTCCAGGTCTCCAGAAATTTTTGAGTATCTAAGGAAGTGACCGAGTCAGGACTACGGGTCGCTATTCCAGATCATACATTCTGTGCTGTGTTGAGGATTCAAAGTGGTATAGAATGTCCAGGGGGAAGATACTTTTAGAAAGGCAATGTAAACGCCAGTTTACACAGTACAAAGGAGCCAGTCCGTGGCGTCTTCTACACTTGAGGAGCACCAAGCAGACTGACAAAACATGTGACCACAGCCCCTCGGGAGGAGGCCACCAGTGATAGACACCCCAGTTGCTATGGGGGGCAGGGTGTACGGGGGAGGAACGTGGGGAGACAGTTCCAGGGTCAGTGACTGACGGGAAGGACCAGGCAGCTCCGGCCAAAGGAAGCACTCCCCCCCCTCCCCATTCCTGCCACTTACCTTCGACTTGGACCTCATGAAAGGAAAGCCCACACTGCACTTGAGGAAGTCTGACTCCAGCAGCTCACAGGAAATGCCCATCTCCTCCTGAAGGAGAAGAGGCACCAGTGAGTGGGGCGGGCTGCACGGAAGACAGGGAGCGGTGAAACCGGCCTACCCAGTGCCCCCAGCCCAGGCGGCATGGCCACCCGGATCATCCGATTCAAATGTCATGCAGACCCGTCCCAGGGCGATGGTTTTCATGAAGAGAAGGTCGAGAAAAGCTATCTTGGCAAACCGGTCAAACCTTCACAAAGTCACATGAGTCTGAATTTGGTAATGACATCACTTAACTACTAGAGAAGTCAAAATGACCTGAGGTGGAAACACTTGAATACGCTACAGAAAACAATGACTTAGGCAAAAGAAGTCCAGAGAAGACCTTGAGAAGAAAAAAAAAAAAAAACAAACACAATTCGATTCTTTTGCAATTATACTAAAAAATAGGGGCATGCCGTGATAGTGGGGGTAGGAGATGTGAAATGATACGGTTGGAAACTCCCGTGCACAAGCTGTCCGTCAGCATTCAGTTCCTTCTCTTATTTTAGAAATCAGGGTGGTTATGTTAAAGATGCTAATAAAACCGATAAGCTTCTGCCTGGGACCTGAGATATCTTGGAAAGTCATAATTACCATGTTCCAAGTGCTATTAAACATAGGATAAAATAAACCTACTTGCACAAACTTTTGTTTTTCAATGTCCCAATCAAAACTCCTTCAAAACGTTTTGACTATGAAATCTTGGACCCTATTCTGCGATGCTTCACCAACTGGCTGGCCTTTGTCCCAGTCCCATGTTTCCTTGGCTAGCAAGGGCAGCCAACACCATAAAACGCTATCGGGGCTCCTCCCTGGAGATTATAGGTAATCCAGTTTAAATTTCCTAGCAACACACACTAGTCTCGAGATAGGAAGTCATCCATTAACAGTTTTTAAAACAGCATGGTGGAGAGCATTCTTGCTCTGTGCACATTTGAATTCTCAGTGCCTGGTGCTCAGTAGGCCCCCCACCACGGGGGGGGGGTGTGGTGGTCGCATCTTTTAAATAAACAGGCCTTGGCTCATGCAGGACTGGAAGTTAGGGACTTGCACGAGGCAGCTCCTTTGCTGGTCTGCCTGGCATGAGAGCTGCTTGCCTTGGCGAAGTCCTGCCTTTTTCCAGACATACCCTGGCTGCCCGAGCCCCGGGAGCATGGCCAGCAGAGCCAGGCTCCAGCCCTCTCTGTCACAACGTGGGGTTGTTGGAAGAATCAGATGACGAGGCTAGCTAGTGACCCTCGCTGGCCTCTGCCCCCCCCGCCCCCATTCACATGAGCATCTGATTTCCGTCTGCACGAGGGCCTTATCTGACCACCAGTGCAGGGCTCCTTGGAAACAAGAAAATGTGTGAGGTTGCCA
The DNA here is from genome assembly GCA_036346955.1 of Dipus sagitta. NCBI lineage: Eukaryota > Metazoa > Chordata > Mammalia > Rodentia > Dipodidae > Dipus > Dipus sagitta. The sequence continues at coordinate 6,830,921 of CM070786.1, forward strand.
GAGGTCGCCGGCAGCCTACTCTCAGTGCCAGGTCGAACTTAAAAGCGTGACTCTCCCCCTTTCCAGCTCCCACGTGGGTGTTTGTCACAGTGAAGAGGACCCTCAAGTCTCCATGTCTGGTGCTCCCGTGAGAGCCTTTACCTGGGGAGCAGGTAAGAGACGTCTCCATGCTGGTTGACTTAATTGACAGAGGGACCAGAGGCGAGCAGAGTTCCTCACAACCTGGCTCAATGACCTTTCAGAAAGAGCGTTTATTTCCCGGGAGACGCTTCACCAGCTCCACTCAACGAGGAGTCACTCATCACAAAGCCCACCTGCTCCAAGAGGACCGACCTTTGGGGCAGGGCCCACGAAGTTCCTGCCCGTGAGGCTGGCAGCTTAGAAGTGTGGCACACTGTGGCGGGCATACTCAGACTGACTGTGGGTTCAGACGTACAGCAGCTATGTACTGCCCTGCAAATCAACCGTCCTTCCCAGCAGCCTGGAGCTCATCACCTGCCAAATGGTGTCGCCTGCATGAGAGGGGCATGACTTCCCTGCCTGGGCTGAGGGGCACAGGAAGGAGCACCTCTAGATCCTCCTGGAGGACCTCTGCTCACTGACGACCATGCCAGGCACTGCTTTAAATCCACTGCCCAAGGACTCCACGTAGAAACCGCTTTTTAATTTCCGCTTTATGAGGAGGAAACTGGAACACAAAGACATTCTATCACTTGCCTAGGGTTTCCCCGCTGGCAAATGACAGAGCCAGGACTTAAACGGGCACACCCCTCCCCAAAGCCTGAATCAAAGCAGGCAGCAGCCCTGGTGGAAAACTTTCTGGGTGGTTCTGAGGTGGCCCCAAGTTAAGGATCCTGAAAAGCTAGGATGTATTCACCCTCTCTGGTTAGCTGTGTTTTTTTTTTTTTTTTTTTTAAAGCACCTTATCCAAAGAATGTGGAATTCTTTTTTGGTTTTCCAAGATGAGGTCTTGTTGTGTAGCCTGGGCTGGACTTCAGTTCTGAAGTGTGAACTATATCTTGGGTTGTGACGGAGTCACCCACCTTATTTTTCTCTCGAGAACTTCATTTGGTACCATGTTCCTGCTCAGCCTGCTTCCCTTCCCAGTCTTACTCCCTAGTTCCCTTGGGAACATTTCCAAGTAAACTACTTTTTTTTTTTTTTCAAAGTAGGGTCTCACTCTAGTTCAGACTGACTTGGAATTCACTATGTAGTCTCAGGGTGGCCTTGAACTCACCGTGATCCTCCTACCTCTGCCTCCCGAGTGCTGGGACTAAAGGTGTGCGACATAACGCCTGGCTAAACTACTTTTTTATGGTATCTTCTGTCAAGATTTAATTATAGGGAACCTAGCCCAAGATAGTGAGAAACAGACCATCCTCCTGCCTCTGCTTGCCTGACTATGAAATGGGGTCACATGTACCACCATACCAGTCCAGCATAAAATTCTTTTTCTGCTTGGAGAGCTCAATTCTTTTATTATTATTATTATTATTATTTTTAAGGAGAGAGAGAATGGCATGATACCAGGGCCTCTAGCCACTGAAAATGAACTTCAGACACATGTGTCACTTTGTACATCTGGCTTTATGTGGGTACTGGGGAATTGGACCCAGGCTAGTACCTTTAACCATTGAACAACCTCTCCAGCCCAATTCTTTCTATTATTATTTATTTATTTTGTTAGAGAGAGAAAGAGGCAGGTAGAGAGATAGAGAAAGAGAGAGAGAATGGATGCACCAGGGCCTCTAGTCACTGCAAACCAACTCTAGACACATGCACCACTTTGTACATCTGGCTTTATGTGGGTTCTGGGGAATTGAACCTAGGCTATCAGGCTTCCCAAGCAAGTACTTTTAACCACTGAGAAATCTCTCCAGCCCCTTCTTCTTCTTTTTGTTTTTTTAAAAATGACCTCTGTGGGGCTGGAGGGATGGCTTAGCGGTTAAAGCATTTGCTTGCAAAGCCAAAGGACCCAGGTTCAATTCCTCAGGACTCACGTTAGCCAGGTGCACAAGGGGGCACATGTGTCTGGAGCTCGTTTGTAGTGGCTAGAGACCCTGGCGCACCCATTCTCTCTCTCTCTCTCTCTCTCTCTCTCTTTCTCTGTCAAATAAATAACTAAAAGTAAAAATAAAATATTTTAAAAAATGACCTGTGTGTGTGGTGTGCATGAATGTATGCATATATGTATGCATATTTACATGTATGTGTCACTGTGACAGACTACCTATGATAATCAACTTGAGAGGGGGAAGGTTTGTTTTGGCTTGTAGTTTTAGAGGCTTTAATCTATGGTCAGTTGGCCTATTGCTTTTGGACCTGTGGTGAGGCGGGATGTCATGTAGGGACATAGCGTATGGTGGAGAGAGAAAGAAAGAGAGAAAGAAAAACAAAGAGCTCTAGGTCCCTTTGAAGGGCGGGCCCACAGCTAACACCCTTCTGCTAGATCCCACCTCCAAAAAGCTTCAACCACCCCCCCCCAAAAGTGCAACGGACTGGGGACCAAGCCTTTAATGTGTGGGATCTGGGGGGAACATTCCAGAGCCAAACTGTAGCTACACAGGAAAAATAAAAGCAATTATCATAGCATCTGAGGCCCAAGCTTTAAAAAGAAAAAAAAAAACAAAAAGTCCCATGAGGACCAGCAGCGGGTACAGGTACCATCCTAGGGTGTGCAGACGGTGCACAAATGAACAGAAAGCCGGTTGTTGAGAGCCTCAGTTCACAATGAGAACAACCGGCAGACACCGCTGTAGGGAGCGCCAGGCTGAGAAAGACGGACGCTAGAAACAGCGAAGACACCATGCAGGCCACGGGCTTTACTTCCCAGGGGGCTACTTGGTTTCAGCAGGTCCCGTTAATTAGCCAGTGGTTTGAAATGACTTGTGCGTACCAATAACACATGTTGCTTTAGGTCATTTTAATGGCTAGGTTTCAAATTGTATCTTACTAGAACTGTTTGTGAAAAATTAATGATTTCTCTTGGTCCTTTGAACAATATGGCCGACGCTCAGGGTCTTAAAATTGAATAAGAAACAGTGTGCTCAAGCTAGTTGGCATAGAATACATTTCTGATTACGGTTGTTGGGGCGAGATGAACAGACTGGTTTAGTTATAACTTTCCTAGCTCTGACCCTGCAGTGATACCTGATTGGTCAATATTTTCTAGGTTTCTGTTGTGTTTTCTTTTTCATTTTTATTTTATTTATTTATTTATGAGAGAGAGAGAGAGGTAGACAGAGAGAGAGAGAGAGAGAGAGAGAGAGAGAGAGAATGGGCGTACCAGGGCCTCTAGCCACTACAAATGAACTCCATATGCATCTGCACCCTTGTGTATCTGGCTTTACGTGGGTACTGGGGAATTGAACCGGGATCCTTTGGCTTTGCCAGCAAGTGCCTTAAGTGCTGAGCCACCCCTCCAGACTTCTGTGTTGCATTTTCTGTAGCTCTGGACAGTTTGGCTCATCTTGCCCCCGCCCTTCTTTTCAGAGTGTCTTCCTGTGTCTTGCTTTCCATACTGGCTTTCTGGTCCTGCTTGAGAGGCCTACACTCACCCACAGCGCAGCTCTCTCAGCAGGCTGGGGAAGGGTGCTGTCTGGGTGGCACAGTTCCATCAACGTTGTCACAGGTCTCTACTGTACGTAGCCACCCATTCACCTGTCCCATATGTTAACCTCTGTGTGTCTTTATGCAAGGATGGTCTTTGGGCTTTCTGGAACCTTCTTTTTTTTTCTTTTTGTTTAAAATATTTTATTTATTTATTAATTTAAGAAAGAGACAAGAGAGAGAGAGAGAGAGACGAGAATGGGCGCGCCAGGGCCTTTAGCCATGGCAAATGAACTCCAGACACATGTGCCACCTTGTGCATCTGGCTTTACGTAGGTACTGGGGAAATCAAACCTGGGTCCTTTGGTTTTGCTGGCAAGCACCTTACGCCCTAAGCCATCTCTCCAGCCCTTGGGAACTTTCTTTACCTGAAAACATGGAGACAGAAGTGTTTGGGAATTCCCAATCCTTTGGGAGTACACTGCATCAAGCTCCTTTGTCATGGATTGGGGCATTCTGAGGTGTGGACTACAACAGAGTCACCCACCTTGAGGGCTTGATTTGACATCCCATTCTTGCTTGGTCAGCCTCCCTTCCCAGATTTACTCCCTCATTCCCCTGGGAACATCTCCTAGCAAATTATTTTTCTATGGCATCTTCTGTAGGATTTGTTATAGGGAACTCAGCCCAAGACAGAAGCAGACCATCACACGAACTAACTTCGCTCCTCTGTGCCTCAGCTGCGGACATGGCACCTTGGAGCTGGGCGCCCAGGTCACATACATCTCTCATGTGCCACATGTTGTGGGGAAAGAGCTGCGTCTCGGGGACCGCCTGTCCCAAGCACGTCTGTATCTCTGAAAACAGAGACTCCACTTAGTAAAACGTTATGATGCCAGCTAACATGGCTCCTTGGACTTAGGTGACTGCATGTTGATTTCACTTCACTTAGCGCCTCTTAAACATGGACACATAGAGTTATCACTCCTGAAGCTTGCTTTGTTTGCTTTGGAAGGATGCCTCTAGCAATGTCCACACGAAGCCCCAGGGAATGAGGGTGGGAGCCTGAGCAGTAGACAAAAAACAAAACAAAACAAAGCAAAAAACCACCTTTCCCTTTAAGAGTTTATCCAGAGGGCTAGAGAGATGGCTTAGTGGTTAGGGCGCTTGCTTGCAATGCCAAAGGACCCAGGTTCAATTACCCAGGACCCACGTAAGCCAGATGCACAAAGAGGGGATAAAATGCGTATGGAGTACGTTTGCAGCAGTTGGAGGCCCTGGCATGACCATTCTCTCTACCTGCTTATTTCTCTCTTTCTCAAATTCACAAATAAAATTAAAGTATGTATTTTTAAAAGAGTTTATATGGTGGGGCTTGGGCCCTGGAAATCTTGAGTTAATGATTATTCAATGACTTTTTTTTTTTTTCAACCTGATGTGGATTCAAGTCAGCTCTACCATTTACTACATGGTGTCTCTAGTCCTTATTTCCCTGCAAAATACTGATGGTAATTCCTACCCTGAAATCTTGCTGTATGGGTTTCAGGAGTTACCATGTGGCTGCCACTGTGGTTCCCGGGGTTACTATTGGGGGTTTCTTGGCTCTGTCGTTCACTCTGGTAGATGTGTAATGTGTTCAAGGAATCCTTGGAATAAGACCTTCAACCTGGCTGGGCTGCCTGGAAGCTAAGCGGACAGAGCTAACTGGCCTCTCATCACAACGGCTGTGAGCATTTTTCTAGGGCTCTCCACAATCCTACAAGGTGAGTAAGTGAGGAGCCAGAGGGCCACTGAGCACAAGAACTTGCCCAAGACCGCACAGCAACTGCTAGGAGAGCAGGAGCTGTCTGATCCCAGAGCACACACTGTATGTAGCTAGTGCCAGTGTGAGAAGGGTCCCTAACAGACCTGGGGCCAAAGTTTCCTTTGTCTCATGAATGGACGCCACACCACCTGGTGGCATGTCAAAACGCAGACGTCTGACAGACACTTTACCCAGTGTTTCTGATTCAGTAGGAGCAGCCCATGGTCCTACTTGTCTAATGAGGTCCCAGCAGATGGCGGCTGCGAGTGGTCAGTAGCCCACGCACTACTGGAGGCTCGGAAACATTGGTGGCTTCCTTCCGTTGGGAGGAAAGCAGCTTCCTGGGCTGGGCCTCTAGGGGCCGTCACAGGAAAGGATGGACATTGGTTTGCTGAGTCAGTGAATGTTCTGCCCCCTGTGGCTCAGAGCAGGGGGCGCCGGGAAGTCTGCGCGGTCTCCTGCCCCTGATGAATGGGAACGGCCACCAGCTATGGCCATCCTTCCCCATGTGGTCTCCAGCTCCCCTTCCCAAAAATGGGGCTGGAAAACTCACTTCTCACGGTTCCGTGGTCAGGAAGTGTTAAAGAGGAAGTCAAGGGAGGAGGAGGGGATGGACAGCTTTTACAGAGGTCGAGTTGAACATCCTGAATCTGACAATCTGAAATCTGAAACAGTTCTGCTCCTAAGCGTTTCAAATAAGGGATGCCCGACGCATACGTTCTTCATGTCTGGCCCGTGTTACGTAATCCTGACACTGCGGGGAGGTCTCTCAGTCTCCACTGCACACAGCGAAGAAAACGAGGAGTCAGGAAACCGGGCAACTTGCCAAAATGGATATTAACTGCCTGAAACCAGGACTCCAGTCCAAGTTGGCTTGGCTCCTCAGCCCCTGCATGTCCTGGCTCTGGCCATTCCCATGGCCATTTAGACAGTGGACATCCTGCCCCAGACCCCACTGGGTAGCCACCTTCGGTCTTGGCAAGGCGGAGGCTGTAGAGAGAAGCCAGTGGCTGAAGGTAGAGTTTCTGCCAGAAAAGAACTGTTTCCAATGTGGTCTTTGGCGTTTTCCCATCAGAAATAAGGAGCTAGAGAGGTGTCCCATCCACCTGGAGGGTCCACGGCGTAGCCCCTGCCAAAGGGGACCGCGGTGTGGCTGCAGGTGGACCAGGCCAGGGAAGCCTAGCTGGCGACCAGTGTGGTGGACACTAGATCCCACCCGGCAGCTCGCTCATGAAGAAAGCTCAAAAGGCTTTTTACTTTTATTTTATTTTTTAAAGAAAGTAAGTAATGAGAGTTTTCTTTGGCAAAAGGCTCAGCTTTCCTGCTCTGTTGCATGGCTTCAGGAGAGAAGGCTGAATGAGCCTACTGCGGCCCAGCTCTAGCTGCCTGGGCTGAGCTCGGACCCCACGCTTATCTGGGGGGGGGGGAACAGCTTGTTTCCTGTCTTCTTACTTTGACTCCCTCCTCCCTCTGTGGCTCCATCCACTGCCCTCTGCTACCTCTGGAGTGGGAAGGCAGCCCTTTCATCTGGAACCTTCTACATGACAGTCTTTCCTGAGCAGGTAATTCTCAGCTTCCTGGAGCTGGGGACATGGGAAAAAATTCTGTTTAAACCCTACACGTTGGTAGCACTACGAGGTGAGAGGAAAGGTTATATGAACTTCGAGGTAACAAACTTTCCCTCTCTTGTTATCTAGGGATCTTCTGAGTTCCTGTAAGAGGGCTTTTTTTTTTTTTTTTCTTTCCGAGGTAGGGTCTTTCTCTAGCCCAGGCTGACCTGGAATTCACTCTGTAGTCTCAGGGTGGCCCTGAATTCATGGTGATCCTCCCACCTCTGCCTCCCAAGCTTGGGGATTAAAAGTGTGCCACCATGCACTTTACGAGTTTTTTAGGAGACAGAAATTCAGTATCCTGTCACTGGTGAGCCGTCATCCTACGTTCCTGTCACCTCCACAGCTACTGGCGTGTGAGGAAGACACTGCAAGGCCTGCACAGCTCGGAGGAGAAAGGTCGGGGTGCAGAGGTCTTCCTTCAGGAGTAATCAGGGCAGGAGCAGCAGCATCCCTCACTTGCTCTCTCTGTGAGATCGCAGCCAACTCGCTTGTTCTAAGTCCTGATAGCTTCATTGGTGAGTGAAGATTGACAATGCTATAACAGACATCTTGTTTTTTAATTATTATTTTATTTTTGAGAGAGAGAGAGACAAAGGGAGAGAGGGGGAGGGAAAGAGAGAGAGAGAGAGAGAGAAAGAAAGAGAATGGGTGTGCCAGGGTCTTTCAGGCACTGTGAATGAACACCAGACACGTATACCCCCTTGTGGCACATGTGTGACATTACACGCTTGCATCACTGCGTCTGGCTTATGTGGGACCTGAAGATTCGAACATGCGTTCTTAGGCTTCGCAGGCAAGCGCCTTAACTGTTAAGCCATCTGTTTCTATACCTACCACATCACTCTCAATCCACCAATTTCGGGGGACATTCCATCTTACTCCCACCACACCCTAAAAGGGGGACGTGTGATTTCAGGTTTATGTCAATCAATCTAAGGAAACTCAATGAAACTTTTGCTAGGACTTTTGTGAAATGTTCACCATGGCTTGGCAGCCATCCTGCTTCCTTGAGGGGGAAGCCTGTCTTAAAACGGAGCCAAAACAAGACAGAGAATCTGACAGATGGAGAGAGACATTATGACAACCTTCAAAGGTCTATCCGGAAGGTGTGGTCCAAGTCAACCCTGGGTTTTCAGTTTGCAGAACAATGAATGCTCTGTTCACTTATGATGGCGTGGGTTGAATCTTCAATTGTTTCTAAAAGAGTTGAAATAGTTGGGATGGTGGCACCCTGTGTGGGTGGACAAAAGAGCTCCCGAAAGCCATAGGTGAGGATGTGAAAATCTCAGTGCTAGGGATGCGCTGCCTCCTTATGCCTTGCTGGTCAGGGAAGCCCATAAGATCCCCGCAGACAATACAGGATTTTGCCACTGCTTTTAGTTTCCCATCATAACTACACGGTAAGACTCGACTGCTGAAGATACCACATGCTTTGCTTGCAGACATAGAGAAATCAAGCTTGATTTGAGCTGTAAACTTCCTCCCATCTGGCTAGATTTCATAGTGTCAGAAGGTGCCGACAGGATTAACTGAGGAGGCAAGACCCACCCTGAATGTGGGTAATATCATTCCACGGGGTCCTAGCAGATTAGGTCCCAGTTAAGTCATCCATCACCTCTGTAAAGCAGACAGCCAATTCCAGCTTCACAGGTTAACTCAAGTGTCCCTGGGATGGTAAAGGCCATGGTGCCCCAAACTCCTGTTTCATGACAGTTGTGTTCCTTCCACTGAAGCACCGTGGACAGAGGAAGGGAGGGTCACAAGACCCTCGCCCTGATGTTACCACAGTTATTCCTGCCTGCCCTCTCCCAGCTGCAAGTTACCTTGGGAACAAACTAGATGATACAGGAGGTAGAAGGTTAACTGGAAGTGGGACTCCACCATGCAGCTCCCGTGAGGTCACCATCCAGGACGGGGTGGGACTTTGTGGTGATACAGCTGTCCTTGAGTCACCCACGCTCCTGTGAGCAGCCCCACACCCGTGTTCTCTAAGTAACCCCAATAAACTCACTAGTTCACCAAAACTGGTTTGGGTGCAACTCTGATCTGTCGTCTGAGCCCGGTCTGGGGTGAATAGACAGTGGGTTCCCATCTCCCCAGGGAAAAAGTTCCCTGTGACAGACAGCAAACCAGACTCCGTCACATATGATAGCCACACAGCTCTCTCTCTCATCTCAGACAACAGCTGGGGTCCAGCTGACCTGCCAGCCGACCACAGGCACATGAACAAGGCCAGCCAAGTAGCCGAACCTGGCTCAGAGCCCAAAAAGCTGCCCAGCTGATGTCTAGAGTCAGGAGCAATAATAAAGGGTTTCCGTCGTATGCCAACACACATCAGGGCCGTTTGTTATGTTAATCAATACAAAATTGCCTTGATGAGGAACAGCGAGCGCCCTTGGGCTCTCTAGCTCCTTCCTTGCACTCAGGAAAGGGTGGCCATGGTCCTGTGGTCACCATGCCCCTCCCCCCACGGCGCTCAGCAGAGCCTATGCTGCATGCCCAGAGCAAAAGAAGTCCTGGCTTGTGCCAACCTTCCTCTCAGCTGCAATGTCTACTTCACAGCACAAGCATCGAGAAGTAGCGTCCATTTCTGTAGGTGAAAACTCTAGAAAGAAGAGAGCCACAGAAGATCTTATTAGGCTCTGAGTACTGCTACCAGAAAGAAGGAAGTGGGGCCTGGGGAGATAGATGTGGCACGCAGACAGTACAGTAAGCCCTGACATCGCCTCGTTTCTGCTTGATCATTATGTCCCCTGGGGGTGGAGGAATTTGAACCTGGAAAGGCATACTGACTCAGAAGCCAGAAGCCAAAAAGTGGCCACCAGACTGTATTTACTGTCCTCAAATCTGCAAAGTACTTGAGGGCACTGCAAATAAAAAGAAATAGAAGAAGACAAACATAACAAAAATCAAAGAAGGTGTTTCATAAACTCCTTCGAAGAAATGCTTTTCCTCGCCTGCGGAAGACGAGGTCACTCCCAGAGAGCCCACTTGCTTGGACAGAAAAGAGCTCGTTGGAACCTTGTTTCTTAACTAAATATTTGTAAATTATTAAAGCACATTTAAAAAATTTGAGATACACTGAACTGTGCAAAGAAGTTTTTTCTTTTCTTTTCTTTTCTTTTTTTTTTTTTTGTTTTAACTTGTAATTTGATTATGAGCTGGGTACAGAGGAACAAGCCTATAATTCCAGCACTTAGGAGTTAGAGGCAGGAAGATCAGGCCAGCCTTGACTATGGATGTAGTAAGTTCAAGGCCAACATGGGCTACATGGGATCTTGTCTCAAAGGAAAAGAAAATCAGTGTGAATCAGTCTGTAAACAGAAGGAACTTGTGATGAAAGTAAATCAATTCCTCATTTGTCGTTTTTGAAGCCTGGATCTTCTTTTCTTTCTAGTTTTTGTTTAGCTCAAACTTTCTTGAACAATGTTGTTTAAATGTTCTAAGTTTTCAGACATTTTTACATGTAAGTTTTCCCTTTCTTTTTAAAATTTTTTTTTAAGAGAGAGAGAGAGAGAGAAAGCCAAATGAACTCCAGACACATTGGCCACTCTGTACATCTGGCTTTACGTGGTGTCGCAGTCAGCCTCGTGTTGCTGGGATAAACCTCCAGACCAGGCACAGTACTACACATTGTATAGTACTTAATTCACTGGATACACATATAGAATGACGACTATACACTAGATACCACTTAGTTCACAGGGCACATGTGAAATAAAATGGTTAGCACATACGACATATTATATATCACTTGATTCACAGGGAACACATGAAATAAAACGGTTACTATATACTCTGGGCCAAGTAAAAGAAACTACATTTCCAAAAGGCCAACGTAGTACTGCACGCAGAACCCGACTAGAGAGTGGACGCCGGGAGGGGCAGGACGTTGCTCAGACGCGCATGGCGGCCGCCCGGGAGCTCAGCACCTTTCACACCGAGCTGCGCGCTCAGAGACACTGAAGACAGAGGAAACAAGAGGGACTCTTCGGAGCCTAGATTCGAGTTTCTTAAATAAGCACCCAAATTTCATTATGCCCTTTGGCTTTGTGATTTGACCTGACCAGTTCCTTTAGTAGGGATCATCCACTTTGTGAAATGCAACCTTTTGAGGTCTTGACATGTAGCCTATGACAAGGGTCAGGTTTAAAGCCTGGGTTGATCCATGGTTATTATAAAAAATTTTTTAAAAATGATATCAATTCTAGTGTCTATGTAAAAACCTCTATTTTCACATAGGGTGTTTTTTTTTTTTCTTTTTATTTTTCAAGGGTCTCACTCTAGCTCAGGCTGACGTGAAACTCACTCTGTAGTGCCAGGCTGGCCTCAAACTCAGTGTTCCTCCTGCCTCTGCCTCTGCCTCTGCCTCCTGAATGCTGGGATTAAAGGAATGCACCATCATGCCTCTAGGACAGTTTGTTTTAAAAATATTTTATTTGTTTATTTAAGAGGAGAGAGAGAGAGAGAGAGAGAATGGGTATGCCAGAGCCTCCAGCCACTTCAAAGAAACTTCATATGAATGTGCCACCTTGTGCACCTGGATTTTTTTTTTTTTTTCGAGGTAGGGTCTCACTCTAGCCCAGACTGACCTGGACTTCACTATGGAGTCTCAGGGTGGCCTCGAACTCACAGCGATCCTCCTACCTCTGCCTCCCAGTGCTGGGATTAAAGGCGTGCGCCACCACGCCCGGCCTTGCACCTGGATTTATGTGGGTCCTGGGGAATAGAACCTGGGTCTTTTGGCTTTATAGGCAAGTGCCTTAACCACAAAGCCATCTCTCCAGCCCAAGGACAGTATTTTTAAAAGATTGTTTTTGCTCTTATCTTCGCAGAGCTAACAATTGGACTATAGTTTTCAATCACTGTTTAAGTAGTATTTTATGCCCATACCAGAGGCACAAACACTTAGGCAAAACCGAAGTCACCTCTCACTGGATGTCCTCTCTCATCTGTGTGTGGACCTCCTACCACAGACCTCCCACAGCGGGCACCATCTGGCCCCTGCCTCGTGCTTCCATCTGGACGCAGGCCTCTCCTCTCGCCCGCTGTTCACTCCGCTTAAGCCGCACCTTCCTTTCTGTGAGCAGCCTGTACTGCAGCAGCCCCAGAACTTTCCCTTGTCCTGTGAGCCTCCCGTAATGCATGTGGACGCCTTCCTTTCTGTGAGCAGCCTGTGCTGCACCAGCCCCAGAACTTTCCCTTGTCCTGCGAGCCTCCCATAATGCATGTGGACGCCTTCCTTTCGGTGAGCAGCCTGTGCTGCACCAGCCCCAGAACTTTTCCTTGGCCTGCGAGCCTCCCGTAATGCATGTGGACACTTTCCTTTCTGTGAGCAGCCTGTGCTGCACCAGTCCCAGAGCTTTCCCTTGTCCTGCGAGCCTCCCGTAATGCATGTGGACGCCTTCCTTTCTGTGAGCAGCCTGTGCTGCACCAGCCCCGGAACTTTCCCTTGTCCTGCGAGCCTCCCGTAATGCGTGTCGATGCCTTCCTTTCTGTGAGCAGCCTGTGCTGCACCAGCCCCAGAACTTTCCCTTGGCCTGCGAGCCTCCCGTAATGCATGTGGACGCCTTTCCTTTCTGTGAGCAGCCTGTGCTGCACCAGCCCCAGAACTTTCCCTTGGCCTGCGAGCCTCCCGTAATGCATGTGGACGCCTTTCTTTCTGTGAGCAGCCTGTGCTGCACCAGCCCCAGAACTTTCCCTTGGCCTGCGAGCCTCCCGTAATGCGTGTGGACGCCTTTCTTTCTGTGAGCAGCCTGTGCTGCACCAGCCCCAGAACTTTCCCTTGGCCTGCGAGCCTCCCGTAATGCGTGTGGACGCCTTTCTTTCTGTGAGCAGCCTGTGCTGCACCAGCCCCAGAACTTTCCCTTGGCCTGCGAGCCTCCCGTAATGCGTGTCGACGCCTTCCTTTCTGTGAGCAGCCTGTGCTGCACCAGCCCCAGAACTTTCCCTTGTCCTGCGAGCCTCCCGTAATGCGTGTCGACGCCTTCCCGGCACTCACGCACTTGCCACCGGCACAACTCCCGGAGCTGCCCTCAGACCCACTTCCCCCCGCGCGCTGTAAGAAGGCTGGACGCAGGGTCCATGTCTGCCCTGCGCATAAAACTCATGCTAACACACGCTGAACATGTGACTTACACTTGCTGCAAAAAAGAACGAACAGATGGATGGATGGACGGACGGATGGAATGTGACCCTACTCACGGTCAGGCCAGGCGGAATCTGAGCACTCAGCTTCCTTGCTAAGTCCAGTATGTACTAGTCACTCCTGTAGACCCGTTTCTGAACTTCACAGAATAGATTCCATTTTAGTCATCCGATCTCTTCTCAGTAGAAATTGCTTTTGACTTATTTGAGTCAAACAAAATAAATATATGGGCTGTTATGACATGTGACTTGATCATTCAGCAGTGCCCCATTGTATACTAGGAAACTGGAACCATTTCACTGCCCAGCGTGCCACCTGCACCTGGCATGTGACTCCTGTATAGAGGTAGAAGCTGGTTTTTTTTTTTTCTTCTTTCTAACAGTATTTGGACCTGAGTTGGGAAAATTTTGACCGAGCCAGGACCAGAACAAGATAGTTCGAACCACGTGACCCACTGAGGATGTGCGAGGCCCCCTCTTACTATTCTTCTCCCTGTCCGCTGCTCAACAGGCAGAAGAGGAAACAGGATGACCCGTGATTCACCACCTCCAGCCCCATTCCGAGGCAAAGCTCTTCTGTGTGCCTATTCCCTTATTTGAGTTCACCTGGGGACAGATCAACTCCAGAGAGGAAGCTTAAAGGGGAACGAGGCTCTGCCAGCTTCCCAGAGTCCAGTGTGGAGACACAGGGCACCTCAGGATAGCTGACTCCAGGGGAAGCCTGGTAGGGGGCTGGCTCTATGTGCCAATATTCTCGGGGTACTGAAGAGAGCTTTGTTCAGATAAATCACAGCTGCCCTAGAAATTTCATCAATGCTTCCCACGTGCACACACACACACACACACACAATCGGGCAATGATGTAGTGAAAAAGACTAATTCATGAAGCACCTGGCTGTCCAGAGTCCAGAGACTAACAGCTACAGAGCCGCGTGCCCATCAGACATGGCCACAGGCCTCTTTATGCAAGAAAGATGTGCCCAAGTCCCTAGACTTAGCCTGTCCAGTGTCCTGTTTTACCAGCTGTGCCCTGCTAAGCCTTGGTTTCCTCATCAGGAAAAACTGAAACCATAACCGCTTGGTGGTTAAGTCATTTGCCTGTGAAGCCTAAGGACCCACGTTTGATTCCCCAGAACCCCTGTAAGCCTGTGGTGGCACATGCATCTGGAGTTGTCTGCAATGTCTAGAGGCCCTGGCATGTCCTCTCTCTCTCTCTCTTTCATAAATAAACGAGTGAAAAAAATTTGTTTGTTTTTCGATATAGGGTCTTACTCTATCCCAGGCTAACCTAGAATTAACTATGTAGTCTCAGGGTGGCCTCAAACTCACGGCGATCCTCCTACCTCTGCCTCCTGAGTGTTGGGATTAAAGGCCACCATGCCCAGCTGAAAAGAAAAATTAAAAAGCAAGTGTTGTGCACATAAATCAGCGTCCCATCAGGACTGGCTCCTGTTGCCTGCTGCTGAAGTTGTGCCAGTCACGTGAAAAGGAATGCATGCCTGCTGCTCATGTTTGCAAATGCTAGCAAAAGCCTAACAACAAAAACCAACAAAGACCACACAAGAAAGCAAACTGTGGATAAATCTTTTTTATGACCAGTACACTACATAAAACAACAACACGTTTCAGGAATGATATGCAATGGCCAAGCAGGGAGTGAAACTTTAAAGATATAATTCATCCTGAGAAAAGGTCAAAAGAGAAGCTATGTGAACAGCGTAGCACGTCAATATTTTAATTACTAGTAGTTCATGCAAAAAAAGACCTACCACTGATCAAGAACTTCACACTAAACTGAATTGGGTTGGGTCTCAGTCAAAATAAACCTTGAAGAGCAAATGCTTACAAGGCATACTTTATGGGGTTGTATTACCATGAGGAGATACGCCAAATAGTCTGAGGGAAAAGATCATTCATTCTCTCTCTCTCTCTCTCTCTCTCTCAATCTCTCTCTCTCTCTCTCTCTCTCACACACACACACACACACAAGTCAAAACATTCTGATTGGTCAGATCAGATTTGGGAAGTTGCTATAATGAGTCAAGCCTCCTCTTAAAAGGTGGGCCTGGGCTGGAGAGATGGCTCAGTGGTTAAGGCACTTGCCTGGCAAAGCCTGAGGATCCACGTTCGACTCCCTAGTATCCACACAAAACTAGATGCACAAAGTGGTGTGTGCATCTGGAGATCATTTGCAGTGGCTAGAAGCCCCGGTGAGCAGCTCTTTCTCTCTCTCTTAAATAAATAAACTAATTAATTTTTTTTTTTAAATGAGGGCCCGTTTTAGACCTGGGTTCCCAAAAGCCAACTATGAGAAGAGGACTCATGGATAAAACTACACCCCTCCCAGCCCCCAACAAGGACAGTAAGGTAGAAAGGATGCAGCACAGGGATAGTCAGGAGTCCAAGCACTGGGGGGATCTTGGGCCACATGCCTACAGGGTCCCAACTCAGAGCTGGCCTGAGTGGGAACTGGGCTTCCGCACCTCTGTACCAGACCTCAAGGGCTGTCCGGGTCCCTCGGACTTCCACAGTCATGGTGCAGGGCGTTCAAAGCAAAGCAAACCGCAGTGGCATGTGTGGGTGTGTGTCGTCAGGTGGATGGGGCAGACGTGGCTGAAAGGAACGGAAGTTGGAGTGAGGGGGACGCCAACATCCTTGGTTTCCTTGACCGACTGGACAAGGGACCCTGGGGCCAGAACTCCCTGCTGCAGCCTAGACCCCCACCTTTGTACCTCTGGCTAAAAAGGCAGCCCAGACTCTCCTGGGAAAATGAGCTCAAGCCCAGTTCCAGGAATGAGTCAGAACCAAACTCAAAATGAGTGTCCGACACCGACAACAAAGGCATTCGCGTCCCTGCTGTTAGCGTGGGTGTAAGTGGTTTTTAGTGTTAGTCTACTAATCGGTGCGTCAGGGTTTACTTTCTAAGGTACTGAAATCATTTTAAATAGTCTAGACTTACAAAACAGTTCAGCTGATTTGGCTTGTATTCAAAGATAAATGGAGAAATTCTATTAGTTTGAACCATATGAAATTGCTGGCACTAGGCTATTTTTTTTTTTTTTTGACTTAGAGTCATATATTAATTTCCCATGGCTCAACCTAAACCTCTTAATGTTTTTAACTTACAAGTTATTGCAAGTGTTTTGTGAATGTGGTAAGTAAATTTAATAAATAAATAAATAAGATATTAGACGTGCTAATGATATAAGTGACCGTTTCTTTTCAAGCACAAAACCTCTTCAGGTAAGAAAAGGTCTTACTGGGACACAGATCACATCCGTGACAAGATGTCAGCACCATTCACGTTGAGGCACTTCCTCAATGCAACCAATCAAATATCAAACTAGGGACTGCAGCCTGTGCCACACCCCACTGAAGGAAAGCTCCACCACGCCCCGCATTGTTCAGGTGACAGGAGGAAGCAAAGCCATTTGCATACAATAGAACCCTAGATTAAAAAGACACCGCATATATTCAGCATTGCTAAGCTGAGCTGGCCAGTTTAACTTAGACTAAACCTGGAGACTTTTCAAATGTATAATATATGTGATGGCCAGGTAAAATTTATGTAATGGAAACGCATTCCATTTACAGTAGCAAACACACAGGAACAACAAACACGTACGACCCAAGGGAAGACAGGGAGGATACTGTTTTGATGGGAAAGAAAGAGGAAATTGAAAGAGCGAAAGAGAAGAGTAAGTGGACAGAGAAGCTTCTTGGATGAGAATTGGAGCACAATGCCTATATTAGCCTTAAAATTAAAGCATATATTAAAAATGATTGTTGGGGGCTGGAGAGATGGCTGAGTGGTTAAGCACTTGCCTGTGAAGCCTAAGGACCCCCAGGACTCATGTTAGCCAGATGCACAAGGGGGCGCACGCATCTGGAGTTCGTTTGCAGTGGCTGGAAGCCCTGGGCGCCCACTCTCTCTCTCTCTCTCTCTGTGTCTGTCGCTCTCAAATAAATAAGAAAAAACAAAAAAATTTTAAAAATGATTGTAAGCCGGGTGTGGTGGCACACGCCTTTAATCCCAGCACTCGGGAGGCAGAGGTAGGAGGATCGCTGTGGGTTCGAGGCCACCCTGAGACTAAATAGTGAATTCCAGGTCAGCCAGAGCTAGAGTGAGACCCTACCTTGAAAAACAAAACCAAGATTTTGATCACTGTGCAATAGATCATTTCTGAGTTTGAACAAACAAGCACGAGCACCATGGGAGAAAAATCCCTACCAGACACTAAATTGTCACCCACAGCCTCAGTAACAACAGCTGTACTGCACATCTGGGAGGGAGACGGATCCCTGGACAGAACGGAGACCTAGGTGTGAATGGGAACTCATACTGTGAGGAAAATGGTGACTTCAACATTGGCGGATAGCAGAGTTTTCCACACATCTTTTGAGGGACATCTAGCTATTTGGAAAAAGACGAAGTTGGATATTTATATTTTTATCCTTATGCCAAAATAAATACTACTTTTTTTGTTTTGTTTAGAATATTTAAGTGTAGAAAATTAAAAAAAAAAAAACCTGCCTTTCAAGGCAGACATACAATGGCCCAAGGACACCTCTGCAGGTTCGCCATATCTCTCCTCATCTGAAACCATCTCTCTCTCAACCAAGCAGTCCTCTGTGCAGACGGATTTGTGTGGTGGCCCCGGGCTGTGCAGACGCATGGTAGGGGCTGGCATGTGAGTTGTTGACCCTTTAATAATGATCTGCGCTATGGATTCTTTCAAAGACCCTGAAGAAACACCCTTGTCTTTGTTCACTTTCCTCAGAAGTAAACTCTGAGACCAGAACTCAAGGGCAAGCGTGCTTGGGAACTGAATGTAGGGGACAGGGACATGAGTGGGAGAAACGCACACAGTTACCAACGGACAGATGACTAAGCCAGGTGCTACTGTGGGGCAAATGGGCTTTAATCCACTGAGAGCTGAGTTCACAGAACAAAGACCACAGAGTTCTCTATGCCAAGGTGGACGAGGCTGTAGTCTCTGTCTGTGAACACCCCATATCCATTGACTGGGCTGCTCCTGGGAGCACTGATATCCCCACACTTCTGGCTTACTGTGGGCAGAGACCAGAGCAACTCTGTCAATAGAAAGGCTCGTGGGTAAAAGGATGCAGGTGCCAACAGCTTGAACAGACAAGGACAAGAGGTACGGGTGGGGCACCAGCGGGGTCTGCTACAGCCCAGGCATCCTGTGCTCCTCAGTGAATGGGCTGCATCTCGGCCCCGTTCACTCCCTTTCCTCTTCTCTTGCTCCGGCGAACTGGATTATAATAGATTGTAGCTGTGAGTTACATCATTTGTGTGTGTAAATTACACCTCAGTCAGAATGCTATTAAAGGGTTGGAGAGAAGGCTCTGTGGTGAAAGATGCTTGCTTTCAAAGCCCGAAAGCCTGGGTTCAAGTCTCCAGCACCTACTTAAAGCCAGATGCACAAAGTGGCGCTGGGGGGTCTGGAGTTCATTTGCAGTGGCAAGAGGCCCTGATGTGCCCATTCTCTCTCTCTCTCTTTGCATATAAATAAATACAAATATTTTTATAAATGCTATTAAAGACTCCCTTGGGGATGGAGAGATGGCTCAGTGGTTAAAAGCATTTGCTGCAAAGCCTATTGGCCCAGGTTCAATTCCCTAGAACTCTCATAAAGCCAGATGCACAACGTGGCACATGCGTCTGCAGTTTGTTCACAACGGCAGGAGGCTCTGGTGTGCACATTCTCTCTGCCTCTTCTCGGTCTCTCATAAATGAATGAATGAATAAATAAATAAATAAATAACTTTTAAAAGACTCCTTTGCTCCCCCAGAGCAGCCTTAACTAGTTATGGGGGCAGAGGCTGACTTCCCTAGGAGATTCTTGGCAAGACAACTGAGCGGTTTCCCCCGTGGATAAGGCCGCATACTGAGCCAGAGGTACCAGGAGCTCAGTCACCTCCTCTTATGCTGCTTCAGCCTTCCTAACCTCCATGAGCCTTGAGCATAAAAGGACCCTGTGAGCCCCTGCTCCCCCACTCACACACTGGCTATCAGAGTTCATCTGGCAGGCCTGTGGCGAGGATTGCAAGCAACGCAGCACCAGCATAGTGCTTGGAGAACGCTCGGCGGAAGCCCTCTCTTCTCGCAGGCCAGCCACAGAGTGGCCCCATGTCTACCCAGAAGACATGGCTCTGAAACGCTGCTAGGCCTCGGCCGTGCTTCAAGTGCATCTGTGGTCCTCATGACCGGCCTGATAGGGTGACAGGGCTGCATGACTTCAAGCCAGGAGCCATGGATACTGCAGTAGAGAACTGCTCCTCCAATTCTACTGTGATACCCCCCCCCCACGAGTCTGGCTAAAGTGCACAGCCCAGTGGCGTGGTGGGGATGTGAAGGCTGATAGTGCAGCAAGGTCTCAGGCGATGCTAATGTAGCTGACTCGTGGACCACATTTTGCATAGTGGCGACATGCATGGCACTGAGCTTCAAATGACGCGGCAGGTGAGGGCCATCACCCAAAAGTTGTTCTCTGGCCTCTTCATGTGTGTCGGCCGTGGCACACATGAGCCCACACTTACACCCATGAACACGTGCACATCACATACACATGAATCAAAAATATAAATGGGGGATGGAGAGATGGCTTTGTGGTTAAGGCACTTGCCTGCAAAGCCAAAGGACCCAGGTTCAATTCTCCAGGACCCACATAAACCAGATGCACAAGTTGGCACATGCGTCTGGAGTTTGTTTGCAATGGTTGGAGGCTCTGCTATGTCCATTCTTTCTTTCTCTCTCTCTCTCTCAAATAAATAAATAAAAATAAAATATATAAATATATAAATAGGGTTGGAGAGATTCTTAGCGGTGAAGGCGCTTGCCTGGAAAGCCTAAGGACCCAGGTTTAATTCCCCAGGACTCACGTAAAACCAGGTGCACAAAGTGGTGCATGCACCTGGAGTTCATTTGCAGCAGCTGGAGGCCCTGGGGCACCCATTCTCTCTGTCTCTCTTCTATTTCTCTGTGCTTGTAAATAACTAAACATATTTAAAATATATATATGTATATATAAATCTTATTAGTATCAGCTGATAACAGTTGTTTTTCATGCAGCCAAACATATCTCTAACTGACTTAAAACTCACTGGCAGCCATGTGTGGTGGTGCACACCTTTGATCCCAGCACTCGGGAGGCAGAGGTAGGAGGATCACCATGAAACTACATAGTGAATTCCAGGTCAGCCTGAACTAGAGTGAGACCCTACCTCGAAAAACAAAAGAAAAGAAAAACCTCACTTGCATACGAAGCAGGACAGGCTCACGAGTAAGACTCAAAGACCTCATAAGGACAATGCCAATAGCCTCATAGAGCATGGGGGCTCTGAAAATCTTGGGTTCTCTGTAAGCGTGATGTCTGGCGAGGTGGACTGTCATGGATTGTAGCTGTGCATTCACACTATCTATTAAACTCCACGGGCATCTGCATATGCCAGTCCCCCAGTATCGATGCTGGCAGGAATATACTATGCATAACTGACACTGAGAATGTCACAGATGACACAAGAGCTCAGAGACCATCAGTGTGCACGTAAGTGCGCCTATCCCGACACAAAGAAAACCAGCTTCTTCAGATCTACGGTAGCAAACCACTTCAGTGACCAACCACATCCCCCAAGGCCCCTTTCAGTGACCACCTTATGAGCCGGCGCCCACAGGTCATCTTCGGAGGCTTGCTCTTGGCTCTTGGAGCCACACTGTCCACATCGTACCCTCTATGGCTGGACAGTACCAGGAGCTTTGCTCCCTAAGTGGACCTCGACCAAGGTCTGCTGCTGCCAGGAGCACGGAAGCCCAGCTTCCTGGCCCGGACATGGGGCAGTGCATGTCAGAGTTCCCTTACAGGATCTAGCCAGGGCCACAGTGTGGTGGTGGTGGTAGAGGGGGAGGGGCTTTGCCTGAGATTGTGTCCCACCCTGCCTCCATGCACGTATCCCCCAAAACAGACATCCCTCACGAGCTCCTCCTTTTCCCCGCACATGAATCCATGTTCTCAGCATCAGCTCCAGTAGAACCAGCCCCAGACACCCATGTTCTTCCCGAGTTTTTTTTATTTTTTATTTTCTAGCTGTCACGTATTTGACAGAGTAACAGTCTTCTTACACCCTTCTTTGGAGAGGTACTCAGCTGCTTCATGAAAAGAGACCAAAACTCCGACCTTCCCTCCATGTTAAAAGAGGAAATTATTGGCCGGGCACGGAGGCACACATCTTTAATCCCAGCACTCAAGAGGCAGAGGATCACTGTGAGTTCAAGGCCACCGTGAGACTACAGAGTGAATTCCAGGTCAGCCTGAACTAGAGTGAGACCCTACCTCGAAAAACCAAAAAGTGAAATAAAATAAAAATAAATAAATAAAAATAAAAATAACCACGTGAGGAATTACAAATCCAGGCTCAGGGTACCTGCTCCCCTCTCCCTTCTTGTCCCCTCTTAGGGACGAAGGTTGAGGCCCACGGAAGCAACTCAGCTTAACAGTTTTCTTAATGGTCTGATGGTCTCTGGGGAAGACTGCTGATGTGAGATAAGGCCCGGCTGTTAGACCAGAGCCTCAGCTGGAACAGAGCCAGGCAAGGTTCCTGCCTGGCACTGTGTAGGAAGTTCAAGGTAGTCACCGACGGGCTCAGGGCGCTGGATTAAAGACAGGAAAGGGGCGGAAGAGACTGCTTCTTCTCTGCGTATTGATTTCCACCCTCAGGGCTCTCTTACCAGGGCAGGCAGCGAGTTCATTCATCATCTTAATGGCCAGGCCAAGATGACTAGAAACATCTAAGGGTTGCATTTTACTGGAGGCTACTATTAACTTGACAAGAGACACCAGAGAAAGCAAAACACTACGGGGGCGTGGCGGGCGTTGGTTTCTGCCGCGAATAAGAACAGCCACGGCTTGGAGGGAGGCAGTGTGCTTACACACTGGAGGACGGCTGAGCCGCGGACAATCGCTCCCTCAGCCTGGGTTCTGTGGGGAGCCTTCTGCCCTAGGCCAGGCCCTGCACCCCCTCTCCCACACAAGTATGCACGCGCGTAAGTCCTTCCTTCCTGGATTGAGATTAGAAAGACGATTGTTTTTTTATCGTCTGGCACCACCTTGGGCGGTTTGCTTTGAAAGTGAGAGGAGAGATTCCTGCAAGAAAGGGTGGTAAAGGTAGATCATAAACTAGAAGAATCGCTCAACGAGCAAAGCAAACGAACCAGTCCCTGATACCGCTTGTCGTGAGAACTCAGCTTCTAGAAGCTGGGAAGGCCGACCTGGTGACAGACTGCTGCTTTCACAACTCATAACCCACAACTCCATGGAGAATACCACCAATCCCCCAGAGGTGGGCCCTCAGTGGGGGTGAGGGAAGTGATGATACCAACATACGATGTGTCCATACAAAGTTTCTACTTAATAATAATAACAAAAAGAAAAAAAAAAGAAATAACCCTCACCTCACAGGATCATGTGTTGACCACGTACACGATCTCCAGTTGGTGGCACTGTTTTGGGAGGTGGGGCCTAGCTGGTGAAGTTAGGAAGTTAGTCACGGGGGTGGGTGGGTGCACTCTGGAAGGTTATGTACGCTCTCCAGTCCCTTCGTCACGCTGTCCTTCTTGTCTACCATGAAGGTGACAAAACTACAGCACATGATCCTGCTGCCATTAATGCTCTGCTCAAGGGCATGGGGCTAAGTGACCATGGACTGAACCCTCTGAAACTGTGAGCCAAATTCAGGACTTCCTCCCTTTAAGTTGTTCTCTGAATTTGGTCACAGTGATGGGAAATGAATACAGGGAGCCTGTAACACAGAGACCCTGAAATTCTCTCTTGGCATGGCCTCCTCTGAAACTCCATGACAAAGAATTGCCTCTCCTCAGTGCCTAAACACAGCTAGGAGCCTTCTTGCACTTGGCCTGAAGGGTATACTCTCCTGCCTATGCCTGTTTCCAGTGTACCAAAGAATGGGTCAACACCATGATGATGTGAATATGAGCCTAGCCCCTTATTTGAGATAAACACTCATACACTCCCCATGCCGTGCCCCCCAACATCCCCTGCAAGTCATAATAAGGCATGCCAGAGGGGTAGGAAGGATTCTTAACTGACAGGCTTAGAGCAGTAGGGATCAAACCCTAACATGTTATGATGTCATCCTGCAACCCACAATATGGGCCCTTTGTTCCACAGTATAGCCTCTCCTCTCTCCTGCTGGGTCACATCTCTTCCTCCATTGTCTTCCCTTCTTTATTTTATTTTATTTTTGTTTATTTATTTGACAGAGAAAGGGGGCGGGGAGAGAATGAATGGGTATGCCAGGGCCTCAGCCACTGCAAACGAACTTCAGATGCATGTGTCTCTTTATGCATCTGGCTTACATGGGCCCTGGGGATTCGAACCTGTGTCCTTTGGCTTTGCAGGCAAAGGCTTAACTGTTAAGCAATACTTCCAGCCCTGTCTCCCCTTCTTTCTTGGGTCCGGCTCCATCCTTCACTAGCCACAAGAACAAGCGCACCCCATGCTAACCCGGCTCCTTTCACCTGTCAGCTCGGAGAACTCACCCAGGGGTTCTGCCAGTACGGACTGACAGTTACAGTCACGATTTGCTGTCCCTTCACACATCTGGGCTTCAGAGAAACTTTGCAGCACGTCTGAGGCGCAGTTGACATCGTGTATTTTAATTACCTGATGACATACATGCCTTTGGTCCCATTAGACTGTGACATCCCTGGGCGCAGGGACTAGATCACATTCATCGTTGTGACTCTGAGTGGCTGGCGCTTAGCAGGCATTTCATAAGTGCCATCCAAACAAGTCCTTTCCTGTCCAACCGAGACAACAGCCAGTGCCCTGTGTGCCAAGCAGTGCCACATGGGGAACTTAAAGTTTCATACTGACTCCAGGGCCACACAGTGTGGTACAACCCCGGGGCACTGTTCACATTACATTCTGTAGAACTGGGCTCTGAGGGTGTCACTCACCAAAAGCCCAGCAGGCGCAGTGACCACGGAGCTGTGTGATACGGCGTTATCCTTCCTTGTCTCCGTTTTCCCACACACCCCTAAGGCCTAGGATCATCACCCTCTCATTGTTCTGGCAGAGGACCCCAGGAATTGTCACAAAATGGGACGAAACTTCCCCGAGGGCCTCTGTCTGGCAGGGGACATGGTACACTGGGCAGGGCTCAGTTGCTGCCTACTGTGCCCTGAGCTAGTCAGCAGGGGAGCCACCGACACACTGCTTCCCTTCTCAGCATGTTGTCAGATAGCTTGATTTCAGTGACAGAAAAGTCACCAGACGGGCATTCGTCGATACCCCATGTACTTGTAAAGGACTGTCCCTTAAAAAGTAACCTGGAGCAAGTCCATGAAGGTGGCCTTGGCTTCGAAGAGGACGGACACTCCACCTCGAGGGGCACTGTGATTTGGATCTGTGGTGCCCCGCAAAGGCCCGGGTGCCCGTGGCAGGGGATGAAACTTCTGCCTTCACAGTTATATGATGTCCCCGTGCATTGCCACCTCTCTCACAGCCCATACTCACAATGTTCTAGAGGGCCCATGGCGTACTGTCAACTTTCTGCCCAAATAAAACCTAGAGGTCCTTGGGGTAAGGATTTCCCAGGTACCTGACATTCAGTGGCAAAGACATCAAGCTGAGGTGCTCTCATGTGCCTCTGTCCTGAGTCAGGTGCAGCGGCTAACGACTCATACCTGCGGCTTTCGTACAGAGACGCTGTCCTTGGCTGACCATGGCCTGGTGGCCTAGGATGCCTGGGAGGCTAACTCAGCACACTTGGTCTCCTGCAACTTCAGGGGGGTGGGGACTAGCTTTCAGCTGTCTAGGGTATCACCCACCTACCTCCTTCTACCCGTTACGCCAGATGAGGCTAGATCTGACCTGACAGCATACCTTCACACCCCCTCCCCTGACTACTGGCTTCCCTCGGTGCTCTTCTCCTGAGAGCTCTCTCAATGCAGCTCACAGCGGGAAGAAGGAACAGAGAAACACGCAGACTTGCTGCTGTGCAGATCACGGCCACGAGCGCTACTCCCTGGTCCCTCAGCAGCCAAAGAGCTAAAGCACACCGTCCTTTGCTGATACGAATCTCTGTAAAAGACCTTTATCACAACATGGTCTAAGAAAAAGAAAAAAGGACGAAAAGTGGGAAATAATCTCAATTTCTAATCAGAGGACTTGGTAGGAAATCCATACAGCCCATACGGTAGGTTATCGTGCCAGAAATAAACATGGGCAAAGCACGACACGGAAGTTAACTCTTTTATAAAATAATATACCGAGTCCTGAATCCTGAACATTCTAGCGGCCAACACAGTGAAGCTTCGTTGGTCACAAGTCTAGGTCCTGAGATAAAAATAAGGCAGAAAGGCATAGCTGTTTCCTAGCCCCAAGCCAGAGAGAAGTCTCTCCCGTAGATCCTGAGCGAGGGGAAGATACGTGTAATGTAATCACCCCTTCACCGACCACCTCTTCCCAGTTACGATGGGGTTCCCTCTGCCCTTGCATGCCATCCCACCCCACACAGGGGAAAGCATCGAGGCACGTGCAGTTCTCCAAGCGATTCTGGGAGCGGTCAGAGACAACAGAACCCTATAGCTTCAGTGGGCTTAATTCGGAGATAATCGGCAGGGTTAGAAAGCATCCCCTTCCCCCAGCGGCTCCTGAGAGCTAGAAGCAGGTTCCTGGAAAGTTCTCAGAGCACTGGTGCCATGATGCCTGAGTAGGCCTCTGGGATGAATAAGATTGGCACAGCCCTGTCAAAACAGCTGTGGCCGGGCTGTGGTGGCACACGCCTTTAATCCCAGCACTCGGGAAGCAGAGGTGAGGTTGCTGTGAGTTCAAGTCCAGCCTGAGACGACATAGCGAACTCCAGATCAGCCTGGGATAGAGTGAGATCCTAGCTCAAAAATAACAACATAAAAAAAAAACCCACAAACAGAAATCAGCGGTGTCTGGCGGGACATGTGCTTGAACGGAAGGCCTGCCACCTGTACCTAGGGACGTGCATGCGTGCACCGAGGGGCAGGGCGAGGGCTGTGCTCAGAAAGTGACTTTGGCTCCATTTCAACTCTGAGCCAGAGACATCAAAC
Source organism: Dipus sagitta (assembly GCA_036346955.1). NCBI lineage: Eukaryota > Metazoa > Chordata > Mammalia > Rodentia > Dipodidae > Dipus > Dipus sagitta. The sequence goes on from CM070786.1 coordinate 6,857,160, forward strand.
TTCGATGCTACAAGCAGTGACAAGCTGCAAAGAGTCCCATCTGAACAGCTGTTGACGGAGCAATGCAAGTACGGCAGAGTCCACGCAAGCCCTTCCCCTCGCTGTCCGTACCGAGGGACACCATGGGAAGGAGGAAATATCAGTGCTTCTTCTTTCCCACTCTTTTGAGTAAATTAATCCACTCTACAAAGCCTCACTCAAGTCATAACTTCATTTCCTCAGTGCACTCTACTTACGGCAGAAATCAGTATGTCAATGCACAGGACTGTCATAGGTGCCCATCTAATAGAGGAATCAAGTCTACTGCTGGTGATCACAGGCTGAATAAGCAGTCATCTGTCCTGATTTCTTATTTTTCAGACATAAAATTACAATTTTCTAGAATATGCATGTGCTGGAGATAGCAACTTAATGAAGGGACTAGATAAAAGGCCATAGGGGAAGGGTACTGGAGAAATGGCTTAGTGGTTAACTTAGTGCCTGCAAAGCCTAAGGACTTAGGTTCGATTCCCCAGGACTCACGTAATCCAGATGTACAAGGTGGTGCATGCATCTGGAGTTCATTTGTAGTGGCTAGAGGCCCTGGCACATCCATTCTCTCTATCTACCTCCACCTTATAAATAAATAAAATATTTATTTATTTTTATTTATTTGAAAGAGACAGACAGAGAAAGAAGTGCACAGTGAGAGAGAGAGAGAGGGAGGGAGGGAGGGAGAGAGAGAGAGAGAGAGAGAGAGAGAGAGAATAGGCACATCAGGTCCTCTAGCCACTGCAAATGAACTCCAGATGCATGAGCCACCTTGTGCATCTGGTTTATGTGGGAACTGGGGAATCAAGCCTCAAACCTAGATCCTTAGGCTTCACAGGCAAGCGCTTAACCACTAAGCCATCTCTCCAGCCCAAATAAAATATTTTTTAAAAGCCATAGGGGAGCAGAGTCCACAAGGGAAAAGAGATGGAAGGCAACATAAGATGCAGGCATTCTCCAAGGCACGTATTTACAGCAAAGGCTTTGACTGCACGGACAATAGAATTCCTAAGGTAAAAAAAGGGGAAAGTTCTAATAATCCCGAGTTCCTTACAAGGAATAGTCTTTGTAGAGTCATTGTTAAGTCCAGGCTATGAAGAAAGCCACGGTCCAGCAGATGGGGAGATGGATCCTCCTCGGGGGTGCCCTCCTTACCTTCTGCCACATGTTGATGAAGAAGAGTTCTCGGGAAACGTTGAAGGACACGTTGGCGTCATAAGCATCGTCCCCGAGGTTGGAGATGGAGATGTTGAGAGAGATATTCTTCACGGCCCCCAGAGCTAGATACGGGGTTTTCTCATCAATACTGCAAAGAAAAATTAATAGCAATTAATATGCCAACGGTTACACTAATATAACATGAGGCTTCAGGGTTGTTGAGTGTGTGGGGTAAAAAGGTAGAAATTGGAATCTCAACTACAACTCCCAGAAGCCCCATTCTCCAGGCATGTACCCATGGGCCTCTGCTTCGTCATCTAAAACACAGGGCTCTGCCTTGCAGAGGAGAGCAGCCAGGAGAGACTGTGGGTGAGGAGGCTCCTACAGTAATCCAAGCGAAAGAGATGAAAACACACGGGGCGGTGGGGGTGGGGGTAGTTGACATGGGGAGAAGAGGCCACCATCTAGATTTGTTTCTAAGGCTGTGCCAGCAGAATTTTCTTATGGTTTGGATGAGGGGTGTTAGGAAAAACGGAGCCAAGGATGGCCCAGGGTTTCGGGATTCAACACCTGGAAGAGAAGAGCTCCCGTTTGAGCACATTGGGAAAGACTGGGTAGAGAGGACCTAGAAGGGAAATCCAGATGTCTGCTGCATTTACAGGAGATTCAAGGCAGCTGGATGATGGAGGAAGCATCTGGGCTGGAAGTCTACACTTGGGGTGGAGTAGGCAGGGTACCAGAGAATGACTGGAGAGGGAGTGAAGTCTCTCCTTTGGGAGCAGATGATGGGAGGAGCCAGCCACGGAAACAGGACGGACTAGGACAGTAGGACAGTATTTCCTTCCTACTGTAGGATTACTATAGGAGCCTCCTCACCCACAGTCTCTCCTGGCTGCTCCATAGGTTTCACTGAAACCAAGGGAGATGACATGGAACTGTTGGTCACAGGAGGCAGGTTCCAAGGGAGGTGTGGTCACCAACATAACAGATAGGGCAAAACAACCTGAAAAAGTAGGCCCGATCATTGGAATCCACTATCTAGAGCAGGGCTTCAATTTTATTCACTTGTAACCTCTTTTTCCCTGGAGAAAATTTTACAGGCCTCTAAGATAGGTATAGAGATCAAACACTGACTGGTAGTAAGTCATAAGGGAATTTATTTTAAAACAAGTTTGTGGGGCTGGAGAGATGGCTTAGCAGTTAAGACGCTTGCCTGCAAAGCCAAAGACCCAGGTTCGGGGCTGGAGAGATGGCTTAGCCGTTAAGCGGTTGCCTGTGAAGCCTAAGGACCCGGGTTCGAGGCTCAGTTCCGCAGGACCCACATTAGCCAGATGCACAAGCGGGCGCATGCGTCTGGAGTTCGTTTGCAGTGGCTGGAGGCCCTGGTATGCCCATTGTCTCTCTCTCTATCTGCCTCTTTCTCTCTCTCCCTGTCACTCTCAAATAAATAAATAAAAAAGAACAAAAAATAGTTTTAAAAAAGAAAGACCCAGGTTCGATTACCGAGGACCCACATAAACCAGATACACAAGGTGGCACATGCATCTGGAGTTTGTCTGCAGTGTCTAGAGGCCCTGGCACACCCAGTCTCTCTCTCTCTCTCTCTCTCTGCCTCTCAAACAAATAATAAAATATTTTTAAAAAAACAAGTCAAAACAAAACAAAACACAACAAAACAACAAGCCTGTGGTATATGGAAGATTGTGTCATTTATCAAAGGTGAAAGCAAATTTGCATACTAATGAGATGGATGTACAACAGTGCAATACAAAGGTGCACTAATTTGATAAATGGTGAGGAATAACAGTTGGAAATGAACTCTTTGGTTTTTGCATTTAAATCATAATGTTTGTATAAGAGCAGAAAACTGTAGGTTAGAGTAAAAACACTGCAATTCATCAAATAAATGTAGTCTTGAACCCGAGCTGAGGCCTTTCGGGCAGAGTTCACTGACTGGCACTACGCGGGGCCACAGTGCAACCTGTGCATGTCATGTGTTCAGAACCAAAGCTGTGGTCCCGTCACGTGATGCAGCACGGCTGAGAGCTGCCAGGAAACACCTTGGAGTCTGAATGAAAATTAATTTTGGTCATTGTAAGTTCAGAAACCTTTCACTGTTGCCAAGCCTTTTGCGAGCCTCACCTTCAGTTACCAGACCCCCATATGGGTTTGTGACTTCACCACTGTTTAAGAAGTGTTAATCCAGACAGAGGACACTGGTGACCTTGTTGGGAATTGTGTTAAGTGGAGTCATGAGCAGACCCTGGTGGGAGTGGATTTAAGAGACGAAGAGGAGAATATGCAACATCAATGAATGCAGATAACAATGAATGCAGAATTTTTTTGTTTTGTTTTGAGAGAGGAGAGAGAGAGAGAGGCAGAATGGATGCACCAGGGTCTTTAGCCATTACAAATGAACTCCAGATATGTGCACCCCCTTGTGGCACATGTGCGACATTGCCTGCTTGTGTCACTGTGTTTGGCTATGTGGGACCTGCAGACCTGAACATGAGTTCTTAGGCTTCACAGGCAAGTGCCTTAACCACTAAGCAATCTCTCCAGCCTTTTTTTTTTTTTTTTAGTAAAGAGTTACAGAGGCCAGGTGTGGTGGCACATACCTTTAATACCAGCACTTGAGAGGCAGAAGGATCACCTTGAGTTTGAGGTCACCCTGAGACTACACAGTGAACTCCAGGTCAGCCTGGGATAGTGTGAGACCCTACCTCAAAACTCCTCCCCTTCCCACCCCCCCCCCAAAAAAAAGAGTTGCAGAGAAACAGGATATAGTAGCTTCTGGGTAATTGGGCTCAGGAGAGTGTTTTATGATATAAAGATGGGAATTATCATAATATATTAGCATGCTAGTGGGAAGACACACCAGGGGGAACATTAATGAGCACGTGACGGGGGACAACGGCTGGCGGGTCTGGTGAGCACATGGAAAGGCTGAGGGGAGGTAACAAAGCTGCGCAGGAGGCCTCTTCACAGACGCGTGGGTAGATGGGCGGTGGGAGAATGCAGATTCCTTTGTGACTGCTTGCACTGAAAGAGAAGCAGAGTCAAATACAGGGAGGGGAGATGTTCGAGAGGTGAGGCGACGCAGAGAAATGTTAGCCAGGAGAGCAAGGGAGTGAACAACGGGTCAAGGCTGGTGACGGTGACGAGGATGATGGAGGAGAGTGCGCGAGACTGATGAGCACTATGCTACATAAGTGATACAGGAGTTCTGGGTTCCCTGTACGCCAATGCAGCCGTCATTTGGGTTGTTCCCAGATCCTTGTCCTATGCATTCTAAGAACGAATCCGCGGACCAGAGGCTAAGCTTCAGAAAGATTTTAGTATAGCTTAAAGCTGTAGGAGGATGAAGAGAAGGGGGCTTAAGCATACAGCATAGGAGAAGGAAGCAAGGTGGAGCTTTTGCCCACACAGGCAAGAGGGGTTTGAGCCTCGTGAGGGAAGAGGGCAGAGCTCTGGCCCAGAGAGGCTGGAGGAGGTAAGAAGTCCACCTTGAGACTTGGATCTGGTTTCTTTTTCTTTCTTTCTTTTTTTTTTTTTTAATGGGGAGTGGCTATGTGAGGAAGACTAGATGGGCAGGTTATTATAGACAAAGATCAGATTTTACAGCTTTGCCAGTAATCTTAAGAAAATATCAGAGTTTCCGTCCTCTTGGAAGGGTGCAAGCTTAATCTAGAAATCTTCCCTGGAGGGTGTAACATCCAGGTTTCTGCAAACTGAGTGACATTTCCTGCTTTTAGTCAAGGAATAATAATAATAAAAAAAAATCACTTCTGAGGTTCTATTACCCTGACTGCGTAGTCAATTTCTGTCTCTTATCTCCTATCATAAGCTTTGGACAAAATACAGTCACATCAGTGGCCAATCTGTAATTGACCAACTTGTTAACAGAAGGTGTGAGGAAGCACATGGGGGTTTGTAGAATGGGCAGTTGTTACTTTTGGCTATTTGGCTTGCGGGTCCTCCCAGTGAGGGGCACATCAACAGAAAAGGGGCAGAACCCCCTCCCCATGTGGGTGCCTAGGCTGTAGGGACCTAATGAAGTATAGTCCATGATCTAAGGATAGACGTGTGGCTTTCCTGTGGTGACTAATGCTTCCATACAGGGCTATGAATCTTGAGGGTTGTACAAAGACACAAGGGCCTTCTGAGAACTTCCAAGGTGGCCACTGAGTAGGTGAAGCCCCAGATGTGTTACCTTGAGCTAAGCTTTGCCTGCCCTCCGTTTCCCGATGAAGCGGCTCCCCCAGCCTTGCGGTCTCCGCTCTGAACTAGCCCATATCTTTCTAATAAATTCATTTTATGCCTAAATTAACCAGCATATGTTTTGTTGTTTGCAACCATCAATGCGACTAATCCAGCATGAAAGAGAAGAGAGGCATTCAAACCCTCAATAGGCTATGATGCTTTGAAATACAAATTTCTTTATGGCCGGGTAGGAGTCATCATTACGTATCCATGGAAAGAGGACCTCACTCTCCTGGCACGGCTGGGACGTCGGCAAGAATAACATGTTCAACAAGAAATGTGATGGCCTCGCTTTGGAAGCAAGAACTCTGAGGATCTAAACAAGATGTGAAAAATTAACTCAGAGAAGAGTTTCAAATTCTTGAGCGGTCTCCAATAAATTAAAACCCTGACCCCTAGCTATTGTGGCAACGATTTATTATTGTTGGCCATTTGGGTTTTAAACAATTGATGGGTTATTTCTGTCCTTCTGTTTGCTTTTGTAAGATGAAAGGAGTCATCATCAGCCCTTGAGTTATGGGTCAGCGTGAGTCCAAGGACCTGCACACATGCTCGCTAGTGGCCAGTCACCTCGGACCGACCACTGTTCCCATGGAATACGATACAGACGGGCTGAGAGTCGTGGGAGGGAGCTGCCGCCTCACCCCGGCGCTGTCGCTCACAAGACCAGTCTCTTTCTCTCATGCGTCAGTGTCAAGGGGCTCAGGCCAGAGACATCGGAATTGCTGCCAGCAAGCCAAACGTGAGCCTCTGTCATTTAATCGTACAGCAAGGTCATTCCCGGGTTTTTTTTTTTTTTTTTTTTAAATCTCCAAGTGACTTAAACATGGCTCCATGATTAAGGGAAGCCAGGCACCTTCCAGGACTGAATGTGTCAGCTGAAAACATTTACGAAGAAGCCTCAAAATTGTCATCATTCCTTCCGTGAAGCCAAAACCCTATAACCAAAGCAGCGCATGGCTGCTTCCAAAGTTATTCTTAGGAATGAAATGAGATGAAAACACAATTTGCTAGCATGGGGCTGGGTACTGTCAAACAAGCCGTCGTTCTCAAACCTCACAGTAACTGATGTGGGCGCTGTTTTCAGAGACGAGGACCTCGTGAAGTAGACAGTTAAGGTGGCTGGATGAGAATGCCCGCCAAAGTATTCCAAGTCCAGCCTTTACCTGCCATGGTGCCAGGAGGCCCTTTCTGATCTCCTTGTGTGGATACAAAATAAAAAAAAAAGTAAAAAAAAAAAACTCCCTAGAACAAGCTTGCAACCCTATGCATTCCCATTAGCCCTTCCCAGAACTTACCAAGGTAACCAAACACTAATTTTTGTGGCTCTTTTTTATTTTTATTTATTTATTTGAGAGAGATAGAGAGAAAGAGGGAGAGAATGGGTGCACCAGGGCCTCCAGCCATTGCAAATGAACTCCAGACACACGTGCCACCTTGTGCATCTGGCTTTATGTGGGTCCTGGGGAACTGAACCTGGGTCCTTTGGCTTTGAAGGCAAGAGCCTCAACTGCTAAGTCATCTCTCCAGCTCCAATTTTTGTGGCTGTTTGATTGAGGACTGCGTTTCCCCAGCTAGAGCCTAACAGCAGGAGGCAGGGACGTCTGACTGGGCATGCTCATCACCGACCTCCCGGTGACAGAATTGGCTATCACACACACATTTTCTCAGGGCATACAATTTCCTGACAATAAGGGGGACTGTTCTTGAATAAATAAGTAGGAGACCCACAAGACATTTGGCAGTGAAACTCCTATTGTGCCTGGCTTGCTTTAATCTCTCCGCAGGGCTGCCGGAGGTGCTCTCTCCTGGGAGAGTTCAACGAATGCCCACTGAGTGCATCAGCAAACACTCAGGACGTCCTCGCCACAGACCACAAGCTCAACCTTTACATCTTTCGGAGGAAGAACTCAGGATTCCAGAGATCCCCCAGCCATGTGGGGTCTGAGCTGGATCGAGTGCCAAGTTCCCCTTAGCCATCCAAGCCACAGCCCTCGTATAATGAAAACTCCATCTAAATCAGGAAGGGCTTTGGCAAGAAAGGTATTTTAATGACATCTGAAAAGAACAGGACTCCGTGAAGACCCAGCCTTTCAGACAGGCCCCCGCCAAAGGCTTAAAACAATCAAGCACAGTGTGTGCGCCAAGCATCCCGAGCCCCTTATTTATTTACTGAAGAACAACCTCTCTAATTTTCAAGGAATTTTAATCCTCCGATGATTTCCCATTAATTCTAATTTGCTTGTAACAGCTTTCTGAGTGGGCCATACCACTTTCGTACGTGCGTCTCTTTGGTGTGCTTTTGGATGAAAGGCAACATTAATAGTCACTGTAAGATCCAAACCTTGCTGGTCCTAGAAAGCCTGCCTTCTACACCTTCTATAGCCTTCTAGAAGCATACTGTGCATTTGTTATTATTAGAAATTCTGTCCCAGTACTAATGGCAGCTTTTTTTTTTTTTAACACGTTACAGGATTCATACACAGTTTAGCATGAATTCAGTTACCACCCAGAACGTCAAATGCTATTGGTATTGGAGTTGGTAAGAAGCCTGAGATTCTCTGTAGAACTTGCTCTCTGACGTCAGTTCTCACCATACACCATGATGACCATTCCAAGTTCCTTATGGGGTAAATGCAATGTATTTATGTGTCAGCCTCATATGCCGAGTCACTAAGGAAAGAGAACGTCCTTGTCTCTAGCTAGGCACTTTTTTTCCCCCTGAGGATTCAACAGGATATAACTAAAGTAGTTGAAGGGTGCTTAATAATTAATTTTCCATTGGCTAACTTTAGATTTTCCTACGGTTTTAAAGATATAAACGCTAAGCTTATTTGTGGGTGTAATCCACCTTCTTTGAAATACTACGTTTTTCTTTCGCTGCCAGCATAAAGCTAGCTTAAATAAAGGAAGCTAATGTGAGAACAGGTCAGGTGCTTTTCAGACAACTGTAGATCCATCATCATTGACACTGTTACCGTAGTTGACAATCACAACTATATTTTAAAAATATTTTTACTTACTTACTTGAGTGTGTGTGTGTGTGTGTGTGTGTGAGCACCAGGTCCTCCTGCTGCCTCTGCAAACGAACTCCAGATGCACTCCTTTGTGCTCTGGCTTTAGGTGGGTACTGGAGAACTGAACCCAGATGTCAGGCTTTGCAAGCAAGTGCCTTTAACTGTGGAGCCAGCTCTCCAGCTCCTGCAAGTATATTTGATAAAAACATTATAACAGCGCAGGGCGGCCAGGTCCATCCATCTGTCCTCCCTGCTTTCCTGTGCTGGTTAAGCTTGTCACATTAATTGGATAGAGAAATGCCTAAGAGATCAGTAAAGCACACCTCTGGGTGTCTATGAGGATATTTCTAGAGAGGATTCAAACATGAAGGCTCTGACTTAATGAATGGATAAGTTCACTGATTCAAAATGTGAGTAGCCGGTTGGGGGAAGTATTGAACCTATGGTAGCTGAGGTCGGGTTGGAGGAAGTTTGTTATTGGTGGGTGTCCTTGGGAGGATTCACTTGTCCTGACCATTTCCTGTCACAGTTCTGCTCTGCTTGCACGGCCTCCTCCTCCAACTACTCCTACTGCCACTTTTAGACAGCTAGACAGGCGTTAGCAGGCCTTGGAGGCCGCTGAGGATGGACCCTTTCCTCACAACAAAATTTTGACCCCAGCTCCTGTGTCCCTGGTAAAGCGAGGAGGGTGGAGGATTCCTTCTGATCAAAAGAACAGAATCCGAGTTCTTCCTCTGGTCCGTGGTAGAGATGTGGCATTCTGTTACCCAAAGCATGTGATAACAGAAGCTCCTTCCTTCAGACTCAATCCAACTGAGTCAGCCAGGAGGCTGTCCCTCGGGAAAGCTGACTGAGCTGAAGACATGCTAAGGAGATGGAGGAATAATTATCCCTTTAATGAGACAAGGAACTTAACACCTACAGACTCTTCCTGCTGGGCAGTTAGTTGCTCACAGACTCTATGCTGTAAGCCTGCCTGCTTTCCTGGGTTCTAACAAAAAAGAAAACAAAAAAGTAACTTTCCCTTTCCTCCATTTCTTTCTTGAATGCCAGCCAAAACTCCTAAGCACATGTGTCCTGAGGGTTTTCTGAGCGGTTTCTCTGAATACCCCAGCCCTCCTCCCCAGCACCGCGTAGCTGCTCACTCACCTCCTGCTTTGTGGACCCGAACGCAACAGGCGTGACTTTTCTCCCTTCCTCTCGCCCACCTACCTACCTCCTCCTGGCAGCTGCCAAGATTTACAGCTTGCTTGCCCTCTGGATTTTCTCTCAAATGCTAAGAAAATTGCCCTTGAGCTTCCCTCTGAGTTCGTTTCTAAATTCTTTTATTCGTGAGACTACGAAGCCGCAAAAAGGAAGCCCAGGTCCCCGGTAACATGGCGATGCTCTGCCTCAACTTCAGGCCCAGAACGTCAGAGCTGCCCGTGGGGCACCGACCCCTCTGAAATCATGAGCCGAAACAAGCCTTCCCTTAAGTTGTTCTCTCACATGAGTTGGTCACAATTATGCTGAAATAGCTAATGTGATTCCTCTCTCCTTCCTGTCCTCTCTCCTTCATTTCTTTTCACCTGCTTAATTCTTAGTTATTTCTCGATTGCTTTAAAAAAAAAAGAAAACAAAACAAACTACCATTCCCCACTTCAAAAAAAAAAATCAGCAAATAGAAACAGTTGTTAAGAACATAGAGAAATTGGAACCCTTGTGCACTGTTGATGGAGGAGTCAAACAGGGTCAGTGTTCCTTAAAAAATTAAACATAGGGCTGGAGAGATGGTTTAGCAGTTAAGGTATTCATCTGAAAAGCCTAAGGACCCAGGTTTGATTCCCTAGTACCCACATAAGCCAGGTGCACAAGGTGGCACATGCATCTGGAGTTTGTTTGCAGAGGCTGGAGGTGCTGGTGCACCCATTCTCTCTCTCTCTCTCTCTCTTAAATAAAATAAAATATTAAAATATTAAACATAGACTTGCCATATGATTCAGTAATACTACTTTGGGGTGTGTAGGTACTCAAAGATGTTTGTATATACTTGTTTTCTAGCAGCCCTACTCCCAGTAGCCCATGGTGGAAAGAATACCAGCCTGGTCACTAGTTGGAGATGTACTGCCCATGCCACCGTGCTCTGTTCAGCCTTTCTAGTCGTGCAGTGCAGATCCATACAATCTTCCTATTAGCTTCAGCCAGAGGTCAAGTGGTATCTCTTGAAGTCAATGATTTGGGGAAATGACTTGCATTGATTTGGGGAAATGACTTCTTAGAACTGCGTTTCTGGGTTGAAAATCCACTTACATGAATGCATACATATTTCTACCTCTCTGGTATACAGCCACCTGGGCCAGTGATATGCGCATAAAATGGAAGAGAAATGCATTTGCTAAGGGGAAATGAATTTTAAAAATCGTGGTTTCCCTAGCAATACTCAGATAATTGCAGTGCGTACACGTTACTTCCGATAGTAATATGCTTGTGTCTCTGATGACTTTGGCTCCAGCTCCGGCTCATTTACCGACCCGCGCAATGGTAGGATCAGGACTTCCTCAATGGCCACTTTCTTTCTAATGAGGCAAGCAGAGTGAGGCAGGGGACCCTCCCTACCCCTCTAGGTAGCTCGGGCCCCTCGTTCTGCCCTGTCTGGTACCTGCGGCAAGGAATGCCGGTTCCTGGAGAACAGACCAGTGCCGACCCTCCTCAGCCTGACTTACTTCAGCAGATTCCGGAATCACTAAGTCTCAGGACATCTGAACAACTCAGGTCCATTTACTCTAACAACTGGATTAAGGACAAGGAATACTTGGGGGGGGGGAGGCAGAGGAATTCCCAAGATCTGCAGGTTGTGTAGAAGTTTGATGTCCCGAGTATGTCACACCTGAGCTGCCTGATTATTGACCCCCCCCCCCGACTAATATTCCAGAGCTTATCTGGGCTTCTCAGAAGTTGGCCAGTCAGACAACTCAAGAGAACTCATACCAGGAGGACCATCGGGCCACCATGGTCCCTTGACAAGTGACTGTTGTGGCTATAATATTTCCCTGTTTTTTCCTTTAAGAACCATCGGAGATGTAAGTGGTGACAGGAACCCCCACCACCAAAAAATGAATCTGGGGCTGGAGGGATGGCTTAGCAGTTAAGGCCTTCGCCTGCAAAGCCAAAGGACCCAGGTTCGATTCCCCAGGACCCACGTTATAGCCAGATGCACAAGGGGCGCATGCATCTGGACTTTGTTTGCAGTGGCTGGAAGCCCTGGTGTGCCCATTCTCTCTTTCTCTCTCTCTCTGTCAAATAAATATATAAATAAAATACAAAAATCAATCTGAAATGAGCTGCCCTCCTTGTCTATCTTTCCTCCTTTAAGGTGCAGCAGCTGTAGGACGGGGGGGGGGGGGGGGGGGCGGGGTAGCCTACAGCTTTCTCCACCTGGGCTCTGGACCTCCACAAGGTCCTGAAGGTGGAACAGGGACGTGCTGGGTACTCCAACATCCCAGACAGCTCCCCTGCTTATTCACAGTGTGGCTGTCCTCACATACCACCATGCCAGTCCTCTTGGCTTTGAGCCAAAAGCATGTGCTTTCTCAAAGTCATGAGAGCTCTGAGCAAGAGCAAGGCACGAATCTTTGCTTCATAATTGGTGTCACCACGGGTGTGCTGTTGGGACCCTCGCTGAGGGAAACACTCTCCAGTTCCACAGTAGAAAAAAAAAAAATCACCAAGCCTTAAAATTAAGTTCCAGTTCCGGGTATTACAATACAACTATTTTGGCTACATCATGGCAAACTCATATTTTCCCATATGCAGAGAAAACTTCTAGAACACATGGGTTTCGCCTGTTTTGTTTCCACTGTATCCTCTGGCTGTGCAGTGAAGCCAAGGGACCTCCTTCTCAGAACGTCTTTAGATGTGTGAGGGGAAAACTGAATGAAGAAGATATCAACCACTCAACAACAGAGTGACAGTTATGTTAAACAAATGTGTGCTTCCTCTTAAAATCACATATTAAATATTAAACTCCTGTGGCGGATTTCACTGCCAGAACTGCCAAGTAGGGGTGAATCATCATGATGTTTCACAACATTCCCAGTACTAACACTTGATTAGAAAATATCTGTGATTTTTGGGCTGGAGAGATGACTTAGTGGTTAAAGTGCTTGTCTGTAAAGCCTAAGGAGCCAGGTTCAATTCCCCAGTACCCACATAAAAGCCAGATGCACAAGGCGGCACATGCGTCTGGTGTTTGTTTGCAGTGGCTAGAGGCCCTAGCACACCCATTCTCTCTCTGCCTCGTCTCTCTCTGAAATAAATTAATCAATTAAATGTTTTTTTTTTTTTAAGAGAAAGAAAATATCTGTGACTTCTGCTCGCAATGGAGTCATGGGTCCTGTTAATGTTCCCGTGGTGTTTCACCCACATTCATGGTTGGATACAATGCTAACATTCTGTCTGAAGCTTAATACAAATAAAGACGCGATTGTTTTCCTATCCCAGCTCACTGAATTCCAGCTCAGGTCCCCGAGGGGACATGCAGGCCAGGTTAAGATCTCGAGGGCGGGGCTGAGGAGGGCTTGCGATGGAGGGAGAGGTGGGGAGGACATGTGCAGTCCTGGGCACCAAGAGGACAGGAGAGAGAACGGCAGTTTTGAAGGGTGTATGATGAGGTAACAGTAATTAGCTAGTAAAGTATTTAAAAGAAAATATTAAAAGGGCTGGAGGGATGGCTTAGCAGTTAAGGTGCTTGCCTGCAAAACAAAAGGACCCAGGTTCGACTCCCTAGGACCCGCGTAAGCCAGATGCACAAGGGGGCACATGTGTCTGGAGTTCATTTGAAGTGGCTGGAGACCCTCGCGCGCCTATTCTCTCTCTCTCTCTCTTTCTCTCTATGTCTCTCTCAAATAAATAAAAGTAAAATATTTTTAAAAATGTAATTAGCTGGTCTCCTTCACAAGTCTACCTTCCTAGTACTAGTAACAAGCCACTTTCTCACCCACCCTGGGGAGAGGCAAGGAAAAGACACGGCTGAGAATTTTCTCCTTTTTGGTGTAGAAGGGTCAGATGGTCTATGTACTTTCACACCAGGGAAAAGATTAAAAATTTTTTTTTTAATTTTTTTTTGTTATTTTTATTTATTTATTTGAGAGTGACAGACAGAGATAGAAAGAGGCAGATAGAGAGAGGGAGAGAGAATGGGAGCGCCAGGGCCTCCAGCCACTGCAAACGAACTCCAGATGCGTGCACCCCGTTGTGCATCTGGCTAACGTGGGTCCTGGGGAGTCAAGCCTCAAACCGGGGTCCTTAGGCTTCACAGGCAAGCGCTTAACCGCTAAGCCATCTCTCCAGCCCAAGATAAAAATTTTTTTAAAAATATTTTTTGTTTATTTTACTTATTTGAGAGTGACAGACAGAGAGAGAAAGAGGCAGATAGAGAGAGAGAGAGAATGGGCGCACCAGGGCCTCCAGCCACTGCAAAGGAACTCCAGATGCGTGCACCCCCTTGTGCATCTGGCTAACGTGGGTCCTGGGGAATCGAGCCTCAAACCGGGGTCCTTAGGCTTCACAGGCAAGCGCTTAACCGCTAAGCCATCTCTCCAGTCCAAGGGAAAAGATAAAAATTTGCCTTTCGTTTTGTTTCCTTGAGGAAACACAAAGCGTTGATGGAAATAATATCACTTATTCCCTCATTCAAGTCTCATTACCACAGAAAACTTCCCAGAGAGGAACACTCCAGGAGCCCTGGCAAGAGAGGCTGATGGTCCCGAGCGGGTCACCAGTGCTTTCTCACGGCGCTGGGGCTTCTGCAGTAGGGGCCACTGCTCTGCAGGGCACCCCTTTTCCTCTTACCCGGGGGGGGTCTCTTTAAAAGGGAGTGTGGTGCATAAACTGAGCTAACAGAGATAATCTGCACTTGAGATAACAGGATGGTCTTCTGCACCCCTAACTCCCACTGGCCGAGGGCTGTAAAGAAGAATCAGTTCTCAGGCAAGGGGGCTGTCGGGAGGCCAGAGTCAGTCTCTGGGCCTGGCGGGGGGGGGGGGGGTGGCGGTGAGGACGGACACGCTGAGGGACTTGGGCATAGTGCCAGCGGCGTCCACCCAGCACACCATGCCTGGACGGAGACCACCTGGAAGGGGTCCAGTGAGGAGGACAGCACTTCTGTCATTGCGGCTCTGCGGGAGAGTGACATGGGAAAGCCCCCCATGGTTAGCTGTATCTGGCAGCCAAGGAAAAATACTACCAAATAAAACTTTATTAGGCAAACCCTGAGGGAGTTTTGAGATGAAGGTCCGTGGTGTGCATGCCACCAACCACCCCTCAGGTGGCCGAGGCTACTGCCTCTCTCTATACCCCGCTCAGGATCTCCATTCGCTACTACATCCAGAAAGTGCAGGCTGGCACATCCGGGTCAGAGGCGGCACGCTAAGGGGAGGGCTGCCCCCGAAACACGTTCTCTGTTGGGATGGATTTCCATTGCTGTGTGCCTACAAGGCTCCCTCAGCATTTCCAATCTGCCCAACACACGAACAAGGTCAGTTCCTTGGGTGACAGACCCTCCACCCCCAGCCTCATACACAGGAAACCACATCCCTATGCCCCCTGCAAGAGGAATTTCCAAAAGTCTTTTCTACTTACACACAGGCCAGGTTCCCCAAGTGGCGGCGTCTATATAAAGAGCAGGACATGGGTCTTGGGAGCCACTTGCTAGGTATTTTTTTTTTTTGTATCTGCCATTCAAATTTCTGTGTGTGTGTGTGTGTGTTTGTGTGTGTGTGTGTGTGTGGTGTGTACATGTGGCATCCAGAAGACAAACTCAGGTGGCATTTCTTAGGAACACTGTCCACCTTTTAAAATTTTTATTTATTTATTTATTTTCAAGCAAAGACAGTGAGAGAGAGAGAGAGAGAGAGAGAGAGAGAGAGAGAACACGAACTCCAGATGCATGTACCACCTTGTGGGTCTGACTTTACGTGGGTCCTGGCAATTTACACCCCAGGTGTGAGGCTTTGTAGGCAAGTGCCTTTAATTGCTGCCATCTCTCCATCCCCACCTTTATTTATTTATTTATTTATTTATTTATTTATTTTTTATTTTTTAAGACAGTCTCTCAGTGGCCTGGAACTCACCAAATAGGCTAGACTGTCTGGTCTGTGAGCCTCAGGAATCCACCTGTCTCTGCCTCCCCATACTGTGATCCCAAGCACACATCTAACTTTTTTTTTTCCAAAACATGGGTTCTGAGCTGGGCAGCATGGTAGCACATGCCTTTAATTCCAGCACTTGGGAGGCAGAGGTAGGAGGATCGCTATGAGTTCGAGGCCACCCTGAGACTACAGAGTGAATTCCTGGTCAGTCTGGGCTAGAATGAGACTCTACCTCACAAAACCAAACCAAACCAAACCAAACCAAACAACCAAACAAACAAAAAACCCATGGGTTCTTTATGGACTAAATTACCATCCGAGCCCTCAAGTTTCATTTTGACCTCAGATAAGTGATTCGCATCTATGTCTGCCAGCTTCCTATTCTGCTCCAGAAAAGCCAAATACCTAAGTAAAAACTATCAACCTGGGGCTGAAGAGATGGATTAGGGTTTAAGGTGCTTGCCTGCAAAGTCAAAGGACCCAGGTTCAATTCCCCAGGACTCACATAAAGCCAGATGCACAAGGTGGTGCATGTGACTAGAGTTCATTTGCAGTGGCTAGAGGCCCTGGCATGCCCATTCTCTCTCTCTCTCTCTCTCTGTGTGTGTGTGTATATATGTGTGTGTGTGTGTGTGTGTGTGTGTATGTATCTTTCTCTGTTTTTCAAATAAACAGATAAAAATCATATATATATTGAAACTACCAACTTGGAAGGACAGGGTGCCAGACTTGCTTCCAGCCAACCTTGGTTACTTTGTAAGACAGTTCTGAGAATGTGTCACACTAGTCAACAGGTTGTCTCATTTCTGCGCTGGGCTGGGCTGGAGCCAAGACTCCTAAGAAATGCAGAGTACTGGGTGCTTAGACAGGGTTGCCTCAGTTCAAGAGGGTCTTACTGTCCCCATTTGGGACTCAGTGTGGATGCAACCTTCAGATGCCTTTGCTACTGTCCTCAGGAGAATGAGAATGAAGCTACTGGCCCTACACTTGTCTCTCTACAAGCAGAATGCATTGCTGTGCTTGGCATAGAAGGGGGTCTAGCTTTTATGCTGTGGATAAGTACCACAGGAAAGAAAGCTGTCAGAATCACGAAAGGACTCCAGGGAGCGAGCGGGAAAACACTTCCATGTGCAGAGATGACTTCAGTACTCCGTGAGAAACGCCAGAGCGTGTGCATCAGCCGTCTTTAAGAAAAACAGGTACTGGAGACAGCACCCACGACCCTGCCCAGCGCCCCTCAGATTCTACCCGATAATGTTCCTGCCCACTTTCCTCTGCCATCGTCTCCATCATTGACTGACAGCCTCGTCACAGATCGAAACAAGGCTGGCATCCGAGTTGGGCTGTTAACCGCTGTTTAAACCCCGATAGGCCCTGAACCAAAGAGCTTCAGGAGTTACTGTCCAAACACTGCAGCTCCATCAGCCGGGTTGTGGCCATTCTGAGGGTCACCTTCCCTCTGCTCCCCAGAATTTCCTTAGATGTCAGCCAACTTGGTGGCTGGGTGTGACCCACTGCGGGACAGGCAGGACCTCTGCTGCCCTGTGACTTCACATCCCTGCCCACTGGCACGAGAGTTCCCACCCTTCTAGGTGGTCAGTCCTGTGACTTGACTTTGGCCAAGGGAATGCAGCAAAAGCGACAATGTGGCAGCTCTAAAAGTGGGCTGCAGGAGGCCTCGTGAGTCGCTGTTCCTGTCATGGCCCCCGCCACACTGGAGCAATGGTCACTGGCTTGTCAGGAAGAACCAAGATGTTACACTGATCTCTGATGGGATCAGAAAGAGATAAAAAAAAAATTTTTTTTCAGCTAAACTGACATAGTCTATTTTCATTTCTCTTTATCTTACTCAGACGTGACACTTTCTTAGATACTGTGGGCACTCACACAAGCGCAGTTGCATCCTTCTGCAAATGGAATTTTTAGCCCTGTCTCATAGAAGCCGTCTAAATAGTTCCATTCTTATTCCTGGATACTTTGGAAATGGCATGTTGGAGAACTGGGCTCAAACACGTTAAAGATCATGGACTTTTAACTGAAGAGTTGAATGTTTTTAAGTGACAGCAGACCTGCCAGATATCACACTTTCTAGAGAGAGAAAAAAAAAAAAAAAAGTCTAACCAGAGCATGGTGGCAAATGCCCATAATGCTAGCCACTCTGGAGACTGAGGTGCGAGGACCACCTACCTCGTGTGTGCCCGTCTCAAAGACAAAACAGAACAGAACACCAACCACATTCATGAATCTGGGGCATGGAGAGCATTTTCCTGTCTCGACCCCTGGCCATTCTGAGTGAACGGCTTCACCCCTCGACATCTTCTCCTCTGCTTTCTGGAGACACAAGCTCCTCGGTCTGCCGCGCAGCCGGCTGCCTCCAGCCGCAGGAGCTGGTACTTCCAGCTGCCCCGTCATGGTGGACACCTTTTCCATGCTCCTGAGCTACAGCTGTCCTCGGTGAGGACACAAACTCCCATGAGAGCTGAGTTCTAAAGACAGCATAAAAGGCAAAAGCTGTGCACACAGACGCCCTGGTGACTCACCGTGGTAGATACCAACACAGCATCTTCCACAGGTCCTACCTGCCAAGGGCTCTGTACCCCGAGACAGATGACAGCTGCTCTCTGACCAGGAATTTATGCCCGGGAAGTTAGGAACTAAGGTGAGTGGAGAGAAGGCCAGAGTCAAACCTCAA
Organism: Dipus sagitta; assembly: GCA_036346955.1. Lineage (NCBI taxonomy): Eukaryota > Metazoa > Chordata > Mammalia > Rodentia > Dipodidae > Dipus > Dipus sagitta. The sequence continues at coordinate 6,875,447 of CM070786.1, forward strand.
GCTAGGGCCAGAGAGGTGGCTTAGCGATTAAGGTGCTTGCCTGCAAAGCCAAAGGACCCAGGTTCGATTCCCCAGGACCCACATAAGCCAGCTGCACAAAGTGGCACACGCGTCTGGAATTTGTTTGCAGTGGCTCCTCCCCCCTCAAATGAATAAATAAAAATAGAAAACAAAAAAAGAGATTCAAAACACTCAAGCTGGAACCTGCTTTCATGGAGCCAAGGAGACCAAACGGCTGACATCGTGTCAACACTCCACGTCTCTGGCGCCTGAGTGCGTCTCACTGTATTCTGGTTAGGTTCGTGCCCCTATTCCAGGACTCTGCTGCACTCCCGTGGCTTCAAGATCAAGCCTGAACTCACAGGGGCGTCCTAACCCTGCTTCCCTGTCCCTTCTATCCCACCTCCTGTTCTAGTCAGCTCTCTCCCCCGCTGCAGGTCGCCTGCAGTTCTGCATGGAGTCCCGGCACTGCTCACGCTTCCCCTGTGCCCTGAGTGCTGGAGTTCCCTTTACTCCCTTCACGACGGCGTGAAGATGCTCCCCTCCAGGAGCGCACCCACCTAGCAGGACCGCCACCAGCCAGTCCCTTGACCATCTCCTGCCCAGACCACATATGCCCACCACAGCAGCGCCCGGTACTTTCTCCAGCAGTGAATGAGCGTGCGTAGCATCCCAGGCGACAATGAATGGAGAGGTAATGGCTGACGGAGGCCAGAGGAGATCAAGGCACTCAACGGAGGTCAACCCGGTGCAGACCTCGGTTTCCACCGTGGCTTTCCCGATGGGCCTCCCCTCACGCCGTGCCTGCGGAAATGCAGGATGAGCGAAACCACAGGCTCGGTTTTGTATCTCCAGTGACCAGCGGCTGTGCTTCCCCGATGCCTCCCGTGGGAAGCCAGGGTCTCAGAGCAGAACGAAGGTTCCTTTAGTGGAAGATCCAGCCCGAAGGCTCTTGTGAGAGACCATGTGTTCTCCAAGGAAACCCCATCCTAAGGAAAGGCTTAGAGGCTTCTTTCAAAGAGCACTGTTTGCTTCTGAGATGCAGGCAACCTCACCCAGGCTTCGGGGCTCATGTCTGCGTCCTAGGAGGGTGAAATTGCCAGCGAGGCTGAACTCACCCTGAAACTTATAAAGACGAGAGCTCCTTGCCCTGCTTGTACATGTGCAGCACTATGGGCCCCGGTTCTTTGTCCCTTCCTACATTCATGTCCCTTGCTGCATGACTCGTAGTTCTCTCGCTAAAGGGCAGGAAATACTTACCATCCCTTGACTTTTGAGTTTGCCAAAGTGACTTGCTGTGGCCAACAGAATAAGGCGGAAGTAATGGTGCCCCACAGCCATTGCGTGTTTTTGGCCTCATGTACCTTTTGTTGTTTTTAAAATAGTATTGGCACTTCTTTTAAAACATATTTTATTTATTTATTTGAGAGACATAGAGAAAGAGGCAGCTACATTGATAAATAGATAGATAGATAGATAGATAGATAGATAGATAGATAGATAGACAGACAGACAGGGTATGCCAGGGCCTCTAGCCACTGCAAACAAACTCCAGATGCATGTACCACTATTGTGCATCTTATGTGGGCACTGGGGCGTCGAATGTGGGTCCTCAGGCTTCACAGGAAAGTGCCTTAGCCGCTCAGCCATCTCTCCAGCCCCTCGTGTGCCTTTGCCATGCTGTAAGGAGGGTATTCTCACTCCAGCCCGCGGATCCCACAGAGACAATGGAAGACACATGTTGCAGAGCTAAGCGAGACCACTCAAGCCCCGAGTCTGCACCCTGTACCCAATCTAGATTCACGAACGCGTCAGTCAAGGCCCCACTGAAGCCAGCCAACCTCCCTGACCACGAGAAGAAGCGATTGCGGCTTTACGCCGTTGCGTTTTGTCTGGAGGTATTCTTCTGATGGAAAGGTAAGGTGAGACACAAGGATTCTGGGTTCTGGCCACCTGAGTTTGTCCAGAGCAGACCTGGTTTTGAACCCACCCTTGAGAACAGGCTGGAGAAACGGAGGCAGCTTTAGGCATAAGTGCATTGAATTTTACATCTCACTACACAGAAGACACGGATTTGCCTATCCACAAATGGTTAGCAAGAACATTTGGATTTTCCTAATAATATCAAATATTGGATCCAGTGAATGTTTCCCCTTCACATAAAGTCTTCCATGATCCAAAATAAATCCCAGCATTTACAGTGTAGCTTGAGATTAAAAAAGAACCATAGATTTTTTTTTTTTTTTTGTTTCTATGCTTTTCCCCTAAGAGAACATTTTTTTGGAAGCCTTACCTAGAATTAAAAAAGAATGAGCTGATAATTTATGAAGCTCGGTACAGTTGCTTTCTCTAGCCATCCCAGAAGGCTCGTCAACAATCCCAATATCCACTCCATGAGTTTAAAGTCATTTCCTAAGCTTAAAATAGCATGTGCTACTTTAACCTTCTATGCTTTCCCAGAGTCACATTAAAGTTTGCTGATCTTTAAGTGGCTAGGAGTAGTAGTATCCTTGTGTAGTATAAGGGGTGTGATGTCTGTCGCCTTCCCCTGATAAACTCAAACAGTAGGACTTTCATGAATAAAATAACTGAAATTGATTCCCAGAATTTATATTAAAAAAATAAACCTGGGTGTGGTGGTACACAATTGTAATCCCATGAGCAGCTGGGGAGACAGAGACAGGGAGCTCCCTGGGACTTGCTGACCAGCCAGTCTAGACTACTTGGTGAGTTTTAGGCCAGTTAGAGACCCTGTCTCAAAAAAAAAAAAAAAAAAAAGTGGGTAGCATTCTGAGGAACGACACCTGAAGGAAGGCACACACACACACACACACACACACACACACACACACTGTAAAGATATCCGAGTGCTGAAGCTGGTCACAGTGACACACATTTGTAATCTCAGAACTGCGAAGGCTGAGGCAGGAGGATTTCGAGGCTAACCTGAGCTATACAGGAAGGCATCTATTTTTTTTTTTAAAAAGGCCCCAGTGTTGCATGTTGTCCGCGGCTCAAAGTCAACTATCAGAGTTGCGAGTGAAGGACACCCTCTATCATTTTAGATGATAACAATCAAACCCATGACCGTTTTGAGCAGCGGTAATAAATCTTACAGATGGGTTTCAGGACACAAGGAAAGCCCACCTCTGAAATGGGCTTGGTTTGGAACAAACACCTTCTTCCTGAAAGAAGTCTAAAATAAAAGGATGGCAAAGAGGAAACAGAAGGCCTGGGTCGCCCCCTCCACCTTCAGTCTCCGGGGATTTGTACACTATGGGAGGAAGCTCTGAAATAATAAAGATCCAGTCTGTCCGTCAGTTTGCCTGCATCAGGCCAGTTTGCTCCTCGTCCCTTCATGCCCAGCCTGCCCCAGGCACAATGCTTCCTGTTAAAGCAGACGCCACTGTTACGTAGAAGGAAGCAAGAAAGGGAAACTTAAATCACGAAAAGTGCCTCAAAAGGCCACTTATTGGCAATTTCATGAGGTACCACGTAACACAGTGAGTAAATGTGAAATCCCTCACAAGATCCAAATACAGAAATTAGAGACTGAAGATTTCAGAAACCTTTCCTTCCATCCACACCCTCCCTAAGTCCCTCTGGCTCAGTTCTAACTCCTACAGGAAGCTAGCTTTGATTGTGGAAATTGAGGTTTTCAAGGGTTGTTTCTACCCCTTCTTGTAATTAGCCTAAGGCTAGGTCAGGGATCCTAGAATCAACATCTTCTAGTATGATAATTCCTAGGCCCTCTGTACCTGAGCCAGCACCCTTAGACTCAAAACAAGAGTATCAGAAGCCTCTCTTACAAGGATTTAAGATAGTATGGCTCCCGCAAAATTCCCACCCACCATGTGAATCTGAGACCCCATACAGTGTGGGCCAGATACCCTGTAACTCAGTGTAAGACCTTCCCCTCCCTAGTTCTCCACAAGAAGACTTTAAATCTTTTTTTTCTTTTTAATATTTTATTTATTTATTTGTGAGAGAAAGAGGAAGAGGGAGAGAGAGAGAAAGAGAGAGAGTGGGTGCACCAGGGCCTATAGTCACTGCAAAAGAACTCCAGATGCACACACCACTTTGTGCATCTGGCATTATGTGGGTACTGGGGAATCAAACCTAGGTCCTTAGGTTTTTCAGGAAAGCCTCTTAATCGCTGAGCCATCTCTCCAGCCCTAAATCTTTTATTCAAAATTTATTTTATTTTATTTGCCAGCAGAGATAGAGAGAAGAGAGACAAACACAGACAGAGTGGGCATGCCAGGGCCTCCAGCCACTGAAACGAACTCGAGATGCATGCGCCACTTTGTGCGTCCAACTTCACGTGGTAGAAGCCAGGTCGTTAGGCTTTGCAGGCAAGCACCTGAACCATCGCTCTGGCCCCCATAAGAAGACGTTAAAATCTTCTCTTTCTCTCTAGATGGTTCAGAGCTCCCTCCTCACTTTCTTTGCTCTGAATCCCCGCCATTAATTAAACTTTGGGCCTAAACAGTAACTATCTCAGTGGTGTTTTTAAATTCTGGACCCAACAGAAACATAAGCTAAATCGTGAGATATGTGAAATTACAAACAACTCCTAAACTACTTCCCCCAAGTAATACCTGCTGTTAAAATTATTTTTTCAACATACAGTTTTGGAAATCACAAGATGTCCTAAACCACCAACCCTGCTTACCCTTTTGCGTGGGGACAACAGAAGTTCAGACCTCGGGCCTGGAGCCCAGAGAAAACGCGCTCTCAGAACAATGTCACGAAAGGAGCCATGACGTACCTGGAGAGCAGCACTCGACCCCGGAGCCGCAGGTCAGCCGCGCAATCCTCTGATCGGCAATTCCGCTCAAAAACAGTCTGTGAGACACACAAGAGGAAGAAGTCAGGACAGGCGTCGATGGCAAACGGGGTCAATCACAGCCGGACCCCTTCTTGCCAATCAGCGCCGCTCTTCCCTCCCACCTCCAAGAGGCTCTGAGGACTGAGGACAGCGTCCCGAGTCCACCTGTGTTCTTTATTTCTTCCACGTCTCAGTCTACTGGGCGCTTCCATCAAATCTTTCAGAAAGCCAGGGTGGATGGAAGACATCTTTTTTTGGTCCGTGCTACTATGATACTATCTTTTAGGACTGGAGAGATGGCTTAGCAGTTATGGTGCTTGCCTGGGAAGCCTAAGGACGCAGGTTCGATTCCCCAGTAAACCAGATACATTAGGTGGCACATGCATCTGGAGTTTGTTTGCAGTGGGTAGAGGCCATTTTCTTTATCTGCCTCTTTCTTTCTCTCTCAAATAAATGAGATTTTTTTTAAAAAAAATATGTTTTAGATGCTCTCAGACGTGAAGAAGCATCTGCCAGCCCAGGAAAGAATTCTCAGACCACATTCTTGTCATTTCTCCCATCTGCACTCTTGGGAGCTAGACAATCTTTATTTGACATAGGTTCTACCTATGCCACGGAAGGAATCAGGTTGAATTTTCGGTCCCAAAGGGAAACGTCAATGATAATCAGAGCTTGAGGCTGAGAAGACAGAAGGGACTCTTCGGTTTCTGGGTATATCAGCCAGCAGTGAGCAGAGAATAATTTTTTTTTTTTTTCCTCCATAGTCAAATCGCCACCCAGTGCTGGGGCTTGAAGCTCAAAACTGGTGTCCTGGCCAGAGCTGGTGGGGTGAGCCTGAGTGTGGGCTATGCAACTGGGAGCAGCACTTTACATTGGGGTCACCTCTTTCTTTTGGCTGTAATACCAGGAGGGCCTGTTTATATGTTCCTCCACTGGGTCCCCATCTCTGACGTTTCTGATCTGCGGAGGGCAGCGTCCCTACTCTCCACAAAATACAGATGCCTGTGACTGAGAGACAGTGTTCATCATCCCAGCCGGATCCGGAGAGGAAAGCCTCCTACCCTTTGTCAATGGTGTTTTTTTTTCTTTCTTTTGAGGTAGGGTCTCACTCTAGATAAGGCTGACCTGGAATTCACTATGTAGTCTCAGGTGGCCTCGAGCTCACAGCGATCCTCCTACCTCTGCCTCCCCAGTGCTGGGATTAAAGGCGTGTGCCACCACGCCCGGCTTTTCTTTCTTTTTATTATTTGAGGTAGGGTCTTGCTCTAGCCCAGGCTGACCTGGAATTCATTATGTAGTCCAGGCTGGCCTCCAACTCACGGCAATCCTCCTACCTGGCTCCTAAGTGCTGGGGTTAACAGCGTGTGGCCACCACGCCCAGCTAATGGTACTTTAGTTACCATTAAACTTCCTCATAGTCACTATTCATGTTTGTGAGGAATTTCTGCCCTCCTACAAAACATAGTTCTAGGTGAGTTGTTCTCTTCCCACACGATCAATCCAGGAGGCCGCTCAGAGTGCCAGTGTGGACTCCAAACAAGCCTGCTGGCCAATGGACAGCCTCGACTCGCTCAGGCAGGATAATTTTGCCTATGGAAATTCATAGTCGTGTGCCACATTTCCAAAGAATAAAACGTCCCAGCCAACATTCCCTTCCTTAATTATGCAGGGAGGGGGGGGGATTGTGGAAGTCTTGGGCCCAAAGAGGAACTTCTGGCATTCTTTTGGACACCATTGAGCCAAGGAGAGAGCCAAATTCCCAAGAGATTTCAATATAAGACATCTGGGCTAAATTCACCATCCACCAAGGGAGAAAATAGGAGTAAGAGGTGTGAGGACCCCAAGGATGTCTAAGGCACGATGGAAGGAAGGCCTTGTGGGCCTCAGGACCAGGACAGCATCACCAAAGGCTGACGGAACTTAAGCTTGAAGGTCCTTCATGGGCCCGGCCTCTACTGAACCGACTTTGCATTCCTAATTTTACTTTTTTTTTTTTTTCCTTCCTGATCCATCCCCTCAAATTGTATAACCTCAGGTTATACAATCTGGGTCCCCAACCCAGATCCAGCCCTGGATTATACGTCTGTTACTTCGTGGGCAAGAGACACAGTCTGCCTTGGAGTGTTCTGGTATTGGGGTAATACACATTCACGGCTATTGTGTTTGCTCTCGGAAGGAACAGACCTTGTACTGCTACGCAATGACCTTCTTTGTCTCTAGAGCCAGTTTCCCAGATGTAAGTGTGAGCCTCTCCTGTTTTCTTTCCGATAGCATCCTCACGGACTCTCTGTCTCTATGTGCAGCCTTGACTGAAAGTGAGCTGCTTATGGATAGCACGGGATCAGAGGTGGGAGGGGTGGGAAGATGCGAGAGCTGAAGAGGATGTGGGACCTTGTTCCATCCTGTGACACATAGGCTTCAAGTTCTGGTCCCTGCCCCCCTGATCTCTGTCACCCAAGTCCTCTCTTCCCTTTCCAGCCGTGTCTTAGACCCAGCACCATGTGACTTCGTACTTAACAGTGAAATAAGAAGGGACAGTAGATGTCAATTTATGTCTGTGTAGGTGAAAGCGTTTTCTTTACAGTGTCTGTGATCTTAACAATCTTGTCATAGAGAGGCAGGATCTAATGTTTCCTTCCATCTGGGAGGATTTGTGGCTTCATGGGAGTCATGCTATGTGACTTCCAAGCTGTGGCCATAAAAAGCAACAGAGGCTTTTTTCTAGTCATTTTTTCTTGGAATGTAGCCATGCTGTGCCAAGGAAACCCCAGCTTTCCATAGACAGGCTCACGCGGAGGGAGACTGACAGCCGGCCACATCAGCTTGCAAGCCATGTGAGGAAGCCATCCTGGGAGCGGGGCTCTCAGAGGGCCTCCAGTCCCCATGAGAGGCTCCGGAGAGATGAGGTGGCTTGGCCCAGCCCTGCCAAATTGCAAATTCATAAACAAATTCACAATTTCCCCGTTTTTGTTCTGCTATTGATTTCTTGTTTCATTCCATTGTGGTCAGAAAAGAAACTTGGTCTGATTTCAAGCTTCTTAAATTTGTTGAGATTTGTGATTTAACATGCAATCTATCCTGGAGAACGCTCCTTGTGCATTTGAGAGGAATGTGCATTCCTCTGCCGCCGGCTGGGGAAGTTCCGTGTGTGTCTGAGGGTCCACGGGTCCAGTGCTGTTCCAATCTGCTGCTTTGTTCATTCTGTCTGCAGAGATGTTCCACCCACCACCGCAAGTGAACACTGAGATCTCGTATTACACTGCTATCAAGGCCTCCTTGCAGATTTGTCAATATTTGTTTTATATACGTTCTGCTGTTGGGCGCATTCATAACTGATCTATGTGCTTGTTGAAAGGACTCTATATTTCTATGTAAAGATTTGTCTTCAGAGATGGTTCTTGACTTAAAGTCAAGAGTCTCTCCTGCTTTCTTCTGGCTCACATTCACATGGATTCTTTTTTTCTTTTTCCTGTCCCTATGTATACCCTTAGCCAGAAGTTGGCTTCTGGTAGATAGCATGTAGTTTGATCGTGCATGTGCATGTGTATACATGTGTGTTTAGCTGATTCAGTCAACATGTATCTTCTTATCGGAGAGTATGGTGGTTTGATTCAGGTGTCCCCCTTAAACTTAGGTGTTCTGAAAGGTAGGTTCACAGCTTATGGAGACTTGGGAATTAACATCTTCTGGAGGGAGTGTATTGTTTGGGGCGGGCTTATGGGTATTGTAGCCACTGTCCCCATGCCGGTGTGTGGCACACTCTCCTGTTGCTGTTGTCTACCTGATGTTGGCTAGGGGATGATGTCCACCCTCTGCTCATGCCATCATTTTCCCCTGCCATTGAGGAGCTTCCTCTTGAGCCTATAAGCCAAAATAAACCTTTTTCTTCCCACAAGCTGCTCGTGGTCAGGTGATTTCTGCCAGCAATGTGAACCTGACTCTAACAGTAAAGTTGGTACCGAGAGTGGCGTTGTTGCTAGACACCTGACTATGTGGCTTTGGCCTTTTGGAGCTGATTTTCAAGAAGAATGTGGGAGGATTTGGAACCCTGGACTAAGAGTCACCTTGCTGTGCTGTAAGTACAGCTTGATGGACTATTCTGGTCAGTGTTTTAAGACCTGAATGCAGTGAGAACTACGGACTGTGAGGTTTGGCTTATGAGGGTGAAAGGAGCTTTGCTTGGACTGGGCTAGAAGCAGCTTGTGTGTGAGGCTTGCTGTTATACCCGTGTCCTGAGCGCTTGTGCAGGGTTTCAGTGCATAGAAATGGCCTGGTGCGAGCAGAGGGATATGACACAGAAATGATAACCTTTGAGACTGGGCCAGCTGACCTGCACTGGGGAAGCAGGAAGAATGTAGACTCTTTCGAGGGAGCCTTGAGTGCTCAAGGAGTATCTTGTTCTTCAAAGTCTGTTTTACTTCCCCCTGGATTAGCAAATTGGCACCCTACCTGGTATTGTAGGGTATAAGAAATGCAGGAAAGAGAGGTCATTGAGTTTGCAGTGCAGTCATGTGTTTTGGAAATGGCCATGGGCAGTGTAAAGCAGGTTTGCTGGATGCCTGCATGGAGACCCCATGGGGCCGTGAGGAGGAACCGAGGATTGCAGTGGAGACCCAGTAGAGATTCTGGGACTGCAAGATGGCTGCCAAGGAGAGCTACTGGCCCTGGGTGAAGTTTTCCAGGACTGTGAGTAGCCTAGCTGGAGGGGCGGAATTGGAATACCACAGACTTGTTGCTGGTCAGAATTATCAGACTTGGAGATTTGTCACTGGCTAGAGTTGTTGGACTTGGAGCTACAGAGTTTGATGTCTGCCCTGTTTAAATCTTGCATTGGCTGAATATTTCTTTGCTATGCTCAATGCCATCTTTTACAGTGTGAATGTTTATTCTGTGCCATTATGGGTTTTGGGGTTTTTTTTTTTGGTATTATGGCTCAGTTAAAAGATCTTGGACTATGGGAATGTTCAAATATCATTAGGATTGATAAAAACTATGGGAACTTTTAAAGATGGACTGAATGCATTACATTTTACATCATGAATGGTTATCAGTTTATGGGGGCCAGGGGCAGAATGTGGTGGTTTGATTCAGGTGTCCCTCATACACTTAGGTGTTCTGAATGCTAGGTTCCCAGCTGATGGAGATTTGAGAATTAATGCTTTTTGGAGGGAGTGCATTGTTGGGGGCGGGCTTATGGGTGTTATAGCCAGCTTCCCCTTGCCAGTGTTTGGCACATTCTCCTGTTGCTATTTCCACCTTATGTTGGCCAGGGGGTGACGTCCACCCTCTGCTCATGCCATCGTTTTCCCCTGACATCATGGAGCTTCCTCCTCGAAGCTGTAAGCCAAAATAAACCTTTTTCTTCCCACAAGCTGCTCTTGGTTGGGTGATTTCTGCCAGCAATGCAAACCTGACTGCAACAAGGAGTTTAGTGCATATGTATTTATTTTTTAAAATTTTGTTTATTTATTTGAGAGAGAGAGAGAATAAGAGTATGGGTGTGCCAGGGCCTCTTGCTGCTACAAATAAACTCCAGACCTGTAGGCCATTTTGTGTACCTGGCTTATGTGGGTATTGAACGTAGGCCTGCTGGCTTTGGATGCAAGCGACTTTAACCCCTGAGCCATATCTCCAGCTCCTATATTTCCATTTCAAGTAAGTACTGACAAGGAAGGATTGTTTTTTATATGTCTTAAGGATTTTTAAAATCTCTCCTCTTTTCTCCATTGCTGACTTTATTTGCATGGGCACAAGTGTGTGCAGGAATAGGTCAGAGGTTGATGTTGGGTCTTCCTCGACTGTTCTCTATTTTACTGAGGGAGAGTCTCTCACTTGAATCCAGGCCATGCAGAATTGGCTAGTCTAGCCAGCCACCTTGCCCTAGGGATCCCTTGTGTCTACTTTCTGAGAGCTGGGATTAAATGTAGGCTGCCACATCCACCCAGCGTTCACGTGGACACTGGGGCTCTGGACTCTGGTCCTCCTGCTTGCGTGATAAGTGCTTCATTACAAAGTCATGTCCTCAGCCCAGTGCTGTCTTCTTCTGTGTTGCTTTCCTTTTATTCTCAGTGTGTGTGTGTGTGTGTGTGTGTGTGTGTCTGCATGCGTGTGTGTGTGTGTCCACATGCTGATAAGGCTGCACTCCTCTCTTTCTACTGCCTAACTTCTCTCTCTATATATATATGTATGTATGTATGTATATATATATACACACATATATAAAATTGTTTCTGTGGTTAACAAGGGACTTATATAAAATATCTTATCATTGTAATAATCTGTTATAAGCTGGTAAAAACCTAGTTTTTAAATGTTTTATTTATATTTTCAAAGAGAAAGACAGAGAGAAGGAGGGAGGGAGGGAGAGAATGGGGGCACTCTAGGGCCTCTGGTCACTGCAAATGAACTCCAGTGCATGCATCACCTGTACATCTGGCTTATGTGAGTCTTGGGGAATCAAACCTGGGTCCTTTGGCTTCGCAGGCAAGTGCCTTAACCACTAAGCCATCTTTTTAGACCTCAAAACCTAATTTTGTCTGTGTAAAAGACTCTCCAATTTTATCTTTCCTCCCCTCTGTCATATGCTATTAGTGTCCTACCTGACAACTACTCACATTATATATACAGTAACATAATTTAGCTCCAGTTGTTATTGTCTATTAACCATAGAAAATCAACTCACCCACCATTTTTACAGTAATACAATATTCTGGTTCTGTCTATAGATTTGTATTTACCAATGAGTTTCTTATTTTAATGTACTCTCATTTGCTGTTCTAGAGTCCTGTCATGTCAGCTTGAACTCACTTTCCCATTCCTTTTTATTCCAAATGTTTATTCTTTTATTTCAGAAAGAGACAGAGAGAGGAAGGAAAGAGAGAGACAGAGAGAATAAATGAATATGAATGGGTGCACCAGGGCCTCCTGTCACTTCAAATGAACTCCAGATGCGTGCACTACTTTGTACATCTGGCTTCACGAGGGTACTGGAGAATTGATCCCAGTCAACTGGGCTCTGCAAGCAAGCACCTTAACCACTGAGCCATGTCCTCAGCCCTATTTCTCTCTCATTTCTTATAAAGAAATGGAATTCTTTGTCCCCCTTCATTTTTGAAGGACAGTTTTCTTTTTTGTAGGTACTGCAGTGTTTTTGGTCTGTAACTTTTTCCTTTCCTTCTTTCCTTCTTTCTTTTTTTTTTTTTTTGATGATATCAACCCACTCTTTTTATTCTACAAGGCTTCTAATGATGAAAAGACCACAACATCAGGGAAATGCCAGTCAAACCCACAATAAGATCACCTCCTATCTGCCAGGGTGTATACTATCTGCCAGCTGCTTCTACCTACCCTCACCATCTCCTGGGCAAATGCACGCTTGGAACCTCAGTCAGGCAAATCCAAACCCAGCACGGGCACCATCTCTTCCGCCCCCCCCCCCCAGCCTCTGCTGGCTGGTCACCTCCTCGCTTCTCTGGAAGCAGTTTTTCCAGTGCAGCGAACAGGCCTCAGATGTCACCATGTCTCCTCTCCCTGGCTGCAGGAAGCTGAAATCCCTCTCAGGAGATGACCACTTCCTGCCTCGCACTTCTGAGGACGGAGGAATGGATGCCCAGCAGGCCCCCCCAGCCTCCCAGCCTGGGTTTCCATGCTGGCTCCTTCCTCACTCTGCTCTTCCCTGAGCGTATTCTTGGAGAATACACCTTTACTCTGAAAAGCTTTTCACAGCTTTTCCCCCCTCGCTAAATCCTTACTCTACTTCTGTAAGAATGAGACTGACAAACTGCGGCTGAGAAGAGCGAGATGGGAGGTCTTTGAGGACAGGGGCATTTGTGGTCTCTGTTATAACCACTTACCTCATGGTCCACAAGTGGACATGGGTGTATGACAATAAAACTTTATTTATTTATTTACAGGCCCACAGCCTGATTCCTGTTCTAGAATATTTGGCTATCGAATTCTCTATTTTCTTCTGGCCAAGGGCAAAACAACAACAACAACAAAAATTTAAGAAAAAGACAGAAGGGGAAGAGAAAGGAGAGGGCCAAGAGGGAAGGGGAGAGAAAAAGAAAGGAAACAAGGAAAAGTGGAAGGAGAGGTGACCCGCGACCGGCTCTCTCAGGTTGAGCTGCTGCCTGCGCTCTTCTCGTGATGCCAGGGCAGCCATGGGGACAGGTCATTCGGGGGCTGACAGCTTAGTGGCTGCTCCTGGCTGAAGTCACAAAGCCATGCAGGTGCTCAGGCCTTGAGGGACCCTTTTCTAGGACTGCCCATATCCACACGGGAAAACCCTTCCTGCTCATGTAACAGGAGGGGAGAGTCCTGACCCCAGCTGTCATGATTGGAGGAGAAGCAGTTCCTTGGACTTGGTGCTATTTGCTCTAAAATAAAACCATAATTATGGACGGGTCTGTATATAAGGTTGCCATGGCAACCAAGTCCCAACGCTGAGGCCTGAGGAAAGCAAGACAATTGGATTGGGTGGGAACCGATGTGCTTCAAATCCTACCCCAAGGGGACCAAACAAGGTGGCTATTTTTAAACTAAAATGAGCAAGACGTTTCCTGATGTGTATGTAATATGACTTCACTACAGTGTGGCACCCGGCCTGGACCACAGTTGTGACAATTCTGAACTGCTGTTCCTCACACAGTCTCACCTAAGTTCCTAGAGGCCCTGGCCATGTGCAAGTTGGTTCTGCAACCCTCCTTACCTGGCATGGTTTCCATGAAAGTTAACTGCTACATTCAGCAAGCTACAAAGCATACACCTGTGTAATAGAGGCACACAGCCTGTGCAGGTAACCAGCTGCAATATGATTGGACATGAGACCCGCTCACGGGGAGAGAGCTCCTACCTGGTGCTGGCAACGAGTCACTATCCCCTAGCCAGGAAACTGAACAGACTCCAGAGAAAAGCTCTCACTACTCTCTGAATATTAAGAGTGGGTGTACACACTCTCAAATAACTATGCATGTCCCCTTTAATACAAGCTGCTCTCACTCTTGGTTGGACAATCTATTTTACCGAGAAGATCCAAGATCCACCAACACAACAAGGAAAGATGGCCGAACGCCCGCCATGAGACATCTCACATCTACTACATCACCTGTGGCCCTGGAGACACTGCAGAGTAAGCAGAAATGAATACAGCTCTCATTGCTAGCTTGACAACCAGCTCCCGGGAGATGATGACAGATAGCACGGCCAATCAAACCCACCAAAGCAGAAACCCGGATGCCACAGAAAACTCAACACTAAGTCTGACTGTTAACAGGCCCACCATGGCTCAGGGAACATTGCAGAAAGATTGTAAGAGCCACAGGCTGGGTAGAAACGTTGTGAGGCACAGTACTCCACACACAATGAGGCCTTCTTGACCCCACAGTGAATATCAACGACCCCACGGAGGAGGGCCCTCGGGGAAAGGGAAGCAGGGGTGCAGGGGGTGAGGGGACCTAGAGTTTAACCTTTGTAAAATAATAATAATAATAATAATAATAAAGAAAAGTCAGCTGTTGTGACTTAAGAAGAAGTTTCTCCCTGCCAATTCCGTTTCTTTGTCTAGAACCCAACCCTATCTTTCATGAGACTCATCATTAAGTGCAGGGTGATCCCAGGAATTTCATCTCTGCTTCAGCTACGGGCAGATAGAGGAAAGAAAAGACTGATATTTAAGATCAGGCCAGGAGCTGTTGCTCTCTTTCTGTGTCAGTCAGCTTTCCATTGCTATGACAAAATACCTGAGGCAACTTAAGGCAGACCATGCCTTCTCTTCCGCCATCCATATTCCCTCTACCTTTCATTTATTTATTTTTATTTTTGAGGTAGGGAGTGTCTGGCTCTAATCCAGGCTGACCTGGAATTCACTATGTAGTCTCAGACTGGTCTCAAACTCATAGTGATTCTCCTACCTGTGCCTTCCAAGTGTTGGGATTAAAGGTGTGTGACACCACGCCTGGCTTCTCTACCTTTTATTTTTATAAAGTCTTGAATGCCCATGTGTACTGTGACCACACAGTGCTCTCTCACCAAAAGGGGTTCCCAGAGTGACCTCAGAGCACATTCCTTTCAGTTATATGTTTGGCTGAGTATGCAGGTGAAGACAGTATGACAAGAGGTGTTGCCACGCCTATACTCACTCTTTCTCTCTGCTCACAAACAAATTCAAAAAAATTAAAAATCAGTAATTGGATAAAATAATAATCTGTGGCTGAAGATGTAGCTCAGTTGATAGAGTCCTTGCCTACCATGCACAAAGCCCTAGGTTCAATGCCCAGCGCCACATACATGGCATGGTACCATATTTCTTCAATCTCATCACCGGGCTGATAGAAGAAGCAGGATTAGAAGGTCAAGATCATGCTTGGCTACATAGTGAGTTCAAGACCAGTCCAGGGATAGATGGTTTAGCACTTAAGGCACCTGCCTGCAAAGCCTAATGACCCGGGGTTCAATTCCCCAATACCTACCTAAAGCCAGATGTAAAAAGTGGCACATGTATCTGGAGTTCATTTGCAGCAGCTAGAGGCCCTGGTTCTCTCCTCTCTCTCTCTATTGCAAATAAATAAATAAATGATATTCTTTTAAAAAGACCATCCCAGGCTACTTGAGACCCTGTCTTACAAAGGCAAACAAAAGCCTGCCAAAGAACAGTGTTGGGGATCACGGAAGAAACAAGCAGGTGGTCAAGTCAGAGAAGCTGTCAGATGGTTCTCTGGGTTGGTGACATTGAAGATCAAACCAGAAATTAAAGATTGTCTTCAAGGAAAGCAGAGGGCAGAAGAGGGGTCACAAGGGCCCAAGACCAGATGGGTTGGTGAGTTTAAGGACAGCTGAAGTGCAGTGTACGGGTGGCACTGGAGAATTCTAGAGAAGTGGGGCTACCATCTTGCAGGGGCTTGTGGACTTTATCGCAAGGGGGTTGGTTATTCAAGGACATCAGTGTGAGCGGAGTGTAGGTGGTCTGACCCTGGGCCATGGAGTGGCAGTGAAGTCAGAACACAGAGGAGGGATTCTCGTGCTATTCACGGATCTGTGGGGCTTGTGGTGATAGAGCTGCCTCTTGAGTTCTGGTTAAAATCAGCTCGGTTTCCTGGACAGGACCCGGCTCTCCATTGTTCTTCCCTTCAAGCTGAGCCAACATCTGGAAGGCACATGGACGAACTGGAGAGGAATATCCCTGAAATGATCCTTTTTGTTTTTCCTAATCAGGAAAAGGAGAAGAAGCAAGAACTAGACGTTTTCTCAGGCTCCTGCACAATCTTTCCAATCTAAGAACAATATTTTTCTTTTATTTTAATTTCAACCAAAGAATGACATAGTGGGGGGAGAGAATAAAACAACACCCCCTCCCACCACACACCTCTCACAGAGTCCTTCTGGAAGGGAAAGCTTCTCTCAGGGGGAAGCCACCATTCTCCACGTCTGTGTATGTTTATGCTGGGGATCATTTCCATATTTCTAGAAAACGTACTGATAATGACTACTTGATGCACCCGATGTGCACTGCATCGTGCTGAATCCCGGCCACAATGGGCCAGAGCTTATCTCACACCACGGCTCCCCTCCCTCCCCTTCCTAGCCTGGACAGGCAGGTCACCATTCCTGACCCACAGAGGTGGTTCGCAAACTTCAGCTCTCTTGGGGTCATTGGTCAGCTTGCTGAAACACACGTGACACGGTGCGCACCTTGAGTTTCTGATCTACTGGGTCTGGGTGAGTAGGTGAGCCCAAGAATCTTCCCTTCTCACACAATCCCAAGAGGGGGTGATGCTGCTAGACTGGAGCCCACACTTTAATATGCAAGGAAAAAGATAGAGGGAGGGAGGGAGAGAGAGAGAGAAAGAAAGAGAGAGAGAGAGAGAAAGACAGACACACAGAGAGAGAGATAGAGAGAGAAATGGATGGCTGTGCCAGGGCCTCCCTCCACTGGAACTGAACTCATGTGGGTCCTGGGGAGTCGAACCCAGGCCATCAGACCTTGCATGCAAGAGCCCTTAACCACTGAGCCATCTCTCCAGCCCCAGGACCACAGTTTAAGAAGCACTATTTTGCTGCTGACCTCTGCAACTTTAAGTCATAAACAGCTATTTCTTGTTTCGTCAAGTTTTGAAATCTCTCTTGACTTACCAACTTAAAAGAATATGCTATTAAGAGAATTATGATTCTTCTACATCTTCATAGCCAAATTTGATGACATCTGTACTTTGTACTCTCTGTATAGCTCTGGTTTTGGCATGAATGCAGAGTGAAAACGAACAAGCGGTTCTCATGTGATTACGGACACATGATTTCTTTTCACAGAAGAGACTTAGTCTACATCCTTCACCACAGAGGCAACACTCAAGTTTAGGAATATCTCACTTCCACTTGAGGGAGAACGTTCTTCTGTCAAGGTCTTTTTCTTCCTTATCCACTCGCTCCAAATCTCACAGTTTAATTTGCGTTACGTTTGAACTATATAACTCACCGACCACCTTTCTATTTTTCTAGGAGTTTGGGTTGCTTTTATTATTTTTCCTATCTAAGGAAGAAAAGACTATTCATAACACACCAGACCCTGACTCCCTGTCCCTTTCTTGTTCTGCTCATTGCTGGGTTCCTGGTTCTTCCGGAAGTTTACTGATGCTTGTTCTAATCAGATCGGCTGTTTTCTCCGTTGCCTATGCAACTGTCACCTGGGGTCATTTTGTTACTGGATCTCTGGGAATGACTCCCATAGCTTCTGTGTCCCATGCTTTTGCTCCCCATCCAGTTGCTACCCTTATTTGGTTGGAGCACATCTCAGGTAAAGACCTTGAAGGGTGGTGACCGGGAAGGTCAGCTTTGCAAGTTCTTGCTCATCTGAAAAGTCCCTTTAGTTTAACTCATATCTGACTGTCAGGTAAATAATAAAATAATACATAATAAAATTCAACTTTTTGTAAGGTGTTTTTTGATCTCTACTTAGTCAATGTGATTACTAATGTTGGTCCATTTCCTTTAAATTTTTATTTATTTATTTTCAAGGGGAGAGAGAGAGAGAGAACTGGGGAATCAAAATGGTTACTGGGGAACCAAACCTGGGTCCTTTGGCTTTGCAGGCAAGCTCCTTAACCACAAAGCCATCTCTCTGGCCCTGGCTTGGGCATTTTTTACTCAGCCACTAATTTAGAAATCTGAAGTTCATGCCTCTTGGCTGTCCCCCATCTCCGCCAATAGAGCGTTTACTGAGTACCTACCATGTGCTAATCTACACTCTGGAAATGGTACGGGAATAGGGAGAAAGTCTGGGGGCCAACTGAACAGTCCATGACCTCGAGGTTGTAACAGCTTTCTAACTACCCGAGAAGAGTCGCAATGTGCTCGGACCCCATGGTGCACAGAAGCAGCCTGGGCAATGTACTGCATGCAGCATTCTACAGATCAGGAAAGGGAGCCCAGAGAAGAGATGTGCACCAGCCAGGACCCCGAGCCTCTGTTTCCCTTCTCAAGTCTTTTGTGTGTGGCGTGTGCTGTATACAGGTGCCCGTACAACGCCCCACATGCCCGCCTGCGGCAGGCGCACTTGTCTGTGGTGGGTGGAGCAGAACGTCGCGCGTCCTGCCCCATGGCTCTTCTGCCCGCTTTTGTTTTCTGAGTCGGAATCTCTTTACCAACTCTGGAGCTTTTCAGGACTCGGACAATTCTCGGGTCTCTGCTCTACTTTGGGACTCGGGTTACAGGTGCACATGGTCACACCGGCTGTTTACATGGGATCTGGAGATTTGAACTTGGGAAGTCTGAGGCCCCCTCCCCAGACCCTTGTGCTTGCACAGGAAGCACACTTAAACTACCAAACCACCTCTCCAGCCCTGGGACACTATTAGTGTTGTGTGCACCTGCTAACTGGGGACCCGGCTGTGAACTTTCGGGCTCTGACCTGATTCTTCTGGGCTATCTTTTGTCCCTTCTTCCAGCGCAGCACTGGGGTCAAAGCTGGCAGCTCACGGTCTTCCTCGCCAGTCACGTGCACTCCAAGGCTGTAGGCAGCTTCAAACACGATGGGGCTGATGACATCCTGGACCCTCCGCTGGAACAGCAAACAAGAGCAGTGTTAACCTTAGGTCCCGGCAGACGGTGCAACAGCCTTCCACAGTGGACAAAACCGCGCCACGACTCACCTCATGCTATCCTCACAAACTCCCTAGTGAGCTTGGATTTTAATTTTTTAATTCATTTTTTATCAGATATGGACATAGTTAGTATGTAAACAACACATAGTACCATCCTCTCCCTCCTCCCTGCCCCTTTTCCGAAGACGGCCTCCTCACTGGGGATGCAGATCAACCCCATGGGGATGGTGGGCCCTGCATTGTGGGGGCAGCAGTCAGTTATGGGGGAGAGGCAATGTCTCTGTGCATAATGTCCCAACTTGTGGCTCTAACAATCTTTCTGCCCCCCCCTCTTCCGCAAAATTCCCTGAGCCATGTTGGGTGCATTTTAAGTCTACTTCAGTGATGGGCTCTTAGGAGCCTCAGGATCTCTGGGTTGGTAGGTGTTGGGTGTCCTCTTTTGTTTTCTAGACAAGATAAGTGGGGCCTAGGGTAGATACCAGCTTGTTACAGTCACTGAAAACTGGGGCTTCCTGAGCATATGGAAGACATTGCTCATCCTCCACACACCCTGAGATGCCAGCTCTCAGGAAGGGTATCTGTACTCTCACTGCTGTGTGCTTCCATGGGGCGCTCAGGAACTCAGCTCTCCGGCCCCAAGGTGATGGATTTCGTGTGAGGGCAAGGGACCCAACAGCACTGGAGAGGCCAGTATCCCTACCAAGTGAGTCATCAAGTGTCCCTGGTGAGTTAGTCAGCAATGAAACTAGGTGTGGTGGTTCAAATCAGATGACCCCCCTAAATTTATGTGTTCTGAAAGGCTGGCCTCCAGGTGGTAGCAATTTGGGAGGTAGAGCCTTGCTGGAGGAGGTGTGTTTTTCGGGGTGGGCTTAGGGATGTGACAGCCAGCTCCCCTGAGCCAGATGCTGTTGTTTTCCAGTTTTGGTTGCAGTTCTGTCTTGATAGGTTTAATTCCCACTTGCCCCATATATGTATGCGTTTGTGTATGTGAAAAAAACATTATATATATATATATATATATATATATATATATTCATAGTTATAGATGTTACACTCTAAGACGCATATATCAGAGATAACATAAAGTTTTCATTTTTCTGAGTTTGGGAAATTTCACTTAGTATGATTCTTTCCAGATCCATCCATTTTCCTGCACATTTCATAATTTCATTTTTTTCATAGTGCTGCATAGAATTCCGTTGTGTATATACACCACATTTTCATCTCATCTGTTGATAGGCATATTGACTGATCCTAATTCTTCATTATTGTAAATAGAGCTGCAATGGACACAGACGTGCAAACATCTCTGTAGCAGAGTGTGGAGTCTTTAGCATATAAGCCCAGGAGTAGGAGCACAGCTGGGTCATATGGGAAGTCTATTTTATTAGTATTTTATTATATTTATTTGTTTATTTATTTGAGAGAAAAAGCAGGCACACACACAGACACAGAGAGAGAGAGAGAGAGAGAGAGAGAGAGGCTTCTAGCCACTGCAAACGAACTCCAGATGCATGCGCCACCATGTGCATCTGGCTTGTGTGGGTCCTGGGGAGTCAAACCTGGGTCCTTAGGCTTTACAGGTAAGCGCCTTAGCTGCTAAGCCATCTCTCCAGCCTGGAAGTCTATTTTAAAGGATGCATAGTGAGGACTCAGTGATCCACATTTGGACTCAAGGCTCCTTTAGAAGTGAATGGATGCAGCTCACCCAGAAACTGTCGCAGGCTTCTCCAGATGGGTCCTATGAACCTCAGTTAATGGGAGTGGGGCGCACACAGTCTGGTTGGACGAGCCAGGGGGGATAACAAGCCCAGCCCAGTTAGCGAGATCTTCCATGAGCTTGTCTGCTGCTTCGGTTTTGACTGCAGCTGTCTCTGAGGAAGGGGTTACTGGGACATGGAACCATGTGGTTCCTCATAGACCCTGGGGGACAGGATGCTGGGTAGAACACATTCAAGGGTGCTGGAGGGCAAGGTAGAAACCACCCGTGGCAGCTCTGGAAAGGTGCTGGTGGGACTGAGCAGCGCAGGATGGGAGGCAGATGTGGCCAAGAGGGTGGGGCGTGGGGGTTGGAGGAAGGGCATAGGTAATGTCAGAGGTGGTGCCTGGGCCACAGGCAGATGGTTTCCACTTGTGTTCAGTAAAGCATTTACCTGGGCAAAGATTCTTTACGCAAGACACAAGGTCTCCTGGGGATTAGAGATGCCTTGGATAAATTATTTTCAGAAAGTTCTCTGGAACTCCACATTTTAGGCATAGATCTTTAAGGTGTGTAACCTTAAGAGCAAGATATGCACCTAAGATTTAAATTCTCATTATCACTGACTCTGCTAACCAAAACTTAAAGATGATGGTGGTGTGTGCAAGGACGGATGACCTCATCGTGTGTTAACAAAGAGACTCTTTGTGTTTCTTTGAGATGGCTTTTGTGTGTGTCCACATGTGTGTTTGTATGTATATGGATACGTGTGTGTGTGTGTGCGTGCAGGCACATGTGTGCAAGAGCACATGGAGACTAGAGATCAACATGAGTGTCTCCTCAATCTTGCTCCACCTTAGATTTTTCAGAGAGAATCTCTCACTAAACCTGGAGCTGGTCGCTTCAGCTAGACTGGCCAGTCAGCAGGTCTCAGGGATCTCCGCCTCTGCCTCCCCGACAGCTGGAGTTGCAGGCACGTGCCACTATACCCCGCTTTTACAGTGGCGAAGGGGACCCGAAGTCAGGTCCTCACGCTTGTGCAGCGAGCACTTAACTACTGAACTTTCCTCGCTCCAGTTTCAAAGTTTTACAATGAAATTGCCATGTCAAATAAAACAATGAGGGCTAGAGAGCTGTCTTATTGGTCAAGGCACTTGCTTACAAAGCCAAAGGACCCAGGTTTGATTCCTTAGGACCCACATAAGCCAGATGCACAAGGTAGCACATGGGTCTGGAGTTCGCTTGCAGTGGCTGCAGTCCCAGGCACACCCATTCTCTGTTTCTCTGCATTTCTCTCTCTCTCTCTCTCTCTCTCTCACACACACACACACATACACACACAAATAATAAATAAATAATAAATAAATAAATAAATAAATAAATAAATAAATCAATGAAGACACTGTTATTCTGGAGACGGAAGGTGAGAGTGGGAGGCAGCAGGGACGTCACATTTCGTGGCTGCCAGATGTATTTCAGGGTGTGCTTTAAGCACTTCACGGAAACTATACTAATCCTCACCATGCCTGAGCAGGTCCATTATTGTCCCCATTTTACAGAGAAGGTCACGGACATACAGGAGCCCGCCAACCCAAAGGTCGTTAAGCGGTAGCACCAGATATAGATCCAGAAGCAAAAGCCACTTTCCAAGTCCAGAAAATACTATTGTTGTTGTTTTGAACTAGGGCCTCACTATGTAGTCTACATTGGCTTTGAACTTCCTATGTAGAACAGACTGGCTTCAAACTCTTGCTCTTGCCTCAGCTTCCTCAGGGTGTGGTCCCTCCATGCCCCAGCTCATTAAATACTACTTAACAATCATTCCACCCATATTAGGTTCTGGTATCACTTTTAAAATGTTGTGTTTAGGGCTGGAAAGATGGCTCAGCTGTTAAGGCACTTGTCTGCAAAACCTAAGGACCAGGGTTCGATTCTCCAGTACCAATGTTTTAAAGCCAGATGCACCAGTTTGGTGCCTACCTTGTCCTGGAGTCCGCTTGCAGTAACAGGAGGCCCTAGTATACCCATTCCCTCTCTCTCTCTATCTGCCTCTTTCTCTCTGAAATAAATAAATACATAAAATATATGTTAAAAATGACTTGTTTGCTTAAGAGCATACACAGCAAAGGGGATATTTCACAGGTCAGGATTGAGACACACACAGCGACTGCTGAGGAGGGACCCCTCTGTCTCGCTGAGTCTGACCCTGGACAGAGAGAGCAGCTGGACATCTAGGTGGGTGGACGCTGCTCCCTGACAATGACCACATGACCTTGCTGTAATTACGGAGTCTGAAAAGCAGCTTCTGACTGGCTCATGTCCCAGTAGCTTCAGGGCAGACAGAAACTCAAACCACACTGAGTGATGGGTGGAGAGCCAGGAGGGTGGAGGGATTAGAAACAGGCAGCCCTCCCTCCTGCTCCCCACTGGCCCCCCCATGCTAAGAAGTAGAAACCACACCACTGGGCTTTCCTTGTCGGATCTGAAGTACGGCCCCCTTCCGCCCAGTAACGCATTCAGTGGGGGACCACCTCGGGGCAGAGGCTTTGGCACTGACCACACTTGCTGAAATTTTACACCTTAAAAAAAAAAATCTTGGGTCTAGGGAGAGGGCTCAGGTGGTAAGAACACTTGCAGCTTAAGCACGAGGACCTGAAAGCATTCAATTTGTCCTGAGTTTGATCTCCAGCACCCACATGAACAATATTGCATGGCCACACGTGTCTGAGATCCCGGTCCTTTGGGGAGTGGAGACTGGGGGACTGCTGGGACTCACTGATAGAAAACGGCAGGTCTGGGCTGAGGGAGTGACTGTGTCTCAGGGAAACGTGCAGATGAGCCATGTGGGAGGACGCCGGGTATTCTCTTCATGCCTGCACATGGGCACACACCTCAGCACACATACACGTAAATGCCACACACATCACACCCCACCCCGTACTCTACATATACAGCTGCCAAAAAAAAAAAAAAAAAAAAAAAAGGCCAAAGAAAACCATCAATACAACTCTTTTTTTTTTTTTTAAGAGGTGGGGTCTCATGCAGCTCAGACTGCTCTTGCTTGAGCTCACTCTGGATGGCCTTGAACTCCTGACCCCCTGGCCCACACGTGCTAGGAGTACAGTGTGTGCCACCGCACTGGATTATAAATTGAAACTTCCAAAGCTGAACAAATGCTCTCATAAATGGAGAGGCCCATCTATGCCTTTCCTGCTCTAGAAAACACACTCTGCAGGGGTCTGCTGCTCTTAAGGATTGAAGGAGCGCGCACGGAGGACACCCAGGCCCACGGTGCACGGTGGCTGAAGTTTTATAGGAAGGTAACATATGTTCCATTTGAAATTTATTGGGTGCCTACTTTATGCCAGGTTGCGTGCTGGGCCACAGGGGGACAGACATGAAAGACCTTCGGGGAATTTCTAGTCTCAGGGGGGAAAGGCACTTAGCCCTGGAATGGGCAAGGGGAGGCTTTGGGGACATAAACCAGGGACATCTGCATCTGACACACCTGGCAGGCTTCCCAGAGGAGGTACTCGTGGGTTAAGTTGTAAGACAGACAGACAGACATGCGCCAGACAGCAGGTGGAGGCACAGCTGGTAACAGCAGTGTGGTGAAGGCATGGGGTGTCTGGTGGGCCCCATGTGACTGGTAGAGACTGGAAAATCGGGCTGGTGGGCAGGAGCGGGGAGGAGGAGGCTCCGGCAGAAACCAGGCTGTGTGGGTCCCGTGGCAGGGAAAGCTCGGGGAGAAGTGGCATGGGGATGACACGATGCTAAACAGGCTCTGTTCTAGAAAGATCCATCGAGCTGTCACATGTTAAAGGACTGACGGGGACGGGAGTGGGAAGAGTCTGGGGTAGAGGTTGCCAAAGGAGTTCGAGAGAAAGGCAATGAGGGGCGAGGGCAGTGAGTTGGGGAAACGAGGAGCCATCCTCCTGGCCGAAGGAGGACTGTTTGGGAGAAGCACCCAGCAGACTCCTTTCCACCCTCACTCTTCACCCTAGAGTTGGCTGCGTCTGAGCACTGTGGCACCCACCTGCCTCTTGGTCACGTGACTCAGAACTCTACCCCACAGCTGCTTTTCCTCCAAAAAAAAAAAAAAAAAAAAAGTGACAAGGTTTTCCTCCTAGGTTACTCGCAGCAACAGTCACAAACTAAATGCAAACAGGAAGGGTTGGCCTCACTTTAATTTGCAAATAACACAGAAGTTCGGGTTAATAAGCAGTTAGGATTGAGTCAGATCACTGCTTTGGGGGGTAAATCTTTTAAGTGTTTTTTTTTTTTTTTGTTCTATAGAGGTCTCAGTATTATTTTCCTTTTCCACACATGTGATTTTTCCGCCAGCTCCATCCTCCATCCTCTGAATCCAACCCATGGGAGCCCTGCAGACATTGGTACAAATGAGAAGCCTCCCAAAGCGGGCTACCTCTTCCTCCATCACACTCGTTACAGTGTAGCTAATGCTACGTCATGGCAGCCTTTCCCCCCAAACCACAGGCTGGCTTCACAGAGACTCTGCAGCCGTCCTGCGTAAACGTGCCCTGTGCTGCTCCCGCAACGACAGAATTGCCTGTCAACACGCTCTCAGAAAGGACCCTCCTCGCATGATAGTAATCAGAACGGCAGTTACAATGTTACAGGCTATTTTTAAAATTCTCACAAGCTCCAAGGTTGTTTCAAAAGGAAACGGAGGTTTTTCCGCTTGCAGCAATAGCAGAGTAACTTACTAAAATTCTTCATCATTTGTTTATTTATTTGACAGAGAGAAAGAGAGACAGAGAGAAAATGGGGAATGGGCACACCAGGGCCTCTGGCCACTGCAAATGAACTCCAGACGCCTTGTGCATCTGGCTAACGTGGGTCCTGGGGAATGGGACCTCGGTCCTTTGGCTTTGCAGGCAAAGGCCTTAACCGCTAAGCCATCCCTTCAGCCCATCTCACTAAAATTCTGTCCTCCCACTGACAACTGGACAAGCCGGACACATACAGACAGACGTGTGCTTGTGCAAGCCCCTGCCCGTGGAAAAGGCAGTAGGAAGACTGTAAGAGCCTCATGGTAGGGAGGAATATCCTGAGGCACTGTGCCCCCGCCCCCACAGGAGACTGGAGCATTCCTGACCACACAGTCAATACTGATAACCCCACTAAGGAGGTCCTCAGTGGAGTGGGGGTGGGGGAGAGGGGACAAAAGAGGATAACCCGATGGAAATATAACCAATGTGCAATATGCTAAAACAACCTAGGAATGATGCAGACTGCCTGAGCCTCACAGTTTAGGGCATCAAAGACATGGAGAAACCATACAGGTGAGCAGCACCGATGGTACGTTAGTTATGTGCAGAGATGTGAGAAGTGAGACTATGAAGTAAAGCTGTGGCTAAAGGAGTTTTTTTTTAAATTTTTTGTTTATTTTTCTTTATTTATTTGAGAGAAACAGACAGAGAGAAAGAGGGAGGGAGAGAGGGAGGGAGAGAGAGAGAGAGAATGGGTGCACCCAGGCCTCCAGCCACTGCAAATGAACTCCAGACGCGTGCGCTCCCTTGTGCATCTGGCTTACGTGAGTCCTGGGGAATCAAGCCTCAAACCCGGATCCTTAGGCTTCACAAGCAAGCGCTTAACCACTAAGCCATCTCTCCAACCCAAGGATGGCATTTTTAAGATTTTTGAACTGAGTTTCTGGCAATCTTAGAGGTGTCTGCAAAGCCTAATCAAACTGGGGTTTGATTCTCTGTGACCCACGTAAAGCCAGATGCCCAGTGGCACGATTCTGGAGTTGGTTTACAATGTTCTCTCTCCCTTTCTGTATCTCTCTCTCTGCTTGCTAATAAATAAATAAATATTTAAAAAAAATGAATTCAGTTCCTTAAAAAAAAAAAAAAAGGAAAAGATGTCCCCTAGGATCCCACCTCAATGACTAAATGAATCTTTATCTTAAACCATACATTGAGCAAGATCCCATTTCCAACTTGATGAAACAATGAGCCGAAGCCAAGTGTGGTTTCATTTATGGTCCTGTAGATTCAGCAGTAAACAAGCCAAATTAAAACCGAGGGAGAAAATTGTAGAAATAATTTTAAACAGAACTTTTATGAAAAGCACCCCTGACTGGAGTCTTCCAAGATAAGAATTTTCTCTGGGAAAAGAAGAGACGACAAAGCTTTATCTTTGGACGAGTTCAGATGTAAACAGTGGCTAGACAAGTCAGAACTCCAAAGAAACAAAATCAAAAGAACTTCCAGAAATCCTGTCACGAGAGGAGGAAGCAAGTGGCGAGCAGCTCAGCGTCTCTTGTTTCTGAAAGTTTCTCGGTGACATTAGAGATTTTAATTCTAGCCACATATTGCTTTATAGGCAGTAGATCACATTAACGGATGTCATCCATCCCTGGTCCGCCATGTGTGACCCTTTGGCAAGAAAGCATCAGTTCATCTCCAATTAGCATGTTTGCCTACATGGCTGCATTTGTGTATGCAAATCACAAACACTACTGCCGCTTTTCCTCTTCGGAGACGGGACATCTCGCTGGACGTCTGGGGAATTGTGACGGCTTGCATGTAAAGGGTGCCCTTTGTCCTACCTCGTCCGCCTCCACCCCGTGCGCTCTCGCGCTCGAATCCTTGCTCTCCAGTTGGTGGCGCTGTTTTGGAAGGATGTGGAGCCCTTGGCAGGTGGAGTCCTGCTAGCAGGGGGTCATCAGGCACAAGGTTCTTGAGTTTAGGGCCTGGGTCTATTTCCGGTCCCTGTCTGCTGGCCCAATGTAACCAGCTGCCTCACCCTCCCACCACCACGTCTTCCCTGCCTTGATGGACTGTACCCTCAGACCGTGAGGACAAAAAAAATCAATCCTTCTTGTCAGGTATTTGGCCACAACAATGAGAAAAGGGGTAGAAGGAGTGGTCCCTGGCGGTGGGAACGGGCTCTTGGCTCTGCCCTGGGCAGTCTCCGTGGAGGGTCTGAAAGAACGGAAGGCAGCAGTGACCAGGACACAGCATGCCAGGCAGAGCTGGGGCTGGCAGCTGTGTGGGGTGGCTGAGTGGTGGAAGTGGGAGGATGGGCGTTCTGGTTGACCCACCTCCAGAGTCCCAGGCTGATCTCACAGCAGCTCTGGAGTATGCATTGCAACTCTGTAGTACTTGCCTAGCAGGTCTTAGATTGTAAGCCCTAGGTTCAATTCCCTAGTAGAGAGAGGGAGGACCTTGCAAAGCTGCTGGTGCTCAGGAAAACTGAGCTGTCAGATCATCATCATCATCATCACCACCATCATCTGAGATAGACCTTCCAGGCAAGAGCACAAGTTGAGGGGCTGGGAGAGTTGGCAGACACAAAGGGAAACCTGGCCTTTCATCCCATGGTGACGAAAACTGTCATGAATGCCACAAGTAAGCTTTAAGAACCCCAGAGGCCACCGGGGGCACTGAGTGAGGGTGGGAAAGGGTGATGTAGGTTCTTTGGCTGGTACCTCCTAGCTACTTCATCCCCTAATGGCACACTGGTTGCCGCCAACATGTGACTAACTGACTCTTTTGCAGGGAGCTGTCCTTAATCGAATGGAAGCCACTTCCCCTAGGATTTTTATGCCATACCCCTTTCCCGTTGGGCAGGCCTTAGTACTGAGTGACTGCATGGTGGTACAAGAGGTGTATCCCTTGCTTCAAGGTGGGACAGTTCTCAGAGTTGCAATGCATACTCCAGAGCTGCTGTGAGATCAGCCTGGGACTAACATCCAGCTGAAACACATTTTTTTAAAAAAATATTTTATTTATTTATTTGAGAGAGAGAAAGAGAGAGGGAAGGAGGGAGGGAGGGAGGGAGAGAGAGAGAGAGAGAGGGAGAGAGAGAGGGAGAATATGGGTGTCCCAGGGCCTCTAGCCACTGAAAACGAACTCCAGATGCATGCGCCACCTTACGCATCTGTTTTATATGGGTCCTGGGAATTGAACCTGGGTCCTTAGGTTTCATAGGCAAGCACCTTAACCTCTAAGCCATCTCTCCAGCCCCGAGAGCACATTCTTGCTCAGTGTTTTCTCCTTCTCTGTTTTGCTGTCCTGAGTCTCTCATTCCGAGAGCTTTGCTCAATACATTGTGTGAAATTCACTCCCTCTTCAAGCTTTGCTTCTGGGGAGCCTGGCCTTACAGAGTAACTCACTATTATTTTTTTTAAAAAAACCTGTGGTAGCAGAAATATATTTATGTATGTGCAGATCAAATCTATAGGTGAATATATATGGTGGCAGGGAAATACAGAGGTCCTATATGCTCAACATCTGAGCCTGATCTTTGACATACAAGAGGAACCCCCACACACACACTGATCACCCGGAAAATGCTCACCTATAGGGATAAAAAAATTGAGGCCCCCAGCTGAAACCACAGAGGAATTGGGGAAATGAGCAAGAGTGCTGCTTTCTTAATGAATCTGATATCAGCACAAGGGTGATGGAGAAAGATACTGAGGACACTCAACACCTACTGAACCAGACATCTAGATGCTCCTAAATGCCCATCACTGAAGTAGACTTAAGATGCTACTAGCATGGCTCAGGGAATTTTGTGGAAGAGGTGGTGGAAAGATTGTTAGAGCCATAAGCTGGGACTTTTTGCACAGAGACACTGCCTCTCCCCCATAACTGACTGCTGCCTCCATAACGCGTGACCCACAACCCCCATGGGGTTGACCTGCATTCCCAACGAGGAAGGCCTCTTCAGAAAAGGGGCAGGGAGGAGGGAAAGGATGGTACCAATATGTGATGTTTACATAAAAAATATGTCCGTATCTAATAAAAAATGTTGCTTAAATAAAAAAAAGAAAGAAAGAAACTGGGGCCCATAAAGCGAAAGGGCTAAGACCAGAGCTAGCACCCCTTTTCATTCAGCACCCCTAGATTCTGAGAGCGACAAAGAATGCAGCAGGGAAGCTTTTGAGTCAAAAAGAACAAAGGACCCTATCCTTGTCCCTGGGGAGTCCCGTGACCTCCAGCCTCTTACAAAGTACACAATGTGACTGGAAGGCCTGGCACACGCCTTTCATCCCAGCACTTGGGAGGCAGAGGTAGGAGGCCAGCATGGGCTAGAGTGAGACCTTACCTCGGAAAACACCAACACAACATGGCTGAGAAGAGGGTTATGGTAGGTAGCTGTAAGTGGGCTTGAAGGGGCTCCTGCCAGGCTCTGACTGCTCCCATGAGATGCTGCTAGTTGCAAGGAAAGAAACTCCTCCTACTTAGACTCTCGTCTGCATGGCTAGCACTGTCTTTGGCCAAATCATAAGATCAAACTGGCCTGAGGGGTAGACTCAGGTTTGGGACAGCTCACTGTACAACTGCTTACCACTGCTTTTTTTTTTTTTTTCTTTTTTTCAAGGTAGGGTCTCCCTCTACAGCTCAGGCTGACCTGGAGTTCACTCTTTATTCTCAGGGTAGCCTTGAACTCATGGCAATCCTCCTACCTCTGCGTCCCAAGAGTGGGGATTAAAGGCGTGCGCCACCACACCCAGCACCACTGCATTTTTTAAAGTTATAGATATCCAGGAGATACTCATATGACCAAAGTCAGTGCATGCGCACAGCCCCTCTGCCATGGCACACACTGCCTGCCATGGGGACTGGCAGCCCACATCTATAGCCTTCTCAGGAGAATTGTCCTTGGGGGACAGGACCATCTGCAGAGCTTCAATGGCTCCACGGCCTCCTGCCGTTGTCCAGTCTCCTCCCTGAGTGCAGGAAGGACTGGGTGTCGGTGGCTGCCACTCCTGTGCTTATACTACGCGGCAAAGGTGAGAAGAGCTTGCAGAACTTGGTGGGCTTACCCAGGTAGCTCTTCCGAGACCAGAAGCAGCAGAGAGGCTCCTGCCAATCTCGAAGAAGCAAGTTGCCTTGGCTTCCACAGTGACCACGAACCAGAACCACTCGCATGGCTCAGAAGCGACCTGACCAACTCCCTGACTACAGCCTCATGAGACCTTGGACAGGGGACCCAGCTAGACTGTGACCAGATTCTTAACCGCAGAAGCAACGATACCAGATGTGCATTGTTTTAAGGTGCGATACAGAATGAATGCATGCCTGACTCTCCTGTCTGGCCGAAGGAGAGAGCTAACAGCCCCACCCCCACCCCCAGCATCATGAGGATAAGCTATACTCCAGAGCCCTCCCACGGGGTCTGCCTCCACATCCTTCCTCAGCCCCCCCCATCCCTCGCTGCCCTATTCTGTTCCCCTCACTTCTGACAGCACTCCCCCAATAAATCTCAGACTGAAAACCCCCATCTCAGATTCTGCTTCTGGGAAGCAGGATGCAAAATGGCATGTAATAAATTCCATACTGAAGTTGCTGTTTTTAAATATATCCTGAAGAGGTGATAAGAGCTGGATAAAGAACCGGGGTGACCCGGAGCTCCGGTCTGAGCAGAATGCAAACAGATCCCCATCTGTACTGGGGAAACAAGGGGATTACCGGCGGACTCTCCTGTTGACCACGACTCTAATGTTTTCAACTTGGAGTTTCACTCCGCCTATCTGTGAGTAGGTCTCAAAAAGAGCAGAACTAGGTCTCTAGGAATAAGTCATAGGGCTCAAGATGGATTAAAGACACAAATCAGTTCTAAGCCTCCTCAGGGGCAAACTTTTCTCCTGTAGCTTTTATTTTTCTGTAAAAAAAAAAAAAAAATGAGAGCTAGCCGTTCTCAAAGCGTCCTTGTCTGGTGTACGTGCACAAAGCGCCAAGATTTATAAGGAAAAAAAGCAAACTTGGAATGCAAAGAGCCAGGACTTGCTCTATCCAGAATCAATACAGACCTCCTCAAACCGGAAGACTGTGTCTATTACTGCATGTTGCAAAACTGATGGGGTCTTTATGACTATCCACCAAAATCAGACCTCCAAGCAGGGGTTATCAGCCTAGAATTCGTGAGGTCTGGAGAAAAAAAAATAATTTACACCTTAATATTTATCAATCTCTAAAATTATTTAGTACTTTTTTTTGCATCAAAACTGTACATATGGGGACTGGAGAGATAGCTTCATGGTTAAGGCACTTTCTGGCAAAGCCAAAGGACCCAGGTTCCATTCCCCAGAATCCATGTAAAGCCAGATGCACAAGGTGGCACATGTATCTGGAGTGCGCTTGCAGTGAAAGGAGGCATGCACCTTCTCTCTTTCTCAGATATCAAAAATATTGTCAAATAGATAAATATTCAAAAACCCAAAAACCTCAGAAGGTGGAAAGAAAAGAGAAACATCCCAAGTTGTCCTCTGACCTCCAAACATGTGCTATAGCACATGCTCACCCATATATACACATACACACACACATGCACACACAAATAAAGAACAAAAATAATCTGATTTCTATCTTTCAACATAATCGAACTTCCTGGTAATTCTATGTACCTTTCATGTGCTATGGGAAGGGGTCCATGGGCATCTCCCCATCCCAGCGGGGCTCATGCCAAGAAGCAATTAGGAACTTTTGCTTGAAAAGTTATGGGACCTGCAGCTTCTGAAACACTTCACAATAGGCTTTAGAACTGCAGAAAGAGGGCGGGGCGTGGTGGTGCACGCCTTTAATCCCAGCACTCAGGAGGCAGAGCTAGGAGGATCGCCATGAGTTCGAGGCTACCCTGAGACTAGACTTAATTCCAGGTCAGCCTGAGCTAGAGTGAGACCCTACCTCGAAAAGCCAAAAAAATAAAAAAAAAACAAAAAACCAGAACTGCCAAAGCCCTGTGCTGCTTCCGTCCTCTGGGGTTATATGAACTCCCGGGTCTCAGCAGTTAAACATACACCGTCCATTACATTTTATGACAGGTTCAGGGCCTGGACACACATGCACGAAAACATCACCCAGGACCCCTGGGGTTTTAAGAATTTGGTTTCAGGGTTGAGTGGGGTGAAGCCGCCTGGATGCCGGGAGCTGGGAGTCGGCCTCGCCGCGTGAGCTCAGGCGGGCAGCACACGGAGCAGCGGCCGCTTTGATGAGAGGAATCCTGACCTTCCCGGGCAGGCCTGCTGTTTCATGAGCCCAGAGAGGGCGTCCAGAGAGCCGAGAGGGTCTGCCTAGACATGGACTGTGTGTGAAAGTCCTGATCCGTGACTGAAATGGAGTAAAACCATCCACTTCATGGGGCTCCTGAGTCACTCAAACCACAGTGGGCCTATCTACTCAGCCTGGGGGCTCAGCAAGCCTGCCCAGCCGCTCTGCGTGGCACGCGGCTTAGCAAGCAAAGACACCCCGCAGACCTGTCATAGAACACGGGCAGCAAAATCCCCCATCTCACCACAGCCTGCTCACTTCGCTCTCCTTCTCCTTCCATGCCCGTGGGCCTCAGCAAAGTCTCCAAGGACCGCCCTGTCACCGGAGCCAATGAGCCCCTCTCCTCCTCTGTCCTCATCTTTCTCCAGGCATTGCTCACGAGAGAATCTCGTCTTCAAGGTCGTCTTTACCTGACTCCCCCCCACCCCCACCCAAGGGATGGCTCACTCCTCCTGTCCCCGCTGCTGTCCCTCGTGCTCCAGAGACGACATCTCAGCAAGACGCTGGCTAACAGTTCTCCTCCAACTGCACTGAGCTCTCTTGGGAGCGAGGCCACTTGGCATTTGTCTCAGCATTCCCAGTCTGCATGGAACAGAGGGTGCTCAGTCAACGTCTGGTCACATGAACATAAACTGAAATGCACATTTGTCAACGGGAAGGCAATGGTGAGTTCTAAGACCACCCTTCCTATGAAAGGCACCTTTATCCAGTAGACAGACCCCTACATGTGGAGTTAACGTACAATACATGCATAAACATTTTTTCTAAATATTTTTCTAAATATAAAGAAGTTTTCTTTATTTTATTATTTTATTTTTTTATTTTTGAGGTACGGTCTTGCTCTAGCCCAGGCTGACCTGGAATTCACTATGTAGTCTCAGGCTGCCTGGAACTCACAGCGATCCTCCTGTCTTGGCCTCCCCAGTACTGGGATTAAAGGTGTGCACCACCACACCTGGATCTTTATTTCTTTTCTTTTTAAAAAAAGTATTTATTTATTTACTTGTGAGCAGAGAAAAGGAGAGAGAATGAATAGGTACATAAAGTCCTCTTGTTGTTGCAAATGATCTCCACATGCATGTACCACTTTGTGCATCTGGCTTTAAGAGGGTACTGAGGAATCAAACCTGGGTCAACCCAAGCCAGCAGGCTTTGCAAGAAAGTGCCTTTAACCACTGAGCCAACTCTCCAGCCCAAATATTTTTGTACTCATTTTTTAAGTCAAGCCTTTAAAAAAGTATTTTATTTACTTGAGAGAAAAAGAGAGAGGGACAGACTGAGAGAGAATGGGTACACCAGGGCCTCTAGCCATTGCAAACCAACTTCAGACACATGTGCCACCTTGTGCATCTGGCTTACATGGGTAGTGGGGAACTGAACCTGGGTCCTTAGGCTTTGCAGGCAAACATCTTAACTGCTGAGCCATCTCTCTAGCCCAATTATATATTTATTTGAGAGAGAGACTGAGTATGGGTGTGCCAGGGCCTCCTGCCACTGCAAACAAATTCCAGATGAATGTGTCACTTTGTGCATCTGGCTTTATGTGGCTACTGGAGAATCAAAGTTGGGCCTGCAGATTGTGAAAGCAAGTGCCTTTAACTGCTGAGCCATCTCTCCAGCCTCTGAAGCTTTATGTCTTTGTTCTACTCTTACGAACTTTCAGAGTTTACATCTCAGGCCTCCTTACAGCTTTTCAAGTCAAGGCCTCCTTCCTTATAGCCTTGGCTATTAAAAAAGATTAAGCTTAAAAGAGGTAGTGTCATACCTGTCCAAAAAAACTTTATTTTTTAAAAAATATTTTATTCATATATTTATTTGAGAGAAAGAGAGAGAGAGGCAGATAGGTGTCCAGGACCTCTAGCCACTGCAAACAAACTGCAAATGCATGCGCCACCTTGGGCATCTGGCTTTGTGTGGGTACTGGGGAATCAAAGTCAGGCCCTTAGGCTTTTCAGGCAGGCATCCTAACTGCTGAGCCATCTCTACAGACCCGCAAAGCTGTTTTCACCCACTCAATAGATACCACTTATTATACCTTTTACCTACCTTGGGGTTATCAGATAACGGGAGAGTCTAAGCCCAGGATGTATACTGGGGCTCTTGCTTGCAGGAAAAGGATGAGATCCTAGTAGATGAACACTCTCAGTAAGGTCTGTTTGGCTCCCTTCAGCATTTGCATCTAGTCACACTTGTATGCAGCCAGTACTGATTGTTCACCAGTGCTCAGGACCTGGTACCATGTCACCTTAGGCATTTTACCCCTCCACCCAAGTTGAGAGTCTTGGGCTCAGACAAATGAAGTCTATACACGTATCATTTTACGGCTGGTGGCTATGACCCCCGGGAACCATTCACACCATCAGGAATTACAGCAGAATCATCCAAACGATGATTACATTTTTGGAATGCTTGGATGTAGGTAATAAAAATGAAATGGTATCATTTATCGTATCTCTTCATTTCTCCCTCTTCTGTTTAGGTAAATCTTCCTTCCTTTCCTACCTGGATATTAAATAGAAATTTTGAACAAATTTAAAATGAAGTATGAGGGTTTTTTAAATTTTTATTTATTTATTTGTAAGTTGAGAGAGAAAGAATGAGCACACCAGGGCCTCTTGCCATTGCAAACCAACTTCAGACACATGAGCCACTTTGTGCATCTGGCTTCATATGGGTCTCTGTCTCTCTGTTTGCAAATAAATAAGTAAATAAATATTTTTAAAAAACCATATGAGAGTCAGTCCTGTTTACTACCTAGGGTGATATTTAATAGTATTTATGCCTTTAAATTGATGTCACTGAAAAGTAAAGGAAAACCCTTTCCTTGGACTCAGGAAATGTCTCCACAAATGTTACCACAGCATTCTCTGCGCCAAGGTCAAAGTCATCTGAAATGATTCACACATCCTGATGGATCATCTGGAGTCCTGAGGACAAACCTTGTAAGATTATTCATACAATTTCAGTGAACTCCAAGAGTCCATCGGCCTGAACTTCTCAGAAGAGTAGACCCAAGGGGGCTGGAGAAATGGCTCAGTGGCTAAGATGTTTGCCTGTGAAGTCTAACAACCCAAGTTCGATTCCCCAAGTACCCATGTAAAGCCAGGGGCACAGTGGCACATGCATCTGGAGCTCATGTACAGTGGCTGGAGGCCCCTGGCATGCCCATTCTATCTCTCTCTGCTTGCAAATAAATAAATGAAAGAATAAATAAATAAATAAATAAAAATTTAAAACAAAGAGTAGAGGCCCAAGGATGATGGCAAAGCTTTTGTGTGTGAGTCTTCCTTGGTGTGTCATTTCCACTCAATCA
Source organism: Dipus sagitta (assembly GCA_036346955.1). NCBI lineage: Eukaryota > Metazoa > Chordata > Mammalia > Rodentia > Dipodidae > Dipus > Dipus sagitta. The sequence continues at coordinate 6,911,412 of CM070786.1, forward strand.
TCAATCAATGTCTCTGCCTCTGTATCCCATGTAGGCATTTTCTGTTGGCAGAAAGAGCTGAATCTATGTTCCTGAAATAATACTCATATCTGATTTTTTTCTGAACCTTTTAGGTGGGCAAATTAATAACAATTTTCATATTAGAAAGGGAAACACAAATGATTTGAGGCTTTTATGATAAATATACCCTCCTCAACCAAAGGAATTCCAACTATCATATTGAAAAGCATATTCTGAAAATACTGCCATAAAGAGGATACAGACACCCTCACTTATAACCAAGCTACCCATTTATAAGTCATCAAAGCCAGAATTGAAACAAACATGTGCCCTGTGGGGAGAGCCCTGGCTGCAGGTCAGATCATCGCCTGTGAACTTCAAGTCTCTGCTTGAGTTCTTCATGCTTGGCCATCTGTGCAGGAACACGAAGTCCTGTGAGATCACCACAAGTGGTGAAACAGGCCCACCCTCACATTCAAGATGGTTCTTGCTAAATATAAATTAAATATATATATATACATATACTTATTAGAGAGATAGAGAGGAGAGAAAGAGAGACAGAGGGTATGGACCTCACACCCCTGCAAACGAACTCCAGACACATACACCATTTTGTGCATCTGGCTTTATATGGCTACTGTGGAATCAAACCTGGGCTGTTAGCCTTTGCAAGAAAGTGCTTTTAATCTCTAAACCATTTCCCCAACCCAAATCTGAATTTTTATAAAGAACCTTCAGTCTTTGCACCGAACCACATTCTACCACAACTCGATCCTCAACATCACTCCCAGGTCTGGGCTGTCCCCGGGCAGTGATGGTGTTTCCACAGGGTTCAGTGAGCTTCCCATGCCTCACTGCTGAGATGGGCAGTACCAGACATGCCAACTCCTTTCTTCCCCAGGTCGGTAATATTGTCTCATGTAAAAATGAAGCTGCTGGCAACAGAACATTCATCTCTTATTTTTCTAGTGTCCTTTGCCATATTGCTTATAAATGAATTCCCTTGTGTTGCACAGTGACACCTTCCTCTGAGAGGCAGGGCTCTCAGATAGTCATTGAATTCTAGAAGAGAATTAGATTTCATTCACAATCAACATGCATTCTACCCTCAAGCTCAGACAAGTCATCAATATTTCTTTCCTCACTTAAAGATGGAAAAGAATGTTAAACTGAGTGTTTTTTGTCCATATAGTATTTCCTCATCTGAGCTAGGATAATCTTTAACTTTTTCCCTCTTGCATAGTCTACTGATGTTTGGCTATGAATCCATAGCTCCTACCTCTAGAGAATACCTTGAGCTCATCCATCCATCCACCACCCATCCATCTACCCATCCATACATCTATTCATCCATCCATCATCCATTGATCCATCCATCCATCCCCATAACCATCCATCCATCCATAGACCATCTATCCATCCGTGCACCCATCCATTCATCCATTTGTTTATCCATCCATCCACCCATCATCCATCTATCCACCCATCCATCCATTCATCCACCCACCCACCCACCCACCCACCCATCCAACCTATCCATCCATCATCCATCCATCCATCCAAACACCCATCCACATAACCATACATTCATCCATCCATTAATCCAGTCACCCACACATCCAACTACCCATCCATCCACCCATCATCCACACATCCATGCATCCATCCATCCACCTACCCACCCACCCATCATCCATCCACATAACCATCCATTCATCCACCCATCTATCCATGCACCCGTCCATTCATCAATCCATTTATCCATCCATTCATCCATCCACCCACACATCCAACTACACATCCATCCATCCACCATCCACACATCCATGCATCTATCCATCCATCCATCCACCCACCCACCCATCCATCCATCCATCTGCCACCCATCGAAGACCTCCTAAAACACCCGTGTTCCTAAGAAAATGGTTCTTTCCTAAGCACAAAGGAAGCCACAGCCTAGCTGTGCCACAGTTCCACACATGATCACAATCCCCCTAAAATCTTTCTCAGGCAAGAAATAGGCATGTCAAGAAACTGTGGACATTGAAATGTGTATGCCAAAGGACAACGTTAGCCAGCAAGAGTGGGAAGTGACAAATACTCTCCCAGGGGACTTGCTGTCTTCCTCAGCCATAGCTGAGCTACCAAAAGGATAAAACAGAGGAAGTTGGAGCCCAGAGCAGCACTGACAGCCTTTCATAAGTGCTGAAACCTGAAAGGACAGAGGTGGGTCCCCATGGTTAGCCAACCCAGAGTGATGGATGGCATTCCCTGAAAATTAGGGGACACAGAAAACTGTGTGATGGTCTTGGTGGTGGAGATGAAGAAAGCCTGCGTTCCTGGGCTCACGTCATCCTTAGGGCTCAGGAGAAGAGGCCTTCTCGGAGGAGAAAGAATGCGGTTGGAGAGATGGCTCACCAGTTAAGGCACTTTCTTGTAAACCCTGACAACCCAAGTTTGGTTCCCCAGCACACATGTAAAGCCAGATGCACAAGGTGGCGCATGCATCTGGAGCTCATTTGTAGTGGCTGGAGTCCCTAGTATGCCCATTTTCTCTTTGTATCTCTCTCTGCTTGCAAATAAACAAAACCATTTCCATAGAAAAGTTCTACAGAAGCTGCGTTGCCACACAAAGTGGCTACTGAAGTTTAAATTCAGCCAGGTCCAACATGACTTATAACTCAGTTCTCCAGTTTCAAGCACACAGTTCTCCAGTTTCAAGTGGTGGCTACGTGTGTTAGTGGCTGACAGAGCATATGTCCACCATCATAGCACCACTCACTCCAACTGGTCTCTTTGCCCCACCCCCACCCTTCCGTATGACAGGGCAGCACAGGTCGGTACCTCAACAGACAACTGCATTACAAGGGCGGGTTTTCTTTTAACATAAGCTTCCAAATGGCCGTTGTGTGCGACGGAAGACAGAAATTTGGTTTGTTCAAAGCCAAAATAAACATTATGAGACTTTTCCAGAAGACTGGTGAAGCATTTGGGTCGGGACTTCAGCAACCTGCAAGGCTAGGGGGACAGGATGGTCCATCATCTATGATTGGGTGCTAAAAGCCTGCGGGCCTGCTGTCAGCAGAACTGCGGGTGGTTTAATGGCCTCCCTCAGGCCTTCTTCACAGCATGTCATCCGTGTACATTGCATCATGTTCATGCGTCACCCACAGATGGTGAACAGAGACATGAAGCTAGAATTAAAAAAAGAAAAGGCCCACGCATTCCAAGTTATTACTCCAGTAAATCGCTACAGTAAATGACCACACCATGTGATTCTTAAACCAGCACCCTCCCTTAGAGAGACGATAAAGAAAGAAAAGCATCTTTTTTAGCCTGGGGCTGTAATAAATTGCAGCTCGCCCAGAGGCAGTGGAGTGAGTTTCCAACCTCACAGGGGGTTCCACAGTCCTCTCAATGTGAATCACGTTGCAGCTCAGATGGGCATATGGTCCACGTTTATAGAGGGTTTTAGGAGTACTTACTCCTTCTAGCAACCACATGAGAAAACACTTGTCCCTATTTTATGAGGGGTGAACAGTTGAATGCCAGAGGGATTAGGAGATCCGCCGGAGGGACGCAGTAATGACATGGCAGAGAGAACATTAGCATTTACTTCTGTGGTTTCTGGGCTCCGAGTCGCTGCCTGCTCTCTGGCTCCTCCCCTATCCATTCTCCAGACCAGAGCCTGGGCTGGTAAAAACACAGCCACCAAGGCTGGAAACCCTTCAACAGCCTCCCACTGCTCCGCTAATGAAACCCACCCACTGAGCATGCTCCGGTCCTGCAGGAAGTGGCTCCAAGGCTTTGCCACCATCACCACCCATGCTCCCTCTTCTCTACCAAACTCCAGCCACCTTCGCCTCCCCGCCTCCCCATCATCATGCCAACCTTGCTCCTGTCCCCAGGTACCACGGTGGCTGTTCCTTCTTCCTGCTATGACTTCTCCCAACACTTGGCATGAGGACCCCTTGTCATACATGTCAGCCTGCTCGTTGTCCTCACAGAGCCTCCACTCACCCAGTACGGGTTCGCTGTGCATCAGCCCTGTCAGACAGAAAGTCCTGTCAAGGTACCTGTGCCATGGATTTCCCCTAGAGCCAGTCATTCAGAGTTGCTGGGAGATGAGCGCGTGTAACCCCGTGACTCGCTGGATGACTAAAGACTTTCCCTAGGCTTCACCACCAACGGGCCTCCGTGTGTTCACAGAGGGCACATGTGGCCTCTCTGCGTCTTTGAGAATGTCTACGTTTTCCCTCGGCTTGCTAAAACTAACTTTCCTTTCAGGGGATTAAATGGGTGGAGTAAGAAACACTGGACCCTTACCAGGGACATCTGCCAAAAACGACATCTTTTGGGTTTCCGTTCCACGGTGGGCAAAGGAGGGAGAGGGGACATTCAGGGAAGGTAAATCATAACTCAAGACAGAGCGGAACTAGAGCAGCACGTGAGCCCCGCGCCTGGTCCCCAGAGCCGCACAAAGCCTGCAGTGTGGGAACCCCTGGCTGAACAGTTGCCTCTCCGGGCGAGGCTTTCCTCAATGTTCAGCCTGTGTGTCTGATCACACAAGGGACCTGTTTTCTTGCTGCCCTCCAGTTACACATGAGAAGGTATATATTTCCACTAATTGCTGTCGAAACAGACTGCGAAGGGGGCAGTTCCATGTCTACTGAGCCCGTTTCCGTAATTCACCTAACAGCCTATTTCTAGAACTTGGTTAGATAGAAAGGTCAGGATATGAGAGGTGAGCTCCTTATTGTTCTGCATGACTCTGAGCCTTTTTTGTTTTTGTTTTTCAAGGTAGAGTCTCGCTTTAGCCCAGGCTGCCCCAAAATTCACTATGTAGTCTCAAGATGGCCTCGAACACACGGAGATCTTCCTACCTCTGTCTCTTGAGTGCCGGGACTAAAGGCGTGCGCCACCACGCTCAGCACTGTGTGCCTTTTTATCTATACTCAGCTCTCAGTTTCTCCCAAGTCTTTCTTCATTGAAAGCCAAGATGCTACAGGACTCCAGGTGTCTCAAAAATATCTTAAAACTCAACAAACATCCAAAAGATAGGCCTGTGTGTCCTCAGCCATTGTCCATCGCCTGGCTGAAATGGCCTGCCTTTCAGTTCCAGCGTGGGATGTCAGGAGGCTAGAGCAGTCAGGGCTGGGGTCAGGAGTGTCTCTGATACGGCAGGCAGCAGCAATTCTTCATCTCACATTCACCATCCCAACAAGAAAAAAATCATGGCAACAAGACATTGTAGAAAGGCTTGAGACCTTCAGGCTGTGCTAAGGTAAGTGAGGGAAGAGGTGTGAATGTCCATCTGTGGACACTTGGGTGGCTCAAATTTTTCTCCCACTGTAAGCAAGAATGTACAGATATTTCTTAGAGAAAATAATCAAAGAATAGAATTACAGCTGGGCGTGGTGGCGCACACCTTTAGTCCCAGCACTCAGGAGGCAGAGGTGGGAGGATTGCCGAGAGTTCGTGGCCACCCTGTGACTACATAGTGAATTCCAGGTCAGCCTGGCCTAGAGCAAGACCCCCACCTTGAAAAAACTAAGAGACACATCTCACAAAGTCTGGTACACAGGGCGAAGGACTCCCCATCACAACGCGCTTGATGAGGCAAAAGTTCCTGTGACGTGACGGCTCCTGAGTTCTGTCCGTAAGGAAACGGTGAGGTTCTGTTTGAAGCTCAAGGGCACTGCATGGTTCTCAGGGGAGTCAGACCACTTTCCCTCTCACAGTAACAAGGCGAAGGGGCCATCCCATCCAAGGTGGTTGAGGGGCTCGGACACATGATTTCCCACAAAGCCATGAGGGAACTGAACATGTGGGTCAGCCTGGCGCATTCCCAGACTTTATGTGCATCCACGACGTCACCCCATGGATCTACAGCAAGACACCCACCACAGGAGGGGAGGCTTCCCAGAAGCGTAGGATGGTGTTTTGTCCTCACAGGAGAACACGAGGGAGCCGTATGTGAAGCCACAGGCTGTGGAGTAGTACGGACGATCAGGACGTGGACCGTGAGGACTTGGAGAGGGGGCCAAAAGCGATGGAAGGTACATTGAACCCAGGGGGTAAATGGGTGGTCCTGTCACTGCCAGAACTGCACAAACTGGCCACCCATGTGGCTTCACCAAAACTCATTCCTGGAATGGACAAGTAAGCGTTATTCAAGAACTGGGTCACCACGTAACCATCTTGTATCACACAGGACCCCCAAAATGATACGACAGAACCTCTTTGACTAGCACACGCTGGGAGACAGTGACAAGAGTTAAGCCTTGTACCATGTATCCTGTAGGCACAGGGGTCGTGACCTCCCTAGTCACCAAGACAGTGCATGAATGTTGGAGTTACCATTACTTTTTCTAGGTTGCATGTTTTGTCCTCTGGTGCTGGGAGCTAAAGCCTAGGGCCCCAGGCGTGGCTAGACAAGCACCCTGCCACCGAAACACATCTCCTTCTTCTGTAAGTTGTAACAAAACATTCATTTAAGTTCTTTCAGTTGTACCTTTCCTTCAAAGGAAGAATTTTTACTAACGTTACCCCCAGCCCCAGAGAAATACATTCATATATGCCATTATAGAAGATGAGCTCTCTTTCTTGCCCTATACAGTTGCCTCTTCAGATACGTAGTCAGTCTTCTAGAATTTTCAAATGCATGTCATATATATACATAGACACACCACTGCAGGGGCTCTTAACTTCAAAGGGTATCGACTGTGAAGACGGCTCAACAAGTCAGTGGACACAATATAGGTTTCATGGGAGGAGACCGACCAGGAGATGTGCACGCGTGAGGATTACTACATCAGGACCAACACTTGTGGAGGGACTAGAACGAGGGACAAGCTGGAGTGCAATACAGTCTCAGTGGGAATTTCAGCCCAGTGGACATTCAGTACTAAAGTCAGAATAACCTTTAGAGCTAGCCTAAGTCGAACTAAGGGACTCTGGCCTTTGTTCCTTTGTGAGAATCCACCATTGGATGCAGACTGGTCCATGAAGGGGGTGTGGCCTTGGACAAGGTTAGCTGAGGAAAATGCCCCTTATTCCTGGAACAAGACCTGAGTGCTGAGCAGCTCACCGTGGCATCCGCCATGTTGCTTTGATCATTCTCAAAATGGAGTTGATGGAGCTTGCTAGGACGGTGCATGGGCTTTCTCTCCATCTAGCGCATATTCTATCTCATTACATCTCACCCACAATCTTCCCATCTGTGGACACTTGGGTAGCTCCAATTTTTCTCCCACTATAAACAACAATGTACAGATATTTCTTAGGAAAATATCAAAGAATGGAATTACAGATGGGCGCGGTGGTGCACACCTTTAATCCCAGCACTCAGGAGGCAGAGGTAGGAGGATTGCCGGGAGTTCGTGGGAGTTCGTGGCCACCCTGAGATTACATAGTGAATTCCAGGTCAGCCTGGCCTAGAGCAAGACCCCACCTTGAAAAAACTAAAAAAAAAAGAAAAGAAAAGAAAAAAAAAGGAGGGTGGAATTCTGGGATTTTGAAATGGCTTAGTGGTTAAGGCACTTCCCTGCAAAGCTTAGATCCCATGTTCGACTCTCCAGATCCCACATAAGCCAGACACACAAAGGTGAGACAAGCGCAAGGTCACACATGCCCACTAGGTGGCACAAGCATCAGGAGTTCGACTGCAGTGGCTGAGGCCCTGGCATGCCAATTTTCTCTCTTTCTCTGTCTGTCTCTCTCACTCTTGCTAAAATAAAAAAAAAAATGGAATTACTAGGTTGAATGAAATGATCAATTAACATTTTTCTTCTTTTGGTTTTTTTGAGGTAAGGTCTCACTCTGGCCCAGGCTGACCTGGAATTCACTATGTAGTCTCAGGGTGGCCTTGGAATTAAAGGTGTGCACCAGCCACCACGCCCGGCTCACAATTAACATGTTTGATAAAATTCAAATGACACTCTCATCACAGATAAGTGGATAACTACTTCTCTATTTTTACTCTTACTATAGTTAATCATTTAAATCTTTTGATGAAATGATTAGTGAAAAATACAATTTTACTGTTTTTGTCATCCTTCATTACACATATGAACAGATGTGTTTGTTTACTTTGCTATTGTATATCCTAAAGAACCAGACTATGAATTGCTTCTAGAACCTTCTGTGTTTCTTAATAGTGTTACTTTTGATCACTATTTCTAGAAGTTATTTACATACAGACTAGAATCATCCATTATATATTTCCTACTACTCAATGTTTTCTTCTACCAGCCATTTTACCTTGTTATATCATCATGTCTTATAAAATGGGCATTAGTATAATTGTGTAGATTTATTCTTTACTGTATCAGTGTAATGCATCAGGATGACCCCCTCTAGCTCATGAATGTGGCCTTTTTCAAATACTTCTATAGTCCTGCTTTTTATACTTACTTTTTTAACCCAGGAAGAACTGATTTTTGTGAATGTCATAAAGTAGCAATCTGGTCGTTTTTCCAAGGGGGAAAACATTTATGTTACTGTGAAATAATACATTAAGTTCAGTCTTTTTCTGATTTAAAACATCTCCACTTTGGTATCAATTATATATCATTTTAATTACTATTTTATATTTTGATATCAGCCTAAGGCATTCTTATTATTTTTATTCTTAAATTTTTTTGAGGGCTGGAGAGATAGCTCAGCAGTTAAAGAGCTTCTGTACAAAGCCTAGTGAACCGGGTTCAATTCCCCAGTACCCACATAAAACCCCATGCACAAAGTGGCACATGTATCTGGAGTTTGTTTGCAGTGGCTAGAGGCCCTGGTGTACCCATTCTTTTTCTCTTTCCGTCTCTCTTTGCTTCCTCTCTCTCCCTCTTCTTTGTCTCTCTCTGCTTGCACATTAATTTTTAAAAGTATAAAAAATGTTTGATTCCTTCAATATAAGAATGATACGATCAACCTATAAATTTCAATTTTTTTTTTTTTACTGCAATGGCACTGGCAGATTATGTATTACATCTCTTGATTTAGGTGACATATCTTTTTTCATTGAGTCAAATCTTTTAAATCCTTTTTACAGTTTTCCTTACATATTTATCAGACTTGTTCTGAGATATTTTACCCAGTCGCAATTGGGAGTTGTGATCGTTTTAAATTAAACTTTTCTCATGAAGTACCAATTAGGAAAGCAATTAATCTTTCTATGTGTTACATTGTTAAAACCTACTAATCCAACAAATAATTCTCTTCTATTTTATAGATAGATAGCATCATCTAGAAGTAAGGATAGTGTTATTTTTCACTTTCCATTGTTTATTTTTCTTACTTTATGGCATTGGCAAGGATCTTCAATAAACAGTAGCAGTGACTGCAAAAATTCTCGCCTACGCTCCCTACTGGGATACAGATTACTTCTATATTTCATCACTGAGTGTGATGTTTACTGTGCATTTCTGCTTAGGGTACTTTAAATTTTTTAAATTGCTTGAGACCTTTGAGCTTTCTACGTGAATTTCAGCTCTGTTATTGCAATACAAAGGGCAGGGGCCTCACTCTTTTTCTCGGCTTTTATTTTTTTTTGAGGCAAGTCAAACAGGCCTTTCTTTATGTGTGTGAAAGAGAGGGAGGGAGAAAGAGAAAGAAGGAGGAAGAAAGAGTGAGGAAGGGAGAGAAAGAGACAGAGAGAATTGGTGCATCAGGGCCTCAAGCCAGTGCAACTGAACTCCAGATGTGTGTGCCCCTTTGTGTGAATGTGCAACATTACACTTGCATCACTGTGCATCTGGCTTATGTGGGACCTGGAGAGTCAAACCATAAGTCCTTAGGCTTGCAGGCAAGTGCCTCAACCACTAAGCCATCTCTCCAGCCCTTCCTCAGGTTTTTTAAAATTTTCAATGCCTAACATAGTTGACTAGCGCACAAGAGGTCAACAATTAATGTCAACAATAAACTGATTGAATATAAAAAGCCAAGGTGTTTTGAAAATTAATTTAGAAAAATAAAGCCATTAATTTTGACTTTGAGGTTCTGATTAAAGGAAGAAACAGCCTGCCATGGTGGTGCACATCTTTAATCTCAGTACTCAGGAGACAGAAGTAGGAGGGTCGCTGTAAGTTCAAGGCCAGCATGAGACTACAGAGTGAATCCCAGGTCAGCCTGGGCTAGAGCCAGCCCCTACCTCAAAAAAAAAAAAGAAAGAAAGAAAGAAATCAAAGAAGAAACACAATTTCTGATACATATGTGAGGATTTTGCTAAGGCTTGGGTTGACAGAACTTAAGCTGATTTACATCAGCTGCGGAGCCTACTATTGCTGATGTTGACAGTTCACAGACACAACAGTGTCTGGAAATGATCAATATTCTATCTGGAAAAATTCCTAGGTGTGAGAAGTGTTTGGCGATCTCATCATACTACCTCGCGGACATGCTGATTTGGGGGTGGGGAGAATCACTAACAGGGACCAAAGTTCACAGACAGTTACAGAGCGAATTCCCTTGTCCTCTCTGAAAAGGCTAGAAAGTGTAAGGACTCGCATGAAGATGTTGAGGCTGGTGAGTATTCAAAAAGACTGGTGTGTGTGTGTGTGTGTGTCTGTCTGTCTGTCTATCTATGGGGGAATCTTCAAGTTCCATCCTGGGTCCACAAGTAAGCCACAAAGTCTCCTTTCTACAGCCATGTGGCTGGCGACCATAGGCAAACTCCACTTCTTCCCACCCTTTCCCAACCCAGCATTCGCAGTGTGTTATGTAGCCTGCTCTTCTCACCCAGCAACTGCAGTCAAGAGAGAAGGGAATGGGGAGGACTCGCCCACAGACATGGGAGCACTGAATGTGTGTGTAGGGTTGGGGGATTTCTCTCATTACCTGTGAAACTCCTGAGAAGGAGCTAGGCGGGAGAATGCTGCAAGTGGAGGAAGATGCTGGGGCCTTGCGCGTGCTAGGTGAGGTGTCAGCCCTGAGCTGCGCCTGTCCTGGGAAAAGACCTCTCTGCCCATGCGGTCAGGCCGGCTCTGAGAAGTGGAAGATCACAGCGAGTCGCACGGGGAAGGCAACACTAGTAAAGGGCTCTTGAGATAGAGGGAGCAGTGTCCTATCTCTAGATTCACAGTCCCCCAAGGTCCCAGCCATGTATAGGGTCAGGATCTCCACGTGTACCACTGGCCTTTCCTCCCACGCTGGCTGCTTTCCACCCCCAGGGTCGTTCTTGAGCTGCACTTGCAAGAATGGAAGAACAAGGGGCATGTTTGGCACACGTGGAAGAGTCCATCTTGGCTTCAGTGCAACACAGGAACAGGAAACAGGGAGAATATGGCGTAAGGGTAAACTGATAGCACAGTGTGAAGGGCCTGGGACATCCCGCTTGATAACCTATGACTTCCGAGGCACTGACTGGTGCTCGGGATGTTCTGGACAGCTTATATGGAAGACTGCCCGATGCTTTCTTCCTTTGTGTTTCTGGCTCTACCACAGAGTCTAGTATATACCAAATTAGTGCTTATCTTTATTAATGTTTGGAGTTACTGTACTTATGTACTTGGGATTCTTGGGAGGTCTCTAGGAAGGCTACCTGATAAGAGTGAATGGAATGTCCTTACACTTACTGACAGCCTCATGGCCTATGGTTTCCTGAAAAGACGAGACTCCCTTTTCCCTCCTTGTCTAATTTTCCCTTTCCAGATCCCCAATGTTGATAAATGCTTCCCTCCTATTGGTTTCCAAATTCCACCTCTGAGCTCAGATTTTAGCAAGAGAGAGATGACAATCTCCCCTCGTGCCTCAGGGAAGGGCAGTTCTATAGACCACATGTTCCACACTAAAAAATAAATGCGGACACAGGGGCTGGAGAGATGGCTTAGCAGTTAAAGACTCATGCCTGTGAAACCGAAGGATCAAGGTTTGGTTCCCCAGTACCCACAAAAGCCAGATGCACAAGGTGGTGCATACATCTGGAGTTTATCTGCATTGGCTGGAGGCCCTGGTATTCCCATTTTCTCTCTCTCTCTCTCTCTCCTTCTTTCTCTCGCTCATAAATAAAGAATTTTTTTTTTTAAAAATGAGAACACAGAATGAACTAAGAGGAAAATTTTCAAAATGCACAAAGTATTTTCAGTGATCATTTAGTACACATTCAGCCCTATATGCATTTCTAATCCCTCAACGTGGTCCCTAGAGATGGACGTAACTGCGTTTCCATCTACTCTTCACTAAGGGCTGCATTTCAGTGATAACTCTGGCATTTGTCCTGACAGCCATGTGTGATTCAAAAATCCCACAAGCTCTGTCCACAGCATATGGCCACGATTTTCTACCCTTTCCTACACCTGCATCCAAAATACATGACACCATGGTTTCTCTCATCAACAGGTAGAAACTGCTTCTCCATCCAACTTACTCTGGGCAGCAGAATGCACAAGAAACAACCTCATGCCACTTCCAAAGCCTAGGCCCCCAAGGCCTTGTTGGTTTCCGTTTTCATGCCTAAAACGTTGCCCAACCACATCAACACACCCAGGCATGACGCTGGCCTGTGGTGGGTACTCAATAAACGCTTGTGGACTGGCACAACAAATCAGTGAACGAAAAGGCAGAAGGAAAACATCCGTAGCGGAAAGCAGCATTTTAACCTTCCTGCCATGGCTGGACAAGCGCAGGGGGCTTCCCTGAGGCCCAGGCCTTGAGGCACACACCTGCACATGCCTGTTGTCCTGGCTTAGAGCTGGATCATTTCCCGCTGCCCCACACAGGGACAAAGAAAACACTCTTAAAAATTGGGTGAGGGCTAGAGAGATGGCTTAGCGGTTAAGGTGCTTGTCTGTGAAGCCTAAGGACCCACGTTTGACTCTCCAGATCCCACATAAGCCAGATGCACAAAGGTGAGGCAAGCACAAAGTCACATTTGCCCACTAGGTGGCGCAAGTGTCTGGAGTTCAATTGCAGTGGCTGAGGCCCTGGTGTGCCAGTCCAATCTCTCTCTCTCTCTCTCTCTCTCTCTGTCTCTCTAAAAACAAACAAATAAACCATAAAAAAAAAAACAACCAGGTGAGAGACGGACGTTGTGACGCATGTGTTTAATCACAATTCTCAGGAGGCAGAGGAAGGAGAATCAGTGAGTCTGAGGACACTCTGAGACTACATAGCGAGTTCCTGATCAGCTTGGGCTAGAGCGAGACCCTTCCTCAAAAACAGCAACAAAACCAACCAAACAAACAAAAAAACAGGTGGCGGGGAATGGCCCGGAGCAGAGCATTGCTCAAGTGGGTTGCCTCAACCCGAACACCAGGCCAGGAAAGGAATGGAATGATACGGCGGGCCAAGTGAGGTCGCGGCCCGGCTCAGCTCCTGCCGCACGGCCTGTGCCACTTCTGATTACCAAAACAAAGAGATTAAGTAGCTGGGTTTGTTTTGCAGTGTTTAGACTTCTCTGGCATTTTCTGAATTGTGTGCTCTGGACGAGGAGTCTGTTTGCTTTCAGTTCTGGTTATTTTCTGTACACAGTTTCTGAACTCCAGTCTGGTCATCTGCCACCAGATCTCCCAGCCATCTGCACTTCTTGCCGCGCGGCCTTTGCCTGCCTGGCCCTCGCGTGGCCAGTGGTACCGTGTGGCCTGGGCGTGGTCTCCTGCGCATTCAGGACTACGGACTCGGCTCTGGGGGTGGATGGGCTTGCCATCTGCTAGAGTCCAGGTCCTCTGGGGTCTGATCTCCACCCCAAACTCCAACCACCGAGGCTCCCAGGTCTTTTGAGACATGTGTGGAGAACTGACTGCCTCCATCTTCCAACTTGGTTTTTCTTCCACCATGATACTGCTGCTCTGCCCGACGCCAAACAGACATCTCCCAAATGGGAAATTCGACGATATCCCAGGCTCTCTGTCAACGTTGTGGGGCTGTACAGCAAGGCTGCTCTAAGGGACACGTGGTTCTCCAGGGAAAGGCATCCCCTATCATTCGCTCTGAAGCAGGGTCCCAGTGACAGAAAGCTAGCTGCTCTTTTCTAGAACGCTGACGTGCCATAAACCGTTACTGCCTGCTGGAACGAGAGTACCAGAGTCTTCAACTCCACTGCCCTACAGAACATTAACTGGCTCTAAGCCTACCCAGGAATCTAACTCTGGCTTCTTCTCTGACTACACAGATCTTGGCCTGTTCCTCACCCAACCCTCTGCTCCAAGAACCTCTCCTTCCTTTCACCTGCCTAAAACCGTATCCTTTACTACATACTCCACCGGGGGTAGCGGGGGGTGACGACAACCATCTTCAAGTCCTATGTCCCTGGGATCACCTCCCTGTCACATGTCCAGGGACTGCCAAAGCATCTTGTGATGCACTGAACATTTAGTTGGGGTGTGGGTATGAACAGAATGACTGTAATTTCCAGTTCTCCCGGTCTTTTTTCTTTTTTCTTTTTTCTTTTTTTTTTTTTGGTATTTTGAGGTAGGGTCTCACTCTAGCCCAGGCTGACCTGGAATTCACTATGGAGCCTCAGGGTGGCCTCAAACTCACGGCGATCCTCTTACCTCTGCCTCCCGAGTGCTGGGATTAAAGGCGTGCGCCACCATGCCCAGCTTCTCCCAGTCTTTTGTCTAATATTCCCAGTCACTCACGTCCTTGCATTGCACCCCTCAAGAGCTGAGAGTCAGGATGAGAACTGTTTTCGGTACTTTTTTGTGATTCTCTTCAGGGGAGTGTCCTGCTGCTGGGGAAAGCGAAGGAAGCTCCTCTCCTCACACCCACACACACCGTCACACATTGGTCCTCACTGTCCAAAGCACTTTAACCAGAGTCTCAGTCGACATAAAAGAGCCTGCTGACATCTGTCTAGGCATGAGGCCACCTAATAACCCTTTACTGTCTGTCACTGGGCCACATTTCCTCATAGGCAGGGATGTGAGTCTCACCCTCACCAGCTGCACAGCCTGTAGGCAGTGCCCTCCCCTTCCTCCTGGCATAGAGACACACTAGGAGAGAGCTGTCATTCTGGCCTTCATTACCCCCGTGTCGATCCTCCTCCACAAAGCACCTGTAAATGCTTGTTCCCGCGACGGACTGCTGACCCTGAGCTCTCATGGCCCCGAGGCCCTGAGCCCAGGCTTCCTGGCATTGTTGGCACCTTTGAACCCACAGGTGGTAGCGGCAACTTGGCTCCGCCCATTGGGGAGGTAGTGACAGTCCCAGTCTTCCCCTTGCTGGAGTACGTGTGTGACTCATGCCAGCTCGAGGCCCTTCCTGGCAGTGTGAGCACCACTGGGGGTTAAAGAGAACGGAGGGAAAAACAGAGGATGCCTGCTAACCTGAGGCAGGTGAGCCAGGACACCAGTGTCTTGCTGTCCCACCTTTCTCCAGCTCAGAGAGGCGATAACCCGACACCAAAGTGGGGGGGGGGGGCTTGATGCCTGGAGAAGCATCCTCTACTGGCTACAGCAGACTTGAGTTATGTCCCCTCAAATCCGTACACTGAAGTCACCACTGGGACAGTTTTTGGAGACAGTGACTTTTGGGAAATAAGTATGTTTAGATGAGATCCTAAAGACGGGTTCCCCTGACGGAATAAGAGGAGGTACCATAGTGTTCTCTCCCTCCCTACCTGTCTCTCTTTCTCTTTTCTCCATCCTCCTCTCCTTACTGTGTGAAAACACAGTAGCCTATGAGCCAGGAAGACAGTCTTTTCCACAAACCAATCATGCCAGTCTCCAGAACAGTGAGGAAATAAGTGTCAGGTAAGCCATCCAGTGTGTGGTATACTGCGTCCCAGTAGCCTAAGCTGAGGCACTGGGCACTGGCTTAGCTTTCCCTCTGTTACTCTTGGCATGAGCTTTGTACCTGCAAACACACGGGTCACATCCATCAGGAGCTGTGGTTCTGGGTCATGGAGCACAGAACCAAAGTTCTCAACTGCCCCTTCCACGGCGGAAGGGATCCAAGGTCGTTCACCATCATTTCCCTTCCCTCCTGTGACTACGACACATTTCTATAGTGCAGCATGGCACCTAGGCCATGGTGGGTGTGTGACCAGCAGGAGCCTTCCCTCCCAACATCTTGCCCTCTTCCTGTAGGCTCCATTCCCCAGAACTGCACCATAATCCACCTGTCTGCCAACTAGAAAGCTGAGGCCCCTGACTGCCCTTCAGGGCCCCACATACACCCACTCACCAGGTCCCGCTGATTTCATACCCTTGCCACCTCGCAAGTACATCTGTTCCTCCCCACTTCTTGCCCCGACCCCATGGCACTGTAACTGCGGTGACCGGCCAGCCTTGAGCCACATTCCCCAGCCTCATTTGAGGCCAGCTGTGGCCATATGAGCGGTCCTCACCAATGGACGGTGAGTGGAAGGGAGGTTGGTCATTTTTAGGCAGAAGTAAGTGTGCCTCTCCCACTGGCTCTTTCTCCTCCCATCTCTCCAGGGAGGTAGAACCAGCCATGGGTGGAACACTGAATCCCCAAATCACTATGTGGCGAAGCTAACCTACTGTGGCCAACATATGAGCAACCAGCAGGTGTGTAATGAGTTGTACCACTGAACATTGAGAGTCTGAATTCACTCTGCAGTCCCAGGCTGGCCTTGAACTCGCAGTGATCGCTCTACCTCTGCCTTCCAAGCACTGGGATTAAAGGCCTGTGCCACCACGCTCAGCTTTTCCTCTCTTACACAAATCAAGGCAGATGAAACTTCCAGTCCTCCATCGCCAGTAAACCACTCCTCCTTCGTTTCCAGCCAAAGCAACATCATGTGGACACAGAACATTGAGAGGTTGTGATGGGTTGTATCACTGAACTTGGAGAGTCTGTTTGTCGCAGCAGTTGGTATTATGTTAAAACTGACAGAGACAGGGCCGTCAGGTTTTCACCCGGGGGGTTTAACAAGCATGTTAAAGTAGAGAAATTATGCAAGTGAAAGGGATACACTTCTGGCCATGTAAGGAAGTGGAAGACAGAAGGGGTTTCTATTGTCTGCCAAGTGGGAGCACAGAGAGGGACAACAGGGGGAGCCTTCTTTGCAGCGCACTCTTACCTACCCATGACTGAAGTCAGAGGTTCAAATTCCATGTTATATTCTTCCTTTCCTTCCCCTACCCCACCTTTTTTTTTTTTTTTCCTAACGTAGGGTCTCCCCCTACTCCTTCTAGCTCAGGTTGACCTGGAATTCACTATGTAGTCCCAGGCTGGCCTTGAACTCACAGTGATCCTCCTACCTCTGCCTCCCGAGTGCTGGGATTAAAGGCCTGCGCCACCACGCTCAGCTTTTCCTTTCTTTTACAAATCAAGGCAGATTAAACTTCCAGTCCTCCACTGCCAGAAAACCACTCCTCCTCTGTTTCCAGCCAAAGCAACATCATGTAGACCCAGTCTAGCTTCGGGGTAGAAATCAAGAGACTTTAGGCTGGGAATCAGGCAGAAGGGTGTCCTTCCTGGCCAGTACTGATGGGGATGGCAGGAGCATGGATGAGACTTCCGAGGCCAGCAGGGAAGAAAGTGCCAGAAACATTTCCCGAATCCTGCCAAGACTCCAGCAATGATGCTCGGGTTTTTCACTGAGGTCCAAAGACAGGCTAGTAGAAAGGACTAGACTTTGTACAAGGGAATGTCTAAGCTCCAGGGTCTACAGCTGATGAGGAACAGGCAGTCCTAATGCAGATCTAGGAATCCAACCCATGAAAGAAATCTTCCTCCTGTCTTGACGCTAACAGCTGCCAACTCTCCTTCCATCAGCTCTTAGAACTCCCGCATCCCCCCCCCCCAGCAGTGCACAGAAGCCAGCTGATCGTTCAGCCAGGGGTACACTCACCCCCCCCCCATAGGCATGGCTAAGGATGGGAGATGTTGGGGTCTCCACATGCCAATTTCATTTCATCCTAGGTTACATAACAACCGGGCTACAGCCAAGGTCTGAACTGACTAGGAACATGGAAAATGGTCCAGCAAATAAATTCCAGGAGCATTAGGCAAATGGTCCTTTTAAATAAACAATAGCTTTCATTTTAGCACAGACATGATGAAAGGAGGTGGAAAGAAAAGGGGAAGAGAGAGAGAGAGAGACTGGATCCTTCCCAGATGACACACCTTTCACTTACCAGAGCCCCAGGTCCTCTGAGTAGCACCAAAGCACAGGGCCCTGGAACCATGGCAGGAGGGTTGGCATGAGGACAGTACTGTCCAGTCCACTGTCCAGTGCCAGGTAGGGCCAAGGACGCCTTTCCCTAGGGCTCCTGGGAACCATGTGCTGCCTAAGGGGCGATGTCCTTTCCACTGGCAGACATCTTTCGGATATAGGGCTGTCACGTGCTCTGAGCCAAGTGCTCTTTACTTGGAGTTGGGGTACAGAGGGGACACGTGCTCCAGAGGTGTTCGCTGAGTAGGAATCCATCTAACCTAGGGTCTTGTTCGTCCTTGCTACCTCTATGCCCTCCTCTGGTTCCCACCCACAGAGCCGTAAGGAGGACATCTGTACTTTGGCAAAGGACCCGGGAGAGCCTCCCAGACTCAGAACAGGCCTCCCATGCCAATGCCAAAGAGCGGGGTGGAGATCTCTCTGAAGGTATCCGGACTGATGGTTGCGCCCCAGCTCTAAGCAAAATGAGGAGAGGTGTGGCCACAGCTAAACAGCTAAGCTCGACTACAGCCACACACGGGAACAACGTGGCTTCAGTGTGAGCATTGAAAGCCCACGGGAGAGCCCCGACTGGGAACCAGTTAGTAAGAGAACCCAGCCCTCCTTCCTGTTGGCTCCCTGACACACACACCCTCCCCCAGCTGGGCTCCACCCTGGCCCTCCACCCAGCCCTGGAATATCTTCCTCTTGTCTTCATGTCCTCTCGCATCATTCCGCAGGCCAGAAGAACAGGGGCCCTGGCTCCTGGGGGACAGCCCGGCCACAGCAGGGTTCATGAAAGGACAGTCTCTTCAGAAATGAAGGAAGTACCTATAGGCTACTGGGGTAGGGTGGGCTGGGCTGCTTGGATGAGCATCCGTGACTACCGTGGCCAGACCGTGCGCGCATGTGCACAGCAGGCCACTTCAGTGTGAACTGGAACCAGATAAAAATACTGGAGAGGGGCTATCAGGCAGTTTTCTGGAAGTTGCCTGTCTCTGTACTAAGCTCTAAGGAACCTCAGAGAGAGGCTAGAACAGAGGGCATTTAATACTACCTTCAGGCTGGAGAGGTGGCTCGGCAGTTAAAGGTGCTTGCTTGCAAAGCCTGATGGCCCTGATTTGATTCCCCAGTACCCACATGAAGCCACATGCACAAAATGGAACATGTGTCTCTAGTCTGTTTACAGTAGCAAGAGCCCCTGGTACACCCATACTCACTCTCCCCCTCTTTCTCTCAAATAAATAAATGAATAAATTTAAAAAAATTTTTCTAAATACTACCTTGGGGGCTGGAGAGATGGCTTAGTGGATAAGGCTGTGAAGCCTAAGGACCCAGGTTCGATTCCCCAGAACTCACATAAGCCAGACGCACATGGTGCATGTGTCTGGAGCTTGTTTGCAATGGCTAGCAGCCCTGGCACACCCATTCTCTCTCTCCTCTCTCTCTCTCTTAAATAAAATACTACCTTGACTTGTAACTTTTAACTCCATTTGAACCCTGGTTCCAATGACAGGGTGATTCCAGACAGAACCTCCAGTGTGCATGAGGTTGTAAGAGGCAAAGCAAAGCAATGAGAGAGAGAGAAAGAGAGAGAGAGAGAGAGAGGGAGAGGGAGAGGGAGCTGATCTTATTTCCCCTGAGAGCAGATGTCCCAAGTAGAGAAGCTATACAGATGAGGCCTGCTCCGGCTCTGACCCCACCACAGCATGCACACACTACATCCCACAGGGGAGAAAGAAATGCTGCAGGGTCCTCGTGTCACAAAGACACCCAAGCCTGCTGCACTTTGCCTGGCTGAGTGGCCACAGACGAGAGACACGAGCTTCTGTTCTCTCATAGGATGGAGGTGGGATTCTTCTCTCTGAAGAGGGCAGCCTGGCTGGCACGGGGAGGCTATCAGAAGGTTCTGGCACCACACGCAGTGCTGGGCCCCTTGCAGGAATTAGGGAATGGGGGAGTGTGGACAGATGGAATCAGTGACTGAGGGGGTGGATGAGTGAGCGGACAGATGGGTATATAGCCAGAGGAAAGGAAGGTGGGTGCTTTGGTTTGGTTCTTTTTAAATAAATATTTTTTTAATTTTTTTGTTTATTTTTGTTTATTTATTTGAGAGTGACAGATAGAAAAAGCGGCAGATAGAGAGAGAGAGAGAGAGGAGAAAGAGAGAGAGAATGGGTGCGCCAGGGCCTCCAGCCACTGCAAACGAACTCCAGACGCGTGCGCCCCCTTGTGCATCTGGCTGACGTGGGTCCTGGGAAATCGAGCCTCGAGCCAGGGTCCTTAAGCTTCACAGGCAAGCGATTAACCGCTAAGCCATATCTGCAGCCCTTGGTTTGGTTCTTTAGAGGACATTGTGAAGTGCACAGCGCTAAGAAATTCCCCTGTCTGGCACTGATTCATCCACCATCGACCTTGAACTGAACCTCAAATGCCATTGTATAAACTCCATTTGTCTTCCAGAAAGAAAAACAATAACAGAAAGCTTGGAACTCCTTAGTGGAGTTGGGACTTGAACCTCAGTCTCTCCTCCCGAAGCAGCTCCGTGAGCTCACGGGCAACCGGCCGCGAGCTCTGCCCTGCAAGGATACATGCTTCAGGGTTCAAGGTCGTGAGCTTCTCAAAGCCAGACCCTGGCAGTATTCCTGCCCTGAAGCACAGAAACATTGTTATTACTATAGTAATTATTCATTCAACCAACTGAGACTTGAATCTCGGTCAATGACATTTTAATGCGGAATGGGAAAATCAACAATCTGCTACCTTCCCAGGTACACCGTGCGATACGTACGACGCCAAGCCAGGGATACTCAGGCGTCACCCCAGGGTGGGGCAGTGGATGAGGGGATGATGCCAGCAACAAACACCTGCTTCACGACTCCCACTCCTCCAAGCCCTCAGGTCTGTTATTTATTCACTTGACCCTGCTGTAGATTTGACAAAAGACAGAAGAAGGGTGTGGACAGGGAGTGAGGGAACTAAATGTCACAAACAGCATGTGGAACAACAGAAAAATACAACAGCACAAAAATACTCCAAGAGAATGCAGCTGGGGCAGCAAGTCATTTCCTCAGTGGCTCATAGACGCGACAGTAAGGCGAACTGTAAATGAACAGCCTTCCCAGGTTGCCCAGAAACTGAGAAAAATTCAAGAATTAACCCTCCCCAAACACACACACCCCCGCAAACACTAAGTCAGAAAAGTTTCCTCCCAAATTCTCAGGGCACTATAACAATGCACTTGATAGCGAGGGCTGCAATGCCAGCTGGTATTGGAGTTATTATGCGGTTTCTGGGCAAGGCTTTGGGCAGAACTGCCACAGAGAGGAAAATGGCATTGTCAGAAGGCCACTCCGTAATGTGGCCAGAGTATGGCCTTCTTGGGAAGGGACACGGCGCTCTTCTCCAGAGAGCAGCAAGTGAGATTCCTTCTCTGGGATGGCTAGAGCCATCAGAGAAACCCCCCTCTCAGAGCTTTCTAGAAACACATCAGACAGTTACACTGCTAAATCCTACAGAAAACGGTGGGAATTTGAATTTTAAACAAAATACTGCCTTCATTAGGGAAACGTGGGAGATCCCCCAGTGGTTCTCAAACTCATTCCAGATATTAAAATTTTAAAAATAATTATTTACTTATTTAATGTGTATGTATGTGTACATGTGTATGGTTGGGTGACTGTGGGGTATGCCACACTAGACCTCGGCTTCTCTTTTTTTAAAAATAATTTTTTCTGAGAGAGTGAAAGAGAGGAGAGAAAGAGAGAGAATTGGCACACCAGGGCCTCAGCCACGGAAACCAAACTCCGGACACATGCACCACCTTCTGCACACGTGTGACCTTGCGTGCTTGCGTCACCTTGTGTGTCTGGCTTACCCGGGACCTGGACAGTGGAACACGGGTCCTTAGGCTTCGCAGGCAAGCGCCTTAACCGGCCAGGCCCTCATGCTTGACCCACTGCCATCTCCTTAGCCCCAGGCAGGTGCTCCTCACTCAACAACACACTTAACCCTTTGCTTACAATCCTCGGAGGAAGCGCGGGTGCCGTTCCTGACCCTGACCCGCAGAACTGTCTTGGTAGAACAAGGGACCACCCACAGTGAACGGGGCTGTCTTGGAGAAAGAAGCCTCAACTAAGATGTTATCTTTGAATACACCAGGGGAATTCAAAAAGCAAGATTTATTAATGAAAGATTCCACGTTAGAATGTTAATTTTATTGAAATATTAATGTATGTGCCATTGCATAGGGTAACATGCAAGACAAGCAAAGCATGACGGGGAGTGACATTTGACCTGAGGACAGACAAGTGAACTTCATAACCTTAAGGAGTTCTACCCTAAACAGAACTCATTTCAACCAAAGTTTCAACAGATATTGAAGGGAAGGAAGTCGGAATTTCTAGGGATTGAAAAGTCCACGGATGAGCCGGGGAGATTGCACAGTGGTTAAAGGCACTTGCTTGCAAAGCCTTCCATCCTGGGTTGGCCCTGGTTCGATGACCCAGTACCCACATAAAGCCAGAAGTACAAAGTGGCACACATGTCTGGAGTTCTTTTGCAGGGGCAAGAGTCCCTGGAACACCCATCCACTCATAATTCTGTCTTCCTCTTTCTCTACGCTTGCAAACAAATAAATAAAATATTTTGTTTAAAAAGAAAGAAAAGAAGCCGTGCATGGAGGCGCACGCCTTTAATCCTAGCACTCGGGAGGCAGAGGTAGGAGGATCGCTGTGAGTTCGAGGCCACCCTGAGACCACATAGTGAATTCCAGGTCAGCCTGTGCTAGATTGAGACCCTACCTCGAAAAACTAAAAAACCAAAATAAAATAAAGATAAAATAAAAAGAAAGAAAAGCCCAGTGATGCTGACACGGCAGTAGGCACAGGTGCTTCTCAACTTAGGATGTGGCGTTTCAGATACACCCATTGCTAAGCTGAAAAGAGACTTAGCATATTTACCCCGTGAACACCGTAACTGCACAGCACAGAGAGCCAGTTGTTTGCCTCGTGGTCTCTGGGCTGTCTGCCTTGGCTTACTGCGGGTTGCCCAGCATCATGAGAGAATGCCGGACCACATACCACTAGCCCAGGAAAGGACCAATGCTTAAAGCGTGACTGGTGGCTTCTTCTGAATGTGGCCTTTACACCATAGAAAGGCAAAAGCCCCTGCCAAGCCACCATAGGCCGAGGACCATTTACATAGGCACCTTACAACAGCTCAGGTCCGGGGTGGGGCAAACATTTCATTCGTGGGTTGCACGGCGGCAGGACAATATCATCCCTGACTAGACATGAGGCAAAGACAGCCCAAAGGCCAGCCAGGCCATCTTGGGGAAGTCTCACTGTTCTTTCTTCAACCATGGGGTTACTTCTTCAATGTAGAGTTAGTACAGAGCCCACCAAGACCAAATAGCCTATTACCAGCAATTCTTTTATTATTATTATTATTATTATTATTATTATTATTATTAGAGAGAGAGAGAGAATTGGCACGCCAGGGCCTCTGCCACTGAAATTGAACTCCTGACGTTTGCGCCACCTAGTGGGCATGTGCGATCTTGCGCTTGCCTCGCCTTCATGCATCTGGCTCATGTGGGATCTGCAGAGTCAAACATGGGTCCTTAGGCTTTGCAGGCAAGTGCCTTAACCGCTGAGCCATCTCCTCAACCCCATTATCACCAATCCTCAGAGTAACAGTCATCGTATGTCCCTGCAAGAAGTACAGTCCCCAGGACATCCAAATCCTGCCTCCTGGGCAGCCTCCATTGACTCTGAGAAAATCAGTCTCTCCTTCCTTTACTTAAGGACAGGTTTGGAGTGTGGCAGGAAGAAGAGTGAGAGCAGAAAGCAAGAAATACCACGTGAACCCAGCCATCTTCCTCCCCTTAGAAATCCATCCCTATTTGGAAATGTTTGCTACCCTTTCTTAAACAAGACAAATGACCTCAGGGCTAAAGAAATAAAATCCCCCTGCTTGTCTCGACTCAACAGGTTCCCTGACAGGCTAAACACAGCTGCACTTCAACAGCTATTTTTAGACCCTATAAAATCTGGCCTCTTTCTCTCTGAAATATTCTTTACAGATTTGCCAAAGACTTTTATCTAGTTTCTGACTCCCTGACGATGATTTCATAAGTATGAAATCGTCACTGGGGCATTTGTTTGCCGCCATTGTCACTGCTTGAGAAATATACTCGTAAAAAGAAGAAAAAAAAAACACACACACATGAAGGGTTTCTTCCTCTTTGGAGGAAAGGTCGCCTGTCTTCAATTGCTTCCAGGTCTGGATTATGAACAGGAAGAGGAGAAGCTGTCACAAAGCTGATTTCCTTTAGAAAAAAAAAAAAAAAAATGAGAAGGAAAGACCAGGGCCAGGGCCACAGTGGAATAGAAAACCCTTCAGGACCATGTTTTTCAAAGTGCTTCAAACCCCAGATACTGGGTACCCTCCCCGGGACTCCTTCCGGGCGGAACTGCGGCTCTGCCATCGTGATGCCTCCCTAGCGCTCAGACTTTGAGGAAGCTGCTGTGATCCCAGAGCCCAGCCAGGTCCTGCTCTGCACAGGGTTCCACTCACTCGGCCTCTGTCTCAGCGCAGACCTGCAGGGAAAGCACTGGCGGCAGCTATCTGGTGAAGACAGAGCTTCTGGGGACTTAGGCTTGAGCCATTGAGCCTTATCCACTGAGCCACCTCTCAGCCTACAGCTCGTTTTATTTTTATTTATTTATTTTGGTTTTTCGAGGTAGGGTTTCACTGTAGTCCAGGCTGACCTGGAATTCACTATGTGGTCTCAGGGTGGCCTCGAACTCATGGTGATCCTCCTACCTCTGCCTCCTGAGTGCTGGGATTAAAGGCGTGTGCCACCACGCCCGGCTTATTTTTAAAGTTTTGAATAATGTCTTTATTTATCTATTTGCAACGGGGTGGGGAGAGAGAAAGAGAATATTGGCCTGCCAGGGTCTCTAGCTGCTGCAAACAAACTTCCCATGTGTGTATCACATAAGACTTCCAGGAAAGATCCAGAAAGGGAGAAAAGTTGGGTGAGGAGTTGAAGTCTTTGGTACTCTTTACTCCTCTTTCCTTTTCCTCTCTGGAATTTGGATATAAAGTTTGGAACTCCAGTAATCATGAGGGAGTTTTAGGCTGGAAGCCCTGGTTTGAAGGTGGTAGAGCGGAACAAGACTGTTCCCTGGCGCTTGATGATCCAGAGACACAAACCTGTAAACCCTGAACTATTTGTGTGTGAGAACAATAATCCTCCTTTGAGTATCCTGCTACAATTCCACTTGGCATGAAAGTGATGGCACCCCATAGTCACGGTGAGGAGTCACAGGACGGATGAAATGATAGTGGCACTTGAGGGCTGTCAGGGAAGCCACTGCCCAACACAAGGGGGCAGGTCCCAGAATTTCTCTTGGGAGTGATGGGAAGCTCAAACACGATGGACGGAACAATGTGCCACGGCCAACAGGAAACCCGGTGACCATGGAAGAGACAATGAGGCAAAGCCCTTAGCACAACCAGGCTGCCTTCCACTTACAGGTAACCAGCCACACTCGCTTCTCCTCTCCCACTGGCCGGCTCGCCTTCCTCGACCCCAGGACTGCCCCACCCCGAGGAATGACACGGGGTGGACCTCTCAAGACGTTCCTTTACCCTCCCCCCAGCACACGCCCCCATCATGACAAAGCTTTCTCCAGCAGCCTTCCATTCTCTGGACCTGAAAATAGGTGAGGACTTGAAGGAAGAAGTTTTGAGCATCCCGAGATTCTGGGTGATGGGAGCTAGCTTCCTTTCATCCCTGTGACCTTAAGGATCTGAAGGCTATCCAAGCAAAATCCCTGATCTAGCTGAAGGCAACTCGGAGTAGTGGACGGAGAAGTCAAGAGAAGGGTTTCTCCCGGGGGACTCAGCACAGACAGCCGAGGCTGCTGAGGTGGAGGACCGCTGCGGCACGGCCATGTCTTGAGGGGACAAAGAGAGATACAAGGACGAGCTCCCTAAATATGAATAAATGCCAGATGAGGAATGAGAAAAGACATTTGCTTCCATCTGAAAGCAGACTGGCCTTGACTATTCTTTTAAGACTCAGGACATCCCTCTAAGGATGCATGTCCTTTTAAAGGAGACCGCTTCCCCACCCTTACTCAATGCTAGCTCGCAGATACGTAATTCCTTAGGAAGTGAGTGCACCCCAAATTCCCTAGCAAGGACCTAAAATGTAGCAACACTGAGCAGTACATTTACAAGTTCCAAAATCAAACGCCCCTCCCTCATAGGAAACACAAGTTTTTAAACAGAATACCAGGAATCAGAGGATCTTCCCCCACAGATCATTTCTTCCATCTCTTGACTGCCACTCCCCCCTCCCACAATTTTTCTAGAACTAAAAATATCAAATTTTATTAAAATGTTCTTCCCTCACTAGAAACCCATGTTTGGGCTTGACATTAAATGTCCAGCATTCTTTAAGACTATATTCTTTTTACAAAGTCAAAAATGACAATACCAAGTATGCCCATTAACTAATGAAAATAAATAAAAACGACAAAAAGAATGCAAGGTTTTTCCAATCCTACATTAAGAGGTCAGTACAAGGCAACACTGAAACTGTGTGGGAAGAAAGATCAACTCGTGAGCTGCTTCAGGCCCTTGTTTATACTCTACTCATGACTAGATAAGAATGAGTTTCTTCCCAGAAGCGTGCTAAGGTGTGGCGTGTTCTGTGCACGTACCCATCTTCCACAGAAAGGATTTGCTTAGCTTCCCAATGGCTGTGGTAACGGAAGGCTTTGTTCATCGTCCCTCCTGTGCCACAACTTCATGAAAAACAGGATGACACAGATGGTTCAGGCAAAGCGACTAATGGCGTATGAGCCACCAGTTATTTTGTCAGCCTGACAGAAGCAACTCGAGGGAGGAAGGAGTTGTTTTGGCTCGCAGTCTCAGGAGCCATCAGTCCATCATGGTGGGCAAGGCTCGGTGTTTGGAGTGGCAGGAGCCTGGGGGACAGCTTGCTCACATCTTGGTGGATCAGGAAACACAGCTCAGGCCATAACTGAAAGTAGGTACTACTGTCAAGGCCCACTCTCCTTGACCCACTTCTGCTGGCTGGGCCACAGTCCCAAAGGCTCCAGGCCTTACCCCTTCAGCTCCACCACTGCAGACCAAGTGTTCAAACACATGAGCCTGTGTGGGGACATTTCACATTCAAAAGTTGTAACACCGTTAAAAAAAAAAAAAAAAAAATGAAAGGAAGGCATTGAAAAGAACTTAATCTTTCCAGCCTTCATCCTTGCCATTTCTTTTGCCTTTTAAGGATATGTTAGAAATGTAATGGGAAACCCACTTGGATGGAATCAGAAATAGCTGGTTCCACTGTTGGCCCCTGAGCTTCATACGGTCATGTCTGATGCGTCTCCAGGGAACCCAAGTCCACCCTTTGCCTCCGAAGGACCTCCTGTTCTTACAACTATTCTTACAGTTGCCACAAAGGTATGAACACAACTCCTGGATCCGCCGAGGTCAGAAGCACCATTTGGGTTTCACAGTTTACAGCCACTACGTGTGTAGCCAGGTTCCTTGAAGCAGTGCAGTGGGGCTGAAGGGGCAGCCACGTGCAGCTAGCAACATGACAGTGTTCCCCTTGTCCCCGGGGGCAGTGTCCCTGGAGCTCCACAGGAGAAAAGTATTCTCCCAGGACCCACTGATCACCTATGCCGCACTAAACTGCCCCTGGGATATGGTCCTGAGGGATGGGAGTCAGCCTATGTCATATCTCTTCTCCTTTCTTCTCCACCACCCATCCCCCCCCCCACACACACTTCATGTGCATAGCCAAGCAGGCTTCTGTTCAGACACACTGGGCTTGGGTCTGATCTCACTGCCTTCTGCCTATGAGATTTTGGGCAAAGTCACTTTCTGCTCTGGACTTAAGTTTCCTGGTGGGTGTGTGACTGTGAACTCCACAGGGCTGTGGTGGGGGTTAGTAGAGAGAGTGTGGGTAAAGAGGTTGGAGAGTACTTGGACGCAGTGAGCATTCAATAAATGCTAGCCATCATCAAGGATATGACTTCAAAATGCTTACCCACCTTTATTTACCACTAGAGAGGAGATACAAAAGAAGGCCAAATACAATAGCAGCCTAAACATAAAGTTAGTGAGTGTGGGTCTAGTGGATTAGTCTGTGAGATGCCTACTGTGAGATGCCAATTGTGAGATGCCTACTGTGAGATGGCCACTGTGAGATGCCTACTGTGAGATGGCCACTGTGAGATGCCTACTGTGAGATGCCTATTGTGAGATGCCTACTGTGAGATGCCTATTGTGAGATGGCTAAGCTTGGCAGCTTCTCCTGGCCACCTCTGTGTCACTTCCATACTAGCAGGCAGTACCATCTAAAATCTGTCATATCAAATGGGAATGCACAGCATGAGCCACACGAGGTGGCACGGAACATGTGCACCTCAGAGCAACAGGATTCTCACCAACAGATTTATTTTGTATCAGCCGACATTAAGATGCAACCGCATACAGATGTCCTCCTCCCTCTTTATGAGCCTTAGACTCAGGGTGCCCTCAGGGAAAGCGCTGCCAAGAAAATGGACTCTGTGCATGAATCCAAAGGACCCTTGAAGGCAATGGCAGGGCAAGGTGTTCTGGAAGGTTCTGAGAATATATACTGCAGCTCTGAAAGACCGGACTCTGCTCCTGCTAGGGCCTCACTGCCAACGTGGACCTGCTCTCGATGTGACCTTAGGCCTGTCGCACCGGGAAGGGCAGGACCAGCCCCAGGAGAGCCATGCCTCTCCAGCCACTGACACAGCACAACGGGAGGTCCTGTGACCTTAAGACATTTGGAGTTAACACTCCCCACTCTGAAGGGAAATGGCACAGAATGTCAGGGAACTTTCCAAAGGTTTGGTAAGAAATCAAGTAAGAGGCTCTGAAGAGACAACTCAGGAAGTTTAGGGAAAGGTAACCACATCCCAGTGGGAGTTCAATAGCTTTACAGCTAGCTTACTGGTGGAAATGGAAGTTTTAATTTTAGATCGGATCTTAATGTAACAATCCTTGGCCACAAGACTTGCATGAATATGGAATAACAGGAAAGAATAATAGGGAAAAAAAGTCAGCCAAGGTGACTTCTGGGACTAATTCTTTGCTACACCATACTCAAACCTAGCCCAAAGGTCAAAAGGCAATGGGATTTTATTCTCTACTAAACCTGGAGCTTCTCCAACCCACTATTTAAAGTTAGATATTCTGAGCACATGAAGATGATTCAAAAATAAAAGTGAGCTTATTCTTGCAGGGAGTGGCAAGTGAGGAGGAAATACACTCTTAACAGTCTTAAAAGAAATACCCACTCTATGAAGGACCAAAAATAAATTTCAGAGCTGGAGAGATGGCTTGGCGGTTAAGGCGCTTGCCTGAAAAGCCTAACAACCTGGGTTTGATTCCTAGTAACCATGTAAAGCCAGAAGCACAAAGTGGTGCATGCATCTGGAGTTTATTTGCAGCAGCTGGAGGCCCAGGTGTACCCATTCTCTCTCTCTCTCTCTCTCTGCTTGAAAATAAATAAATAAAATATTAAAAAATAAATTTCACATCAATGTACACCAAACATTTTTCTCTGGGTGCTATTTTTTCCCCCACCTGACTTAAACACAAGAAAGGCAGGATGCTGAGATGAACTTTGGTAAATGAAACTTTATAGGGCTTGCATTAAATGGAGTACGTTTTATAATGGTCTTCAGTAAGGTCTAATTTTCAACAGGATGAGGATTTATGACAAAGTCCTGGGCTTCTTGAGTGAGGTAATTATCCAGAAGAACTGCTAGGTTGGCTGTCCTACTGCACGGAGGTGAGTGACCCAACACTCCATCTGCATCTACTCCCCCACTGTATCCCAAGGGGCCTTATCTTCT
This sequence comes from Dipus sagitta, assembly GCA_036346955.1. Classification (NCBI taxonomy): domain Eukaryota; kingdom Metazoa; phylum Chordata; class Mammalia; order Rodentia; family Dipodidae; genus Dipus; species Dipus sagitta. Next base: position 6,941,400 of record CM070786.1, read on the forward strand.
TCTCTGGATCCCCACCTGTGGCTCCCTGGACTAGAACGCATACACAGTTCATATTCTGGTTCTTTCCGTGTAAAATGTATTCCCTTCTGTGATTTCATCTGCTTTCCTACACTTTGAACTTGACAGTTCCTGAAGTGTACTCGCCTTTCTCTTGAACTTGGGCAATCTGTGGATATCTCAACTCCGACCAGAGAGGCACCATAATCTACCTACCACCTCCACGCTGATCTCTGAGACACCAACCTCCATGCTCCGAAGAAGCCCAGATTTCTCAAATGTCAACATTTGTTTTTTTTTTTTTTTTTTTTTAAAAGGTGGGACTGTAGAGGTGGCATAGCTGTTAAAGTGTTTGCCTGCAAAGCCTAAGGACCCAGGTTCAATTTCCCAGTATCTACCTAAGCCAGATGCACAACGTGGCACATCCTGTAGAGTTTGTTTGCAGTGGCTAGAGAAGCTGATGTACCTATTCTCTCTCTTTCTTTCTTTGTCTTTCTCTCTCTCTCTCTTTCTCTCTCAAATAAATAATTCAAATGTTCCCAATGGGCCTCACCCAGATCAACAACAGAGGTGGGTTCTCCTCTTCCAGAACCTCCCATGATCCTTGATGACACACCCCAAAGGAGCCTGACAGACAACACCGAGGGTCAACATAACCTGTCAGACTGAAGCAACACGAACCTACGCACTTCCAGAGACAGAGTCTAAAAACCCCACCAGTCAGCCTCGCCTTCTGACTCGTTTCACTCTCCCCTTTCTACCTTAAAGTGTCCCACAAACTGAGATCCGATTGTGAATTTGGGGGGGGGGTCACTTAACATAAGAACAGTGACATCCAGAATAGCCCCATGATGTGAAAGCTGTCCTGCAAACAGATGCCAGCGCTAAAGAGGGGCATTCAAGGGAGTCTTTGCTGCACCCTTGAGAAAGGGGTCAGTCAAGGACAGGGGCGACCAAACCCACAGCAGAAATGCTGGGCCCCGGAGGGGATCAAGGCAGCTGCTTTGGGGCCTGGCAAAATCACTGGCCAAACCTATTCTGGGCGAGCTCGTTTCTCACGGTCGCGTGACGCTCAGCTGGTTGAGAGCCCCTCACTGGCATGCCTCAGGTATTCTTAAAGCAGTAGCGACGGGAATTTGAGGCCGAGTCTAATGCAGCTTCATGCTTGCCCGTGGCTTTACCAAAAGCCATGCCAAAGGGTCTTCTTTGAAACCTGGAAGGTGCTCATCTTGGTGCCCACACACCCACATGGAATGTCACTTGATTCGCAGCCTGATCAAAGCTAGCTGCAAAGTTGGACAGAGCCATCGATGTGGCTTTCAAGGCACGACACCCAGAAAGCACCTGTCCCAGGCTCGTTCTCAGCACAGGGGCAGAAATCCTGCCACTCAGGCCCGGATCCCTCTAGTGATGTGAAGCTCATGACCTCACGAGACAGTCGGTTCCAAAGGACAAGCTGGGTTCTCTGCATGAACATGTGAAACTGGTCCAGACTAGGTCTTTCCTCTTGGTCACCAAGCTTTACTGGAGATGTAACAAATTCATCTTAAGAATCCCAGACCTTACCCTGCTGGTCATGCTAAAATGCGGGTATAGGTGGTTAAAAATCTATTACTGGGGCTGGAGAGATGGCTTAGCATTTAAGGCACTTGCCTGCAAAACCTAAGGACCCAGGTTCAATTCTCCAGTACCCATGTAAGCCAGATGCAGAAGGTGGCACATGCATCTGGAGTTTGTTTGCAGTGGCTGGAGGCCCTGGCATGCCTATTCTCTCTCTCTCTCTTCCTCCCTCTTTCTCTTAAATAAATAAAATATTTTAAAAATCTACTACTGGTCTTGATGTCAATACTCTTTACAAAATGTAAGGAGTTAGGGATATAGCTCAGAGAAGGATGTATGCTTGGCATTCATGAAGCCATGCATTGAATACCCAACACCCCAGAATACATAAATGAACAAACATAAAATTTATATGAATAAATAAGTATAAAGTGCTAAGCCTTCATCAATTTCCTAGTTTTAATAATAGGACCAGGAACAGGAAAGAGAGAAGCCGAGCAAAGGGCATATGAAAACTTCTGCTACTATATTTGCAATGTATGAATCGTACACTATTTTGAATAAAAAGTTACTAAAAGTAGATGCAGATACATAGGTAAACCGAGTCATGGAAGCCAGAGTCACTGGACCCCTAATGGAATGCTTTGCACATGGTTACGTGGAGATTTTCCTGAAGCCTTCACCCTCTTGCCTGTGGGTTCCCAGGACGCCAGTTCCCACCGACAGACTTCAAGGGAGCCCAGGACCAGGTCTGTTTTGTCCAAATGCACAAACCTTACAAATCTTTTTTATTAAAAAATATTTTAGTTTTATTTATTTATTAGAGAGAGAGAGAGAGAATGGGCGCTCCAGGGCTTCCAGCCACTGCAAATGAACTCCATATGCATGCGCCATCTTGTACATCTGGCTTACATGGGTCCTGGAGATTTGAACCGAGTTCTTTTGGCTTTGCAGGCAAGCGCCTTAACCGCTAAGCCATCTCTGCAGCCCCAAACCTTACAAAACTTGAATAATCTCAACTTCCATTTCTGCTCTCCTCGCAGGCCTTTCAGAGTGCCTGCTAATCCCACTGGGCTTCTTTTAACCCCTTTCTCCTCAGTAAGTCTAGGTGTGCCTGCATTGTTGGGTGAGCCCCGGGACCCAGCCCAGAGGAGAGCCTGCACACCCAAGCATCAACAGATGCCTGTTGAATTAAGAGGCACATGTGTTTGCCTGGATGATGTGCCACAGTGACTTTTTTTGAAGACACCCATTTAAACCAGTGCCTGTTTCCTCTCCTCATAAATCAGTCATAATTTAATGACAAGAGTGGAGGAGAAAGGATCATATTCTCTTCCATTAAGATCAACAGTCAATCAAGGCTCTGACAAGTCTAGCTAAATTTAGCATGAGATATGGGCTTTCAGAAAGTCCTATGGTATAAAAGCCCACTAAAAATATAACGAAACAAGTCACCATGGGATTGGCAGACATGTATAAGCAGTGGAGAGCCTGGAGACGGGTGTTCGGGCCTGTACCGTCTTCAAACAGGTTTTTGCTAACGAGAAGAACCTACAGAACAGCCCGTGACAGGAACGACCACCACGTTTCCCATCACTAAAGCTTTCAGCCAAAGAAGAATTTCTGTATGAGAAAGAGTTTCTATAAAAGGAAGACCTTGGAAAGCAAAAACTAAATTATTTAGAGAAATCTAATCGCCTTGCAACAGTAGCTCCTACATTTCAAAATAAAAACGAAGTACAGCCAGGCGTGGTGGCACACACCTTTAATCCCAGCACACAGGCAGAGTTAGGAGGACCACCATGAGTTCGAGGTTACCCAGAGACTACAGAGTGAATTCCAGGTCAGCCTGAGCTAGAGTGAGACCCTACCTCGAAAAACCACAAACCAACAAACAAACAAACAAATCCAAGTACGCCATGGTCAAGGGTGTTTGGGAAATTGAATACAGTGCAACCGTCTTGGGCACTTTGACTTTTAAAGCTTTGCAAGATCCTATAATCAAGAAACCTGCCCAGTCTCTCTCTAAAAATAAAAAATAAATAAATAGAAATATGGTATGTCCAATGCAATTTGTTCTAAAATTTATACTGGACAAGATTTTTTTAAATTTTGCATGATGATTCCAATGCAATTTGTATATTTATTTATGAGAGAGTGGGTAGGGAGAAGGAGAGAATGGGCATGCCAGGGCCTCTAGCCATTGCAAACAAACTCCAGATACATATACCATCATGTGCTTCTGGCTTACATGGGTCCTGGGGAATTAAATCTGGGTCCTTAGGCTTCCCAGGCAAGCTTCTTAACCGCAAAGTCATCTCTTCAGCCTTTCCAGTACAATTTTTTAAAAAAAATTATTTTATTTTATTTGTTAGAGAGAGAGAGAAAAAGAGAAAGACAGAGAGAGATACACAGATAAAGAGAGAGAGAGAAAGAAAGAATGGGTATTCCAGAGCCTTCTTCAGCCACTGTAAACCAACTCCAGACACATGTGCCACCTTGTATATCTGCCTTACATGGGTGCTGAGGAATTGAACCTGGTTCCTTTGGCTTTGAAGGCAAGTGCCTTAACCACTAAGCCATCTCTCCAGCCCCTCTAGTACAATTTTTTTTTTAAATTTTGTTATTTTTATTTATTTATTTGAGAGCGACAGACAGAGAAAGAGGCAGATAGAGAGAGGGAGAGAGAATGGGCGCGCCAGGGCCTCCAGCCACTGCAAACGAACTCCAGACGCGTGCGCCCCCTTGTGCATCTGGCTAACATGGGTCCTGGGGAGTCGAGCCTCGAACCGGAGTCCTTAGGCTTCACAGGCAAGCGCTTAACCGCTAAGCCATCTCTCCATCCCTCTAGTACAATTTTTAATGCTCAAATGTGGAACAACTTTCAAATAATTGTGTGTGCACATGTACACTTGCAGATGTACATACTAGAGGCACATCCCTGTTACACTTACACTGGCTAATCTCTGGTTGTCAGTTTGAAAATATTTAGAATCACCATGTGAATAAATGTGCAAGGACATCTGTGAGGAATTTTCCTCAACAACTGGAACATGGTCCCGAAAGCTACCGTGGGGAAAGTTGTTGTGGTGGTGTGACTCAGCCGTCCCCTATAAACCCGTGTGTTTGAAATGCTTGATCCCCAGCCGATGGCAGCTTGGGAGGTGGAGCCTTGCTGAAGGAGGTGTGTTGTTGAGGGCGGGCTTTGGGGTGTTATAGCCCAGCTTCCCCTTTGCCAGGGCTCAGCTCACTCTCTTACTACTTTCTGCCAGCTACCGTGGCAAGAAGTGATGCCAGCTTCTTCTCTGCCATGCTTGCCCTGCCATCATGGGGCTTCTCCTTGAGGCTATAAGCTCTCATCGGTTGCTTTTGGTTGGCCGTTTTGTCCCAGCAACTTCTACAACTGTTGAGGTAACTGCAACAGTTGTCTTCTAGAAATGATAGCCAGATACAGTCAGATGGCCCCTACATGTAGCAAGACTGTCCTAGGAAGAAAGGAGAAGGAACTTAAACATTTAACACTAGAAGTTCAGTGGTTGGGGGCGGGCGAGGAGGATGTGGGATACAGAATCCCTCCTGCTCAGACTACAATCCCCTCCTCATGACTGCTTAAAAATGAATGTGTTGCTTCAGCCCAAGATTTCTGTGACAATCCTCAATTTAAGGGGACAGAGGGAACTTCTAGTTGCCTCCTCTGATGCCAGTCTTAAAACGGATCTCTCAGGTTACGAAGTGTTTCACACTATCATTTTACATGATTCTCCTCATGTTGACAATCAAACCATACTATTTTCACAGCTGTCCAACAGCATTTTGGACATAACACAAAAAATTCACTGAAAATGGATCAGTGAACTAATGTGACGGGTCACCCTGTACAACTGCTAATAGAATATCCTAAGCCTTGGCTCATTCGTCTTGGACATAGTCCAATGTCTTTGAAAGCTCGGTGAACATTTATTGGGCAATTAGTCAATGTCAATTACTCTGTTTGGTGTTAGGGATACAGAGACAAATGAGATGTCCCTGATGCCAAGTATTTTAAAACCTTTATGGCTTGATGATTAATAAAATCATTCCATACCTTGTTGAATTCATGTATATTTCTTGCCAGTACGACTTTGGTTGCAACCCAAGTTTGTGGAATTTTTTTGGCTCATTCATCAATCAGGTAAGGCTATAATCTGGTGCATGCTAACATGTCTCTAACAAGGCTGATGGAAAACGGGGTATTAAGCCAGGGGAAGTGGAGGATGGCGATACGAAGGCCATTCAGGAGAGCCCCATGAATAAGCATCACCGTGTAATCCAGACCAACATATACCTGCCAGTGTGGCAGGAGAATCCAGCCAGCTGTGGTTCCAAATGATAGGATGATGCCAACCAGTTCCAGGGAGCTGGCAAACAGGAGGGAAGAATGACAGCCATTGAATATCCCAGTAAGTCATCTTCCCATCCCTGGTGATGAGGAGCAAGATCAGTTTGCTTGAGTTTCTTCTCCCTCATTTTCTCTTAACTTTCTCAGGGAGAGGTGAGCACAGACGAAGGGAGGAATAAAAACAACAACTATGGATAAACCCCCTAATGGAACGACAAAGAAACTCAGGATGCCGGGGGCGGGGAGGGGTAGGAAATCGGGGTCGGTGAGGGGACAGGTAGACCCTCCTGCAGCTGGTCAGGGGCAGAACTAGAAAAGGAGGTGTAATCATAAAGCATAAAGAAGCAAAGCCAGGGGTGGCGGCGCACACCGTAATCCCAGCACTCTCGGGAGGCAGAGGTAGGAGGATCGCTGTGAGATCGAGGCCAGCCTGAGACTACACAGTGAATTCCAGGTCAGCCCAGACTAGAGGCCCCTACCTTAAACCTTCCCCGCTCCAGAAAATAAAACAGCTTAAAGAGGAGCTTCCAGGCTATGGATAGTATTCAATTATTCAGTACTAGACAGGCTGCCTGGCACAGCGGATTCCTCCCAGAGCCAAGTGACTGCAAGCTAAGCGATGTCCGCACACCAGCTAGTGCTCCCTCCGCGGCTCTGCGGAGACCACGAGGAACCAGGGGCCCCGCTGGTGGCACAGCAGAGCGGCTGAGGCAGGGGCAGCGCGGAGGTTCCCAGGCATCCCTTCCAGGTGGAAAGCGTTATTTGTGGCACACAGGAAATGTTTCTGTCCTGACTTCAACACAGGAAGCCCTGGGTCAGAAATGCACTCGCCTCTTCCATCCTCCCCACCGCACCTTCCTTCGAGAACCTCGAGAGTGTCAGCAGTGCTGACAAAGGAGGCGCCAGGCCCGTACTTGAGTCTGTGGGTGACTCATCGGCCAAGGACTTCTTTATGCACTCACTCAGCACGACCCCAGAAATTTCTACAATGTCATCAAAACACGAGCAGATGAACCCAACATGGCTCGGGGAAATTGGAGGAAGGGGGGGTGGGGTCGGAAAGATTGTTAGAGCCATACGTTGAGTCATTATGCACAGAGACATTGCCTCTCCCCCATAACTGATGGCCACCCCCTCAATGCAACACCCACAATCCTCATGGGGGGACGACAGGGAGAAGGCTAACGATGGTACCATCCTGGCTGTATACACGCTATATACATGACTAATATAAAAAACACAAGCAGAAAACTTGAGCCACGTGGGGTCACTAGCAAACTGTGCAGACTTCATACTCTGGCTGGAAGTAACGATGCCGACCCCGAGGGAGACCAGATAACAGTCACTGTGACCCCAGCCAGGCTTTCTGAAATGCTGAAAGCCAAACCTCCATCGCCACACTCACTTCCTGGCCTCAGGAAGCCCTAGTTTCCAGAACTGTACTTTCCAACTTTGCCAGGCATAAAGACAAGTTTTGTAAGGCCACCATGCTGCTCGGGACCCCAGCTGACAGAAGGTTCACTTTTACCATTATCTGACTCGGGGAATGGTGCCTCCCTGCCACCAGCCCTAGATCCTCCAAGCTGATGAGGAGATGTGACTCTAGTTAGACACCATCCACATGGATCCTATGAATGAGCATGTAAGAAGTTGCTGAAATAGGGCTGCAGAAATGGCTTAGCAGTTAAAGGTGTTTGCCTACAAAGCGTGATGGCCTGGGTTCAATTCCCCAGATGCACAAAGCGACACGTGTATCTGGAGCTCATTCACAGTGGCAAGAGGCCCTGATACGACCATACTGTCACTCTCAAATAAATAAATAAAAATATTTTTAAATGTTTCTAAAATACATATTAAATATTAAATAGATATTAAAGCTAAAATACAGACAAGATGTATATGTCTCATTAACATATCAAAAAAAATTTATTTATTTTAGAGAGACAGATAGGAAGAGAGTGAGTATGGGTGTGCCAAGGCCTCCTGCCACTGCAAATGAACTCCAGAAACATGCACCACTTTGTGTATCTGGATTTACATGGGTACTAGGGAATCAAACCTGGGCCATCCGGCTTTGCAAGCAAGCGCCTTTAGCCACTGAGCCATCTCTCCAGCCCCTCATTAATATTTTTATAATGACAATAGACTAAAATAATATTTTATATATCTTGAGCTAAATGATATATTCTGTTATAGGCTGAATTGTGCACTACCAAAATCCTTATGTTGAACTCCTAACTCTCAGAGCCTAAGAACATGACTGTATTTGGACATGGGGCTTTTAAAAAAGAGATTAAGTAAGAATGAAGCCATTAGGTTGGGCCCTAAAATAATGTAACTGTTGTCCTTATGTGAGGAGAAATTGGAGGCACACACACACACACGCACACACACATCAGCTATACCTCGACAAAGAATAAAGACGATGTGGGGACACCGTGACAACGGAGCCACAGCAAGTCAAGGAAAGAAAACAAACCAAAGCTGTCGAGACGTTGATCTTGAACTTCAAGCCTCACAACTACGAGAAGTAACAGCTTAAGTCACCTAGGCTGTGGCCTTTGTTAGGGCAAAGTAATATACATGTTACTAAAACTTTGTCTGGTTAGCTTTTCCAGTGTGGGTGACAGAAAACTGCCCTCCCCACCAGGCACACGGTACACCGTTCAAATGACATTAGACAGTACTGCTCTTGCGAGCTCTGTGGGGAAAACACCTTATCCCAGGAGGGAGGAAGGCCCACCTGTGTCTCCCTTCACCTAAGTCAAGGAAGTCACTGCTTGCCCCCAGGCCTGCCGGCTGTCTTTGTGGTTTTCTTGTTTTTTGTTTTTTTCTTTCCTTAAAAGTGACACAGCCTTGAACCATTTCCTACAATAGTTTGGGTCACTCCTCTGGTCCCTCAGAAGCAGGGCGAGCAGGCCAAGGAGGCACATGCCACAGAGGATATCCACCTCCACAACCGCCATCTGCCCGGTCTCTGACTTGTTGAGACACAAACAAAAGTCGGGCTCACCCGAGAAGGCTGGCAAGAGACGGCAAGGCCTGCCTGCTGCAAACCGCAGCCCCGCAGGCTCATGGAAGAAGCTCCCAGGCTTCCCAGCCTGCTGGCTTGGCCTTCCTGAGCACCGGCTCACGTCAGCCTCACACCACACTCGTGGGGTCCACACAGGGCCCTGCATTACATTTTTACTCAATGAGAGTTATTATCCAGGAAGCACGCATTTACTGGCCCCAGAATGGGTATGTTACACATGCTCATATATAGTTTTATCCATCAAATTCTTCTCATATTTAAAAAACTTCAACTATTATGAGGAAAAATTCCCTCAAGTTCAACATGTTACGTCATTATCCATCCTTAGAAACGGATAGTCAAGGGGCTGAAGGCATTGCTTAGTAGTTAAGACACTTGCCTGCAAAGCCAAAGGAACCAGGTTCAATTCCCCAGGGCCCATGTAAGCCAGATGTACAAGGTGGCACATGTGTCTGGAATTCGTTTGCAGTGGCTAGAGACCTGGTGTGCCTATTCTCTCTCTCTCTGTCTCTGTCTCTCTCTCTGTCAAATAAATAAATATATTTAAAGAAATGGAAAGTAAAGGGAAAACCAGCACTTTAACCTACCCATTTGACAAACATCTTTAGGGTGCTATGCTATTGCAGTTAGCTTCCCGTTGCTGGGACAAACATCCAACCAGAAGCAGCTTATGGGAGGAAGTGGCTTATTTCAGGCTTATAAATTCCAGGGAAACACCATCAACGGTGGAAGAAGCTGGTTCCCCTTCATAGATCCAAGTAGAGAGTCACCACCAAACACCCAGCACCATAAAACATGAACAGCCAGGGCTAGAGGGATAGCTTAGCGGTTAACGTGTTTGCCTGTGAAGCCAAAGGACCCATGTTTGATTCCCCAGGACCCATGTAAGCCAGATGCACAAGGGCTACATGTGTCTGGAGTTCGTTTGCAGTGGCTAGAGGCCCTGGCATGCCCATTCTCTCTCTATCTGTCTCTTTTCTCTCTATCTGCCTTCAAATAAATAAATTTAATTTAAAAAAAATAAAAAGAAACACGAACAGGCAGAACTCAAACCTGCCAAACCCCACAGGGCTGGAGTCAAGATTTGTCCTCAAACATACCTTAGGGCTGGACTCCAAGATCTGCCCCTGCTGACATTCCTCTTCCCCAGCAGGGTTCCACAAACGTGGAGACTCAAGATTGAAGCCTGAGTCTGCGGGGCCACACACGCAAACCGCTACATGTGCCCAGGCATGGCCCAGAGCGACAGCACTGAATGTCACAAGATGCCTGCGGTAGGAGACCCAAGTAACAAACACAGGCAGGAAAAAGGCGCTAAGACCAAAGCATAGGGGAGGCGAGGGGTCAGAAAAGCCACAGGCCAGTCCCCTGGGGAGTAGAATGGCAGCAGGGTGGCAGAGGAGAAACAGGGAACAGGGCAGTAAGCAATTATTCTGGGGGGGCGGGGGCGGTCAGGGAACTGGTTTGGAAGAGAAGGAGGAAGCTGTATGGTCGAGAGAGGAAGCCAGTTGCAGGACAAGTTTAATTTGCAAGTCACAGCCTTCAGAACAGACGTGCGAGCCGACCAACAGCTCGCACAATAGCTGATTACATAATGAGTGTCCAATACATGGATGCCATCTAACTTGGGACACATAGTTAAAAGCAGGACTAACTATAATGCTTATGCTGGGACCACAGGAGTAAACCAGCAAGATCCCGGCTAACCCTGGATGTGGTGGCACCCGCCTTTGATCCCAGCACTTGGGAGGCTAAGGTAGGAGGATCTCTGTGAGTTTGACGCCAGCCTAGAGCTACAGAGTGAGTTCCAGGTCAGCCTGAGCTACAGCGTGACCTTGCCTTGAAAAAGAAAACATGCCTACACGTCCAGATGGCTTCTCGAGCTGAAGACTCCTATACACACATTTCTACTTCAATGTCTAATAGGCCCCTCCCTCACACTCAGCGTACCTAAAAGAAAATTCCAGAGGCTGGAGAGATGGCTAAGCATTTGCCTGCAAAGTCTAAGATCCTAGGTTCATCTCCCCAGAACCCATATAAGCCAGATACACATGGTGGAGCATGTAACTGGAATTCACTACAGTGACTAAATGCCCTGGCACACCCATTCCTCCCCCCTAAACACACACATAAACAAAAATTTAAATATTTGAAAGAAAATTCCAGATCTTCCCCTTAAATGCTCCACCTGAATTCCAGTGGCATCTCCATCCCTTAAATCATCTTTGATATCCATTAAACTGTCAGGGAATCGCACAGGATCCATCTCCAAAATGTGTACAGACTTGACCGACTGACCAGCCCTGCTGTTGTCTTCCCAGGCAGAGCCACCTTCTCGTCCCCGGACAGCTGTCATCATCTGCTCACCGGCCGCCTGCCTCCCACCCTCCACTTCAACCCAGCGGCCAGGTGAGCCGGCTTAAACATGGAAGTTAAACCACGCCACCGCTCTGCCCACGCCCTTCATGCGGCGGTCATCGTACTCGAAATAAAAGCATCATCCCTCCTCCCCATGACCTTCGAGGCGCACGTGACCTGCCCGGGACCAATGCACTTTAAAAAAAAATGGCTATTAGGAACTTTAAAGTACGTGCACATTGCATATTGGTCATATTCCCATCAGATTATCTACTCTTACATCCCCTCTCCCCCAGCCCCATTCCACTGCGAGCCCTCGTCAGCGGGGTTGTTGGTTATTCCCTGTGGGCTCATGACTGCACCTTCAGTCTCAGTGGGGGAGGGGGGATGGACAATGCCTTTGGATGCAACATTCCACCATGTGGCTCTTTAACGTCCATCTTCCTCAGTGTTCCCTGAGCCTTGGTGGGCGTGTTGTGTTATAAGTCACCTTTGGTATTGATCTCTCGGCATCCTCTGAATTTTCATAATGAAGAAGACAGAAACTGGCCAGGCAGCTGAGAGGAACAGAGTCTCCCCCAGTGAACAGGTTTTTTTTTTTTCGTTCTTTTTTTTTTTCTAGGCTAAAAGTGAAAAATGCTCTGACCCGGTGAGGGGAATCTGGGTTTTCCTTATCTTTTTTTTCTGGAAGATTAGGCCCTTCTGGGGTGATTCCTAGGAGATAAGCTCCTTCTAAGAAAAGTATCCCCTAGTCTAGGAGATTTCCTAAAAGACTACTCCTTTTCCTAGAAATCTTCTGACTCCTGGCACAGAAACCCGACGAATCTGTCTTTTCTTTTCCTTCCCTAAAGGATTTCCCTTTCCCTAGAAGCCCAAATGTGAGTCACGAGGTGGGTTCTTCCCATCCTCGGGGACCACCTCTTGCTGCACAGGGGCTCGCCTTCTTTCCTTCCTGTAAGGTCTACGGTGGAATCGTTCTAAGCATCATCCCCCGTGGTCTGCAGAACGTATTGGTCGTGTTCATGACAACAACCTGGAGGCCACTGACTCAGTGGAAGTTTTGTTTCACTGACACCATCAGGCTCCCTAAGTCCCAGATTTCAGCCCAACCAAGACTCAAGAAAGGCTCTGTCCCTTCCAAAGACACCCCAAATTCAGATATCATTTTGACATCCTCTTCTTTCTGTTCCCACCCTGGCATCCATGTTCCACCTCAAGCACTACATCCTCCAGGGAGCTGTTTAAGCACTGTCTCCAGGACGCCACTGCCTGAGGCCCCAGTTCCTTCAGTCTCACCTCGTAGACAAAGTCACCTGACCACTCACTGACCCTAACCTGCACTCCTGGCCTGCATGTCTTCAGTCTCACCTTGTCACAAAGTCACCTGACCACCTCACTGACCCTAACCTGCACTCCTGACCTGCATGTCTTCAGTCTCACCTTGTCACAAAGTCACCTGACCACCTCACTGACCCTAACCTGCACTCCTGGCCTGCATGTCTTTAGTCTCACCTTGTCACAAAGTCACCTGACCACCCTGACCCTAACCTGCACTCCTGGCTTGCATGTCTTCAGTCTCACCTTGTCGACAAAGTCACCTGACCACCTCACTGACCCTAACCTGCACTCCTGACCTGCATGTCTTCAGTCTCACCTTGTCCACAAAGTCACCTGACCACCTCACTGACCCTAACCTGCACTCCTGGCCTGCATGTCTTCAGTCTCACCTTGTCGACAAAGTCACATGACCACCTCACTGACCCTAATCTGCACTCCTGACCTGCATGTCTTCAGTCTCACCTTGTCACAAAGTCACCTGACCACATCACTGACCCTAACCTGCACTCCTGACCTGCATGTCTTCAGTCTCACCTTGTCGACAAAGTCACCTGACCACCCTGACCCTAACCTGCACTCCTGGCCTGCATGTCTTCAGTCTCACCTTGTCGACAAAGTCACCTGACCACGTCACTGACCCTAACCTGCACTCCTGACCTGCATGTCTTCAGTCTCACCTTGTCGACAAAGTCACCTGACCACATCACTGACCCTAACCTGCACTCCTGACCTGCATGTCTTCAGTCTCACCTTGTCGACAAAGTCACCTGACCACCTCACTGACCCTAACCTGCACTCCTGACCTGCATGTCTTCAGTCTCACCTTGTCGACAAAGTCACCTGACCACCTCACTGACCCTAACCTGCACTCCTGGCCTGCATGTCTTCAGTCTCACCTTGTCGACAAAGTCACCTGACCACCCTGACCCTAACCTGCACTCCTGGCCTGCATGTCTTCAGTCTCACCTTGTCGACAGTCACCTGACCACCTCACTGACCCTAACCTGCACTCCTGGCCTGCATGTCTTCAGTCTCACCTTGTCGACAAAGTCACCTGACCACCTCACTGACCCTAACCTGCACTCCTGGCCTGCATGTCTTCAGTCTCACCTTGTCGACAAAGTCACCTGACCACCCTGACCCTAACCTGCACTCCTGGCCTGCATGTCTTCAGTCTCACCTTGTCGACAAAGTCACCTGACCACCCTGACCCTAACCTGCACTCCTGGACTGCATGTCCTCAATCTCACCTTGTCGACAAAGTCACCTGACCACCCTGATCCTAACCTGCACTCCTGGCCTGCATGTCCTCAATCTCACCTTGTCGACAAAGTCACCTGACCACCCTGACCCTAACCTGCACTCCTGACCTGCATGTCCTCAATCTCACCTTGTCGACAAAGTCACCTGACCACCCTGACCCTAACCTGCACTCCTGGACTGCATGTCTTCAGTCTCACCTTGTCGACAAAGTCACCTGGCCACCCTGTCCCTAACCTGCACTCCTGGCCTGCATGTCTTCAGTCTCACCTTGTTGACAAAGTCACCTGACCACGTCACTGACCCTAACCTGCACTCCTAGCCTGCACAGTCCTGCTTTGTTTCTTCCTTTTTTCCAGCCCTCGCCACCTTATAACACTCTCTCTTAAATAATGTTTTATTTATTTAGCAGTGTGAGAGAGAGTGCACATGCCAGGCCCCTTGCCACTACCAACTCCAGATGCATGTGCCATTTTATGCATCTATACATGGGTACCAGGGAATCAAAAACACATGGGTACTAGGGAATCAATCCTGGGCTGTCAGGCTTTGCGAGCAGGTGCCTTTAACCCCTAAGCCATCTCTCCAGCCCGATTTCATGACACTCATTGCGACTCTATTGTCTGTCTCCTGTTAGTGGCCTGTAAGCCTCCAGGACAAGGATTCTTCTCTGTTATGGATGGAGCTGGGGCCCGCAGTCCAGCACACAGTTCACAGTTCCTGAATAAGGGAAGCATCAATAGAGTCACATCCTTGAGCCATGGGGACCAACACGAGCAACTTCTCTTCCTCTAGAAAAGAGAGACTCCGTGTTGCTGTCATTACACCCCTGTAATCAGGTCTCAACTTCTGCAGGGGAATGGAATTCGTAGCTGATGGCTCAGTGAGATCTGAAGGTATCATGTTTTGCTCTCAGACTATAATGAGAACTGTGTCTCCATTACAGACAACATGGTGTTCAAGGCCTTTGAAAGGACTCTATTTATCACTTTCCCAGGGGCTGGAATGCACCTCTGTTCCAAGAAACAGGGGAGAGAGGTGGTAAGCTATTCTATTACCATATTCACCTCCATTAACAGCTGAAAGCAGCCTGTTGAAGAATGGCAACAGACTTTGGAAACCTATATTGACATTACCGTCAATATATATCACCCCATGATGTTGGGCATACATGTCTTTAGATACATAGGACACAGTTATCCTGTGGCGGTCCTATAGAAAATGTATATTCTGGGACTAGAGAGATAGCTTCACAATTAAGGCGCTTGCCAGTGAAGCCTAAGGACCCAGGTTTGATTCCCCAGTACCCATGTAATGTAAGGCAGATGCACAAGGTATCACATATGCCTGGAGTTTGTTTGCAGTGGCTGGAGGTCCTGGCGTGCTCATTCTCTCTCTGTCTCTCAAATAAAATAAATCCAGAAAGAGAGAAAGAAAGAAAGAAAGAAAGAAAGAGAGAGAGAAGGAGGGAAGGAAGAAGGAAAGAAAGAAAGGAGGGAGAAAAGAAAGAAAGAAGAAAGAAAATGTAATTATGATTAAACAGACAAATCCAAACTTAGGGATCTTCTGGAATATAACTGACCTCGTTCTCTTGGAAAATGTCAAAGTCACAGAAGACCAAGGCCAAGTACCCGTTCCAGTCTAAAGAGATATAACCAGTAAATGCAGACATGGTCCAAGATTGTCTTTTGCTACAAAGGACGTGTGGAGAGGAGGGGACATTTGAGTAAGTTCTGCAGGTGAGCTAACAGTAACTACCTTTTAATTTCCTGATTTCAATGGCCGTGTCATGGTTATGTAAAAGAACACTGTGGCTCTTGGGAATCGCACCTGACATGTTCTGGGGAAATGGGGCGTCCTGCCTTCAGGTTTCCCTCAAGGGGCCACAGGTATGAATAATGACAGAGCAGGTATAACAGAAGGCTTGCTTTCAGACTATGTGTGTGAAGCATTGATGGTACTGCTTTGAGCTAATCTGATAATGTTTTATGTTGGAGTCTGATGTTTAGAACTAAAAGTATTGATTTAATACACATGTGTACACGCATGTAGAGAGAAAGAGACTGAGGGAGGTAGGCAGAGAACATGCTCATGACTTCTTTGTCAAAGTTTGCACTGTTCTGAGTTAATTTTAATCTAGTATTTCCATGTTTGTGCCCCTATTCATTTTACTTCAGGCCAATCACATGCTTGCTGGCAAAATGACTCTCTTGTTAAAGGGCCTAAAAGTATCTTTTCCCAAACTGAGAGGGGAAAAAAAAAGTGATCATAATGCACTGACTAAGAGTAACAATTTTCTTTAACCATAGAGGCAGCAGTAGAAGTCTGTATTCATGGGCTGGAGAAATTGCTCAGTGGTTAAGGTGCTCACTTATAAAACCCGGCACCCACATAGAGTCAGGTGCACAAAACGGCACATGCGCCTGGGAGTTGCCCATTCTCTCTCACTCTCTGTGCTTGCAATTCAATAAGTGATTAAAAAGGAAAGAAAAAGAAGCAACATGCGGAGGCTGACTGCCCTTGACTCATTCAGTCATTGAAGAACCATCTCTGGCCCTTCCACATCAAGTTCAGTGAATCTCGGACGCAAAGCCTGGACCTGCAAGAAGCGAGGCGCCAGGGCTCCTTCCACACCTGGAGCCTGTGTGGGCAGGAAGTGGGCAAGGCAGCCCATGGAGGCGGACAGAGGGCCCATCTGCCATGCAGAGGCCCAATCTGAGACCTGTTGCTCCTCGAGCCATGCAAGGCTCACTTAGGAGACCAGCAAATGTCCCAGATAGCTTAGGGGTAGATGCCTCGGGTAGGGATAGGGGAGGCAATGAAAAGAATGATGGTCCAAGCTTGGTACACTGGCCCTGGTTTTCAAAAATGGGGAAGACCAGCGCTTAGGTCTTTCTTGATCTAGTCACCCAGAAAGAAGACAGAGTGCCAAAAACATGACTCAAACGACAGCCACCCCACCCTGCCCTCACCAGGACTCAGCCAGAGTCAAGCCGAGGAACTCTCCAGAATTTAAAGTCAGATGAAAGGTCCCATCTTTCCCAGCCCCATGTCCTCGTCCAGGCACACACAATACTCAGAAATGCATCATCCTTTTATGAACACAGGGCTGCAGAAGCCCAACATGCACACACGGGTGAGGAGTAAGCTCTCAGCATGCTCAAGTAAAATCATTCCCCTTATTTTAGATGGAAACTATTGCGCCATGTAATAAATTCAGTCAAAATACAGAATACTTTGGAGCCAAATGCACAAATGTAAAAGCTGTGGTCTGGTGGTTAAGCCAACTCCACAAATTTATCTTCCCATTATCAATTTTTAAAGCCAGAGGAAAGGAGCAGAATACGAGACTGATAACAGCCTGGCATGAGGCATGGCTTGAATGGCAAGACCAGCTTATTAACAAACACGACAGTGCTGTGAGCTGGCTGGAGCTGGTTGGCCAGAGCCCACTGTTCAATTTTCAGAAAGCCTGGAAGTCAGGGTTAGACACATCCATTAGTGGAAGCTAAGCTGGCGCTGGATAGATGGCTCAGCAGGCAAAGGCAAGTGCTTGCAGAGCCTGACATTCCAAGTTCAGTCCTCCAGTACCCATGTAAAGCCAGATTTATGAAGTGGCACATGTGTGTGGGGTTCTTTTGCAGTGGCAAGACGCCATGTCATTCTCTCTCTCTCTCTCTCTCTCTCTCTCTCTCTCTCTGTGTGTGTCCATGTTTGCTTATGCAGTTACCTTCTGTGGTGGGCTAGAATTGGTTTTCTGTTCACAGGAGAATGAATATAAAAACACTGTACTGGCCGAGCGTGGTGGTGCACGTCTTTAATCCCAGCACTCAGGAGGCAGAGGTAAGAAGATCGCCGTGAGTTTGAGGCCAACCTGAGACTATGTAGTGAATTCCAGGTCAGCCTGGGCCAGAGACCCTACCTTGAAAAAACAAAACAAAACACACTGTACTGACTGGGCCATCTCCCCACATCCAATCTTGTTTGGTTATAGCACTAAATGTCATCTGGTTTAGAAAGAGTATAAGAGAGCTGAAGAGACGGCCCAGCAGTTAAGGCACTTGCCTGCAAAGCCTCATGACCTAGGTTTGATTCCCCAGTACCCACATAAAGCCAGAAGCAAAAAGTGGTGCATGCATCTGAAGTTCACTTGCAGGGGTTGGAGACCCTAGCATGCCCAGTTTCTCTGTCTGTCTGTCTCTTCTCTCTCTCTCTCTCTCTCTCCTTGCAAGTAAATAAAAAGTTTTTTATAGGGCTGGAGAGATGGCTTACTGGTTAAGTGCTTGCCTGTGAAGCCTAAGAACACTGGTTCGAGGCTCAATTCCCCAGGACCCATGTTAGCCAGATGCACAAGGGGGCGCACGCATCTGGAGTTTGTTTGCAGTGGCTGAAGGCCCTGGCGTGCCCATTCTCTCTCTCTCTGCCTCTTTCTCTCTCTGTCGTTCTCAAATAAATAAATAAAATTTTTTTAAAGTTTTTTATATTTTATTTTTATTTATTATTAGAGAATGGGTGCACCAGACCCTCTTGCCACTGCAAACAAACTCCAGATGCATGCACCCTATGTGTCTCTGGCTTACATGGGTACTGCAGAATTGAACCTGAATCCTCAGGCTTCACAGGTAAGAGCCTTAACCACTAAGCCATGTCTCCAGCCCCAATAAAATATTTTTTTTAAAGAGTATATAAGGGCTGGGGACATGGCTTAGTGGTTGAGGTGTTTGCTTGTGAAGCCTAAGGACCACAGTTTGATTCCCCAGGACCCACGTAAGCCAGATGCACAAGGGGGTGCGTGTGTCTGGAGTTCGTTTTCAGTGGCTAGAGGCCCTGGAGTGCCCATTCTCTCTGTCTGCTTCTTTTTCTCTCTCTCAAATAAATAAATAATACATTTAAAAAGAGTTTATAAAACAAAATATGGTAGGAGGTGCATTCTTAAGGCAAAACTCATGAGGTGGGACATGGTTCTACATGGATATGATAAGAGCCAGGCCCCAGTTTACTGAAGAGCCAGCCACGCATTGGTGATCCCACAGAGCCAGGCACAAGAGGTGAGTTCTAGGACAGGGGACAGCTCCTAACAGCACAGCACATGTGACGCGCTGTTACGAGGTGAGGCTGGATAAGGAAACTGAGGCCAAGTGGCCCGAGCCTTGAGGGGAGGTGTCTTGACTTTTACCTGTGACCGAAGGGTACACTACAGATGTCCAGACCACGTGACTGGTAGAAGGGGGTCTGCTTACAAAGTCTGTCTGGTTTAGGGAGGCAAGAGCTAAGTGGGGAACATGGAGTGCAGGGAGAGGCCAAGGAAGCCAGTGGAGAAGAGGTTTGCACTGCTGAGCACAGTCAGGCCTTGAGAAGGAGCATGTGGCTTGTCACAAAGCTGTGTACCTCCGAGAGAGAGAGAGAGAGAGAGAGAGAGAGAGAGAGAGAGAGACAGAGAGAGACAGCGAGCACTCCAGGGTGATGGGTGGAGTAGGCTGTGATGCAGCCCGGCTTGCTAGGAGGCAGGTGTTAGTGCAAGCAGGTTTCTTATTTTTTACAGTAGATAACTTATCACCATATATGGAGTGAAAACTTACAAAAGAAAACAAAAGAAAAGACTGGAACAGCCTTAAAGAAAAACAGAAAAAGGAAAAAAAAAAAACCCTAAAGATAGCCTAAACAAAACTCACTTGGCCCCAGTGCCTGGCTCTCTGTCTGCTGGCCATATGGTGCGTGATAAGACAGTGCGCTCGTATTTATCGTCCATGACCTGCCCACAAAGCCGAAAGTCAGCCCCCTGCGGTAGGGAACATGTCATGCTCTCCAGCCCAGCTCCCAGCTCCCAGTGCCCCAGTGTCTGGCTGGGAGGCAGCCGCTGCCACACTCCTCCCCCATCCCTGCCTGCCTCGGGCTGCCCACACAGGTCCCAGCCTCCCCAGCTGTTTTCCCGCCACCCCCCACACGCCGCACACCATGCCTGTGCTCTCCTTGGCCTGTGCCACACAGCAGACAGCTAGCTAGCTCGCTCACAGCTCACGCACTCTGCCACTCGCCCTGGGCTTCTGCTATGGCCCAGGCAGTAACTGACAGGAAAAAAAAAAAAAAAGCTTTCCTCGCGGCAGTACAGTATTGGCTTCCTTGAGCTTAATTCCTTAACCACAGTGTTGGCTCTCAGAACCATTTCTCCCCTGTATCCCACCACCCCCGTCCGCCTGCATGATGAAAATGGCCATGTAATGGCTACAAGGTCCCAGTTTTCTTTTTCTTTTTTTTTTTTTTTTTTTGGTTTTTCGAGGTAGGGTTTCACTCTAGCCCAGGCTGACCTGGAATTCACTATGGAGTCTCAGGGTGGCCTCGAACTCACGGTGATCCTCCTACCTCTGCCTCCCGAGTGCTGGGATTAAAGGCGTGCGCCACCACGCCCGGCAAGGTCCCAGTCTTCTAAAGCAAGCCTGTCTCTTGTTCTTCCCGAAACGGTTCAAGTAAAAACATAACGAATGGATCTGCTCTACACTCCAGAGCCCTGTTCTCAGACCCCAAACTCATCTCGCCACCACCTCAATCTTCTAGGTTCTTCGTGAACAGAGAAGTCCTGGTATGGGGTGGGAGGAAGATCATTGGAGTTGAATCTGCAAACAAGATGCTAAGTAAAAATGTGAATTTCAGGGCTGGAGACATGGTTCAGTGGCTAAAGGCACTTGCTTGCCAAGACTGACCACCGGGGTTTAATTCCCCAGTACCCATCCAGATGCACAAGGTGGCACATGCATCTGTAGTTCATTTACAGCATGAAGAAGCCCTGGTGAGCCTGTTCTTGCTCTTCCTCTCTCTCTCTCCCTGTAAAACGAATAATAAAATATCTGAAAAAAAATGTGAATTTCAGAGAAGTTTGGAGTGGTGGCTCATGATTGTCACCCCAGCACTCAAGAGGCTGAGACAAGAAGATAATTATGAGTTTGAGGCCATGTTGGGCTAGTCAATGAGTTCCAAGCAAGCCTGGGCTTAGACTTTGCCTCAAGAAGCGAGGAGGGAGCACACCATGTTCTTCCCTTATCCGCAGGGGATATATCCCAAGATATCTTGTGGCTGCACGAAACTACGGATAGTACAAAACTTGTGTGTTTTTCCTTTACATATGCACCCAGGATAAAGTCCAAAAAGTCAGCACAGTGAGCGATTAACCATGATTAATAATAAAATGGAATCGCTACAGCAATGTCCTTGAATAAAAACTAGTTAAGGTTTATGAATTGGTTTTGGATTTTTTTTAATTGACTATTTTTGGATCTCAGTGATCTGTAATGACTGGAACCCCAGAAAGTGAAACCAAATACAAATGGGGAACCACTGTACAAATACCGGAAGATGGCTTATCTAAAATCCAAATGCAATGCAAGTCCTGTGTGCCTTTGGCTAAATCTGGGAAGCCTAGATAGCAGGAAGTGGCCAGACTAACCCCGGGGCAGCCTGCTCATGCCCACGGACCCTCGGAGGCCATCGTAGGAGCAGCCTTGTCCAAAACCTCACGATCACCATTCACTTTTTTCCCCAAGGCTGTAGCAGGCTCTCTGTGGCCCTATCTCCCAGTGGCTATGAACAAAGTTGTTAGAAGTTGCAAAGAGCTCCAAAAGACATGTCACGTGGAAGAGACTTAACATGCAGATGTCCCGTCGCTGGCAAGAAGTGTGAAACCTCCAAGCAAGACTCCAGGGCCTGGTAGGGTTTGCACATGAGCCCATCCTGAGCAGCCCCACACCCTCAGAGATGCTCAGGAGCCAAAGGAATTGAAGACTAAGAGGGGCTGGGGCTGGTAGGCTTATGAGTATCAGGAGTATCATGGGCAGCTTTGTAAGTGGCCAGAAGCCCAAGTCATAGGGCAGCTGGTCTGGGCAGGTCCAGACACGAGAGCTTGTAGAAGGCAGAGCCCAGCCCCACTGCACGGCTTCTCACAGGCATGGACTCTGCGGCTCTGTGCCAGACAAGTGCCACGGAGATTGAGGCAATTCTCTATAGACCGTCCAAGAACAGCTGACGCTGTTCCCAACAATGCAATAATGGAAGACACTTCAATCCAAACACTATTTTTACTATCTGCTAGAAATCTACTGGCTAAATGATATTGACTTAAACCATATGAAACTGCAATTTATGTGTTAGAAATGTTAGAATGCTGGAAATTATGTTTGGCCTAAATAATAATGATACTGACAGCCTCTATCAAACTCCATGCAAAGTTTTTAAAGTATATTCACTGTGCAATGTTTAAAAATTTTTTATTTATTTGCATGTATGTATGTGACACACACATGCACACATAAAGGTCTCTTGTTACTGCAGAAAAAAAAAAAAAAGAAGCCTGGCTGGCTTTACATGAGGAGCTTGGGAATTGAACTTGGGCCAGCAGGTTTCGTCAGCCTTTAACTGCTGAGCCATCTCCCAGCCCTGACATCTGTTTGTGTGTTTGTTTGAGACAGAGTCTGATAATATAGACTGGGCTGGCCTGGTACTCCCTGGGTAGCCCAGGCTGGCTCTGAAGTCATGATGCACCTGTCCTTGCCTCAGAGGTATTAATCAGGAGGATTACTGGTGTGTGTCACCAGGCCCTGTGCAATGCTGAATTTCAATGGACACTTTTATGGTAAGTATTGCTGGGGACATTTTGGAGACCTACACCCGGTGCTCACCCAGGTTGATCCAGGTCTGTTCTGTGTGGCTCCAAGCCCTGCCTGCACTCCGCTCGCCACCCAACCTGGTGGTTCCTTCCATTGCCTTTGCTCTCTGACCCTGCCTGTGGGCCAATGAGTGGCCATGACTATAGCAGCAAGCATGGCCAGAACTCCCCACCCTGCACAGGGGCCACTTTGTCACTACTCAAAGCCTGGCCTCCTGAATTAACAACACAGTGTATTTACAAAACCCTCTGAAGAGGAGAAAACTATTTGAAAGTTTATTGAGTGAGGCATAATGGCGTACACCTTTAATCCCAGCACTTGGGAGGCAGAGGTAGGAGAATCTCCATGAGTTCGAGTCCACCCTGAGACTACATGGTGAATGTCAGGTCAGCCTGGTCTAGGGTGAGACC
Organism: Dipus sagitta; assembly: GCA_036346955.1. Lineage (NCBI taxonomy): Eukaryota > Metazoa > Chordata > Mammalia > Rodentia > Dipodidae > Dipus > Dipus sagitta. The sequence continues at coordinate 6,964,389 of CM070786.1, forward strand.
CTACCTAAAAAAAAAAAAAAAAAAAAGTTTATTGAGAAAGAAAAGAGGAGCCAAAAATGCAGTCCTGAATACATAGAAAGTAATCAGGCAAGAAAAACTCTAGTCCAGGGCTGGAGAGATGGCTCAGCAGTCAAGGTGCTGCCTGCAAAGCCTAACAACCAGGGTTGGAGGAACAAAGTGGTGCACGCATCTGCAGTTCCTGTGCGGTGGCTGGAGGCCCTGGTGTGTCCATTTTCTCTGTTTGTCTCTCTCCTCTCTTTCTTGAAAATAAATAAATAAATAGTTTTAAAAATTTAAATCTAGTATAACCAGTTTTGAAATGCATTAACTCTGTGAGTTAATACAGTGTGGACCACGGAGAAAGGTATCAGTGCAGCGTAGTCAAGTGTCATTGAGACCCAGCGTGTGGGCTGCTCAGGCCCTCCTCTGCAGGACCAGTGCGCCTACTGAAGACCAGAAGCCCTCTTGTGGACGGTGAATCTCGGTTGTCAACTTGACAGGATTTAGAATCACTGTGGTAACAAATCTCTGGAATGACTGTGAGGGATTTTGTAGATTGTTATTTGAGGTGGGAAGAACCAGATTAACTATGGGGCGGCACCATCCCAGGAGCTGGGTCCTGGGCTGAACGAAAAGGAGAAAGTGAGCTGAGCACCAGTGTCCATCAGTCATCACTGTCTGCTTCCTGACTCTGGATGCAATGTGACCCGCTGCCACGTGCTGCTGCCGCCATGCCTTACGGCCACGACGGACTGTATCCCCTGGAACTGTGAGCCGAAATAAATTCTTCCTTCCTAACGTTATTTCTTGTGAGGTATTTGGTCATAGCAACAATAAAAGTAACTAATACACAGTCCTAAAAGAGCAAGGTACGGTCAGGGACCATAACTAACTAGTTTCTGGAGCAGCCCTGTCCCAGCCTGTCTCTCACGACTGCTGTCCCCTGAGTGCACTTACCAGGGATGCAGCAGGCTCTCTGTGGCTCTGTTTTGCAAGGGAGACCCCAGCTTGCCATTAAACAAAGGCAACCCATTGCCTTCTCAGAGAGTGAGACCAGCACAATAAGACAAATCAAAGGCTGTCAGCTTTCAACAAGAAATGCATATTCTCCCTGTGGAATCGCATGTTGGGAGTCAAGGCACACAGAATACACAATACAACTACTTTCCATTCAGTCCAAACGAACATCTGTAGAGATCAGAATTTGAGGACGACAAAGGAAGAGGGGACTGACCTTGACATAGGCCATGTAGTGATGACACGTCTCCTCCGCGTGGACCAGGTGTAGCTTCTCTGAAACCTGGCCGGCAGTCTCTCCCAGCAGCACAAAGTAGACCCTGGGTAGCTGGCCTTTCTCCTTTTGGGCGACATCAGCAGTCAGAACATAATTCAGACCTGCCAATAAACGAGAGGTCAAAACATCTGCGAAGACAAGACACTCAGTGGCCAGACCACCCCGGCCCCATAGTCCAGCGACGATCCTGTGTGTATGGTACATGATACCTAGCCCTCCTCTGCACAGGGAACTACCCTGCAGCCTCACTCAGACAAGCCTGTGGCCAGGGGGAGGGGCAGACTCAAGTTACCCTCGTGTCTTCCCAGTGATGCTGTGTCTGTCAGACCCCATGGGTCTCCTCGGTTTAAGCCTCATGCCATCACGAAGCGTCAGCGGAGCCCACCAGTATGCATGCCCACAGTGGGTTCAGCCATGCACAGGACAGCATTTTGACAAGCACTGCGGCAAGCCTGTAGTACAAAACCAGAAGCTGCTGACCTCACAGAGCACGGACTCTGTTGAGGCATGTGTCACAGGCCCCGCAACGGGGACAATCACTTCCCATAATTCTAACTCCCCTCACAGACTGTGTGCCGGGCACTGCTGCAGACACACAGCAACATGTCAGTGAAAACCACAGGCAGAAAAGAACTCCACAGAACCCACAAAAATGGAAACTTAGGTGCCTGCTGGGGCTGTCTCTGCCCCCAGAAAGCCCAGTGTGGTGATGATACTTTCCTGTGCCTATTCTTCCACCAAAGCTTCAGCCACAGTGGTGCC